>CM035417.1:8073548-9273548 GCA_020310875.1 Ceratopteris richardii | reverse complement strand
CTAATTCGGTAAGGACCGAACCACTGTAATTTAAATTTCCCAGCAGCATGATTTGATTTAGCGTTATAAAACAACACAAGTTGGCCCACCATAAAAACTGGAGTCTTGAGAAACCGATCATGGGTACAGGCTTGCCGCAACTGCATTTCGTGAAGAACTAGCAAACTTTCCCAGTGATGTTCATCCAAAGCTCTGAGTGCGTCCAACCGAAATGGCAAAGAGTCTTCGGGTAACAATTTCTGAGTTATGGCCACGTGTAAGCTTGGCACTACAATTTCCATTGGCGCAATGGCTTCCAACCCACAAGCAAGCTTGAAAGGACTCAGTTCGGTTGCAACTTTGTATGTAGTCCGGTATGCCCATAAGACTGCAGGTAGTAACTGATCCCATCTTTCTGGTGATTCCATGATCAATTTACGAAGTATATTCAACAGGGATAATATGGAGAACTGAATTTGTGCAGAATTTGAAAAGTGTGCATTAGTACTCGCATTAAACTGTTAGCAAAGTGTGTTCCTTGGTCGGTCACAAGTTCCAGAGGTAATCCATAACGCGGGAAAACGTCCTTCATCAAGCATTTTGCTACCGAAACAGCTGTGGCGGACCGTAAGGCCCAAGCTTCTGCCCATCTGGTAGCGTAATCTGTGCAAGTCAGAATGTAGTGATTGTTGCTAAGGGTCACTGGAGGTGTGATTGGTCCAATAAAATCAAGACCCCACTTCTGGAAAGGCTCCAAAGGTAATACATGTTGCAAA
Organism: Ceratopteris richardii; assembly: GCA_020310875.1. NCBI lineage: Eukaryota > Viridiplantae > Streptophyta > Polypodiopsida > Polypodiales > Pteridaceae > Ceratopteris > Ceratopteris richardii. Next base: position 9,272,793 of record CM035417.1, on the reverse strand, counting down.
GGAAAGAAGTGGCGTTGTAATGGCTGGCCAGATCGCTGACAAGTGTCACACTGCTGCACAAACAGAGTCACATCTTTGTACATAATAGGCCACCAAAGCCCACTTTGCAGAATTTTTCGGTGCGTAAGATCTGCTGCAAAATGTCCACCGAAGGGTATTGAATGTGCCATAGCAATAACCGAGTTTACTTCATATGGTGGAATACAGCGAAGGAAGACACCAGTATGATCTATGTAGTACAACTATCTAACAATCAACCGGAATTTGCGACTGTAAACTGCAATTTTTCGCCGCATAGCAGGAGGAGTGTGAGGGGGAAGACATCCGTCAGTAAGGAAGGTTAATAACTGATCATAGTAGGTAGGTGGCCCAGGAGGGTCTGCAGATTCGTCACGAGCCATTTCAGTAACGTAAATTGCTGGTGTGGTGTCATCAACACCCACCGGAGCTTCACCGGAATCCAACCGAGAGAGAAAATCTGCTAATGCATGTGCGGTGCCGGGTCGATGAATCACTTCATAATCGAACTCCTGTAGTAATAAAATCCAACGAGCCAAGCGACCTCCTAAATGTTGCTGCCGGACCAGATATACAAGTGCGGCATGATCCACGTGAAAGATGAATTTTTGTCCTAGCAAATAATGCCGGAATTTCTTCACGGAATACACCAACCCGAGACATTCTCTTTCGGTAACTGAATAATTCCTTTCCGCAGAAGCGAGTCGGCGACTTGCATAGTAGACAGGCTGAAACCATTTATCCGTTTGCTGCATTAAAACACTGCCAATGGCTATATCCGATGCATCTACAAAGACATGGAATGAGCGGCTCCAATTAGGAGGTTGCAAAATTGGAGCCTGCGTCAATAATCCTTTTAGACGACCGAATGCAATTTGGCATTTCGGAGTCCATTCGATTTGTCGTGGAGTACTAGTCATTAACTGATTAAGTGGTGTTTCTAAATGGGCTAACCACCATAGATGCCTACCATGCCACCGGATTTGACCCAGGAAGCGCATAACTTCTTTCGGTGTTGTAGGGACAGGTGCTTCCAACACAGCTGCAACTTTTTCTGGATCAACTTGGATAGCTTGTGCAGATATAATATGTCCAAGGAGTTTACCACAAGAAACCGCAAAAACAGATTTTGTCGGGTTCAAGCAGAGTCGGTATTCACGGCATTTCTCAAAGAAGCACCGTAAATGATACAGGTGCGCTGCAATCTTGCCAAATAAGGAGAAGTCATCTAGATAGACTTGCATAAAAGTAGTCAGGTAGGGTGAAAAGACTTCCTGCATGCAGTGTTGAAATGTGCTGGGAGCATTCCTTAAGCCAAACCACATGACTGTACAAGCATACACACCCCAATTCGTAATGAAGGCTGTTTTAGGTATGTCCTGCTCGGCCATGCGCACCTAGTTATAACCACTATAACCATCGAGAAATGAATACATCTCATGACCGGCCACCCTATCTAGCATTGTGTAGAGAAAGGGGAGAGGAAATGGATCAGGTACCGTGGCCACATTCAATTTCCGGTAATCCATACAGATTTGTAGCTGCTTATTTTTCTTTGGAACAATCACGATCGGAGATATCCATTCAGCATGTTCGATTGGTACAATGAATCCCACCTTCAATAACCGATCGAGTTCTGCCTTGACTTGTGCTGCACAATTGGGATTCATTCGGTAACTGGATTGTTTAATTGGCTTCACCTCTGGTTTGAGCACGACCCGATGTTGATAGATCCGCGGATCCAGACCTTTCATATCTCGATCGTCCCACGCAAAAACATCAGAAAACTCACGCAGGAGTTGGATCAAATCTTCTTGAAATGCCTCGAACAATCTTGCCTTAATCTTAACAGGACGCGGGTTGCTTTCATCACCCAAATTATAGGTTACTAATTGGTCTTCCGGGACATAGAATTGATGAGGTTTCCCCGGATCGTCAGCTGACTGTAAACGTTGTTGCAGAGTGGCTTCATCCATAGCAACATTATCATCTACATCTCTGTCTCCAATCACGGGAACAACTGTATAGGCTGCCCGACTCCAGTTGTCTGCGATAGATTGCAGATCTACAGTACCTAAGGAAATCAGATCTTTATTGTTCTTTAGAAATGCTTCTTCTTCATCGTTAGATAAGCCATCCAACATGTGGACCGGTTCTGCTACATATGGTCTGGCATGAAGTTCGCAGGGCTGAATGGCATCCAACTTAACAACATATTTACGGTGATTATCTTTGAAAGTCAATTCTTGCGCTGACCAATCCTGTATAACTTTGGCCTATTTCAACCATGGTCGACCGAAAAGGAGATTGTAATCGAGGTTAGATTCTGGTAGTTCTAAGACTACAAAAGTCATTTTGAACGTGTTACCCTACAGAGTAATCGGGATATTCCTTACAAGTCCCACCGGATGAACTGGGGATTGATCTGCCATTCTGACAAAGAATTGAACGGGCTCGATTTGGGTCCACCCTAACTTCTTGTAGAGAGCTGCAATCGCTATGTTCACACCGGAACCACCATCAATTAGCACTTGCGTAATCTTGTGATTTTTATGCCAGATAGTGATTAAGGGGACATAATGATCCACCGTAGAATCAGTTTCCGATTGTATTGTTGCGGTCACTAGAGTACTGGGAGATCCGGGACTAACCTGTTGTTGAAACTGCTGCCTAACTTCGGGCACCAAGGCGAGTAGCTGCCCCAAAGGGAGTGTAATTGAAGCCTTAGAGAGAATATCCCATACCTGCTCTGTTTGAGTTGTACTCTTCACCGATTCTGATGATGATTCTCCTGTTACTAGGGTACAATCTTGTTCATGCGCTCTCGCCTTTGGCAGGGGAACCTGTGTCACCGGAATTGGATCGGGGAACATGGTAGGCTCTTTGGTGGTCGATTGACTAGCTTTGGTATACATTCGATGCTATTCACGGATGCCTGGTTCAAACACCTTAGCTGCCGGTTGCAACTGCTTACCGGATCTTGTCTGGACCATTGCTGCTTGCGATTCCATTGGTGAGATATAGACCATGTTGGTCATCGGGTTTTGATGCTCTTTCTTTCTTTTATCATATTCGGCTGCATCCTTGTAGAATCTCCGGATGTGGCCAAGCTCACCGCAAGAGTGACATCAAGGTGGTGGTAGAGAAATACCTTCCGGTGATGTACCTGTCTGCCAGCGATTTGTATTGAAGTTGGTATTCTGTTGTCCTCGTTAAGTTCTGTATCCTTGCGACTGATTGTTTCGCATTTGTGGTGGCACGTAGTGGGTTGCCGGCTGCCCTGGTTCTTGTATAATGGCATTTACCGCTGCTCGTTCCTGCACTTGACATTATACGCACAATTTTTGGTTGAGTGTTCGGCGATATTGCAAATGGCTCAATACATCTGATTAAGGGCACAGGTAGCACTGGTATGCCCTAGATTTTTGCACCTGGTGCAATACATCTGTTTAGCCTGATCATCTATACCATGCTTACTGGCTTTCAGCCATTCCAAGTCTTCAATGAATCCTCCAACCTTATGCTCGAGTTGCAGGGCCATCGCGATAACAACATCTAGTGTCATAGCTCCCACACAGCGGATGATCATAATTTGTCGTAGCTGTGGGGTCAAACCGTTAATGAACCACTGGGTTATAACATCATCCGGTAGGTTAGCATGTGCCGGAGGTAGTTGTCTTAGATGGGTTCTAAACAACTGTTAAAGGTATAATCGCTTATTGTAACTTCAACCGTTAACTACCTACCGCAGACGTTAATTACTAATTCAAAACAACAGTCCTTCGGGGACTCCAGAGTCTGGTTCCACACCTGCGTACCAGATATCTCCGAGTCTCTTGTTCTCTGGACTCAATCTCACCGTAAGAATAAACTGACTCTAGCCAAGTGGGTCCTTGGGAGTGGTAGGGGTCTGTTAGACAGAGGCCCTATACTATTTTCCCAACTTCTCACTCACCCGTCACTCGGTCCGCGCGTCTTAGCTCAGTAGTTGTTTCTGATCAACCAAGGCTATCAACGTCTTAGAATCCCGCACTCCAAACTATACCTGCTATAACAGTTGAGCAGTAGTCCGGATCGAGAGTCAATACACAAAGCGCACTCCTGGTAACTTAACACGAACACACCACGAAACCCTTCTGAACAATCTACAGCTTTACCGAGTACCAACTTCAAATCGCAAGACCTACTGACCATAACTTGTCGCGCACTTTATCATCATTCTACTCGTATTCAGAACACTACCGGTACTAATCTTAACACAGATTATACTACCGACCCAGTCATTCACAGAGACTCATAACTCACAACTGAACCATGTTAGTTCTCTATGCTTCCGTGCTCCACAGAAGAACGATCAAAAAACGCGTTCCAGTTCGAATAACGCTTAAGAAATACTTCAATCATTACCGGGTGAAATCTCTGCAACACAGCATCGATTCGTAACACTGCGTATAACGCACATACGCACACAAGCACATACACAGGAGAGAGAATGGAGCAGACGGAACAGAACAGAGTTACTCTGTTCTACACATACAACACTATACTTGCAAATCCCAAAACACGGGGGGCTCCTTCTCTGGCTCCTCTGCCGTTCTTTTCATTGCTTTAAATAGAATTTTATTACAAGGCTTGCGCGAATCTTTCTTTACCGCGTACTTCCAGAAGGGTTCTTTCTACATTAAAAACCTCTGTCTAAGTACAATTGTCCTTTGTTCGGCGGCCGTCTAACACTGGCACGCACGGTGGACTCGAACCCGCAAGTTCCTATGGTTCGGATACTAGACCTTCTAAGTACATACTTCGGGCGAGCCTAAATGTTCGGGTAATTTTCTTTTTGAAGGTTTCTAACATTTGCACTAAGGTGGTAGGTTCTAATAATTGGGCGTCGGTTCTGACTGCACTGAGGGCTATGGCTTGATTTAACAAAATTTCGGCTTGGGTTTGAAGAAAAGCCTCCTGGAGATAAAATTCGTTGGCTAATGCCGCATCTCGGGCTGTCGTTATTTCAGTCAGTTTGGTCTGCATCTCTCTGATACACTCCTTCTGGTTGCGTATTTGGTTGTCTTGGCGTTCAAATTGCTGTGTTTGGAAATTGAGAGTTTTCTTATACGCATCGCGTTCTCTGCGGGCGTTGGCGATATCTTTTTGGTATTGGCCTTCCCGTAGTAATTGTTGTTTGAGAATACGGTTGACCGTGTCGGCACATTCTTTGGCTCGCCGTAATTGCTCTTGAACTTGGTCGGCTTCTTTCTGTTGGTCCTGCATCTTCTGGGCCTGTAATTGAATCTTCGTGTCTGCGATCAATTCTTCGAGAGATGCGTTGATATCTTCTTGTTCTTGAAGGGCGGCCTTCAGTGTTCGAATTTCCTCATGTGCGTCGTGTATGAGTTGGTCTTTGGCAGCTAGCTGGTCCAGGGCTGCATCTCGTTGTTGTACTAGCGTCTGCTCTGTCGAAACTCGTGCTTGGAGTTCTGCTAGCTGTGTCCGGAGTTGATGATTCTCGGTCTTTACGGCATCAACTTCTTCCTGGAGGGGGGCGATGTCGGCTTCCAGGGTGTCTACCTTGTGCTGGTATTCGAGTTTCAGGTGGTCCGTGGCTGCCGTAAACTGGGCGGGCAGCTGGTGTGATAACTGGATGAGGAACTGCCCCATGGCGGCAAGTTCCGAGAATGCGTTATGTGGCGGTGGTGGTGGAGGATGACGAGGTTGAGAGGATGTATCGGTGTGTAATTGCTGGGAGTTTGGCGGAGAGTAGTTAGGGGAGGAAAAGGAGGATGCTACGGGTTCAGTGAAGGGTGGGAGGGGTGGTTCCGGTGGGGGGAAGGGTTTGGCAGGAGGTGGTGTAGGGAGAACGGTATCTGAGGGGTTTACCTTGGCGAGTGTTTGTTGTATGGTTTCTGTATGGTTGATGGCGTCGATGAGTTGATCCAGTGCTTTGGTGGCCGATTCCTGTTCATCCTGGTGCTGCTCAGATTCTTTTTCTGTGGACACTATTTCTATCTCTGCTTGATCCTGCTGGTCTGGTTGCTCCGTCGATGTTTCGTTGTGTATCGACGTGGCGGTGTCGTGGTATGTTTCCTCTTGGTCGTCTGGCTTGGTCTCGTGATCTTTTCCGGCGGATCCTTGGACTTCACTTTCCGAGGAGCTGATCCGAATTCGCTTGGTACGGAAGAGCTGATTAATTTCTTCGTCTTCTTCTTCAGTGTCCTCGATCGGTTGTGCGGATTCTTCGTGTCGAAGTGCGGGGCCTGCGGGTGGGGGTTGTGCGGCGAGAATGGTTGGGAAGAGGAAGGAGATGATGTGGGGAAGGCGAGAGCGGGGGGTAGAACCCTTTTGGAGCTGTTTTACGATAGCTACACATTCTTTATGGATTCTAAGGAAAAAGTAAGAGGCAAAATTTACAGGTTTGCGGGTAGCTAAATCTAAGGCGGAGTAGAAGGGGCGAGAGATGCCATATGTTCGTTTTTGCAGTTTGAGGATGGCTACAAGGAACTGTAGGGCGGATCGCTCGGGTTCTGGGCGGCATAGAATGGCGTATTCGTTTGATGAGGAGCGGGGAAAGAGTTCGGTCATACGGGCGACAGGGATGCTAGGGCCATTTTCGCGGCCTTGCGGGGTGAGGCGGTAGGCGTCGGCGAAGGCTTGGAAGGTGATGACGGATCTATGTGGGAGGGAAAGGAAGACCCACTGTCGTTCGGTGGTGGGGCTTTGGGCAATGGCTTGGATGATCTGTGCGGAGAAGGGAGGGGCTTCCACTGAGTGCCAAGGCAACTCAGCGAAGTTGGCCAACCCTCTGCATCGCAGGTATTCGCCTACGTCTGTAGGGATACCTTCGCGGAAAGAAGCGTAGTTGGCTAGCGCTTCCATAGCGTTCACAATGCACACTTACAGAAAACACAGAATACTGAGATAACACACACAATCAAGAAAACACAATAGCGGTTTGTGGCGCAACTGAGGGGGTTAAATATGGAGAACACGGTGTGGGGGTGAGTATCATTGTGTGGTGCGGGAATGATATGGTTTGCATGCTAGCGTGCGTACTGAGTGACCGGTAGGGAGGGGCGGCTGGTAACATAAAGATTTGTACAAAAGACGGCTAAAAGCAAAACATAAAAATTTATACAAAACGTGGTTCGTCGCCGAATAAATTAAGGCGTACTGGTAGTGGGATAATACGGCCGCAGCTTCGATCCATTAATTACTTTTGGAAGTGGAATTTCGGTCAACGTAGTCAACCGAAAAGTTGCCGGACCTACTTGTGCTGAGATCTTGAAAGGGCCGAACCATCGTAGTTTGAATTTTCCTGCTTCTCTGTCCGATTTTGCGTTATAGAAGAGTACAAGCTGTCCTACCGAAAAGATTGGCGTCTTCAAATATCGATCGTGTGTCTTAGCTTGCCTTAGTTGAACTTCGCGCATAGTTAAAAAACTGAGCCATCGGTGCTCATCAAGTTCTCTGAGTGCGTCCATTCGTGCTGTCAGTGAAGATTCCGGTAGCATCTTCTGAGTGATTGCTACCCGCAAACTTGGGATGACTACTTCCATGGGAGCGATTGCTTCTAAGCCATAAGCTAGCTTGAAAGGTGTCAAGCCTGTTGTTACTTTATATGTAGTTCGGTATGCCCATAATACTGCAGGTAGTAGTTGATCCCATCTTTCCGGTGCTTCCATGATCAATTTCCGGAGGATGTTTAACAGTGATTTGTTTGTACTTTCAGCCAATCCATTGGCACGTGGATAATAAGGAGAGCTAAATTTATGTGTGACTTGGAAGGACTGTGTGAGTGCCTTCATTAAATTGTTTACAAAATGAGTGCCTTGATCTGAGACAATTTCCAGTGGTAAACCAAATCGTGGGAAGACATCCGTGAGTAGACATTTTGCTACCGTAACTGCTGTAGCAGACTGCAAAGCCCAAGCTTCTGCCCATCTAGTTGCGTAATCTGTGCAAGTCAGTATGTATCGATTGTTACTGGATACTGCTGGAGGTGTAATTGGCCCGATAAAATCTAAACCCCATTTCTGAAAAGGTTCTAATGGTAAGATGGATTGCAGGGGAAAAAGATGCCGTTGTAAAGGCTGACCAGCTCTTTGGCAAGCATCGCATTGTTTAACAAACTGTGAGATATCTCTGTACATAGTTGGCCACCAGAGTCCTCCTTGCAGAATTTTCCGGTGAGTTAAGTCTGCTGCAAAATGGCCACCGGGAGGAATTGAGTGAGCCAAAGTGATAACTGAGTTATCTTCATGTGGTGGAATACAGCGAAGTAGGATTCCGGTATGATCTGTATAATATAGTTCTCCAGCAACTAACCGAAATCGGTGGCTAAAAACTGCGATTTTTCTTCGAACCGCCTTGGCAGTCTCAGCTGGAAAGCGTCCTTCGGTGAGAAAAGTTAGAATCTGGTCATAGTATGTAGGTGGTGTTTGTAAGTTGGGCGTCTCATCAGGTAGTGGTTCAGCATTATAAATCGCAGGAGTCGTGTCATCTATTCCTACCGGAGCTTCACCGAAATCTAGGCGTGATAAGAAATCTGCTAAGGCATGTGCATTTCCGGGTCGGTGAATGACATCATAGTCGAATTCTTGTAAAAGTAGCACCCATCGTGCTAATCGTCCTCCTAAGTGCTGCTGTCTTACTAGATAAACAAGGGCAGCATGATCCACATGAAAGGTAAATTTCCGGCCTAGTAGATAATGTCTGAACTTTTTGATTGAGTAAATCAATCCTAGACATTCTCTTTCAGTGGTGGAATAGTTCTTTTCTGCCGGTGCAAGTCTTCTACTGGCGTAATAAACAGGGCGAAACCACTTATCTGTTTGCTGCATCAGAATACTGCCGATTGCAATATCTGAAGCGTCAACAAAAACATGGAACGGATTGTCCCAGTCCGGTGGTTGTAAAATTGGAGCTTGCGTCAGGAGATACTTGAGTCGATCAAATGTAGTTTGACATTCTTCAGTCCATTCAAACTGTCTGGGAGTCTTTGTGATTAGCCTGTTCAGTGGTACTGCTAGGTGAGCAAGCCACCGCAAGTGTCTGCCATGCCACCGTATTTGTCCCATAAAGCGCATTACTTCTTTCGGAGTCGTGGGTATTGGGGCTTCTAAAATCGCCGAAATCTTATCTGGGTCCACTCGGATACCTTGAGCAGATACAATATGCCCAAGTAGTTTGCCACATGAAACCGCAAACACGGATTTGTTGGGATTAAGGCAGAGTCTATATTCTCGACACTTCTGAAAACAGCATCGTAAATGAAACAAATGTGCTATCATCTTCCCAAAGATTGAGAAGTCGTTGAGATATACTTGCATGAAAGAGGTGAGGTAAGGAGAAAATATCTCCTGCATACATCTTTGAAATGTGCTTGGTGCATTTCTTAATCCGAACCACATTACTGTGCAGGCAAAGACACCCCAATTGGTAATGAAGGTAGTTTTTGGTATATCCTCTTCAGCCATTCTAACCTGGTTGTACCCGCTGTATCCATCTAAAAACGAATACATTTCATGACCTGCGACTCTATCAAGCATGGTATCCAAAAAGGGGATCGGGAAAGGATCTGGTACTGTTGCTGCATTTAATTTCCGGTAATCCACACAGATTCGTAACTGCTTGTTTTTCTTTGGCACGATCACGATGGGTGAGATCCATTCAGCGTGTTCTACTGGTACAATGAATCCGACTTTTAATAGTCTATCAAGTTCGGCTTTTACCTGTGATGCATAATGGGGGTTCATTCTGTAGCTGGGTTGTCTTTTTGGTTTCACTTCCGGTTTCAACATGACCCTGTGTTGATAGATGCGCGGATCTAATCCTTTCATGTCTTTGTAATCCCATGCAAAGACGTCTGCGAATTCGCGAAGAAGTTTAATCAAATCCTCCTTAAATGTTTCCGGTAAGTTCTGCCTCATCTTCACAGGTCGTGGGTGGTCTCTATCTCCTAGATTGTACGTGATCAGCTGGTCTTCTGGGACATAAAATTGTTGAGGTTTCTCTGTATCATCTGTTGGCTTGAACAGTGGTTGTAATTCATCGTCATGGGTTGAGGAAGTATCTTCCTGGACCGACTTTCCGGTGATAGCTACTACTGTACATACTGACGTGTTCCAGTTATCTATGACGGATTGTAGGTCAACAGTTCCTAGAGACATTAAATCGGCATTACTCCTCAGAAATTGCTCTTCTTCATCATCTGACAGTCCATCTAACATATGAACTGGTTCAGCAAAGTACGGTCTGGCGTGAGGTTCGCAAGATTGCATAGCATCTAGTTTCACCACATATTTACGATGGGCATCCTTGAATGTAAGCTCTTGTGCAGACCAGTCCTGTATTACCTTCGCATGCTTCAGCCAAGGTCGGCCGAAAAGAAGATTGTAATCCAAAGTGGATTCGGGTAGATCTAGTATGACAAAAGTCATCTTGAAAGTCGTACCTTGTAGAGTGATGGGTACATTTCGCACAAGTCCTACAGGATGGACTCTCGATTGATCCGCCATTCGAACAAAGAATTGAACTGGTTCAATTTCGGTCCAGCCTAGCTTTTTGCATAACGCTGCGGTCGCAATGTTTACGCCTGAGCCTCCATCAATTAATACCTGCGTGATCTTCTGATTCTTATACCATACTGTGATCAAGGGCACTGCGTGATCAATCGCAGCATCAGGTTCCGGTTGAACTGCGGCTGTCGTCGGAATGCAAGAAGGTACTGGGCTGAATTGTTGCTGAAACTGTTGTCGGATCCCAGGCACTAAGGCCAGAAGTTGGCCTAGAGGCAGAGTGATGGATGCCTTGGACAAAATTTCCCAGGCCTGTTGAGCTTGACTGTCTTGTTCTTTTGGACTTGAAGTTTCTACTGACGCAGAAGTGTCTGCTGTTGTCTCTACTGATGATGATGGCCCTACTGATGCATCCTTTTGTGTTGTTTCGTCCTTTGATGAAGAAGCCTGAGTCACCGGAATAGGTTCTGGGAACACTGGTGGTTCTGTTGTGGTCCAGTGACTAGCTTTGTTATACATCCTTCGTTGTTCTTGTATCCCTGGTTCAAAGATTTCTTCTGCCGGCTGAAGTTGTTTACCGGAACGGGTCTGGACTGTAGCAGTCTGTGTCTCGATCGGTGTAATTTTTACCATGTTGGCCATTGGATTTTGGCGTTCCTTCTTTCTTTGATCATACTCCATTGCGTCTTTACAAAACCTTCTAATGTGGCCGAATTCGCCACAGAAATGACAGCGTGGAGGTGGTAACTCAGGGTTTTCCGGTGGTGGTCCATTCTGCCATCGGTTGGCATTATAAGTGTTGTTTCTCTGTCCTCGGTAGTTCCGATATCCTTGTTGTTGATTGTTTCTCAGTTGCGGAGGCACATAGTGATTTACTGGTTGGCCATGTTCTTGGATGACTGCATTGACGGTTGCTGTCCCTTGTATTCTAGCGTTGTAGACACAGTTTCCGGTGGTGTGTCCGGTAGTGTTGTAGATAGCGCAAAACACTTGGTTCAGTGCACAGTTGGCACTTGTATGCCCCGAATTTTTGCATGTGGTGCAGTATACTTGCCTGGTGATATCTTCAGCCATATTTTTGTTTGTTTTTAACCATTCCAAGTCTTCTGAAAATCCACCAACCTTGGATTCTAGCTGTAGAGCCATTGCAATGACGGCATCCAAGGTCATAGCTCCGACACATCTTATGATCATGATCTGCTTCAGTTGTGGGGTTAATCCATTGATAAACCATTGAGAGATGACATCATCAGGTAGATTAGCGTGAGCCTGTGGTATCTGCCGTAAATGTGTTCTAAAGAGGGTAGCGTACTCCTGGACGGTCTGATTTACCTTCTGTCTGTTGTTCTGTAGATACTCAAAGATTTCAGTAGGATTCTTCTTTAGTCTGAATCGCTGTAAAAAGGCGTCTCGTACTGCATCGTAAGTACCGAAATGATTGATATCATATTCCGTGAGCGATCTCGCCGCTTCATTGATCAGTGTAGATTGAAAAACAATGGCCTTATACGCCTGATCTGGTGGATGGTTAAGAACTGCATAACTTATCTCGAAAGTTCGTACGTGGGCGTCTGGGTCGTCTCCTGGGAATCCACCGAATTTCGTGTAGGTTACTCCTGTTGGAGGCGGTCTTGGCGGTCCTAGCTGTTGTTGTTGATGTTGTTGTTGTTGGTGTTGCCTGCTCATTGTGAAGGGTTCAGGGTTTCCTTCTGTATCTCGGGATTGATCGGGTGAACTATCGGGACTTGTATCGCCGGATGGTGCGTTTTCCGGTGTGCTGTTTCGACTTAGGATGCTTCGGATCTCTGTTTCGAACAGCTTTCCTTCCTTCTGGATGTCTAATATTCGAAATCTTTCTTCCAAACACGAAGGTTGAGCTGATGATTCCGCAAAAAAGGCTAAACCTTTGCCAGCGATCGGTGATTCTATCACCGGAATCTCACCGGAATGAACCGAAATTGGGCCAGAATGCCCTGTTTTACTACTTCTGCCGAATTTTCCTAACTTATTTCTGACCGTGGATAACTCTAAATCTTTATCTGATATTGTTAAACTAGGTTCCAACGGCGTTTTGATAGAGTCTGGACTTGCTATATCTTCGATAGGCTGGGTCGAAGTAGCATCAGAATGTATCGAAGGCGTTGACCGTTCTACCGGAATATGACCGGAATCAGTTGTAACGTTTCCACTTTTCTTGACCACTTGGTCAGATCTAGTTATGCCTACTTCTCCCGAGGCTATCTTTTGTGATTTTCGTGCTTCAATCTGACGATTCTTAGGATATGTTTCGCCCGATCGAGTGACCGGCATGTATCATTGCCCAGTGATACTATCTGAGCAGTTTGCAACAATCTGGATCTGCTGCTACTGTCAGTGAAGCAAATGTTGCTGGATGTTTGCTTCTTACAAACCGTTAGCACTCTAATGCCACTGTCTCACAAGTGACTCGTAATCAAATGCTACTTTACCGCAGAGACTGGTAATCAGTTGCCACTTTCCCACAGGCAACGGGCCAGAGAACTGGCAATCGGATGCCACTTTCCCACAGACAACGGGCCAGAGAACTGGCAATCGGATGCCACTTTCCCACAGACAACGGGCCAGAGAACTGGCAATCGGATGCCACTTTCCCACAGAGAACGGGTCAGAGAACTGGCAATCGGATGCCACTTTCCCACAGAGAACGGGTCAGAGAACTGGCAATCGGATGCCACTTTCCCACAGAGAACGGGTCAGAGAACTGGCAATCGGATGCCACTTTCCCACAGAGAACGGGTCAGAGAACTGGCAATCGGATGCCACTTTCCCACAGACGGCGCCAAATGTTAAAGGTATAATCGCTTATTGTAACTTCAACCGTTAACTACCTACCGCAGACGTTAATTACTAATTCAAAACAACAGTCCTTCGGGGACTCCAGAGTCTGGTTCCACACCTGCGTACCAGATATCTCCGAGTCTCTTGTTCTCTGGACTCAATCTCACCGTAAGAATAAACTAACTCTAGCCAAGTGGGTCCTTGGGAGTGGTAGGGGTCTGTTAGACAGAGGCCCTATACTATTTTCCCAACTTCTCACTCACCCGTCACTCGGTCCGCGTGTCTTAGCTCAATAGTTGTTTCTGATCAACCAAGGCTATCAACGTCTTAGAATCCCGCACTCCAAACTATACCTGCGATAATAGTTGAGCAGTAGTCCGGATCGAGAGTCAATACACAAAGCGCACTCCTGGTAACTTAACACGAACACACCACGAAACCCTTCTGAACAATCTACAGCTTTACCGAGTACCAACTTCAAATCGCAAGACCTACTGACCATAACTTGTCGCGCACTTTATCATCATTCTACTCGTATTCAGAACACTACCGGTACTAATCTTAACACAGATTATACTACCGACCCAGTCATTCACAGAGACTCATAACTCACAACTGAACCATGTTAGTTCTCTATGCTTCCGTGCTCCACAGAAGAACGATCAAAAAATGCGTTCCAGTTCGAATAACGCTTAAGAAATACTTCAATCATTACCGGGTGAAATCTCTGCAACACAGCATCGATTCGTAACACTGCGTATAACGCACATACGCACACAAGCACATACACAGGAGAGAGAATGGAGCAGACGGAACAGAACAGAGTTACTCTGTTCTACACATACAACACTATACTTGCAAATCCCAAAACACGGGGGGCTCCTTCTCTGGCTCCTCTGCCGTTCTTTTCATTGCTTTAAATAGAATTTTATTACAAGGCTTGCGCGAATCTTTCTTTACCGCGTACTTCCAGAAGGGTTCTTTCTACATTAAAAACCTCTGTCTAAGTACAATTGTCCTTTGTTCGGCGGCCGTCTAACACAACGTTGCATATTCCTGAACAGTCTGGTGCGACTTCTGCCTATTGTTCTGCAAGTAATCGAAGATTTCGTCAGGATTTTTCTTCAACTGAAACCTCTGTAAAAATGCATCCCTTACTGCCTCATAGGTAACGAAATGATTGAAATCATACTCTGTTAACCATCGCGCTGCTTCATTGACTAATGTTGACTGAAACACGATGGCCTTGTATGCCGGATTGGGTGGATGGTTTAGGACTGCATAACTTATTTCAAAGGTGCGTACATGGGCATCAGGATCGTCACCTAGAAATCCTCCGAACTTTGTGTAAGTTACCCCTGTTGGAACTGGTCGAAGTGGAAGGGGCTGTTGCTGTTGTTGTTGTTGTTGTTGCTGCTGCTGCTATTGACCACTCATGGTGCTAGCCGTGGTACCGTTGCTATCTCCTGAGTTCTGAGGGTTCTTGATCTTCAGAGTCTGTATGGTCAGACTGCTCACCTTCCGGCTTGAAAATAGTGTTCAGTCTCTTACGGATCTCCAAATCGAAGAGCCTATCCTCAGCTTGGATATCCCAGGTAGGCAAATTTTCCTCGTACAGTGGTTTCCGAAATGAAGATTCACCAGGAACTATCACACTGTCACCGGAAAACTATAAATTCCCTGCAACTAGGACCGAACGGTTATCGGAATTTGTTGAACTTTCCCCAAAACAGGGTATTCTTCTGCCGTCAATGATCTCTCTAGGTAGCACAACTTTATCCTCGGAAAGGATCGAATCCTGACCAGACAGTGTCGGGTCAACTGCACACTGCGTCCCTGTACACTCCGCAGTTACTGTACCTTCTGCAGGCTGTACCGAAATTACACCGGAATGTACCGGAACTTCCTCATGTGTCACCGGAATGGTACCGGAATCACTGCTAACTGGGTCCGATCCTTCGACAACTGGGCTTAACAGGCCTACTCTTCTGGCCCCTAGGGGTGTCCCTAGCAAATTTGGTACTGTCCAGGGATGCTGGTCTCTCTTGTACTTCGGATACGACTCGCAGGACCGAGTAACCGGCATATATCTCCTCTGCACCACTTGCGTACTGCTCCACCTTACTGATTATTCACAATCTGTGCCACCTTCCCACAGACGGCGCTAGTGTTAAAATGCCCATTTACATTACAGGCATTTTAAGTTCTTTCGGGTTCTTGGGAGTGGTAGGGGTCTGATAAATCAGAGGCCTTGTAACTTGATTTTCCCAATTAGTCTATCCAAGTCGCAATACGTTAATGTTCAAAACTCTGTTTAATACGAATTGCTGTCAAGACTCTAGTTAGTCCTCTCACAGATTTAGTGTTCATACTCAGGTTAATACTTTTCACCGTACATAACGCAAGAGTTATTCCTTTCCGTTACGCAGACTTATTATCCACACTTAATCTTACTGTATCAATCACAAATTAAATGTAATTATACAGCGATAAGAACAACAATACTCAGAGTTTAAGAATACTGCACTACGACGACTTCACCGACCGCAATCGCCCAGACAGACAGTCTGGCGATATTGCTCGTCATTGCCGAAGCGTCACCGCAATGTCTTTTCATTAGTTGATAAACAGATACATCACTTCACAACGACCTTTCGGTTCGTGCGGTATATAAAAAATAGGGAATTACAATATGCCAATCCGGCGGCTTACACACACTTATACGTACATACATACACTTATATATATATATATATATATATATATATATATATATATATATATATATATATATATATATATATATATATATATATATATATATATATATATATATATATATATATATATATATATACACACACACACATACATGCATACACATACACATATGCATACACTTACACATACATACGTACCCACACATACACATATACATGCATACACATACATATATACATACACTTACACATACATACCCACACATATATATACACACATACATAATAAATACATGCATACACATACCCACACATATAGATACACATATGCATAATAAATACATGCACACATACACATACACACACATACATCCACATATACATACATCATTATTTTAATTGAAAATCATATACAAAATCAATTATACTTAATATACAAAAATATTTGATCGATGATGATGATGATTCTTCTACTAATAATTCTAATATACCTCATACACATCATGGACTTGCCCTTTATCAATTACAAGTAGAGGTTTCTCGACATCCTCTACCTCTTGGTTTATAGACTGAAATGTCTGAAGATTATCCATTGCTAACTCGTGATTATCCTCTAGTACAAACATATGATAGAAGAAGATATGGAGGATGGAATAGAGGACCACTTCCTTTAGATGGAGAGGTTTTTAACTTTTGGGGTAATCGCTATATGATTGCTCCCTCCACTATTACTAGCGCTAGTCGTGGTCTCTTTACTATAGAGGAGTTGCCCCCAAACTCTGAAGTCACTCTTATGTGATTTTGTGGTCCTATATATGGATGGTGATATTGGCATCGACTTACACATCATGTTCAAAGCATGAATACTTATGGATTATGTCTGAATGTAGCTTCTCTTGCTAGAAGAGGGATTACACATGCCAAAAATGAAAGATTATATATTGATGGAAGACCTTACACGCATGGAAATATAGCAAGTTTAATAAACATTAGTCGAGGATATAATACTTCAATGACTAATTGCACATTTGAGGAGCATATAGTCACGAATCACCATACATGAGTAGAAATGTAGCAATGTACATAGTTGTCAATGTTATTACTTTTCATTACACGATGAATTATTGGTGAATTATGGATGGCGTAAACCTCCAAGAGAACCTTTTAGCTAGAGAGCAATGAAAACTTTCTATCCACCTATCTTGTGTTGCATTGAAAACTCTAATTGATTGAAACTCTTTTTAAATTAACTTACATATTTAAATTTATGTTTAAAGTTTACTTTTCATTCATTTATGGAGTACTAATGATTTTTATTCATGTATGTGGATTCCTATGTATGACAATGATGATCTTCCACCACACCATTCAGAGTTGCCAGTAAGATCTCATTTATCAGAAGCTTCCAGGAGGAGGCTGCGCAAAAGTGATCCTATCAAATATGCAAGATTGAAAGACCTATATTCAAAAGAAGATAAAGTAGAGGATTTTTGCGATAATGATGAAGATTATGGCATGGCAAGTTTGATTGAGGATTGGTATCAAAATGACAATGAAAGCATTGATATTTTTAAAAATGAGAAATATCTTTGAGAAGAATGTCTAAAGCATATATATGAAGTAAGTCGTGTGACACGACTAAGTGCAAGCTTACTTATTCTCAATCTTCAAAATCATTTTGGATGGACTAACGTATCTATTTCGATACTAGTAAGGTATAATTTTTAATTTTCTATCTATTTATTTATTTTCGTTCATATCATCTTTTTTCATGAACTTACAGGTTACTATTTAAAATGTTTTTACCAAGCAAAAAGATTCTTCCTGTTGGAGTTTATTGATCTCCAAAGTACAGCTAGAAGTAGGTGAAACCCAACAGGACCTAGTTGACTTTTTCACAAACTTGTATGCACAGACCAGTTTTCTTGCAGAGCAAACTACTCTTTACTCAATTAGAATTTTCCAATACTTTTTCACACACATAAACTAGACTCTAAGAGCTTTCCAACAAGCTATAGAACACCTCAAATGGATAAATACACAATGAGCTATGGCCTCTGCAATATGCAGCTTTAATGGAGACCTTGAAACAGAGATAAAACCAGAGAACACACACTACTTGCAGAGAGTAATGCTCTCAGCTCACAAATTCAATGATTATGAAAATTTACAAGAAGAAAGTAGACAGTACGAGCTTTCAAATGAGATATTAAACATGTAATGTGGATATATAATGAGGGAGATACAAGCTCTGCAATCTCTGCAATCTCTGCATAAAAAACTACAGCAGCATAGAGATACACATATGCCTCTATTGGACTTCCCACAAGATCACGATTTTTCTCCTCTTTTTATAGCATGGGAAACTAATCTAAAACCTTCCTAATACATCTAAATTCGTGGTAGACACTTGGATGGAGGTATTACATGACTCAAGTGCTCAAATAAGCAAAGTATTGATGAACTTTGAGAACTAGCCACATCGACCTTCCACTAGGACACCACTGCAGCTCCCTTGTGACTCACTAATTTGACTCACCATGTTCTAGAACTCACATGGTATTTTGGCTATATTTTATGAAATATGAGCCTTCTTGAAGTATTTGAAGACTTCCCAAAGGTATTTACATAATTTGAAACTTGTACCCTACATAAAACAAATGTTCGCAACATTCTCCCCCTCAAGTTTCAAAGGGTATTTCCTTCATGCCAAGAATATAGTTGAATCTTTGAAGCTTTGGTCCATCCAAGGATTTGGTGAAGATATCTGCAACTTGATCCTTTGTTCCCACAAAAGAAACTTGTACTTCATTGTTTATGGCCTTCTCTCGAACATAATGATAGTGAACCTCTATATGCTTTGTTCTAGTATGAAAAATAGGATTTGAGGTCATATGAATGCTGCTCAAGTTATCCCCATATATCTGTGGTACATCAACCTGCACATTCAAGTCATGAAACAACTTTTTAAACCACATAACCTCAGTAGTAGCCAATGCTAAACCTCTATACTCAGCCTCTGTAGAAGATAAAGCAACTGTAGGCTGTTTCTTTGAACTCCATGTTAATGTCTTGTTTCCTGCTATTACCACATATCCACTTGTGGATCTTCTATCATCTTTGCTTCCAGCCCAATCTGCATCACTAAAGACTTAAGAGTTAGATCAGCATCATGACTATAAAATAATCCTTCGTTCATGGTACCTTTCAAATATCTAAGCACTCTTTTTGCTGCATGCATATGAGGTACTGTAGGTTCATGCATAAACTCTGACAATACTCCCACTGCATAGCATATATCAGGTCTAGTTTTTGTTGCATAAATCAAAGATCCTA
This sequence comes from Ceratopteris richardii, assembly GCA_020310875.1. NCBI lineage: Eukaryota > Viridiplantae > Streptophyta > Polypodiopsida > Polypodiales > Pteridaceae > Ceratopteris > Ceratopteris richardii. The sequence continues at coordinate 9,253,391 of CM035417.1, read as the reverse complement.
CCATGGATCTATATGCATTCATATCATGCAACTCATCACCTTCCTTTGCACTCAACTTTACATTACATTCCATTGGAGTAGAAACAAATTTACATTTCTGCATACCAAACCTTTTCAGCATATCACATATATACTTTCTCTGTATCAACCACATACCCTCATCGCCATACACAATTTCAATCCTAAGAAAGTATCTAAGCAAACCAAGATCTGAAATTTTAAATTCCTTTCCCAAATTACCTTTTATCTCATCAATTGCTTTTGCATCATTCCCTGTAATCAACAAGTCATCCACATAAATGCATACATAGACACACATGTCATCTACATGTTTTACATAAAGTGATGGATCAGCATGACTCCCTGTGTATCCTTGCAGCATAAGATACTTTAACAACCTTACATTCCATGCCCTTGGTGCCTGCTTAAGACCATACAATGCCTTCTTTAACCTGCATACATGATTAGGACATTTTGCATCCACCTAACCATCTGGTTGTGACATATATACTTCTTCATTTAACTCACCATTAAGAAAGGCATTCTTTATATCGAGTTGATATATATTCCACCTTTTACTTGCAGCTAAAGCCAACAAAGTTCTCACTGTTGCCATGTTTGCTACTGGACTAAATGTTTCTTCATAGTCCAATTCTTGAGTTTGATTATATCCTTTTGCTACAAGTCTAGCCTTATATCTTGACACACTACCATCACTATTTCTTTTAATCTTAAAAACCCACTTGCAACCAATTACCTTTTGTTTTGGTGTCTTTGGAACTAAATTCCAATTCTTGTTATCCTGTAGTGCTTCCATTTCTTCTCTCATTGCTTTCTCCCACTTTTCATCTCCTTTTGCCTCATCATAACATGAGGGTTCATTTTCCTGCTCAACTTTTGTCATAAAATCATAATGAGTATTCATGGAAGATTCATACGTATAACTTTGAGGTTGCTTACTCACTCTTGAAGTTCTTCTTACCTCCAATGTAGATGCTCTTCCTTTCTTATTAGGAACCTTTGATGATTCTCCATACTCACATACATCACTAATTTCCTCTCCTTCATCATTAACTTCAACAAGTTTGAGTTTACCTTTACTTTTAACACTTGGAGTTGACTCTTGCCTTAACCTTCCATTGAAAGGTAGCTCTCTTTCTTCATCCAAACCACTTTTCTCATCACTTTAACTTCTTGTGGGCTGAGGTAAGCACTCATCTCCTTCACCTGTGTCCTCTTCATCTCCATTTATGACTTGCAAAATTTTCTTATCTACATACCATGAAAGTGATTCATCAAAATTTACATCTCTTGAAACAACCATCTTATTGGTATGAGGATTATAACATCTATATCCTCTTTGAGTATCTGCATAACCAATAAATATACACTTTTCTGATTTCACATCAAGTTTTGATCTCACTTCACTAGGTACATGTACATAACATACACAACCAAATACTTTCAAATGACTTACACTTGGTTTCCTTCCATGCCATACCTCATATGGTGTCAAATGATGAACTCCAACAGTAGGTACTCTATTCATAATGTACACACTTGTGCTAACAGCTTCAGCCCAAAAAGAATTAGGCAAACACATATCATTTAGCATGCTTCTAGATGCTTCTGCTATGATTCTGTTTCTTCTTTTCGCGACTCCATTTTGTTGTGGAGTATACCTGCATGTAACTTCTCTTTTGATACCTTCATCATACAAAAAATCAGTAAAAGCTTGAGAGAAATACTCTCCCCCTCCATCGGATCTTAGCTTCTTAACATATCTTCCTGTTTGCTTCTCGACAAATGATTTAAAATTTTTAAAACAATCAAAGACTTCACTCTTATGTTTAATGAAATACACAAATGTCATTCTACTATGATCATCAATGAATGATACATAGTACTTATTACCAGCCAAGGATGCCTCTTTAGTAGGACCCCATACGTCTGTGTGTATAAGGTCTAGCAATCCACTGCTTACATAGCTTGAATGCTTGAAAGGCTGTCTACTCTGCTTACCCATTTGACATGCTTCACAAAGATGCACCATATGTTGCTTAGTAAGATCAGGTAATCCTTCAACAATCCTCTTCTTTGATAGCTCCTTTAACCTGTGTACATTCATGTGTCCAATCCTTTTGTGCCATAGATCAAGCTCTGCTATTCGATGCATACCATAAGAGAAATAGTTTGTATGATTTGGGTTTACCTTGAATGTAAACAATCTACCTTGTTTTTGACCTCTAGCAATTAACCTCCTTTGCTTTGGATCCTCAATGAAGCAACCTACATGATTAAATCTTATTTGCAAACCTTTTTCTACCATTTGACCAACTGACATCAAATTCTTAGTGATCGTTGGCACATAAAGTACATCCTTCAGGCAATTTGTCTTGCTCTTATCCTGCATAACAACATCTCCAACCTGCATAATCTTATGTGTTGTATCATCTCCTGTTTCAACATGACCTTTACATGAAGGATTATGCATATTAGAAAACCATGAAGCATCATGTGACATATGGTTAGAGCAACCACTATCTAAATACCATACATCACTATTGCAATTCATCTTAGTTTCTACATTCATCATAAGAAGAGAATCATAATCATCACTTTTACCTTCAACTGCATAATTTCCTTGTTGTTTACCTCTTCTTGAATAGCCTCCTCTTCGATTACCACCTTGATTAGTTTCATTTTGATAACAATCTTTGGCATAGTGTCCATACCTTCCACATATATAGCAATTGTTGTTATCTTCACTCCTTTGTCTTTGATTGTAGTTGTAGTAGCCTCTCGTACCTGTAGCACTTGATCTTCCTCTTCCTCTTGTGTTGAAGAAGCCACTTGAAGTCCCTTGATCATCACTCCTTCCTCCTTGACCTCTATTTGAACCTCTTCTTCCTCTGTTTCCACCTCTTGATGATCCTACATAAAGAGCTTGTCCTTGAGATCCTTTTTGATTTGAAGTAGAGCCATTTAGATTCATCTCCTTCGTGACCATGAGAGCAACAAGCTGATCAAAGTCTGGTAATTCTCCTCTAACATAAACTGAAGTAATGAATGGTTTCCATCTCTCATCATCCTTGAGTCCGTTGAGAGTATGTGCAACCAAGTCGTCGTCCTCCACATGAGCTTGAATTGATCCTAGTTGATCTGCAATCTCTTTAACCTTCAACAAGTAATCATTGACCGACGTCCTTGTATCTTTCTTTATGTTATTCAACTCATTTTTGAGTTGAATCTTCCTTGCTCTTGTACCTGTAGCATACAACCTTTCCAATGCAAGCCAGACATCTCTACTTGTGTCTAGATCTTGTATGTGTCCTACCATTGAATCTTGAATATTTTGTGATAAAATGAATATAACCCTTTTGTCTCTTTCATTCCAAAGTCTAAAGTCCCTCAATTGTTGTTGATTTGGATCCTCTGATAATATAGGTTTGATATCCGTTTCATCAATCAAACCATACAAGCCTCTACCTTGCAAGTATGCTGTGATTCTAAATCGCCATGCTTGATAGTTGTTTTTATCAAGCTTCTCTATTTGTGCATGTTGATCACCCATTGTGTAAATACTAAACTTCCTCCTTTAACCCTCCTTTTGCATATGTGTGATAAGAATAAGTATGAGATTTTACCTTTGTTATAAACTTTATGCACCTTTCTTTGCTTGGATGTTGCTTGAGATGCTTCCTTGCTATCTCCTTCTACCTTTGTGTAGTGTCGATGATGAACCTCTTCTCCAATAGCTTCAAATTCTTCATCAAGGTATTATAACCTGCTTCAAGCTTCAATTCCTTGGTCTGATACCAATGTTGGAGTTTATTGATCTCCAAAGTACAGCTAGAAGTAGGTGAAACCCAACAGGACCTAGTTGACTTTTTCACAAACTTGTATGCACAGACCAGTCTTGTAGAGCAAACTGCTCTTTACTCACTTAGAGTTTTCCAAAACTGTTTCACACAAATAAACTAGACTCTAAGAGCTTTCCAACAAGCTATAGAACACCTCAAATGGATAAATACACAATGAGCTATGGCCTCTGCAATATGCAGCTTTAATGGAGACCTTGAAACAGAGATAAAACCAGAGAACACACACTACTTGCAGAGAGTAATTCTCTCAGCTCACAAATCCAATGATTATGAACATTTACAAGAAGAAAGTAGAGAGTAAGAGCTTTCAAAAGAGATATTAAACATGTAATTTGAATATATAATGAGGGAGATACAAGCTCTGCAATCTCTGCAATCTCTGCATAAAAAACTACAGTAGCATAGAGATACACATATGCCTCTCTTGGACTTCCCACAAGATCACGACTTTTCTCCTCTTTTTATAGCATGGGAAACTAATCTAAAACCTTCCTAATACATCTAAATTCGTGGTAGACACTTGGATGGAGGTATTACATGACTCAAGTGCTCAAATAAGCAAAGTATTGATGAACTTTGAGAACTAGCCACATCGACCTTCCACTAGGACACCACTGCAGCTCCCATGTGGCTCATTAATTTGACTCACCATGTTCTAGAACTCACGTGGTATTTTGGCTATATTTTTTGAATAATATGAGCCTTTTTGAAGTATTTGAAGACTTCCCAAAGGTATTTACATAATTTGAAACTTGTACCCTACATAAAACAAATGTTCGCAACACTTCCTACATCATATGATGAAATGAAGAGGACAATCAACAATCTTGGTATAGATTATCAGTGTATACATGGATGTCCTAATGATTGTCTTTTATATAGAGGTGAATATAAAGAATCTTTGGCATGTCCAAAATGTCAATCTCCTTGATATAAGGACGAAGAAAGTAAAATCTCAAAAAAGGTATTGAGACATTTTCCATTGGCTCCACGATTAAACATATGTTTCAAAGCCCTGAATTATCAAAGCTTTTGACATGGGGATTTAATCATAAAAGTAATGATGGAGTAATGAGAATTCCAATAGATAGTGCAACTTTTCAACATATTGATTCTAGATGGCCTAGATTTGCACAAGAGCCACACAATCTAATGTTAGGAGTTGCATTAGATGGGGTTAATCCATTTTTTATGAAATCTAGTAAATGATCAACATGGCTTGTGCTAGTCATTAACTACAATCTCTTGCCATACCTTAGCATTAAAAAGGAACATTTAATGCTTTCTCTTTTAATCCTTGGAAAAAGATAAGTTAAAGACATGAATATATATCTTGCTCCTCTCATTGACGATTTCTAAGAATTGTGGAGAGGTACTAACATCATTGATGTATTGAAAAGCATTAATCAGAGACACATAATGGTTCACAGAATTATGTCTTGGACTATACACAATTTTCTAGGATATGGTGTTTGTTCAAGTAATGATGTATTTTTTTTAATTTAATTATATTTTTATGGTTTTCATGATGCAAGAATATCTACCAAGGGATATAAGGCTGGTCCTTATTGTGGTGATTGGTTAATAAAAATATTTATCTTCGACATCGAGGGTTTTTGCCTAATGATCATCCATTAAGATGCAAAAGAGAAGCATTACATTTTAATGGGAAGATTGAAACACGTTAGTGTCTGTTAAAATGCACTTTTACATTACAGGCATTTTAAGTTCTACCAGGTTCTTGGGAGTGGTAGGGGTCTGATAAATCAGAGGCCCTGTAACTTGATTTTCCCAACTAACTTATCTAAACCGCAGTACATTAACATTCAAAACTCCGTTTAATCTGAATTACTGTCAATCTCTGGTTAGTCTTCTCATAGATTACCGCTCATACTCAGACTAATACTTTCTCAGTACGTAGCGCTGGAGTTATTCATTACCGTAACACAGACTTATAATCCTTAGCATAATGGATTGTGTTAATCACAAGTTAATGTAATTAAACAAAGATGAAAACAGTAATATTCAGACTTCTCGAACACTGCACTATAGCGACTTCCCAGACCGCAATCGCCCAAACAGACAGTCTGGCGATACTGCTTGTCCTCCTCGAAACGTCACCGTAATGCCTTTTTATTAGTTAATAAGTCGATACATCTCTTCACACGACCTTTCTGTTCATGCGGAATATGAAACCCTGTATATACATGGTTCTGGCACGCACGGTGGACTTGAACCCGCAATAGAACAAAAGTTAGGGCTCATCTACTATACCCTGTATATACATGGTTCTGGCTAACTTAAAGGTTCTGGAAATCTTTTGTTTCAGTGAGTCTAACATCTCTTTTAGAATTTCTGGTTCTACGAGCTGAGCGTCAGTTCTAACTGAACTTGCCGCAATTACTTGAGTCATCAATATTTCAGCCTGTGTCTACAAAAAGGCCTCTTGCAGGTAGAAATCATTTGCCAGTGCTACATCGCCGCGCAATCTCATCTCATTGATCTGATCATCTACCCTTGAAAGTCTGTCAGCTTGACCACCTAATTGCTTTTCTCGTCTCTCCAATTCTTCAGATTGAAACTGCATGGTTTTGTCGTGTCTATTTCTTTTTGCATTCCTTCAAATTCTTTCTTCAATTTGAGATATCATCCCAATTCTTCCTGTAACTCTTGATCACATTTGAACAAGGTTTCGGTAGTCTTATGCAGCTCTGCTTAAGCTTTAAGTACATTGCTAGCGAGATACTACGAAGCTTCTTCTAAGACACTATATGCTTCCCGCATGCTCTGCAATTCATTTCCTATGGCAGTCATTGCATCTGTTTTATCAATGATTTCTTGCTTCAGCGTGCTGATTTTGGTATCCTTTTGATACAGCAAAGCATCTTTCTGTGCGAGTTGATCTTGAAGCTGTTGAATATGTAAGTGTAAACCATGATTTTCTGCCTTAACTGCATCCACTTCTTCTTGCAATGGAGCAATATCTGCTTCTAGGATATCAACTTTATGCTGCAGTTCGTGACGAATGTTATCAGTGACCATTCTGAGTTGTGTCGGAAGTTGCTGTGAGAATTGAATGAGCATTCGACCCATGGACTCTAATTCCGTAAACATGGGAATCGGAGGAAGAAGAGGAGGAGGAAGTGGTTGGGATGAAGAAGCTGACAAGAGATGATGGGAAGATGGTGGAGAATAGTTAGGTGAAGAGGATGAGGAATCCGGTGCTTCAGGGGCAATAGGTTGAATGGGGACAATGGGCTCGACCGGAGGCATTGGTGGAGGAGTAAGTAGAAGACTGTTGGGCACCAACACTATTCCAGTAGGTTGCTGCGTAGTCACTTCAGTTCGGTCAATCACAGCATCGACCAAGGTAATGACTTCATTTATGATCTCTGCAACAATGGTTTGCACATCTTGTGGAATCGAGTGCTGAGAATCCGCCCGAGAAGAGTTTTCTTTGGAATCAGCAGTGGACGCAGTGTGTTCCTGTTGCCAGTTGGGAGAAGACTGGGTAGACGAATCAAGGTGAATTGAGGTGGTAGTGTCGTGGAAAATTTCTTCTTCATTTCTTTTTGCTTCATTTCCAGCGGCGGAACCCTCAACTTGACTCTCAGAAGGGCTTATCCGTCTGCATTTCCGGCGGAGAAGCTGGAAAAGATCTTCATCCTCATCTTCTTCGTCTTCGAGCACTTGGGCAGATTCTTCATGATACAAAATTGGAGCTCTTGGCGGGGGTTGCGCGGCTTGAATGACTGGGAACAGAAAGATAATGATATGCGGTAGACGTGAACGCGGAAGCTCTCCCTTGTTAATATGCTTAATAACTGTAACGCATTCACGGTGAATGCACCGGAAATAGAATGATGCAAAATTAACAGGCTCACGGGAAGCCATGTCAATCATCGAATAAAACGGGCGAGAAATGCCATAAGTGTGTTTCTGTAAATTAAGGATAGCAACAAGAAATTGTAAGGCGATACGTTCAGGGTCAGGGTGACACAAAATGGCGTATTCATTGGATGAGGACCGTGGGAATAATTCTACCATGGTGGTAATAGGAAGGAGAGGACCATTTTCCACGCCTTCTATGGGCAAACGAAATGCTGCAGCGAATGATGCTAATGTGATGACGATGCGAGATGGTAGACAGGTAATTGGCCAACTCTGCTCGGTAGCAGGAGTGGCAGCAATGGCTGCAATAATCTGTGCATAATAAGGATGACACTCCACTGAATGCCAAGGCAATTCAGCGAAGTTCATCAAGCCGCGGACACGCAAGAACTCACTCACGTCATGAGGAAGTCCGCCACGGAATGTAGCAAAATTAGCTAACGCTTCCATGATGCGTACGCGAAAGCACAAAGACACGAACACACAGGAAACACATAAAACACAGAGCACACAGAGCACAAGGACACAATAGCGATTAAAAACGAAACGAAGAGGATTAAGTACAAACTCAACAATGGGAAGTGATCGGAAACTCTAATCATCACGCGATGTTGAGATGATAACCTTCATAATTACGGTGGGCATGCATGAACAGAATCAATAACAGAAGGCAGCGATTAATTATGATTATGTATCAAAACGAGGAACTTACGGTCTTATTCAATTAACACACAAAAATAAAAAGAAAGTAAATAACATGCGGAAAAACGAAGAACACGTCAGCGAGGATCAGGCGCTTGGTGATACGGCCGCAATTTTGAACCATTGATCACTTTAGGAAGGGGAACTCCGGTCAAGGTAGTCAACCGAAAAGTAGCTGGTCCCACTTGCTCACTAATCTGGTAAGGTCCGAACCACCGTAATTTAAATTTCCCAGCAGAATGATTTGATTTAGCATTATAAAACAGCACAAGTTGGCCCACCGTAAACACAGGAGTCTTGAGGAAACGATCATGAGTACGGGCTTGCCGCAACTAAACTTCTTGAAGAGTTAGAAAGCTTTCCCAACGATGTTCATCCAAGTTTCTAAGTGTTTCCAACCGAAATGGCAAAGAGCCTTCAGGTAGCAGCTTCTGAGTTATGGCCACACGTAAGCTTGGCATGACAATCTCCATAGGTGCAATTGCTTCCATCCCATAAGCAAGCTTGAAAGGAGTTAGTCCAGTTGCAACTTTGTATGTAGTGCGTTATGCCCATAAGACTAAAGGTAGTAACTGATCCCATCTTTCTGGTGATTCCACAATCAATTTGCGAAGCATACTTAACAGCGTCTTATTGGTACTTTCAACTAAACCATTAGCACGAGGATAGTATGGGGAACTGAATTTATGCAGAATTTGAAAATTATGCATTAGTACTTGCATTCAATTGTTAGCAAAATGCGTTCCTTGATCTGTCACAAGTTCCAGAGGTAATCCATAACGGGGAAAAACATCCTTCATCAAGCATTTTGCCACCAAAACAGTTGTAGCGGACCATAAGGCCCAAGCTTCTGCCCACCTGGTAGCGTAATCTGTACAGGTCAAGATGTAACGATTATTGATAAGGGTTGCTGGAGGTGTGATTGGTCCAATAAAATCAAGACCCCACTTCTGGAAAGGTTCCAAAGGTAATACAGGTTCTAGAGGAAAAAAGTGTCTCTATAATGGCTGTTCAGAGCGTTGAGAAGTGTCACACTACTGCACAAACTAAACTACGTCTTTGTACATAGTAGGCCACCAAAGCCCACTTTGCAAAATCTTCCGATGAGTGAGATCTGCAGCAAAATGTCCACAGAAGGGTATTGAATGTGCCATAGTGATGACTGAATTTGCTTCATGTGGCGGAATGCAGCGAAGTAAGACACCCGTGTGATCCATATAGTATAACTGGCCTACCAGCAACCGGAATTTGAGACTATAAACTTCAATCTTTCGTCGCATAGTAGGAGGTGTATGCAGAGGAAGACATCCATCAGTCAGAAAAGTTAACAACGTATGATAATAGGAAGGCGGCACAAGATGTTTGGGAGATTCATCAGGAGCTGGTTCAGCAGCGTAAATTGCTGGTGTGGTATCGTCAACGCCCACCGGAGCTTCGCCGGAATCCAACCGAGAGAGAAAGTCTGCTAAGGCATGGGTTGTACCTGATCGATGAATCACTTTGTAGTCGAAATCTTGTAGCAATAAGACCCAACGAGCTAAGCGACCACCTAAATGTTGCTGCCGGACCAGATATACCAGTGCAACATGATCCACATGAAAGGTGAATTTTTGGCCTAGCAAATAATGCTTGAATTTCTTTACAGAATATACCAATCCAAGACATTCTCGTGGAGTCACAAAATAATTCCTTTCCGTAGGAGCGAGTCGGCGACTTGCATGGTAGACAGGCCGAAACCATTTGTCCCTTTGCTGCATTAAAACACTACCAATTGCTATATCCGATGCATCGACAAAGACATGGAATGGGCGGTCCCAATTAGGAGGTTGCAAAATGGGAGCTACGTCAATAATCCTTTTAGACGATTGAATGCAGTTTGGCATTCCAGAGTCCATTCAAACTGTCATGGAGTACTAGTCATTAGCCGATTTAGTGGTGTTGCTAAATGGGGAAGCCACCGTAGATGCCTGCCATGCCACTGGATTTGACCCAAGAAGCGCATAACCTCTTTCGGCGTTGTAGGAACGGGTGCTTCCAACACAGCTGCGACTTTATTTGGATCAACTTGGATACCTTGTGCCGATATGATATGTCTAAGGAGTTTACCACAAGACACCACAAAAATAGATTTTTTCGGGTTCAGACAAAGTCGATATTCACGACATTTCTCAAAACAGCACCGTAAATGATACAGGTGCGCCACAATCTTGGCGAATAAGGAGAAGTCATCTAAATAGACTTGCATAAAAGTGGTTAGGTAGGGTGGCGAAATTTCCTACATACAACGTTGAAATGTGCTGGGAGCATTCTGTAACCCAAACCACATGACCGTACAAGCAAAAACACCCCAGTTTGTAATGAAAGCTATTTTCGGTATATCTTGTTCAGCCATTCTGACCTGGTTATAACCACTGTAGCCGTCCAAAAAGGAGTCACTACAAGGAATACGGGCGTATAGCGACGGTTAAGGCAACAGAATTTTGTCGCTATAAAATTGCAACTTGCATCATAATTAGCGTCGGGCGCGGACCGTCGATTAGACGACGCAAAAAATGATGGTATTTGCGACTTCGATTGCGACGCTCCCATACAACGTCGCTTAAACGACGCTACTTAAAGGTGTCGCTTAAGCGACGTTTTCTTGCGTCGCATAAGCGACGCTGCAAACCATCGCATAAGCGAGCATAAGCGACGCTAAAGAAAAGGTCGCTTATACGACGACGAATAGCATCGCTTACACGACGATCTGTTGACGGACAAAAATTAAAACGCTGGAGGCTCTGCAATCGGCATTTTCACGCATCCGATCGAAGAGCTCTCCAACGTTCGCAATTGCGCTGCGCTTACGAGCTGAAGCAAGTATATGCAGAATTGTTGTTTTGCCTAAGCTCTCTGTTATTGTCTCCCTCTATCTTTGTTTCTCTCTTTCTACATCTTTCTCTCTTTGAATTCTCTCTCTCTCTCTCTAGATCTCTCTCTCTCTCTCTCTCTCTTTTCTTTCTCTCTTTATTGCAGGTTATTCAAGAAGCTAATCAAGCAAAAACTATGGCTAACAATTGTAAGTACAATTTCTATTATTTGTAGATCATTTGAATTGTGTTATTTTCATTACATACCATACTCACACTTATTGATATGCACTCATACACTTATACATGATGAAGATGCACACACACATGCATATACCTACTGTTGGAACTCAAAGTCAAGCACAAGCATGGAAGCACATCAGAAAGGTGGAAACACACAAGAAGAAGGAGCACGTAGGGAGCTCCATGAAGTAACTGTCAACTTTTCATAAGAATCCCCTACAAAAATAGTGATTTCCATCACTAAAATCATTGTAAATACCATTTTCTATTTTGGTAGCTCCATTTTGTGCAAGCCGAGGAGTCCTCGAGCTTGAGGAGCATTAGAAGTACCATCGTACCAAATTTCATAATTTTTAGACTCCGTTTGAGCCCTCAAATAAGCCCTGGAACCTAATTTTTAACTAGGCCGGACACTAGGTCTGGACAGGGCCAAAACTAGTCAAAAAACTATAAAAAGAGCTAGAGAGCTCATTTTTGGGTCAGCTTCTTGTAGATTTCAGTTTTGTAATAGATTTCTTTTTGTAATCAAAATCCTTCCATTGTTCCTCTCTTTGATCTTGCCTTGTGCGCGTGTGTGTGTATGTGTGTGCATGTTTGTGTGCTTTCACTCACGCACTTGTGCCTTCACTTGCTCGTGGTCTTCATACCGGTCCTCACGTCTCCGCGGATTGACAAGTAAAGGAGGTGGTGCTTACGCTTGAGCTACACCAAATTTTGGCGCCGTTGCCGGGGAGAGAGCTTCGAGGACGAGCGTTGTGATGGTAAGATCGTAGATTTGCGACGTTGGAAGGTAAAAAAAACTATCATTTCAGTTCATTTTCTGTTTTTTTCCTCTTCATCTTCATCATCATCATCATCTCCACCTTCTTCCATCTTCTTCTTCATAGAAATTTCTTGTTTTTTAGTGCATTTTCACCATCTTCATACCATTTTTCATGCATTATTGTGTGGGAAGGAGTTAGGAGGTGCAAGGGAGAGCAAGCGCTGTATTTTTTTCATGATTTTCTGCTCATACGGAGCTCGCCATAGCCGGCGCTCAGAAATTTGAATTTCCCGCCAAAAAACGCGATTCTGTGATGAAAATCGCGATTCTGTGAAAATTCAAAATTTTTTGAAAAATCACGATTTTCAGTTTCCCGCCTAAAAGTTGGTTGAAAAGAATCGCGATTCTATGTTTTTCTCAAAAAACACGATTCTCTGCTCAAAATCGCGATTTTCAAAAAACACGAGTCTCTGCTCAAAATCGCGATTCTCACCAATCACGATTCTCAGCAAAAAACACGATTTTGTGAAAAAGGCGACTTTCTGCTCAAAATCGCGATTCTCATAAATCACGATTTTCAGCAAAAATACGATTTTGAGAAAAACACGATTCTCTATGACAAAATCGCGATTTTCATGCCAAAAACACGATTTTGTGAAAAAAAGGCGATTCTGTGAAAACACGAATTTTTTGCTCAAAATCGCGATTTTCTAAAAAAAACGATTTTGTGCTCAACATCGCGATTTTCATATCAAAAACACGATTCTGAAAAAAAACACGATTTTGTGAAAAAACACGATTTTGTAAATCACGATTCTCTGAGTCAAAATCGCGATTTTCAAAAATACGATTTTGTGCTCAACATCGCGATTTTCATATCAAAAACACGATTCTGAAAAAAACACGATTTTGTGAAAAAACACGATTTTGTAAATCACGATTCTCTGGGACAAAATCGCGATTTTCAAGTCAAAAACACGATTTTGAGAAAACACGAATTTTTGCTCAAAATCGCGATTTTCAATTCACGATTTTCTGCTCAAAATCGCGATTTTCAAAAACACGATTCTGTGCTCAAAATCGCGATTTTCATGTCAAAAAACGCGATTCTCTGAAACACGATTTTGTGATCAACATCGCGATTTTCAGAAACACGATTTTGTGATCAACATCGCGATTCTCTGAAACACGATTTTGTGATCAATATCACGATTTTCAAATCACGATTTTATGCTCAACATCGCGATTTTCAAAAACACGATTTTGTGATCAACATCGCGATTTTCAAATCACGATTTTATGCTCAACATCGCGATTTTCAAAAACACGATTTTGTGCTCAACATCGCGATTTTCAGAAAGTTCACAAAATCGCGATTTTCTCCAAAGGTCCTGTTTGCCTGTTTTGACCCCCAGGAGCCTGATTTGACATAACTTTCTCATCCAAAGTCCATTTTTTGAGCTCTATAGCTTGTTGGAAAGCTCATTTCAAATCCTACACGATCTCAACTGTTTTTTTCAAGAATAATGCATTGATTTTGAGATAGGATAATTTGAAGTTGACCCTCAAGTGGGACTAGGAAACCAGGGGGGCTCCCAAGGATTTTTGAGCAATACAAAGGGGGAGAAATTTGTGTCATGGGAAAGAAAAAAGCAAAAGATAGAAGAAAAGGGGCTAAGGTTGAAAAAAAGGAGGGGGATAAACATGAAATACATGAGATAATATCACATAAAGATGAAACATCTAGAGAAAAATTGCAAGCAGTCAAGGAAAAGGAGGAAATGTCTAGGGGGGTCGGATCCATATTTGCAACAAGAGAATATCACAATATGTTGGTGGATATAAGAAAGGATATGAATGTAGAAGGTTGAGTGCATATATCAATCCTCATTGTGAGTGGAATTTGATTCATATTGACTTCTTGACCATTATTTTTGAGAACATACAACCAACAACTCATTCTTCTATCCTCATGGATGATGAACATTATGAATGCATGGGTCAAGTTGTGTTGCCAGTTATGGTGGGTGATATGCAATTTTCGGAAACATTCTTTGTCATGGATTGCATAGATGAAGACTTGATCATTGGCACCCAAAGGTTCATTACACAAAATCATCAAGAAATTGAGGTGCCTTCTCCACCTATTATCAGTGCTTCTACATATATGTCTATGGAAAATCCTAATGACTATCCACCTTATGATGATTGGGGGCAAAATCATCTTTTCACAGAGCGTGCTTTTAATGAGAAAATTTTTCTTTCTACTCATGTTTTCGAGTCTGATCCTTCTTTGAGTAAATCACAGGAAACCTTAGAGAATGGAGATATGGAGGACTCCAAGTGTTTGGGGGATGTGGAAGGACCCTCTCTTCCTGTAAATTTGGATTCCCCTCATGAAGCCATAAGTAGGGATGATCTGCACTCAGATGGTCAAGAAGGAGATGATCAACCACTGTTGTGTATCACTGATGTGGAAAAGGAGGTCGACTCTAGGGTGAATCATGACAATCCATCACCCATTTGTACACCTAGGGATTCTATGTGTAATAAGGACAAATGTCTCGATGAATCTCTAGATCAATCTCAAACCACACAGCCCATTGCTCCCTTGCATGAGTCTGATGTAGGTATAGAAGATCAACCCTTGTTGCACTTCCCATGTAAAGATGAGTTTTGTCAAAAAACTCACATAGAAGGCCCAAAAGACCCTTACATCAAGAAACAGGAATCACATTTTTTTGGTAATGTCAAGCAAATTTGGGTGGCCAAGAAATTACTTAGAGCCCAACCCAATCGCACTATGATATGGGTACCAAAGAAAGCCCTGGCACAAAATCAGTCCCCTCACACTAGACTTCAAAATCTATGGTCTAGGCCTACCACGACTTATCCTCAAGAAAGACCACTTCCAATCAAAGGATCCCAAGCAGTCAAGCCTAAGCTCAGACAAAATCCAAGGAGGGACTTTAAGGCACCAACCTGCACAACAAAGACACTAAGGCGAGGTAAAGAACTGAATCAAGCACAGAGCTCCAATACAGATCAAAGAACCTCTTCTGCAAGGATAAGGGTTTGGAAGACAAAAGTACCGATAGCATCCACCAAAATAAAGAACCAGCCACGATGGATCAAACCCTCAGGAGATCATTCAAACACGAAGTGGCCAAAGGTGATCTCTACCCAGTTGCAGACTGTTCTCAAATGGATCCCGATAAGGAGGAATGATCAGTTGTCCTCTCGAGATACAATGGATACCTCCAACAAAGATGGCATCAATATCTGCAAATAACATTGAAAACCTCGACGAGCGACAACCATGTGTCCTTTGCACAACCCTGTCTTATGCACCATTCAGGTCATGCATTTCCCAAGTATGCATCATTATAGGGCCACATTACACGGTCGTGCATAGACACACTTGAGAATCCCAAGCACAAGAGCACATTGACATATGTCAAATTTTTTCTACTGATACTAACTTTTGTGTTCTTGTTTTGTGATAATTCTTCCCAAAAAAAAAAAAAAAAAAAAAAAAAAAAAAAACGAGGAAGAACTTGTTCCCAGGTTTCGCTCATGGAACATGAATGAGTCATGCTTAGTTGAAGATTGAACCAGCGATTACTGGGAATTTATCAGTTTGGATAGAAGTGTGTCTTGGCTTGCAGATGATTTAATTGCTGCCTTATCTCATAAATGTCAAGAACTTAGCATGAGCAGGGCATCCACAACTATGGTTTCCTCTTACTATGGTGGGAGTGAAGAGCTTGAAGGTCCGCAACTTGAGGGATGCTTAACTACCTCATGTACTAGAGCATTCAAGGAGATATCTGCACAAGGTTGTTCTGGAGGAGAAGATTCCTGCATATGGTGAGCTAAAGAGAATATGTGAAACTCAGCTTGGTGTAGTTACCCGATGTTGCTTGCCAAAGAATATAAAGCAATTCAATTCTCAATATTTCCTGAACCAGTATGGAACAGTAGCACTGGTGAATGGTCTATGTCATTCAGCATGGTAATCTCTTAGAAACCGGCACGTGTCCAATATTCCTCTGAGTGTCAATATAGGGAAGTGAACGCGCATGAGCCCAAGCTCATAAATGCACATTGTTAGTGGCAAATGTTGCTTTGAAAAGAGGAGAGGGGATCCACCACTCAAAAGATCTCATCAGTGGACAATCAACATGGACATTCATCAACAAGGTTCCATCCCAAAGGCCGAGAGTACAACACGAAGGGACAAAGCATCCATCAACCTTCTCCATGGTAAGTATCTTTACTCTGGAAACAGCATAACCATGATAGTTTAGGAAACCTCTTCGTCAGCATACCCTTGAGCACTTAGCTCAAGAACTGCAATTTTTGCACCATACTTCTTCCAATGCATTTTCCAAGTAAGCATGCGTA
The DNA here is from genome assembly GCA_020310875.1 of Ceratopteris richardii. NCBI lineage: Eukaryota > Viridiplantae > Streptophyta > Polypodiopsida > Polypodiales > Pteridaceae > Ceratopteris > Ceratopteris richardii. Next base: position 9,236,652 of record CM035417.1, on the reverse strand, counting down.
GGGCTACATTACAAGGCCGTGCACAAGGCACATACTTTTTTCAACCCAGGCACGAACACACTTACCCATTATTCATTATGGGTTATGAGTGGTTGGCATGACTGCTCTCAACATCATCTTTGGAAGAGCTAGCGGTTGGGAACAACATCCATACCTAGGAAGCAATTCGAAGCTAGTAGTTGCTCTAACTCGATCTTGACAACCTCTTTTGAGCAACTCGCGATTTTTGAGAGCTCACAACGACGCATTCATGCTGCAATTCATGAAAGAAGCACATACCAAGGGATGACGACTTGTAAAGGCTTGCAGTGACACATGAAGAACCGGACAACCAACACTATCAATTTGGAAGATAGACGGCTCTCGTTCATACAGAATGGCTACTACCCCTCAAAGCACTACATGGAACAACCACTACAACAAGGGTCTGTCAGGGACGACAGACTCGAGAGGGGGGGGAGTGTTGGAACTCAAAGTCAAGCACAAGCATGGAAGCACATCAGAAAGGTGGAAACACACAAGAAGAAGGAGCACGTAGGGAGCTCCATGAAGTAACTGTCAACTTTTCATAAGAATCCCCTACAAAAATAGTGATTTCCATCACTAAAATCATTGTAAATACCATTTTCTATTTTGGTAGCTCCATTTTGTGCAAGCCGAGGAGTCCTCGAGCTTGAGGAGCATTAGAAGTACCATCGTACCAAATTTCATAATTTTTAGACTCCGTTTGAGCCCTCAAATAAGCCCTGGAACCTAATTTTTAACTAGGCCGGACACTAGGTCTGGACAGGGCCAAAACTAGTCAAAAAACTATAAAAAGAGCTAGAGAGCTCATTTTTGGGTCAGCTTCTTGTAGATTTCAGTTTTGTAATAGATTTCTTTTTGTAATCAAAATCCTTCCATTGTTCCTCTCTTTGATCTTGCCTTGTGCGCGTGTGTGTGTATGTGTGTGCATGTTTGTGTGCTTTCACTCACGCACTTGTGCCTTCACTTGCTCGTGGTCTTCATACCGGTCCTCACGTCTCCGCGGATTGACAAGTAAAGGAGGTGGTGCTTACGCTTGAGCTACACCTACATATACACATATACATGCACATACACACACATACACATAGAGTTATACATATACACACACATACACAAGAACATGCACATATTGATACATACATATACACTTATACATGCACATGCATATACATACATATACGCACACATACACATGCACATACATACATATACACACACATACATATACACTTAGGTACAAACATATGAATGAATTATATAATTAAAGTATTAAAACACATATACACATGCACACACATGCACATACCTACATATACACATAAACATGCACATACACACACATACACATAGAGTTATACATATACATGCATATACATATACACACACATACACATGCACATGCACATACTCATACACACATATACACTTATACATGCACATGCACATACACACACATACACATGCACATACATACATATACACACACATACATATACACTTAGGTACACACATATGAATGAATTATATAATTAAAGTATTAAAACACATATACACATGCACACACACATGTACATACCTACATATACACATATACATGCACAAACACACACATACACATAGAGTTATACATATACATGCATATACATATACACACACATACACATGCACATGCACATACTCATACACACATATATACTTATACATGCATGTGCACATACATACATATACACACACATACACATGCACATACATACATATACACACACATACATATACACTTAGGTACACACATATGAATGAATTATATAATTAAAGTATTAAAACACATATACACATGCACACACACATGCACATACCTACATATACACATATACATGCACATACACACACATACACATAGAGTTATACATATACATGCATATACATATACACACACATACACATGCACATGCACATACTCATACACACATATACACTTATACATGCACATGCACATACATACATATACACACACATACACATGCACATACATACATATACACACACATACATATACACTTAGGTACACACATATGAATAAATTATATAATTAAAGTATTAAAACACATATACACATGCACACACACATGCACATACCTACATATACACATATACATGCACATACACACACATACACATAGAGTTATACATATACATGCATATACATATACACACACATACACATGCACATGCACATACTCATACACACATATACACTTATACATGCACATGCACATACATACATATACACACACATACACATGCACATACATACATATACACACACATACATATACACACACATACATATACACTTAGGTACACACATATGAATGAATTATATAATTAAAGTATTAAAACACATGCTTAATATAAACAATAATAACAATCAATAGAAAAAAACTCTTCATTACTTAATACCATACACACAATTCAAAACATAACTGAAATGAAAAATATATAGATTAAAAAAAATATATATATCAATGTAAATACATATAATCCAATGTCATAATCAACTAAAATCCTAATCATCATCATCATGATCATCATCATTATCAGCAATATCATGATCATCCTGATCTTCCTCATCCTCATCGTCATGATCACCCTGTGACGATCGAGATCGTCCCTCCTGTGTTTGTCTCTCCACCTCATCCATATTTGTCTCCCCATAATACTCCTGTATTACATATAACAAACATAAATCAATAAAATAATTAAAACATTCATAACAACAAAATAATTATATAAAATTTAAAACTACTCACAAAGGCATCAGGATGATCTTGTATATACTCGCCCAAACGCCGATATCCAAAATGTGTAGCATACTCGATCTCGTGTTTCGTAGGATATCGGCCATAATCCTTTCGCTGCAATGAAACAAATAAAAAACATTAGTTGCTTGCATTTTAACTAAAATAAAAAATATACTCACAATAACACATATACTTACAAACGTAGCTACAAAACCATTATGGCCCATTTGGCCTAAGTGCGATGTGTGGCCCGATTCCACTCTCTTCTTTGCAGCAACCTGTTTATTCAAGAAAAAAAATACATAAATTAAATGTAAAAAATTACTAAAATATATAAAAATTATAAATATAAACTATTAATTTGTGTACCTTCTGCTGAGGAAATGACTCCTGAAGACGTAGCTGTCTACGAAAAAACTGCCACAACTCAGGTGGTATGTTAGCTCGCCTCTTATTTTTTTCGAGCATACAATATCTCCTGTTAATTTAATCTCAAACAGAAAAAAAAGTCAGAATACATACACACACATACACATACACATACACATACCCACATACACATATACATGCAAACATATACGCATGCATATATGTATATATATACACATATACATACATATAACATAAACACACATATACATATCCACATATATACGTACACACACATGCATGCATATACACTCATTCATACAAAATACATGCATTTATCCCACAATAATATGTAGTTGTGTATATGTGAATATGTGTGTATGTGTAAATGTGTATATGTGAATATGTGTGTATGTGTAAATATGTATATGTGAATTTTTTATTTATGTAGATAATCAAATTATTAATATCAAATACCATTATTTGTAGATTCTGATCAATCAGATGGAACTCCACCACCGTCTCCTCATCGTGCAATGACTTTATACTTTAAGTATATGAAATATTTAATTTTAACTATATTTGATGGATACATAACTGTAGCTCAGTGATGAGTAGCACCTCCTTTAATGTCAATCCGGGAAGACGTGAGGATGGTATGAAGACCTCGAGCAAGTGGCGGCACAAGTGCGTGAGTGAGAAGCACACAAGCATGCACACACATACACACACACACGCGCACACACGGCAAGACAAAGAGAGAGAATCAATGGAGTTCTTTAGATTACTTTCAAAAGCTCTTACAAGTTTGTTTCAATTACAATCTAATCTCAAAAATGAGCTCTCTAGCTCTTTTTATAGTTTTTGACTAGGTTTTGGCCCTGTCCAGACCTAGTGTTCGGCCTAGTTAAAAATTAGGTTCCAGGGCCAATTTGAGGGCTCAAACGGAGTCTAAAAAATACGAAAATTGATATGTAGGTACTTCTAAGGCTCCTCAAGCTCAAGGACTCCTTGGCTTGCACAAAATGGAGCTACAAAAATATGAAATGGTATTTACAATGATTGTTAGTGATAAGAATCACTGTTAAAAGATGTAGATTGGGAAAAATTGAAGGGCCTATCTGCCTGCTTTGCGTCGACTGCTTTGTCTACTTACTCCTTCACCTTGTTCTGACTCTCTCCGTTGGCTTCCTTGTCTAGTCAATCCTTGGGTGCCCATACTGCTCTCAACACCCCCCCCTCTCTCGCGTCTGTCGTCCCTGACAGACCCTTGTTGCTGGGAGTGTTGGATGTAATATTCCACAACCTGAGTGGCAAGCTGATGTTCTTGTAAGCGTAGTCCTCTGGCCAAATCTGTCATCATACGATCCCAATCGATTGGTCCTGGAATGTCCGGATGTGGCAGACGTAACTGATCTACATGGATCGCTTGTTCTACTGCGAATAGATGTAGCAAGTGTGTGGGTCTGGGAATGAAAATTTCGGAATTGTATTCCCAGAATCCCGTAGAGAACATTTCCTCAAATGTCTGCTTGAAGCATGCGGGCAAGTACTTTATTCGTGCATGCCAAGCAAAGATGATAGTGACCGAGGGGGTTTGGCTCATGTGGTAGACTAGATCCTTGTTGCCTTGAGCGAATCCAGGGGCGGAGATGTATGGAGTTTGGACATTCCGAAAGGTTTTGAAGACAATGGTCATGAGCTCGAATATCTTCATACACATTTTCGCTGCTATATCAGGTACATTATTTAGGCGTGCGGACCAGTGCCGAATGGTTGATATCATGTAGGCTACGGTTGGAGGTCCTCGAGGTGGAGCAAAATATGGATAGTTAACCCAAGCTGAGCACTCTTTATTGTTGCGTACCTTGATTGCAAATGCTTGCCAGGATCTGCGACGTACCACTGGACAATAGCATGGATTATACTTGATATAGAGTGGCATGGTAGCCCAGGTACTCATCATCTCTGGGTAATCGGTGAGTAAACGTGCACGCCAATTAGGTTGGAAAATCGAGCCAGCACGTGCATCGGTCGGTAAATCCCCTATCTCAAATTGAGTAGCGAATGTGGGCTCCTTCCCTGTATGTCTTTTGACTTCTGCATTATAATCATGTAGTAAGACAAAATAAGGCATGTATTGCGATTCTGATGTTGTGATTAACCGTTGATGGGATAATTGTTGAAAGTAGGAAGACCGAAGGACCGTTTCTTCCAGATTCGTGAGAGATTGCATTTGCACGGCCACACGATCATCATGTGTCTTACCCACTTTCTCGACCCTTCTGACCCAATCTGGAACTTGAATTTCTAACGTGTCTTGTCCTTCTTCTGTAGTTCGACCACCAGGCGTCGGCATAGGCTCGTATGGCTCTTCGTAGCTGTCCTCGACGGGGATTTCCACTACTGTTTCAGGTTCTGGTTCTTCAATGGGCGAGGGTGGTCGTTCATATGGTAAGAGACGTGCTTGGAGTTCTGCCACCTGTTTCCGAAGGGTCTCCATTTCTTCTGTAGATTGTTGCAAGATTACCGGCTCCGGTTGAGCAGTGGATACACTGGCTAACTGTTTCTTTAGATCGGCACATTCAGTCTCTAGTTTTTCATATGACTCCAGGAAATTTGCATGCTCCTCAAGTAAAATGCGGATGTCTTCTGATGGAACTGCTCTATATCTGGTAGGGCTAATGGTTGCTCCTACGGTTCCTTCCATAGCCGCTTCAAAGTTGTCTTGATTTTATTGTTGAAGTCGTTTGTTCTCTTCTAGGGCTGCGGCCATGTGCTTCCTTAATAGCCCAATGTTGCGTCTGAGTGTAGCGTTAGATATCATTTGCGCTTGAAGCACTGTTTCTAGTTCCTTGACTGCTTGGTCATCTACAGTTGATGTCTTTGCTTCCAATTCGGAGTGAGCCTGTTGTAGTGTGGTATGCTCGGTTAGGAGCGTCTGGTAGTCAGCTTCAAGAGTGGTGACTCTAGCTTGCAGACGTTGAGATTCTGCCTGGAGGGCAGCAGTGCGTTCTTCCAATTGATGGTAGTCTTGTTGTAGCTGATGTGCACACTGAAGTAATGTGTTGAACGTGCTATTTACATTATGAGATGCAAGGGGAAAAGTTTGAAATGCAGGGGAGGAGGGATTGGGTAGGGGGGTAGTGAATGCTGTGTGTGCCAATGATGTGAGTGGTGAGGTGGGGGGTAGTGGAGGGGGAGAGGGTGGAATTGTGGGGAGAGGTGCTGTGGTGGGTGAAATGTCCATCGGGTCAGACAGAGTGGTGTGTATAGGGGCTACCATGTAGTTGGGTATGGTAGGTGAGGTGAGTGTGGTGTTCGTGTAAATTGATGTCGTTGCGAACAGCGGGGAAAGGTGCCTTTGAAACATTGGAGAGCGGAAGAACTGCTCCACAAAGGACGGGTATTGGGGTGGTGAGGTCCGGTTGAAAGAGGTGTAGGGGCCAGCTGGGAAGTGAGGGTCATGGAATGGAGGTACTCGTATTGGGGGGTAGGTCGGGAAACACAGGGTGCCTTCTGTGGGTGCTGGGTTTCCAACTACACTTGTAATTATGGGATGGCCAGTCATGGGTTCAGAGGATAGACAGGATGAAGTGTACAAGGGATTGGTGACGAAGGAGAAGAGAGTGTCTTGTGAGGTGGGTTCTCGAAATGAGAATGATTTGAATGATGATGGGTTATAAGTGAATGTAGAGGTGATGACTGTCGTTTCTTCCGAGGTGGGAGGTGGTGGTGGGGGTGGAGAAGGTGGTGATGGAGGACGCTGGGGTGAGATGGGTGATGTCTGAACGAAGGTTTCAGCGGAGAGGTCAGTGGTGGTTGTGGGAGTGGCTGTGGTCTCAATAGGTATTTCTGGTTCTGTGATGGGTATCCTGATAGTCTTACCTGCTCGTGGTAACGTGTCCACTCTGCGTTTGTCATACCTTACGGACTGGCGGACTGCGGTGTGGACAGCCTCTGGAACTCCTAAAGAGTCTGACACTAATTTGAGGGTGTCAATGAAATGTTGGTCCACTCCTTCATCTGATAGCATTTCTTGCATCAAAGCTTGACCTGATACCAGAGAGAGCTGATGCCTTTCTTGTACTGCTTTGATAGTGTCGTATAGCCTTCGTAGTTGAGCTGTATATGCAGGTGCACCTACAAGTTCTGGCACTTCTTGTTGCTCCTCTTGGTGCTCTTGATCATACTCCTCCTCATCATCCTCCTGTTCTTCATCTCCGTCATCTTCTTCCTCCACTTCAACAGGTGTGACAGGTGCTTGGGAGGTTGTGGCCTGCGTTTGTACATTTTCCGCTTGTTGTGCCTCTTCTGCCTCCAGCTCTACATCTTGTAATAGTTGTTCGAAGTCTTCATTAGTGAGTTCTTCCAAAGGTGCACCACTAGGAAATTCGAGATCCGTTGGGATGGGAGGAAATATCAAAGTGGAACCATCGGTGCTGCGTCTTGGAAGTCGGAGTGTGAATGGTCGGACTCTTCGGGGTGGTGGTGTGACGTCTGGTGTTAGGGTGGCTCCACGTGGTTGAGCACATGGGACTTGGACCGTGCCTCTCATCTTCTTAGAAGGGGGTCCCGTGGATGTCCTGCCTCGAAACTGCTCTACCCGATTCCACATCAGGGCTCGTTGGATTGGGATGTCATAAGCCAAACACCTATAGATGATTCTTGTCAGAGCACAGCAACCATATAAAACCTGTTTCCGCGGCCAGCGTTTGTGAGCTAAGTGTATCTGATCAATTATCCAGTGGGGTAGGTTGATGGTGAGGCTCTGTGTCTCTGCCAGATACAGGCTAAACCAAATCTTTTTGTGCGGCATGGTGAATCTATCCTGCGCCGGGAAAGCAAAGTGTTGCATGCACATGCGAAGGTGTATTGCAATATTAGGCGTCATGGATACCATGTCCTTGAGTTTGGTGAGACTTCGATTCTTCATGTAGTCCGGTACTAGGGTTTCCTTCTCTGTAGGAATATGCATGCCGCGCATATCCAGAGCTTCTCTCACCAAATTGTTTGATAGCCTAAACCTCTTGAGCTCATTCCCCTTTGTCAGAGATGGAATCACAAATGAGCTTGCACCTTTTGGGTTCGGATTTGGAGTCAAGGTGTTGATGAGATAGTAGCATCGCATGAAGTCAGGTTTTGGGAGTCGGGCACTGAAATAGGCACTCAATCCGGCTTTTTCCCATATCGGACGTAGACCTTCCGCATTTTGTAACTTCTCAAATTCTCTTGTAAAGAAATGGTATCTGCCTTGCTTTCCATTGTAGTCCAACTCTGATTCCCATAGATACGTTCCTTCCCCCAAAGGTCCTGCTACCTCGGTAAACCAATGTGAAGTCTTTCCCACAGGCATGGTGTGGCCACGCGGAGGGTCCGCAATAGGTATGATTTTGACGGCCTGCAACTCTTCTGGTCTTTCAACTGTCTCAGGCAAAACGGGTAAACTGTCCAAGTCCACCACTTGCGGGTTTGTGTCTGTGTGAGAGCTAGTTCCTGCTGCCTCCGCCATGTTGAAAATGTCGCAGCTGATTCTGTGAGAATATATGAATAAACGTTAACATTGCAATGGACACAAAAATGACATGGTGTCCCTTGTTACAATATTAACTTAAAGTTCTGGAGTGGTTAGGAGTTAATAAGTGCTCGGTGCTGGTGTGTGTAGTTAGGAGTTAGGTAGACCTAAGAGCTAAGCGAAATGATGTGACTTAAGAGTGAAGCGGTTAGTAGGTGGTCATGGATTTACAATAGGGTCAGGGGGTTTGTTACAAGTCTTGGGCTGCCAAATGCCGTGGATGGGTTTTACTCGTGGTTCCGTAGAGATTCTCGAGAGCTTTATAGGTGTGTCAACTTTAACCAGAGGCCTTATAGGGGCCCATTTACAACTGATTCTATTCGTGTTCATGTGCCTTGGTGTTGAAAATGAGTGGATGTAGGCTGTGCGAGTGAATGGATCATGCTGTGTAGGGTGTGTTCTTGGTGTAGCTATTTGAGCCCGCAAACAAGCCTTAGGCACCCAAATTTGTCTTGATTGTGGGCTAGCCTTCATCGACCTTTTGGGCACCCAAATAGATTTCACGTTAGCAGAAGAATTTCCGAAAGACTTCTTATTAGTGAAGTGTTGTTGGTTACTAATAAGAGGCTTTGCCCGTGCGGTTGGCGTGGGTGCAACCGAGTGTTCGCCTTTTCGCACCCACACTTGGTTCACTTGTTGAGACATTCTGCTGCGCAGGTTCTTTTGATGTCCGGCATAGGTAGTACTCTGCTTCTTCTGCCTTTGCTCCACCGTTGGTTGTTGCCTCCTTCTGGCCTTTGGAAAAGAAGGGAATTCCTTTGCATCCCTGACTCCTTTTTTGCGAATATCATTCCTCTGCAACACATAGTTTTGGACAAGAACAGCATGGTCAACTTCATGTGCACCCCTGGAGGGACCAGGAGTCTGTGCCTTTTCTAGTTCCTTGAGTGCTCCATTATCCAACTCTACTGTAATTCGACTATGATTGACCCATACCTGAAGAAGTCCACTTCTTAGGTTTAAGTTGACTGCTTGGTCATAGATCCAGTCTTGACCCAAGACAAGAGGTTCAGTGAGATCCTCATCTTGACACAATAGTACTTTAACTGTCATTGCCTCATCATGAATGTAGAGGGGAAGTTCCACCTCGCCCATACAAGGGGTTTCCACGCCTCCCAATCCTATGAGATATGCTTCCACAGGATTGACAGTTAACTGTAACTCTTGACAGTAAGACACTCTAACAGCACTAGTGGCTGCACCTGAGTCAATCAAGGCTCTTACAGTCCTTGCACTTTTCCCTTGTCCTATATCTAGGGTTACAAAAGGACGTCGATCAGTTATCCTAGGTGAGCTGGTTCCGGCGACTTCACACATTGCCATATGATATCCTTGATCTGCATAGTCATTTGTCCTAGGCTGCTCTCTACCTTGCCTTCGTAATTTCATCCTTCTGATGCGTTCTAAAGCTTCTGCTTGAGCTTCTTCTCTAATTCGCTTCTCTTCCTCTTTGCGTTTCTTAGCAGTGTTGAGTCGGCTGAGCATTTCCTCCGTGAGGGGTTCCTGATACAACTTGACTCTGCATCCGCTAATATAGTTAGGGAGAACATCGCCCTCTAATGTGGCTAATTGTACTGCTCCGCTCGTGGAGATCCTATTGATAATCATAGGTCCGTAGCCTCTCTTTTCTAGCTTCCTCGCGTGTTGTTTCAGTGTATAGACTAGGACAAGATCTCCGGCTTTCAAACCCTTATCCTTCACATGGGCATCGAAATATGCCTTCTGTCTCTTCTTGGCTGCATATATTCCTGCAGCGGCTCTTAGTCTTGTTTCCCCTAATCGTTCAAGGTCAAAGATCCTAAAGGAGAGCTCATGACCTGTCCATTCGTGCTCTTGTGCGACTCTCAATGTAGGGATCAAGAAGTCCAAGGGTAACACAGCGTTTTGGCCGAATACCATCTGAAAGGGGGTGGCTTGGAGTACCGTTTTGTAGGCAACTCGGTATGCCCAAACAGCATGGTGTAGCTGTTTGTCCCAATCAGAGCGTTTAGTGTTCACTAGTTTCGTCAGTACATTGCATAAAATCTTATTAGTGCTCTCAGCTTGTCCATTAGCTTGAGGGTGATAAGGGGCAGACTTCTTGTGTATTACCAAGAATTCTTGGAGTAGATTTTCAATCACTTCATTTAAGAAATGAGTTCCTCTATCACTTACAAGCTCTATAGGTAGCCCGTATCTCGTGAATACATTCTCAAACAAGAATTTGGCAGTTGTTTGAGCATCGTTCTTTGTCGTAGCCTTTACCTCTACCCACTTGGTGAGATAATCTGTCGCAACAATGATGTATTCCGCATGAGAACCCTTAGCTGGGGGATTAATAGGACCTACGAAGTCTATTCCCCACTTAGAGAATGCACGTCCACCCATCATAGGTTTCAGTGGCATCTCATCTTTGCGTATAGGATACTGAGTCCTTTGACAGACATCACACCGTTTCACATAGGTATGTGCATCCATGTGAAGGGTAGGCCACCAAAAGCCCGCAAATAGGATTGCCTTGATCACCCGATCCGGTCCAAAGTGTCCTCCTGCTACACCTTGGTGAGCAGTTTCTAAGATCTTAAGATACTCACTTTCATGGACACACAGTCTCAGGTAACCATCCTTACCGCGCTTGTATAGATTATCACCAACGAGTGAATAATCCTGGGCTTCTTGTTCCAAACTCCTTTTTCTAGCTAGAGTCATGTCTGGAGGGAATGTGTTTGTCCTCAAGAATGATACTAGAGGTTCACTCCAATCTGGCACAATGGATACTTGATAGAGAGTGGCATGTTCCACAGGTGGTTTAGTGCAACAGATTGGGCATTCCTTGCACAACTTTTGGACATCCGCTTCCATAGTTGGCCAATGCACTCCGAATCTCTTTAGAGTCTGCAACGTTCGTTGCTTTGAATGGTGTTGCTCTAACGCACCTACATGTGCTAATTGCAACCATTTAGCGTACTCATCCTCTTCTACGCAGCAAGCCAAGATCCCTTGATCTGTGTGCTTGTACATGCTGCCTGCCATGATATGGTACTTTTGGGCTTTTACGATCTCTCTATTCCGTGTGTTCACCACTGGATGATTAGGCCCGTATGTCAATACTGGTACCAATGGCTTAGCCCACTGCGGCACCACTTCCAAATTAAACAAGTAAGCATCAGGAAGGTCATCTGGTACTCCTTGTGGGGCTTCTCCCGATGTGAGCCTAGAAAGATGATCAGCTCTCAAATGGGTCCTCCCTTTTCTTACTACAACCTCAAAATCATATTCCATGAGCAAGAGAAACCATCTCACTAATCTTCCTGTATTGCAAGGCTTGTTTACGAGGTACAGCAATGCCTGATGGTCAGTAAAAAATTTAAACTTGTTTGCAAGCAAATAGTGTCTAAATTTCTTAACTGCATATACCATGCCTAATCCTTCTCGCTCTGTAGTGGTGTAATTCCGTTCAGCCGCATTCAATTGTCTACTGGCATAGGCAATTGGAAGATCCATGTTACCTTCACCAGTAGGTTGTGCGAGCACACATCCAATAGCATAATTGGATGCATCCACATGAACATGGAATGGCTTATTCCAATCTGGTGTGGTCAAGATTGGTGCTGAACATAATCTTCGTTTAAGCTCTTGGAAGGAATTCTCACATTCATCCGTCCACTCAAAGTTTGTCAGAAGTCCGTACATGGGCTTTGCAATGACAGCATACATGTGTATAAATCGTCGATAATAACCACAATGCCCCATGAAAGCTTGTACTTCCTTGACATTCTTTGGCCTAGGTAGCTCTGCTATGGCTCTCACTTTCTCTTCGTCCGTAGATATGCCATTCTTTGACACTATGTGTCCTAGAATCTTACCTTGCCTTACCATAAAAACGCACTTTTCTGGGTTCAGGCAGACTTGGTACTCTCTACATTTGTCAAAGATTTGTTTGAGTTCAGGAATATGGGTTTGTCTAACATTAGAATGAGCACAGAGATCATCAACATAGACTTCTAAACTCTTCCTCAGGAACTCCTTAAACACATGGCACATCAGCCTCTGGAAGGTAGCTGGTGCATTGGTAAGCCCAAATGGCATTACTCTAAAAGCAAAAATGCCCCATTCTGTGGCAAAGGCTGTCTTATGCTGATCCTCTGGAGCTATGGCTACTTGATTGTAGCCCGAAAATCCATCAAGGAAGCTGTACACTTCCTTGCCTGCCACTCTTTCTAAGAGATGTTCTGTGATGGGAAGCGGATAGTTATCTCGAATAGTGGCTGCATTAACCTTCTTCAAGTTAATGCACACACGCAGTTTGCCATTCTTCTTGGGCACCACTACGATGGGGGATACCCATTCAGTGTGCTCAATTTCATAGATAAATCCAGCTTCAACCAGTCTATCTATCTCTTCTTTGATCTTAGCGGCGTAATTATCGTTATATGTATAAGGCTTTTGCTTAGAGGGTTTAGCATCTGAGGTCATGGGAATAGTGTGTGAGCATATGTCCGGGTCAACCCCTTTCAAATCCTTGTAACTCCAAGCGAATACATCTCTGTATTCTCTTAGCAAGGCAATCAATTCATGCTCTTCTTCTTCTGTCAGGTCATGGCCTATATACGTGCATCTCTCCTCTCCTTCTTCTATGGCCACAATTATTTTCTTGGTGGTTTCTTTGTTATCATAGGCCTCTCCTGATTGTGCTTCTCGTTTAGGCATTCTTATCATGACTCTCCTGTCATCTATCTCATACTTCTTAAAATTTTCTGGGACCTCAAACAAAGATTCTTCCTCCTCTGGTGAGACTTCTTTCTTCTTTCATTTCTTTCCTTCTTCCTTCGGGGTCATATGTGTTGCTAATCTTACATCATTTGTAACCTCTCCATGCCTCTGGGGTTGAAATTCTACTTCATGGAAATATTCTTCATCTGATGCAAATGGTGGGTCCATAATGATTGACTCTAGATCGGAGTCACTTGCATCCTCAAATGCATCAAGGCTAGGTTCGCATTCTTCTAGAACTGCCTCTCCCATGATTGGCTCTATGGAGAAGACTGAAATATCATAGCCATCCTCATCACAGTGAGGTGTCCATTGTTCTTCGTTGATGGCTACGTCCATTGTTGCTAAGATTTCTGCCCAACCGTGAGGTTCAAATTCTTCGTCTGGAAAAACTACAGGTGCATAGGCTGGGTCTTGGATTGATCTATGGGTTTTCGCACCTACCTCTCTGGCTTTCTCTCTCTTCTCTTCTTCTACTGCTACCTTGCACATCCATAAGTGGGTGTCTTCATGCATCCATGAGGATCCAGACCCTATGGAATGCACCGATTCTGTATCATCTTTGGCTCTATGGATGGGATTCCACTGGATAGGAGGTACATCCCTATGAGAGTAATCTTTGAGATTGACTTTGGTCGTAACACCTAAGTGCTGCAGGTACAAGGAATTGGTTCCCCAATCCTGTACCACTTGCAACTGTCGCATGAATGGTCTTCCCAAAATCATCTCATAGGCATGATTTTTGCTGAAGTCACATATAGCAAAACTATGCTCAAACTCGACACCACAAGTGGTGAGGGTTATTCCTTCTAGCAATCCTAGGGGTCTCTCTATGTGACCATCGGCCATTTGCAATTTCATTCTCGTTGGCCTGAGTGCCGGCTTGCCCCAACGCTTCCAAAGGGAAGTGGTGGCAATTGCAACTCCTGCACCTGAGTCTAAAATTGCCTTGGTGGTGTACTCTTGGTAGGTAATGGGAAGATAGGTGTTCCCTTCTTCACCTTCACACATATCTCCTATCTTATCCAAGGGAATTTCTGGCACTGTCCTATGGGATCCTACCCGGGAACGTGGTTTTGCAATTTCAGTTACTTGACTAGCTACATATTTCCGCGCTTCTGGTCTAGCCTTGGGCAGTTCTTCCAAAGTGAGATCGCGCTGCACTTTGGTGTTCTTTACTATCTCCGTGTTCCTAGGTATGACTGAATCGTCGTTCCTTACCATGACTGTGGGTGCTCTCATACATGTGGACTTCGCTTCCCATGGGCCTGTGAAGTGGGGTAGCTCTTGTATGGAATTAGACTCAAAGTCCAATCCCTCATGAGACTGAGAATTCTCATGTTCCCCGTAAATGGATGGGATGTCTTGTGGGAATTGGTCGTGTGCATCGTCCACAAGTTCAAATGGAGGGGCGACCTCACTTTCGTTATCCCATTTGTCTTCTTGAATCTCTCGTAGGAAGTCTGGTGCAAACCGATTCATAGAAGAAGAAGTGTCTGGCTCCGTAGAATTAGGCACGTAAGCAACCTGGGAAGGAGGGCTCATTCTATCGTTGGCTCTCTCCTCGTTCCCACAGATGGCTGGAGCACAAGCTTCCTGGGGAGGATTACTTATTCTAATACTCTTTCGAGCAGGCTCATACGCTCCCTGAGAAGGAATGTAGGCAACCTGTGGAGGTACGTGAGCTTTCGAGGGGGGTACATGTGACTTTTGGGGGGGGGAATAAACTTCTTGAGGAGGC
Organism: Ceratopteris richardii; assembly: GCA_020310875.1. NCBI lineage: Eukaryota > Viridiplantae > Streptophyta > Polypodiopsida > Polypodiales > Pteridaceae > Ceratopteris > Ceratopteris richardii. The sequence continues at coordinate 9,221,387 of CM035417.1, read as the reverse complement.
ACATGGGCTTCCTGAAGAGGCTGGCTTATCCGTTCTCTTGCCCTGTCTTTTCTTTGAGGGGCAGGTTCCTTTTCTGATTGTGCAATTAGACTCTCTATTCTTTCCAGCAGTCCATCAAAGTGTAACTGCGTCTTAGCTGAACTAGAAATGTTAAATAGGCGGCTGGCCTCAAACATGGTCTGAGCCAATTCCACCATTTTGGCACAAATTTTGGTTCGTTCAAGCTCTAGCTCAGCTCTAGGGTAGCATTTCTCATGATTAGTTACGGTTGGCCCTTCTTGGATTCTGGCCTGATATGCTTTCAGCATCATATTTAGGTCTTCAGGAGTGGGGTCAGCTAGGACTGATCCTACTCTAGGGGGTGGTGGGATTTGATGAGGCGGTGGGGAAGGAGGTGGGTTGGATGGAGATGGGAGTGGTGGAGGCGGGGTAATGTGAGAGGGAGTTGGAGCTGTGAGTTCCGTTATCCTCGCTTTAGTTTCTCTTATGCTTTCCTCAAGTTCACTCATCTTTTTAGCCCATTGTCTTTTCATTCTTTCTCGACTATCTTTCCACGCTCTAGTCCTTTTCTTTGTCACGCTCTCGGTTTCACTAGCCTCTGGGCCCTTTTCCTGGCTTGCCTCTTGGTTTTGCTGCAATGCCTGAGCTCTAGTAACCACCTGCACTGGTGCAGTGGAAGTGACACTTCCTGAGGCATCCACAACCAACCCAATCACATTGATAGGAGTGATTTTTGGCATATTATTGGGGTTCTTTGGGCAATCTCGTAAGAGATGCTCTTTTCCACAATCTTGGCAAAAGCCTTGGATCGTCACGGACTGATTTTGTGTAGGTGGAGGTAAGGGACAATCACGAATGAAGTGATCCCCCTGACATCGGTAGCATGGTCCTCTAGGAAAGGGTGGTCGTACCTGCCTAGGTTGAGGCCTAGGGTTGGGGTTTGCATACATGACGTTCGTGTAATCTGACTCCCAACTAGGTTCACTTGGTTCTTCACTATAGTAGGACTCACCATGTTCCGGAGACTGCATGTAGTAAGCTTGGGGACTATCGACATGTGTAGAATCAAAGCTATGGTCACTCGGGTCACTTTCTGAGATCAATGGGGTTACTGGTACTATGGCCCTATTCAGGTTTTCTTCTGCCACAGCATACTTTACTGGAATCACATTAGCGGGGTTTGGGGGCTGTTGAGCTAGTACCGGTTGGGGTCTCTGTTGGGCCTGATATTGTGGTTGGTAGGTTTGTTGGGGTCTAGCATATTGTGGTGGTGGAGGGTACTGGTTCTGGTATCTGCCTTGTTGGTAGGGCTGAGGGTAGGGTTGCCTAACTGCCTGCTTGTTGTATGGGCAATCTTGCGCAGTGTGGTTTGTGTACTTCCGTTCTATGGTGCAGTACTGGCTACTAGGGTTAACTTGGGGTTGAGCCATAATGGGACAGACGTTCGCCATATGGTCACCACCGCATGTATAGCACCTTTTCACAGGGGCAAACCTTGGGATTTGTTTGCTAGTTACACCTAATTTCTGAGCTACCTTTTCGGCAAGTTCCTCAATTGATGTGGATTGCGTGGAAGAGTGACTAGATGCACTATCTGAATCTTTGTAGATTTTGGAGAGCTCTAGTTCTTCCCCTAGGTTGTCTTCAATGTCAATGCACATGCGTACACATTCTTCTATGGTCCTAGGGTCCTTCAGATACACATAGGATCTCAATTTCGTACTCAGCAATCCATCAAGGAATAAGGCTACTTGTTTAGCAGATGTGGGTAGCTCCGAAATAGGGCACCTTTCAAGATATTGTCTAAATCTTCTTCCGGCCAATCTGACAGTCTCTTGGGGGGTCTGTTTGAAGCTGTGAATCAATGAGGAGGTATTGTGTCTTATGCCGCTCTTAGAGAACTCTACAATGAATGCCTCTAGGAGTTGGTCTATGCTCCTGAACTGACGCTCATCTAATGGCTGAAACCATGTAAGTGCTGTATTCCTAAGGGTTAGACCGAAGGCATTGTACTGCGTGAACAGATCTTCCACTTGTTCAGCTCTCAAGACTTGCTTGAACTCCGCCACATGATCATAGGGATCTCCTGTGCCGTCAAAGTAATTCTTCATGGACTTAACTAGCTGGGTGGGTCTCAAAGTTCTTGTGTGCTCTCTAGGCCTCGGCAGAGGGAATCCATCTACATTTCTTTGGTTCCTGTGGGCTCTAAGCATCTTAGGTTCTACCCTATTCGTCTCCGTTCTCGTTCTTTCTCTGCCCACTGGGTTGGCAAAACTTACTTCTGGTCTATCTCTACTTCTGTCTCTTTGCGTACCCTGAGCTTGGGAAGTTCCAGCCCCAGGGTGACCATAGGATACATTTGATCTTGGTTGGGGGAAAATAATTTCACCCTTCCAAGTGTAGGCATGCCTATCATTTTCTGTCACCACAAAGATCCGTTCTGAAGTGTGATCTAAGTAGGTCACTCTACCTGGGCTATCCGGATCCTTAAACTCATAGACCATGATATTTCCTATGTCTGTTGGCTGATTAGACTTATACCTCCAAAAGGCTTCATCAGTTTCTCGATTGAGGAGCAACTCTATGCTCTTGTTGTCTTGGGGGACCCACTCAGGCGTGATAATCCTAGTGAGAACTGATTTACCTCGAGGAGTTCTAGGTTCCGCACCCATGTTCCCTTGTTCCAGGTCACCTAAGTCTGCTTCTGAGATTACATTCCCAAAGTCATCGGTCCTATCAGGGTGACTAGTGACTACATATATAGTTCCTTCTTTGTCCAGGTATGCACCATTTTCAAACTTGACAGCTGGGTGTTCTAGTCCAATGGATTGATCAGGGTTTTTAATCTGGACCACAGATCTTCCTAAGCCGTCCTCATAGATGCTAGCACCTAATCGGTTGGTCCTAAGGTACTCCAGCTGCGTTTTGTAAGGGCCTTCTACCCTGTACAGGTAAGGCACTCCTGAACTTCCCGTAGGTCTGTCCAAGCCTTGAGACATCTCTGACTCACTGGTCTCAGAGCTAGGGTAGTATGAGTGGTGGCTCAACTGCTGGGCCCAAGACCTTGCAGTGTGATTGACACTAGCCTCTGAAGACCTAAGGCTTTGTCTTTCCCTTGCTAAATGTCGTCCTGATCTAAGGTTCATATGCCTAACTGATTAGCCCAATTTTTTTTTTCAGAGTACAACCTCGTTGCCGATTAATTGGTACCAGTCACTTGATTCTTTTTAGTTATTTTATCACGTTTGAGTTCTTGTCTGATATCACGTCGTCGGAATACTTGAGTGTTCTTCGTACTTTTAGGTTGATCGTTCCACGTTAGGTTCTTTCCTTTATGTTACCGACCGTACAGAAATTAGATTTTTATCTTGAACTTGAGTTTTTAGGTAATCTTCAACTTGATGACTGCCTATCGTCGCTCTGACTTACTCCTACCTCTCGTCGTTCTTAGCCTAAGCTATGAATTGACAGAGGGGGTTAAAAGTGTCCAACCTTTTGTTTCCTGCTCGGTTGCCCTTGAGTGCCCAGGAAATGTGTTCCCAAGCTCGCACTTACACTTGCTTAGAACGCCTCTCGATGCTCTGTAAGAGTTTCAAAGTTAGCTTTGAAATTTACATTCCAAAGACAGAACCAATTATTTTCATTCATGTAGCACATACACAAACTTGCATAGTGATTTTCAAGAAAACAATCCTAAGGACCCCTGACTTTGATCTCCCTGGATATGGTCAATTTCAAAATACCCTATCTGAAAATCAATGCATTATCTTTATAAAAAACAGTTGAGGGCGTGTAGTATATGCTACGAGCTTTCCAACAAGCCCTAGAGCTCAAAAAATGGATCTCGTATGAAAAAGTTGTGACCGTTCAGGGTTCTAGGGTTACGACAGGGTTCAAACAGGATCACTGTGCAACAGGTTTTTCCCAAGTTGTTTTCCTAATGCTTCCTCATGTGCTCAAGAGCATAATATTTGTGCCCAAAATTAGCCCAACTTTTCAATTAACAAACCCTAAAAAATTTGGCTAAAATTGGCTATCAATCGCGATGGATAGGGCTGTCAATCGCGATGGACACTCAGTCAATCGCGATGGACAGAGAGTTCAATCGGTCGCGATGGACACCCAATTCAATCAATCGCGATGGACAGGCAGTCAATCGCGATGGACAGAGAGTTCAGTCGGTCGCGATGGACAGGGGGTTGAGTCAATCGCGATGGACAGAGACTTCAGTCAATCGCGAGGGACAGGGGGTTCAGTCAATCGCAATGGACAGGCAGTCAATCGCGATGGACAGAGACTTCAGTCAATCGCGATGGACAGGGGTTCAGACAATCGCGATGGACAGGCAGTCAATCGCGATGGACAGAGACTTCAGTCAATCGCGATGGACAGGGGTTCAGTCAATCGCGATGGACAGGCAGTCGGTCGCGATGGACTGGCAGTCAATCGCGATGGACAGAGCTGTCAATCGCGATGGACTGAAATTTTGCAAGATTTTCAAAAATTTTAGTGGGAATGTGGTGTGCAGGGTCTCTAGTCCACTGTGGTGCACTCAGATTTACCAACAAGTGAAAATTTCTGTCAATCGCGATGGACAGAAGGCGGCGACTGCGAGACAGTTTCGTCGAGTTCCGTACCTGCGCGGGAAGCTGGAGATGATGATGTGACCTGTACCTGCAAGATAGCTCAAGAAACATGCAAAAACAGCACATGCAATTTCGCTCTCTCGCTCTCTCTCACAAGTGAAATGAGGGAAATGAGGTGGAGGTGGGGATGTAGTCAAAAAACTGAAATTTTCGCGATGATGGAGATGGAGGTGGGAGATGGTGATGATGATGATGGTGAAGAAAGTAAAAGAAAATCGATGAGAGTGAAGAAAATACCTACAACTCCAACGCGTCAACTCTACGTCTTACCATCACACGCTCGTCCTCAAAGCTCGATCCCCGGCAACGGCGCCAAAATTTGGTGTAGCTCAGTGATGAGTAGCACCTCCTTTAATGTCAATCCGGGAAGACGTGAGGATGGTATGAAGACCTCGAGCAAGTGGCGGCACAAGTGCGTGAGTGAGAAGCACACAAGCATGCACACACATACACACACACGCGCACACACGGCAAGACAAAGAGAGAGAATCAATGGAGTTCTTTAGATTACTTTCAAAAGCTCTTACAAGTTTGTTTCAATTACAATCTAATCTCAAAAATGAGCTCTCTAGCTCTTTTTATAGTTTTTGACTAGGTTTTGGCCCTGTCCAGACCTAGTGTCCGGCCTAGTTAAAAATTAGGTTCCAGGGCCAATTTGAGGGCTCAAACGGAGTCTAAAAAATACGAAAATTGATATGTAGGTACTTCTAAGGCTCCTCAAGCTCAAGGACTCCTTGGCTTGCACAAAATGGAGCTACAAAAATATGAAATGGTATTTACAATGATTGTTAGTGATAAGAATCACTGTTAAAAGATGTAGATTGGGAAAAATTGAAGGGCCTATCTGCCTGCTTTGCGTCGACTGCTTTGTCTACTTACTCCTTCACCTTGTTCTGACTCTCTCCGTTGGCTTCCTTGTCTAGTCAATCCTTGGGTGCCCATACTGCTCTCAACAATAACTTATATTTTTTTTTATGTTTCTTATGATGTGCAGATTCTGATCAATCAGAGGGTACTCCACCACCTCCTACCCATGCAACGACTTCACATGTGTCCTCCGATAGGAATTATGATGAATTTTACTATCAAGAGCATATTATATGTTGGTGTAACTCTTGTTATGGCACGTATCAAAGACCACGATTGGAATGTATTCAACATGAGGCAAAGTATGGTACTTTTGAGCGTGCACCATCACCTAGTCAACGTGATAATGCTTGGGTATGTATTTTCTATATATATTAATGTCATTATTTTATTTAAAAACCATGTATAAAATCAAATTATTATTGATATACAGGAATACTTGCTCGATGATGATGATGATGATGATTTTTCTCATAATGTTAATATACCTCGTACACGTCATGGACTTGCTGTTCATCAATTACAAGCAGAGGTTTCTAGAAATCCTCTACCTCCTGGTTTAGAGAATGAAACGGCTGGAGATTATCCATTGCCAGCTCGTGATCGTTCTTTAGTACAAACATATGATAGAAGAAGATATGGAGGATGGAATAGAGGACCACTTCCTTTAGATGGAGAGATTTTCAACTTTTGGGGTAATCGCTATATGATTGCTCCATCCACTATTACTAATGCTGGTCGTGGTCTCTTTATTGTAGAGGATTTGTATGTGCCTCCGAACTCTGAAGTCACTCTTATGTCATTTTGTGGTCCTATATATGGATGGGGAGATTGGCATCGACTTTCATGTTATGTTCAAAGCATGAGTACTTATGGAATATGCTTGAACGCAGCATCCCTTACTAGTAGAAGGATTTTACATGCAGAAAATGAAAGATTATATATTGATGGAAGACCTTACACACATGGAAATATAGCAGGTTTAATAAATAGTAGTCGAGGGTTACATAATAGTTCAAGGACTAATTGCACATTTGAGGAGCGTGAAAATAGTCATGAATCACCATACATGAGTAGAGATGTATCAAGATACATAGTTGTCAATGCTATTACTACATTACATGCTGGTGATGAACTATTAGTGAATTATGGATGGCATAGACCTCCAAGAGCACCTTTTAGCTAGAGAGAATAAAAATTTTCTAAACATATTTAATAAGTTATATACTTAATTTTATATTTGAAGTTTAATTTTTATTCATTTATGGAATACTAATGAGTTTTATTTATATGTGTAGATTCCAACGTATGATGTTGATGATATTCGTCCACAGCATTCACAATTACCAGTAAGACCTCATTTATCAGAAGCTTCCATGATGAGGCTACGCAAAACTAATCATGTGCAATATGCAAGGTTGAAAGATCTATATTCAAAAGATGATAAAGTACAAGATTTGTGTGACAATGATGAAGATGATGGCATGGCAGATTTTAGTGAGGATTGGTATCAAAATGACAGTGAGAGGATGGATATTTCTAAAAATGAGAAATATCTTCGAGTGGAATGTCTAAAGCATGTATATGAAGGAAGTCATTTGACACGACTAAATGCGAGCTTACTTATTCTCAACCTTCAAAATCGTTTTGGATGGAGTATTTATCTGTTTCGACACTATTAAGGTATAAATTTCAATTTTCTATCTATATATATATATATATATATATATATATATATATATATGCATAAATATATATAAATACATGCAGGTTTTTATTCTTACTTTAGATAAGGTAAGAACAAGAACTTGAATTGAATGGAAACTTTTGTCCGCTCATCTTTTAAAACTATTAATGCATCTTTCCAAATATTCGCAATGGTGACCTGGATGAGTCGCATGCACAGAGGTTACTCAAGAGACAGCAATCTGATTATAATGGAGTAGTCCACTTTGTATCCTAAAGTTCAGATGCTCATCATTGACATGCAAGAGGTTTACTGCATACCCGAGAAATCCTGCTCTATCTTGAGTAACCTCTGTGCATGCGATTCATCCAGGTCACCATTATATGAACATATGTGTGAATTGACAGGATACGATTGTTTGGATGGCAGGATACGATTGTTTGGATGGCGGGATACAATTGTTTGTTTTGGAGGATATGAATGATTTGTCGATTCACACATATGTTCAGTTTGAAAGTGTGAATCAACAAATCATTCAATGAAGGTACATACTTCATATCATCCAAAACAAACAATCGTATCCTGCCATCCAAATTTTGCGTAAATATTTTGAAAGATGCATTAATAGTTTTAAAAGATGCGTGGACAAAAAGTATCTATTCAATTCAAGTTCTTTTTCTTACCTTATCTAAAGTAAGAATAAAAACCTGCATGTATATATGTATATATATTTATTTACCTTTTTTAATATATCTTTTTTTGATAAACTTACAGGTTATTATCCGAAAAGTTTTTACCAAGTCAGAATATTCTTCCTACCTCACATGATGAAATGAAGAAGATAATCAACAATCTTGGTATAGATTATCAATGTATACATGCATGTCCTAACGATTGTATTTTATATAGAGGTGAATATGCAGACTCTTTGACATGTCCCAAATGTCAATCTCCTCGATATAAGGGTGAAGAAGGTAAAATCCCGAAAAAAGTATTGAGACATTTTCCATTGGCTCCACGGATTAGACGTATGTTTCAAAGCCCCGAATTATCAAAGCTTTTGACTTGGGGACATGATCACAAAAGTACTGATGGAATAGTCAAAATTCCTCATGATAGTGTTGCTTTTTAGCATATTGATTCTACATGGCTTGAATTTGCACAAAATCCACAGAATCTAAAGTTAGGAGTTGCATTAGATGGGGTTAATCCATTCTCCATGAAATCCAATAAATGGTCAACATGGCCAGTGGTAGTCATAAACTACAATCTTCCTCCATATCTTAGCATTAAAAAGGAACATTTAATGCTTTCACTTTTAATCCCAGGCAAAAGACAAGTTAAAGATATGAATGTATATCTTGCTCCTCTCATTAACGATCTTCAAGAGTTATGGAGAGGTATTAATGTCATTGATGTATCGAAAAGCATCAATGAAAGACATATTATGATTCGTGGTATTGTGGCTTGGACTATTCACGATTTTCCTGGATATGGCGTTTGTTCAGGTATTGATGTAATTTTTTTATTCAATATGCATGTAAATAAATATGATTTAATTTAATTATATTTTTATCATTTTCCATGATGCAGGAATATCTACTAAGGGTTATAAAACTTGTCCATATTGTGGTGATTGGTTGAGATCAATCTATAGTAAGAATCTCAACAAAAATATTTATCTTCGACATCGATGATTCTTGCCTGATGATCATCCATTAAGATCTAAAAGAGAAGCGATACATTTTAATGGAAAGCTTGAAACAGGCCAATATCCAAAACCTATGACGCCTATGGATTGGTATAAAAAATGGACAGATGGACCTCTGATAGATCCAGAAGCAGAAATCTTCAGTAATGATTCAGATAATGAGTATGTGAACAGAGGTAAAGGGAAATTGGCACTTGCAGAGAACATATCAATATGGTATTCTTTGGAGTATTGGAAAGAGTTAAAAGTATGTCATCTTCTTGATCCTATGCATATATTAAAAAATATTGGTTATTCACTATGGCAACATCTTCTTGGACTAAAAGATACCACAGCATCAAGGAATGATTTGAAAGATAAAAAATCCAAACCAAAGTTATGGCCAGTTTTTGATAGACATCGACAAGAAACGACTTATGCATCTGCTCCTTAGGTACTTACAACAAAAGAGATACAGACTATCAACAATAGAATTCAATTGATCAAGACTCCTATAGGATATGGAGCATCGTTTCAAAACATGTTTACTATGGATGATAAGAGCTTATCTAGGTTAAAGACCCATGACTGGCATAACTTTTTGAAACATATTTTACCTTTGGTTATCGATGGATGTACAATGAAAGGAGTACAAGATGTGATCTATCGTCTTGGATCACTTATAAGGTAATTATGATACTTTTATATTTAATATGTATGAATATTGGATATCTTTTATTTTTTAATTAACTTCTTTACAATTGTTTTTATGATTTGTATAGGTGGATTACATCCAAAGAGATCGATAAAAATTCGATCCCACAAAAAAAACGTGAATGCAAAGAGCTACTATGTTTGATGGAAAAAGAACTTCCTACTTCATTTTTTGATATTCAAGTTCATTTACTAGTCCATCTTGTAGATGAGATAGAGATTGCTGGTGTTGTCAACACTCGATGGATGTTTTGGGTCGAGCGATTTATGGGAATACTAAAAGGTTACGTGCGACAAAGAGCAAAACCAGAAGGATCCATGGCAAAGGGTTGGATGCTTGAAGAGTGCATGTATTACGTTAGTGAGTACCTTGAAAGAGTTCATGAAGAAGCTCCACGTGCATGGACCAACGAGTCTTCTTCAAAAATAACAGATGAGGTATTATCAGGTAAGGGGGTTCCATTCTTATTTACATTTCAAGAAAAAAATGATGTTTCTACTTTTGTAGCATATAATAGCGAATGCATGCAAGCATTCCTTAGCAAGTACGAGGAACTTCAAAGTCTCCAAAGTAAAAGGCAAAAAAACAAAAGATCTAGACGTAATCTCGATAATAATGAGATTACAGATATACCTTCTTTCATGGATTGGCTATATAGTCGTTTGCAACGCGCCAACGCAAATAATGAAGAAATCTCAGATGAGCAAAGAGAGTTAATGATAGGTTGTGAACAAAAGGTAATTTTAATAAAATATATATTTTAATTTTTTCATATATGTATGTTAGTTTCTATTTACTAATTGAATTTATTTTGCAGGCTCGAATGTTCACTAATATGTGGGCTTTTGGACAGCATATTAGAATCAAAGCCATTGATTCTTTACGTAAAACAGAGGATTCTAGTATTGTTGCTTGTTTCAAGCAACTATCACGTGCTAGCTCAAAAGACACGAACCTTATAGATAGAAAACTTGGTTAGGTAGGAACTATTGTTGGTATCTACGAAATTTCATTTCGTACATTCAAACAGGTAGAAAAAAGTTTATATATTTTTTTTAGAGTTAGTTATTTTTTTAAGCACCTAATAATGGGACGTTTTTGTTGTTATATATTTTGATAGGTCATTTTGAAGGTTGACTGGTATCGAGCGGAGTATAAAGGTAGTAATTCTACAATAAGAAAGGAATTATCTGGGTTTTGGGCAATTGATTCTTCCAAGGTAATGCGATCTACTAAAGAACCATATATTCTTCCTAGGCATATTGAACAAGCATTTTTTTATAAACTTGGTGGCAAGTCATTCATGTGCAACCTAGAGGTAGGTCATTGTTTGAACAGTTTATTGTTAGAGAGATTGAAGAAAGTCCTCTTGATGATTCAGCATCAGATACTGATACATCAACATCTGGAATAGAAATTAGACTCATTATACGTGATAATGATACTAATCTTTTTGATGAAGAGGATAATTTTCTACATGCTGATTCTACTGATGAGGAAGAGGAATTACCAGAAATAGATATTAATCCACCAATAGATGATGTGATTCATGAGAACATAGATTTAACAATAGAAGAAATAAATGAAATCAATAAGGATAATGAAGATGAGACTATATTGATGTCTTACCAAAATGATGGCAATAATGAAAACATATGAGCAGATTAGATAGTAACTTGAAGCTTCTTAATGGATATCAGATAATAGGTTTTTTTTATTAACTTGAATAACGATGAATCCTACTAGAGAGATGAAATCATGTTCTTCTAAGTTAGAACATGAAGCTCGGGGGTATGCCTAATTATTTTATATATAGCTTTATCTTCGAGGAGTAAATTTTTATCATGTATGTATTGCATATGTGTGTGTATTCATGTGTATTATATGTATACAAATATTAGTATGCATATATATGTATTTCATGTATATGTATGTGTTTGCATGTGTGTGATATATGTATACATGTGTTAAATATGCATATGTGTATATATGCATATGCATTTATGTAAAATATTCATGTATTCATGTACGTAATATATGCAAGTGTTTATAATTGTGTACATGTATATATGTATATGTGTCTATGTGTAAATATGTACATGTAAATATGTATGCATGTATATATATGTTTATGTGTGCATGTAGACATGTACATGTATGTGTAAATATGTACATGTAAATATGTTAGTATGTATATATATTTATGTGTGCATTTAGGCATGTATGTGTGATGCATAATATATCTACTCCATTTTATATTTATGTATCCTATCTACATGATGTGTATATATCTTTACATATATTATGATCCTCGTTGATTCGAGTAGCTATATATAGAGGCATGAGGTTGGGAGGAGAGACATCTCTCTAGTAGGACGTCGGAGGTGTACATATACTTCAAACATATGGCTAAAAGGTTGAATTAGAGTTTTTAAATTAGGGATTTCAAAACCCTAATATCGAGATTAGTGTTCTCTCTCTCTCTCTCATATACATACATACCATGCATTGTCGCGACGATGAGTCATAAGTGTCCGCATCTCTTTTAAACACCATTTAAGAGACCACCTTGTCCCAAACTCCGTCTCAAGTGAACTGAGCACGTACTTTTTATCCCTCTCATCATGCTCACTACAAAAATAAAAAACATAATATAAATAAAACATAAGATATATATTTCAATTTATATGTAAAACTTTTACTTACTTCCACGGTAAGTGGATAAAGCGCAGGTAAGAGTCGCATAGTGCGCGCATTCTCCTCTTGAACTCCAATCCATTTCTTATGTATACAATATTCCCCTCTGGCTCTATGTCGCACTCTAGTCCTAACGTGCCTATGCATGTCCTCATAGGCAACGTCTCTGCTCTGCTATCACGTGCTGGAGGTGGTATAGGTGTCCTGAAAATAGATAGATAGAAATAAATAAAAATATGTGCTATAATATCATTAAAAAAGTTTATGAAAAAAAACATACCTATGAGCAGATAGCTCTCTTCCTGCGTGTGGAGCCGCAGAAGAGCCCTCGTCTGATCGCATAAGCATCTGGATTGTATAATCCAGCTCCTCATCAGACATCTCTGCGTAGTCCCGCATTATGGCCCCTAGAGTATCTGACGGAACTCTTGCTCTCATAAGACTTTTTATGAGAGTGAGTTTCGCCTTTCTCTCTCTACTGGGATCCATAATACCTAACATATAAAACAAAATGGTTAGAAATCAATATATATACGTGTATGTGTGTGTATGCATGTGTATGTGTGTGTATGCATCATTATGTATGTAAGTGTCTATGTGTGTTTGTGTGTGTGTATATGTGTGTGTGTGTGTGTCTATGTGTATGTGTGTGTGTCTATGAGTGTGTATGTGTTTATGTGTATGTATGTATCTATGTGTGTGTATGTGTGTATGTGTGTATGTGTATGCATGTATGTATGCATATATGTGTGTATGCATGTGTATGTGTGTGTATGCATCATTATGTGTGTATGTGTGTATGTGTGTATGTATATGTGTGTGTTGTCTATGTGTATGTGTGTGTGTCTATGAGTGTGTATGTGTTTATGTATATGTATGTATCTATGTGTGTGTATGTGTCTATGTGTTTATGTGTATGCATGTATGTATGCATATGTGTGTGTATGCATATGTATGTGTGTGTATGCATCATTATGTGTGTCTATGTATGCATGTGTATGTGTGTATGCATCATTACGTGTGCATGTGTCTATGTGTGTATGTGTGTGTATATGTGTGTGTGTCTATGTGTATGTGTGTGTGTTTATGAGTGTGTATGTGTTTATGTGTATGTATGTATCTATGTGTGTGTATGTGTCTATGTGTGTATGTGTATGCATGTATGTATGCATATGTGTGTGTATGCATATGTATGTGTGTGTATGCATCATTATGTGTGTCTATGTATGCATGTGTATGTGTGTATGCATCATTACGTGTGTATGTGTCTATGTGTGTATGTGTGTGTATATGTGTTTGTATGTGTGTATGCATGTGTATGTGTGTGTATGTATCTATGTGTGTGTATGTGTCTATGTGTGTATGTGTATGCATGTATGTATGCATATGTGTGTGTATGCATGTGTATGAGTGTGTATGCATCATTATGTGTGTATGTGTGTAGGTATATGTGTGTATTGTCTATGTGTATGTGTGTGTGTCTATGAGTGTGTATGTGTTTATGTATATGTATGTATCTATGTGTGTGTATGTATCTATGTGTGTATGTGTATGCATGTATGTATGCATATGTGTGTGTATGCATATGTATGTGTGTGTATGCATCATTATGTGTGTCTATGTATGCATGTGTATGTGTGTATGCATCATTACGTGTGCATGTGTCTATGTGTGCATGTGTGTGTATATGTGTGTGTGTCTATGTGTATGTGTGTGTGTTTATGAGTGTGTATGTGTTTATGTGTATGTATGTATCTATGTGTGTGTATGTGTCTATGTGTGTATGTGTATGCATGTATGTATGCATATGTGTGTGTATGCATATGTATGTGTGTGTATGCATCATTATGTGTGTCTATGCATGTGTATGTGTGTATGCATCATTATGTGTATGTGTCTATGTGTGTGTGTATGTGTGTGTGTCTATGTGTATGTGTGTGTGTCTATGAGTGTGTATGTATTTATGTGTATGTATGTATCTATGTGTGTGTATGTGTATGCATGTATGTATGCATATGTGTGTGTATGTGTGTATGTGTGTATGTGTGTATGTGTGTATGTGTGTATGTGTGTGTGTATACATTATGATAGTGTATGTAAGCATGTGCATTATGTATGCATATAAGTATGTATGTATGCATATGCATATGCATTATGTATGCATGTGTGTGTGTATGCATATGCCTGTAAGTATGTATGTATGCATATGTGTGTGTGTGTGCATATGCATGTAAGTATGTATGTATGCATATGCATATGCAATATGTATGCATGTATGTGTATGTGTGTGTATGCATATATGTGTGTGAATGTGTGTGTACATGTGTCTGTATGTGTGTATGCATGTGTATGTGTGTGCATGCATCATTATGTGTGTATGTGTGTGTATGTGTATGTGTGTGTATCTATGAGTATGTATGTGTTCATGTGTGTGTATGTGTCTATGTGTGTATGTATCTGTGTGTGTGTATGTATCTATGCATGTGCATTATGTATGCATGTAAGTATGTATGTACATTATATGCATATGCATATGCATTATGTATGCAAATGTATGCATGTATGTGTGTATGTCTCTCTATGTGTGTGTATGCATATATGTGTGTGTATGTGTGTATGTGTGTGTATATGTGTCTGTATGTGTGTATGCATGTGTATGTGTGTGTATGCATGTGTATGTGTGTGTGTCTATGTGTGCATGTGTGTGTATATACTATATGTGTGTGTGTCTATGTGTATGTGTGTGTACCTATGAGTGTGTATGTGTTTATGTGTGTATGTGTCTATGTGTGTGTATGTGTTTATGTGTGTATGTGTATGCATGTATGTGTATGTGTGTGTATGTCTCTCTATGTGTGTGTGTGTGTATGCATATATGTGTGTGTGTATATGTGTGTCTATGTGTGTATGCATGTGTATGTGTGTGGATGCATCATTATGTGTGTATGTGTCTGTGTGTGTATATGTGTGTGTATGTGTGTGCGCGTCTATGTGTGTGTATGTGTGTGCGTGTCTATGTGTATGTGTGTGTGTCTATGAGTGTGTATGTTTGGATGTGTGTGTGTATGAATGTGTGTCTATGAGTGTGTATGTTTGGATGTGTAAGTGTATATGTGTGTCTATGTGTGTATGCATGTGTATGTGTGAGAATGCATCATTATGTGTGTGCATGTATATGTGTGTGCATGTGTATATGTGTGTGCATGTGTATGCATTATGTGTGCATGTGTGTATGTGTATGCATTATGCATTGTGTATGTGTGTATTGGTATTCCGTTGTCCTCGGTAATTCCTGTAACCTTGCGACTGATTGTTTCGCATCTGCGATGGCACGTAGTGAGTTGCTGGCTTTCCTAGTTCCTATATAATGGCATTTATAGATGCTCGTCCCTGCACTTTGGCATTATACGCACAATTTTTGGTTGAGTGTCCGGTGGTATTGCAGATGGTGCAATACGTCTGATTAAGGGCACAGTTAGCACTGGTATGCCCTGGATTTTTGCACTTGGTGCAATATATCTGTTTAGCCTGATCATCTATACCATGCTTATTGGTCTTTAGCCATTCCAAGTCTTCGGTGAATTCCCCAACCTTATGCTCTAGTTGCAGAGCCATTGCTATAATAGCATCCAGTGTCATAGCTCCCACACAACGGATGATCATGATTTGCCTTAGCTGTGGGGTCAAACCATTAATAAACCATTGGGTTATCACATCATCCGGCAGGTTGGCATGCGTCGGAGGTAGTTGTCTTAAATGAGTTCTAAATAATGTGGCGTATTCCTGAACAGTCTGGTGCAGCTTCTGTCGATTGTTCTGCAGATAGTCGAAGATTTCGGCAGGGTTTTTCTTCAACCGGAACCGCTGTAAAAATGCATCTCTTACCGCCTCATAGGTAACAAAATGATTGAAATCATATTTTGTTAACCATCTCGCTGCTTCATTGACTAATGTAGACTGGAATACGATGGCCTTGTATGCTGGATCGGGTGGATGGTTCAGTACGGCATAACTTATCTCAAAGGTACACACATGGGCATCAGGGTCGTCACCTGGAAATCCTCCGAACTTTGTGTAAGTTACCCATGTTGGAACTGGTCGCAGTGGAAGTGGCTATTGTTGTTGTTGCTGTTGTTGTCCACTCATGGTGCTAGTAATGGTACTGTTGCTGTCTCCTGAGTTTTGAGGAGGTGTTTCCGGTCCTTTGGAATCTGTATGGTCAGACTGCTCACCTTTCGACTTGAAAATAGCATTCAATCTCTTACGGATCTCCAAATCGAAAAGCCTATCCTCAGCTTGGATATCCCAGGTAGGCAAATTTGCCCCGAACTGTGGTGTCCGAAATGAAGATTCACCAGGGAGTATCACACGGTCACCGAGAAACTGTAAATTCTCTGCAACTGGGACCGAACTGTCACCGGACTTTGTTGAACTTTCCCCAAAACAGGGTATTCTTTCACCAGCAATGATCTCTCTGGGCAACACAACTTTATCCTCGGAAAAATTTGACTCCTGACCAGACGGTGTCGGGTCAACTGCGCACTGTGTCTCTGTACACTTCGAAGTTATTGTACTTTCTGCAGATTGTACTGAAATTACACCGGAATCTACCGGAATTTCCTCCTGTGTTACCGGAATTCTACCGGAATCGCTACTAACAGACTCTGTTCCTTCGACAACTGGACTTAACCGGTCTATGCTTTTGTCGACTGGAGGTGTCCCTAACAAATTTGGTACTGTCCAGGGATGCTGGTCTCTCCTGTACTTCGGATACGACTCGCCGGACCGAGTACCGGCATATATCATGTCTGCACTAATTACGTACTACTCCACCTTACTATTGATTCACAATCTATGGCCACTTTCCCACAGATGGCGCCAGTGTTAAAATGCACTTTTACATTATAGGCATTTTAAGTTCTACCGGGTTCTTGGGAGTGGTAG
Organism: Ceratopteris richardii; assembly: GCA_020310875.1. Taxonomy (NCBI): domain Eukaryota; kingdom Viridiplantae; phylum Streptophyta; class Polypodiopsida; order Polypodiales; family Pteridaceae; genus Ceratopteris; species Ceratopteris richardii. The sequence continues at coordinate 9,204,141 of CM035417.1, read as the reverse complement.
GGGTCTGATAAATCAGAGGCCCTGTAACTTGATTTTCCCAACTAACTTATCTAAACCGCAGTACATTAACATTCAAAACTCCATTTAATCCGAATTACTGTCAATCTCTGGTTAGTCTTCTCACAGATTACCGTTCATACTCAGACTAATACTTTTCATTACCGTAACACAGACTTATAATCCTTAACGTAATGGACTGTGTTAATCACAAGTTAATGTAATTAAACAAAGATGAAAACAGTAATATTCAGACTTCTCGAACATTGCACTACAACGACTTCCCAGACCGCAATCACCCAGACAGACAGTCTGGCGATACTGCTCGTCCTCCTCGGAATGTCACCGTAATGCCTTTTTATTAGTTAATAAGTCGATACATCTCTTCACACGACCTTTCGGTTCATGCGGAATATGAAACCTTTCAGTTCACGCGGGATAGGAAACTATAGGAATTATGAAAAATACAAAATGCCAATCCGGCGGCTCACATGTCCAAAACCAATGACACCTATGATTGGTATTGAAAATGGACAGATGAGAATGTAAAGATTAGAGGTAAAAGAAAATTGGTGCTAGCAGAGAATATGTTGATATGGTATTCTTTGGAGTATTAGAGAGATTTAAAGGTCTGCCATCTTCTTGATCCTATGCATATATTCAAGAATATGGTTATTCATTATGTCAATATCTTATTGGATTAAAAGACACAATAGCATCAAGAAATGATTTAAAGGAGCAAAACTCAAAACTAAAGTTATGGCCAATTTTTGATAGAAATCAACAAGAAACAACTTATGCACCTGCTCCATGGATACTTGCAACAAAAGAGATACAAACTATCAACAATAGGTTTCAATCGATTCAAACACCTATAGGATATGGAGCATCTTTCCAAAACATGTTTACTATGGATGATAAGATTATCTCGGTTGAGGACACATGATTGGCATAACTTTCTCAAGCACATTCTACCTCTGATTGTCAATGGATGTACAATGAATGGAGTACAAGACGTGATTTATCGTCTTAGATCGCTTATAAGGTAATTATCATACTTTTAAATTAATATATAAGAGATTCCAACATCATTTTTTAATATTCGGCCTCATTTATTAGTCCATCTTGTGGATGAAATAGAGATTGCAAGTGTTGTAAACACTTGATGGATGTTTTGGGTCTAGAAATTTATGGAAACATTAAAAGGTTATGTGCGACAAAGAGGAGAACCAAAAGGATCTATGGCAAAGGGATGGATGCTTGATGAGTGCATGTACTATGTTAGTGAATACCTTGAAAGAGTTCATGAAAAAGCTCCATATGCATGGACGAACGAGTCTTCTTCAAAAATAACAGATGAGGTATTATCAGGTAAGGAAGTTCCATTTCAATTTACAATACAAGAAAAAAGTGATGTTTCTACTTTTGTAGCAATATAGTAGTGAATGCATGAAAGACTTCATTAGCGAGTATGAACAAGAACTTCAAAATCTCCAAACTAATGGAGAAACAAAATATATAGATGTAATCTCGATCGTAATGAGAATACAAATATATCTTCTTTCACGGATTGGATATATACTCATATGCAATGAGCCAATGCAAATAATGAACAAATCTCAAATGAGCAGAGAGAGAGCTAATGATAGGTTGTGAAAGAAAGGTAATTTAATGTTAATAATATTCTATTTATTCACATATATGCATATTAGTTTCTCTTTAATAAGTTGATTTTTATTGTAGGCTCGAATGTTCACAAATATGTGGGCTTTTGGACAACATATTAGAATCAAAATGATTGATTCTTTAAGTAAAACAAAGGATTCTAGCATTGTTGCTTCTTTCAAGCAACTATCACGTGCTAGCTCAGAAGATACAAACCTTATAGATAGTGAACTTTGCTACGTAGGAAACGTTGTTAGTGTCTACAAAATATCGTTTCATATGTTGAAATAGGTTAAAAACAATATTTTCTATGATATAGTTTATTATTTTTTAAGCACATACTAATGAATTTTTGTTTTTTTATATTTTGATAGGTTATTTTGAAGATTGATTGGTTTTGACCTGAGTATAAATGTAGTAATTCCACATTGATGTTGGAGTTAGATGTCTACGAAAGCACACAAACAACACAAGGAAGAAGAAGAAGCTTGGAGCACAACACACAACACTGAATGTATTACTAAAGAATGTACAAAGATAAGTAGCCCATTATGGTAACATGCATATATACAAGCCGGGGGAGAAAAACCTCCTAATCAGGAAAAAAAGTGCCTCGGTGTTCCTATTGTGTTCACACACATCACTACCTAAATATATCAATAAATCCCCCCTTGGAGTGATGCGGTGAACAAGAAGTTGGCACTCATGTATAAGGAAGTGCCAAGCTATGTGGAAGTCACTCCACAAAAGGAAGTAAGCCCAAAGATTTGTGGAAAGCTTCAAACTTCTCCCTAGGCAGAGCCTTTGTGAAAAGGTCTGCAATGTTCTCCTATGTGGGCACATATGCCAAGTGGATCTCTCCAGTAAAGAACCTCTCCCTGACATAATGATAATGCACCTCAATATGCTTAGTGCAAGCATGGAACACACGGTTCCTCGCAACTGCCAATGCGCTTTGACTGTCAGTGAAGATGGTGGTGGCAGAAGACTAACCAACACCCAAATCATCAATAAGGCATTTGAGCCACACACACTCAACAATCACTGTGAAAGCTTCCCTATACTTAGCCTCATAACTAGAAGTGGCCACCGTAGGATGCTTCTTGCTCAACCAAGATATGCATGAGCTACCAAGCATGAAGCAAAAACCACTAGTGGACACATGAGTGTCATAGCAACCAACCCAGTCAGAGTCAGAAAAAGCATGCAAATCTGGCGGTAGGGATCCCCCCTTGGGATAAAACAACCCAAGTAGTCGGGTACCACTCAAGTAGTGAAAGATGCACTTAACTGCATTTCAATGCTTGACACCTGGGCAATGCATAAACCTGCTCATCTGTGAGATAGCAAACTGAATATCCGGTCGAGTAATGCATAAGTAAATCAAGCATCCAACAACCTGCTGATAGAGAACAACATCAAATGCATCTTCAACATCATGGATACTTAATAACAAACCTATCTCCATAGGAGCGGCAATAGGTTTATAGTCTTCAAGGCCAAAACACTACAATAATGTGTCAATATATTTCATTTGACACAAAGCCATTCCACCATCAATGTGCATAAATTGAATGCCCAAATAATGATGCAAATGCCCCAAATCAGACATCTCAAATGGGGCATGTAAATCAGCCTTGAAATCAGCAATATGCTTCTCATGAGGACCAGTGAGTAGCATGTCATCAAGATACACCACAATGATCAGAAGCACATCGTTAGCATGCCCAACGTATAAGATGCTTTCAGTTGGACTCTTCTCAAAACCATGTGCAATCAGATAGGCATGTATCTTTTCATACCAAGCACGTTGTGCTTGCTTTAAGCCATATAATGCCTTCTTTAACCTGCACACCTAGTTTTCATGCCCTTTCTGCACAAAGCCACGAGCCTAAAAAACATACACTTCTTCATGTAAGTCACCATTCAAAAATGTTGTTTTAATGTCCAACTGATGTATATTCTAACCATGATGAGCTGCAAGTGCACAAATGCTCCGAACAGTAGTCATATTGCATGTAGGTGCAAAGGTCTCATCAAAATCAATGCCTCTTTCCTGTGCATAACCCTTTGCAAAAAGCCTAGCCTTATTCTTGACAACTGTTCCATCAGGCTTACGCTTCAGCTTGTATACCCACTTAGTGCCAATGGCCTTTTTGCCAGGAGGCAATTCACATAAAGACCAAGTATCATTCTTCATTATAACATCATATTCAGATTGCATAGTAGCCATCCATTTCTCTAAATTTTGTGCTTCATCAAGCAAAACAGGCTCATTCTCATCACAGAGACTAGATATAGCCATAACATAGCAATCTGATGCAAAAGAGGCACTATGAGATCTTGATCGAGTACTATATGACAGAGGTGCATCTAATTCGCTATTGCACAAAGTGTGCACCAGCCATTTTGGCATAGTTTTTGCCTCCTTAATATTAGCTCTCTCATCAACAAGTGTATTATGTAAATCTGCATTAGAAATGGGATGATCTGCATCATCACATGAAACTTGCAAAGGTTGAGAAGTTGCCTCATTAGGACCATCACTAGACTGTCCACCTATAAAAAGAGGCAGCAAAGTATCGTACAAGCCTTTTGAGCTAACAGATGTCTCCTTAGTACATGAAAGCAATGGCTGAATAACAACTTCCTCAAAAACAACATCACAGCTAACCAAAATGCATTTAGTCTGTGCATGATACAAACGATAGCCTTTACTTTCAGAAGTGTACCCAACAAAAATACATTTTATTACTTTGTCATCCAATTTTCTACGATGTTGTTCAGACACTAATGCATAGGCCAGACAAGCAAAAACACATAGAACACACAGATGAGCAACAAATTGCTTACGACCATGCCAAGCCTCATATGGAGTGATATGTAATGAGGAAGGAGATAAGAAATGTTGGAAAACAATGTCTCATTGATCAAAGTTGATCAAGTTGCTACAAGATGAGTAGCTTTTGTTTTAGTAGCTCTACAAGGAAAAAGTGCTCAGCGCATTGGATACAACGATTGCCTTCCATAGAACTGCTCTGAGTTTGAATCCTGCCGTAGGCATCAACAAGAATCACGAAGTTTCTTGTTTTATGCTTTTACTTTTAAAAGATGGAGATCGGACAAACTTTTTAGCTAAAACGACGAAAAATCTAGCGATGAACACTTTTCGTACATCATGCTTTGTTTTAAGAGATCACGCTTTATTGCTTTTGGAGTGATTTAATTCAAGGAACACACAATACTATATAAGAAGAGTTATGGCTCATTGTTAGATATCCTACACCAAGTTCAACACCAAGCCTTGGAGCTTTGGTACCTCAATAGAGGTGGTGCTCTTAGCACATGGGGCAACCATGGTGCTATCTTGGAGCATGTTGAGGAGTGGCTATGGAGTTCTTCTTGGAGAAGAAGAGTGTGCTCACACTCTTGCTTGTTGGGAGTGATGGTTGGATGCACTCAGAAGATCAGTTGGTGCTGCAAAACCTGCTTCACACCTGCCCTCTTTTGATTCCAGATATGCTTAGTAGACTTGCTTAGCTTCCAAATGACACAAAGAAACCATATATGTACTTTGGAAATGGTTTGGGTAATGATCAAACCAAAACAGATAACTTGGCACTTCAAAAACAAGTAACAACTTTCTATTCCTGTAGTGACACCTGCTCAGACTTTCACTCAGTGTGACCAGCACACTTAAAATTGGAACAATTCCTTTTGGGAGTATTAAAGTACCTTAGTAAGCTACCAATCACAAGTGGAATCACTTCAATTGATAAACTATGCACTGAGAAATAAGTTTAGCAAAATTCTAATTACCCCCGACTTTTTAGGAACTCTGCAGACACAGACCAGTGTGCACTTCGAAGCGGATTTCTCCCAAATGGCTGAATGAAATCCTCTGAGATTTTGTATGCTTGTAGTAGACTTTGAGCTGGTTCCAATGAGCTATAGATCTCTTGATTTGGTTCAGTAGATCTTGAGTTATGCTCCTTTGAAGTTGACAGACTTGGAGAAGATAACACAGAGAACCAGAAATGATAAATGTGTGTATATCTATTGATTGATAAGTTTGTACAAGCTCAATAGCAGGACAAGCATAGCTAATTGAGGTGTGGTGGTGTAGGCTATGGAGTAGCACTAACACACACTCAGTTACAATGAAGATATGCCTCGGGGAGTGAGCTAGAATGAGTGAACTAACCGCGACTTTTCAAATGGAGTTTTTATAGGAATTGATTGTGATTTGAATTTCAAATTCAAACTTAGGCTCCCTAGAATCTCTCCTCTAAAAGTAGGGAGATATTCTCTCCATTACAACATTCAATTTTCACGACTAATGAGGTAGGTGAATGACTTCAAGTGATTACAAATAAATGCCAAGTCATATAGACTTTTACAAGGGGTAAAAGATAGTAACTCATAAGTATGAGTTCCTATGCCTTATCCTTCATGAAGAGATATCTTTCAAGGGTTCCAAATCCATCTTCAAAGTTCCAATGTTCCAAGCCAATGTGTGAAGGCTTGATATGCACCAACAGCTCCCCCTCAAGCCAAACACTTTGGCTTAAGTCTTCTCTTTCATTCTTCAATCACTTCCTGCAATCCAATCATGGATTTGAATCTGCATAACTTGTTTCCATCCAATGCCTTTGTAAGTAAATCTGCACATTGCATATTAGTAGACACATATGTCAATTGAATCTCTTTGCTAAGTAATTTCTCCCTCACATAGTGGTAATGAACCTCTATGTGTTTGGTTCTGGCATGATAAATTGGATTTGCTGCAAGGTGAAGGGAGCTAGTGTTGTCTCCAAAGATAATAGGTGGTCTTGTGTGTAGACCTAACTCTGTATATAGAAGCTTCAACCAGATAGCTTCTTGAGTAGCATTGGCAAGCCCTCTATACTCTGCTTCAGTGGATGACAATGCCACTGTAGGTTGCTTCTTAGCTGACCAAGAGATAGGCTTATCTCCTGCAAAACAAATATATCCTGAGGTGCTTCTCCTATCATCCTTGCATCCTGCCCAATCTGCATCTGAGTAAAATTTAATGTCAATATCTGATGTATAAGGAAAATACAAACCATGACTTTGAGTTCCTTTGAGGTACTTCAAGATTTTCTTTGCTGCCTCTAGGTGAGGTACCCTAGGTTTGTGCATGAATTGACTAAGCACACTTACTCCATATGCTATGTCAATTCTTGTCAAGGTAGCATAGTTCAAACTACCTACCATACTTTCGTATCCTGTAATGTCTTTGATTTCTTCTCCTTCATGAGCACTTAGCTTTTGGTTAACCTCCATTGGAGTAGTAGATACCTTAGCATCCTGCAAGCCAAACTTCTTGACCATATCCTGCACATACTTCTTTTGAGTGATGTAAATACGTGTATCTGTATAGATCAATTCAAGACCTAAGAAATACTTTAATAATCCAAGATCACTGATCTTGAATTCTTTCATCATCTGTCCTTTGATGTGTCTAATCCCATTGACATCATTGCCTGTAATGATGATGTCATCAACATAAACACATAAGTAGATTACCTCTGTACTACTTCTCTTTATGAATAGAGAAGTGTCTGCTTTGCTCATCACAAATCCTTGATCTAGGAGGTAGGTGGTCAATCTGTAATTCCATGCTCTAGGTGCCTGCTTCAAACCATACAGAGCCTTCTTCAATTTACAAACATAATGTACCTTTTTTGGATCTTCATAGCCAGGTGGTTGTGACATGTAGACTTCTTCAGATATCCATCCATTCAAGAATACATTCTTCACATCCAATTGGTACATGTTCCAATTTTTGGATGCAGCTACACTCACCATAACTCTGATAGTTGGCATCTTGGCCACAGGAGAAAATGTCTCCTCATAATCAATGCCTTGGGTTTGTGCAAAACCCTTGGCTACCAACCTAGCTTTGTACCTGTTTATTGTTCCATCTGAATTCCTCTTTAGTTTGTAGATCCATCTGGATCCTATCACCTTCATAGAGTCCTTCTTGGGTACCAAGTCCCAAGTGTCACTTTCCTTGAGAGCTTCTATCTCTTCATCCATGGCTTCTCTCCATTCTGGTTTAATAATTGCTTCTTCATAGGTACCTGGTTCTTCATTCAACAAGTCTTTTGCAAGATATACAGAATGTTTAGTTACAAGTGATGTGTCATACCCAAATCTGATAGGCTTCTTCTTCTCTCTCTGAGATCTCCTCATTGCTTGGGTTGAAGTTTCTGGTTTATCTTCTAATTGCTTCATCTTCATCTTCCCTTTGGACTTCCAAGCCTTGAACTCTTCAAGGTTTATTGTATCATCATCTGAGCTTGAATCTTCTTGCTGAGTTGGTTCTTCCTTAGTAAGCTTTGGAAAATCTTCATCTATGTCATAGGGTAGACTTATCTTCCTGCATTCATTTCATACCAAGAGTCATTCTCATCAAAGATGACATCTCTGCTTACCTTGAATCCTTTGTTTGTGGGGTTGTAGAATCTGTATCCCTTTTGGTTCAAATCATAACCAATGAAGATACATTTTTCAGCCTTAGGGTCTAGCTTTCCCCTTACCTGTGAGGGAATATGCACATATGCCACACAACCAAAGATTTTGCAATGATCCAGAGAGGGTCTCTTACCATGCCAAGCTTCATATGGTGTCATGCCATCAAGTGATTTGGATGGCAATCTATTGATGAGATAAGTGGCAGTGGATACACTCTCTGCCCATAGGTAATTTGGCAACTTTTTCTCATTAAGCATAGACCTAGCTGTTTCTACTATAAGTCTATTCCTTCTTTCTGCTACCCCATTTTGTTCAGGTGAGTACCTTGTAGTGATCTCCCTTTTGATGCCTCTTTCCTGCAAGAAATCTTCAAACTCATTGGAGAAGTACTCTCCTCCACCATCTGACCTTAGCCTCTTCAAGCTTCTACCTGTTTGATTTTCAACAAGTGCAAGATACCTCTTGAAACAATTAAACACTTCATCTTTGTGCTTCATAAAGTATAAAATGGTCCACCTGCTATAGTCATCAATGAAGGACACATAATACCTTGAACCAGAAATGGAAGGGTCCTTGCTAGGTCCCCAAACATCTGTGTGTACCAAGTCTAGGTAGTCTTCATGCATGAAACCTTTCCTTGAGTAGGGTAATCTGTGAGACTTACCAAATTGACATGATCCACATTTGTAAATCATGTGTTGCTTGGATACATTAGGTATCCCAAGCACACATTGATCCCTGCACATTTGCTTTAGAGTCCTTTCACCTATGTGCCCTAATCTCTTATGCCATATCTCTAACTCTGAAAGTGTCTGATCCTTGTAATTATATAAAGCAATGTTTTTTGTATCTTCTAGCTCAAATGTAAATAATCTACCTGATTTCTCCCCTTTGGCTATCCTTCTGAATCCATGTTTTGGGTCCTCCACATATGCTCCATGTTGTGTGAATCTGACCTGCAAACCTTTCTCCACAATCTGACCAACACTCATTAAATTCTTAGTTATTGTTGGTACATAGAGTACCCTGCCTAATAGGTTCTGATTACCATCACATGTCTTCACATTTCCAATTTTGACAACAGAGTGTTTAGTGTCGTCACCTGTTTGTACCTGATGTTTGCCCTTGGGCTCTTCCAAATCAGGAAGTAGTGCCACATTGCTAGCTACATGGTTAGAACATCCTGAGTCAATGTAAAATAAATGATCATCATTTGTACCTATCTTGGAGGTCATATTCATGATCAATAGAGAATCATCTTGCTCCTCTGTGTAGTTGTTGTAGTCTCTTCTGTTTCTGAATCCACTTTGGTAGTTACCATTGTGATTGTTGTTGTAGTTGTTGTTGTATGAATTATTGTATCCATTGTAGCTTTGGTGTTGATTGAATCTGCCTCTCCCTTGAGAGTATCCACCTCTTGAGTAGCCTCTTCCTCTCTGATTCTTGTAGTTCTTGTAGCATTCATATGTGGTATGATTGGACAATCCACAAATGTTGCATGGTGATGAGTTGTAGGGTCTCCCCCTACCTGACTTACCTCCTCTACCTCTTCCTCTAGATGACCTAACTCTCCCTGCATAATTAGCTTGAGAGGTAGAGCCTTCATCATCCTGTTTCTTCCCTTTACCTTTTTCCTTAACTTTCTTATCAGTATAGAGTGCAGAGGGGTTATTACCTTTTGATTGATCTCCAGCCTTTGTAAACTTTGCTTCATGTGTAAATAGTTGGCCCATGAGTGTTGTGAGATCAGGGGTATGCATGTCCATATAGAGGTCCATTGCAGTGGTGAAACTTTCCCACTTATCATCTGCCTTGAGTCCATTTGTCACTTGCCTGACTATTTGCTCCTCTTCAATTTCCTCTCCAATGCTTGCTAGTTGGTCTGCCACATCTTTGATCTTTGTCACATACTCTGAGACTGATTGCTTGGGCTGCTTCCTAAGGGTTGTGAACTCAATCCATAATTGATTCTTCCTAGCCCTTGTGTTGGAAGAAAAATAATTTGACAAGGTTTCCCAAGTCTCTTGGGAAGTCTTACAGCTCCTTACATGAGGTAAAAGAAAGTCAGATATAGAGTTTAAGAGATAAGACCTTGCCAAAGCATCCTTTTCACACCATTGGTTGAGCCTTTCATGTTCATCCTTTGTGGGTAGTCCTCTAGTCTTGAATGAGGGCAATTCCTCATCTCCTGATATGTATCCAAATAAGCTTCTCCCTTGTAGATAGGTCTTCATTCTCAATGACCAAGCTTGATAATTGTTTCTATCCAGTTTGTCAATGAAGGAAGGGAAACCATCACCCATGATTACCTTCTTTGCTCTGATACCACTGTTGGGAGTGATGGTTGGATGCACTCAGAAGATCAGTTGGTGCTGCAAAACCTGCTTCACACCTGCCCTCTTTTGATTCCAGATATGCTTAGTAGACTTGCTTAGCTTCCAAATGACACAAAGAAACCATATATGTACTTTGGAAATGGTTTGGGTAATGATCAAACCAAAACAGATAACTTGGCACTTCAAAAACAAGTAACAACTTTCTATTCCTGTAGTGACACCTGCTCAGACTTTCACTCAGTGTGACCAGCACACTTAAAATTGGAACAATTCCTTTTGGGAGTATTAAAGTACCTTAGTAAGCTACCAATCACAAGTGGAATCACTTCAATTGATAAACTATGCACTGAGAAATAAGTTTAGCAAAATTCTAATTACCCCCGACTTTTTAGGAACTCTGCAGACACAGACCAGTGTGCACTTCGAAGCGGATTTCTCCCAAATGGCTGAATGAAATCCTCTGAGATTTTGTATTCTTGTAGTAGACTTTGAGCTGGTTCCAATGAGCTATAGATCTCTTGATTTGGTTCAGTAGATCTTGAGTTATGCTCCTTTGAAGTTGACAAACACAGAGAACCAGAAATGATAAATGTGTGTATATCTATTGATTGATAAGTTTGTACAAGCTCAATAGCAGGACAAGCATAGCTAATTGAGGTGTGGTGGTGTAGGCTATGGAGTAGCACTAACACACACTCAGTTACAATGAAGATATGCCTTGGGGAGTGAGCTAGAATGAGTGAACTAACCGCGACTTTTCAAATGGAGTTTTTATAGGAATTGATTGTGATTTGAATTTCAAATTCAAACTTAGGCTCCCTAGAATCTCTCCTCTAAAAGTAGGGAGATATTCTTTCCATTACAACATTCAATTTTCACGACTAATGAGGTAGGTGAATGACTTCAAGTGATTACAAATAAATGCCAAGTCATATAGACTTTTACAAGGGGTAAAAGATAATAACTCATAAGTATGAGTTCCTATGCCTTATCCTTCATGAAGAGATATCTTTCAAGGGTTCCAAATCCATCTTCAAAGTTCCAATGTTCCAAGCCAATGTGTGAAGGCTTGATATGCACCAACATTGCTTATGGAGAGGACTTATCTATTAGGATCTTAGTGGTGTGGATTGGCCATCCACATGATGTATTTGAAGATTGTCTTCTACGTGAAGATTTCGGGTTACTTCAAAGACATTGGATGGTGGTTAACCTAAGATTTGCATCTTATGTTAAGAATTCAGGTACATATTCTCTTTATGCACACAGGTACTACTTGGAGTTTATGAAGGCAGTGGCATCCATATTAGGAGGAGTCCTATTCGGCATAGTTACAAGAGAATCAGTACATGTATGCTTTACACATATTTCGATGAGGTGTTAAAGAAGGTGGTTCATAGTTTGAGGATTTGTGACAACAAATTTGTTAGCATTGTTTGCTACTTTTGTAAGTATGTGATCTTTTCACACACGTATTTGACTTAGGGTCTTCCATAGCCTAAGTTCAAATGAAGGTTTGCGAATTATCAGTTTTAGACTGATCCTTCCTCTTTCTGTCACTCATATTCACTTGTCTAGAACCTATTAGGTCACACATCTCATATATATTCAGATTTTTGTCCACACATTTGAATATGTTTGTTACATTTGTACATTCACTCATCCATCTATTTCTGTTCACATAGAGTGGTTGAGAGTTTTGCTCCCACATTGTAAATTGACATTTGTATATATGATAGTGTGAGTAAACAGTGACTTACGTAACACTTTACACATTGTCTAATCTCTCTCTATCTTTATCTCATCATTTGTATGATTAATTGTGGTATGTTCATGTTTTGTCAATATTGGAAGATTGTTGGAATCTATGTTGTAGATCATGGACGTATGGAACTTGGACCTGTAATATTATTTATGGACCTACTAAATTTCCAACATTTGGTATCAGAGCTTTAGGGCTTTGGCATCAGATCATTCAAGCTCTCAGATTCCTAAGTTCCCAGACTTCCAAGTTTACAACATATGATTTAAGAGCATCTTCTAACATTTGACATACACACTTAATCTTGATGAGTAGAGATTTGAGAATTAGACAATTCAGTCACATGTTTATTCATCAGTGTGGAGTATGAAGTTGATGATCTGTTAGCAGCCGAATACTTTTGGAAAAGTATGAAAATACTTTTGGAAAAGTATGAAAATACTTTACAGAAAGTATTATTTGAAGTCCAAGACTTGATGAAGAGAAGGATACTTCAAATTCAAGGAAAAACAATGGTTTGGAGAAGATGAAGGAATCAGATCTACATCAAATCATAGGTATCAGTTTCTACTATCAGATTATCATTTACATGTCATATCCTAGAAGAGCAGTTATGAAGAGATTTGAAGGATTCGAGGAATGCTTTTATACACTTTCATTATTTGAAAGTTAAAGGCTACATCAAAACATGTATCTAGAGGTTTTTCTAGAGAGTTTTGAGAGATCTCTTTCATGGCAAGAAAGCTTGTCTAAAAAGACAAATTTGGAGATGGGATGAGTTTTGTTTTCAGCCAACCTTGCGTTGTAAGTTGGTTGGATATCTAGGTACAAAATTTGGTCTAGGTACTCTAGAAAGGTAATTCATCATTCAGGCAAAAGGTTGGTGAATTCAGTCATATCAATCATTTGAAGCAGAGTTTTGATTCAGAGATATCGGGAGATGGTAAAACATGATTCTATGTTCACTTCCATTTGTATACCATGTTTGTTTTGTCTCTTACTCTTAGCATTAGAGGAAGAGAAAGAGTTCATTTGAAGAAGTTAAGAGTGCTTGGTACTTCAAGATGAAGAGAACAAAAGGTATGGAAGAGAAGTTTGAAGATGTTGACATCATCATCAGGTGGAAGAAAGATGCAGAAAAAGAAGGTCCAAAAATTTCAAAGGGAAAGTAAGACTTCTTTTTCTCTCATATTTTCCATATACTTTCCTAATTTTATCCTCTACATCCAATGACAAGTCTACGAGAACATCTTGTGTGAAGATAGTTTAAAGAAGAAGCAGTTCTTGTTTTGCATTATACTTGTTCATGATTTAGTAGATTTGACAAAGAATTGCATTGAGAGAAAGAAAACCAGCAGATTTTGAAGACAACTTGTATATTTTGACTCATATGTATGAGTTATATATAACTTGAAGATCTTGAGCAGGCAGCTATGTGTTCCCTCAAAGAATTCTTGGAGTGTCAACTCTAAGCTACTTGGTATATGACAAATTGCAGAGAAGTATATTTCTTCTTTATCTAACTCTTAAGGTAAAAGAGTATTTGTAGAAGATGTGTTGGAGTTAGACGTCTGCGGAAGCACGCGAACAGCACAAGGAAGAAGAAGAAGCTTGGAGCACAACACACAAGACTGAATGTATTACTAGAGAATGTACAAAGATAAGTAGCCCATTAGGGCAATAGGCGTATATACAAGCCGGGGGAAAAAAACCTCCTAAAGAGGGAAAAAAGTGCCCCGGCGGTCCTAGAGTGTTCACACACATCACTACCTAAATATATCAACAAATCCCCCCTGGGAGTGATGCGGTGAACAAGGAGCTGGCACTCATGTATAAGGAAGTGCCGAGCTATGTGGAAATCACTCCACAAAAGGAAGTAAGCCCAAAGCTTTGCGGAAAGCTTCAAACTTCTCCCTAGGCAGAGCCTTCGTGAAAAGGTCTGCAATGTTCTCCTGCGTGGGCACATATGCCAAGCTGATCTCCCCAGCAGAGAACCTCTCCCTGACATAGTGATAATGCACCTCAATGTGCTTAGTGCGAGCATGGAACACAGGGTTCCTCGCAACTGCCAATGCGCTCTGACTGTCAGTGAAGATGGTGGTGGCAGAAGACTGGCCAACACCCAAATCAGCCATAAGGCGTCTGAGCCACACACACTCAACAGTCGTTGTGAAAGCTGCCCTATACTCAGCCTCACAACTGGAAGTGGCCACAGTAGGCTGCTTCTTGCTCAACCAAGATATACATGAGCTACCAAGCATGAAGCAAAAACCACTGGTGGACACACGAGTGTCATAGCAACCAGCCCAATCTGAGTCAGAAAAAGCATGCAAATCTGGCGGTAGTGATCCCCCCTTGGGATAAAACAACCCAAGTAGCCGAGTACCACTCAAGTAGCGAAAGATGCGCTTAACCGCTTTCCAATGCGTGACTCCTGGGCAATGCATAAACCTGCTCATCTGTGAGACAGCAAACTGAATATCTGGCCGAGTAATGCATAAGTAAATCAAGCATCCAACAGCCTGCTGATAGAGAACAGCATCAAATGCATCTCCAGCATCATGAAGACTCAATCGTAAACCTGTCTCCATAGGAGTGGCAATAGGCTTACAGTCTTCAAGGCCAAAACGCTGCAATAATGTGTCAATATATTTCGTTTGACACAAAGCCATTCCACCATCAACTTGCATAAACTGAATGCCCAAATAGTGATGCAAATGCCCCAAATTAGACATCTCAAATGAGGCATGCAAATCAGCCTTGAAATCAGCAATATGCTTCTCAAGAGGACCAGTGAGCAGCATGTCGTCTACATAGACAACAATGATCAGAAGCACATCATTAGCACGCTTAACATATAAGGTGCTTTCAGTTGGACTGTTCTCAAAACCATGTGCAATCAGATAGGCATGTATTTTCTCATACCAAGCACGTGGTGCTTGCTTTAAACCATATAACACCTTCTTTAACCTGCACACCTGGTTTTCATGCCCTTTCTGCACAAAGCCACGGGGCTGAAAAACATACACTTCTTCATGCAAGTCACCATTCAGAAATGCTGTTTTAATGTCCAACTGATGTACATTCCAACCATGATGGGCTGCAAGTGCACAAATGCTCCGAACAGTAGTCATACAGCATGTAGGTGCAAAGGTCTCATCAAAATCAATGCCTCTTTCCTGCGCATAACCCTTTGCAACAAGCCTAGCCTTATACCTGTCAACTGTACCATCAGGTTTACGCTTCAGCTTGTATACCCACTTAGTGCCAATGGCCTTCTTGCCAGGAGGCAAGTCACATAAAGACTGTTGGTGCAAAACAAGCCTTAACACTTGGCTTTGATTTGTGCCTTGAAGACTCAACATGAAGATTGCACAAAGATCACTTAGCATTGGATATCAACATTGAAGTTTATTGCTAGAGTTTGGATTACTTCATTTCAAGGAAGAGCATAGGAACACATGCCTATGCTTAGTTACTTCTTACTTTATGTAAAAGTCAAAATGACTCAACTCATTTCTTGTAATCACACCTACATTCAAAAGTCGTGGAAATTAGAAGTTATGAATGGAGAGAATATCTCCATGTGATTAGTTGAGAGATTTGAGGGAGCCTATTTTTTGAATTTGAAATTCAAACTCTCTTCAAACTCTTATAAAAACCAATGAAAAAGTCGCGGGTCGTGTGGCTCACTTTCTGAGGAAATTCCAAGCAATACATTGAGTGTGTGAGAGCTACTATTGAGCCTACACCTCTGAGTACCATTGGGCATCACTATACATGCCAATGGGAATGTACATTTGATAGATTCAATACATATACTCATAGTCATTATCTCTGTTTTTTCTCTGAGTGACTACCTCCAAGTCTGTCAACTTCAACAGGGCATATCTCAAGATCTACTGAACCAAATTGGATGCTTCAAAGCTCATTGGAACCAGCTCAAAGCATTCTACAACACTACAAAATTTCAAGTCATTCTATTCAGCCAATTGGGAGAAATCTCAGTCGAGGCAGACACTGGTATATTTCTGTGTTGTTCCTAAAAAGTCGGGGGTGTCCCTGATTTTGCTAAAGATCATGCTCAGTGTATAGTTTGTTAATTGGAGTGATTTAACTTGCTAATGGTAGCTTGTTAAGTTAATTTAATACTCCCAGAAGGAATTAAACCAATTGCAAGTGTGCTGGTCACACTGAGCTTAGGACTGAGCAGGTATCAATACAGGAATAGAAAGTTTTTTGAAGTTGTGAAGGTTCAAAATCATCTGTTTTGATTTGATCATTACACAATTGATTTGTAAAGCACATATATAGTTTCTTGGTGTGATTTGGAAGCTCAAGGAGTCTCCTAGCTATATCTGAAGAGAAAAGAGGGCAGGTGTGAAGCAGGTCTAGCAGCACCAACTTGATCTTCTGATTGTACCCAGCCATCACATCCAACAGTGGTATCAGAGCAAAACAAGGTAATCATGGGTGATGGTTTCCCTTCTTTCATTGACAAATTGGATAGAAATAACTACCAGGCATGGTCATTGAGAATAAAGACCTATCTACAAGGGAGAAGCCTGTATGGATACATATCAGGAGATGAGGAGTTGCCCTCATTCAAAACCAGAGGCCTACCTACAAAGGATGAGCATGAGAGACTTAATCAATGGTGTGCTAAAGATGCTTTGGCAAGGTCATATCTTCTAAACTCTATCTCTGATTTCCTTCTACCTCATGTTAGGAACTGTAAGACTTCCCAAGAGACTTGGGAGACCTTGTCAACATACTTCTCATCAAGCACAAGGGCCAGAAAGAATCAGCTATGGATTGAGTTTACAACCCTCAGGAAGCAATCAAAACAATGTGTTTCAGATTTTGTCACCAAAGTCAAAGACATTGCAGATCAACTTGCAAGTGTTGGAGAAGAAATTGAAGAAGAGCAAATAGTCAGACAAGTGATCAATGGACTCAAAGCAGATGACAAGTGGGAGAGCTTTACCACTGCAATGGACTTGTACATGGACATCCAAGCACCTGATCTAACAACTCTGATTGGACAACTCTTTACACATGAAGCAAAGATCACAAAGAATGGAGAGCAATCAAAAGGTAACAATCCCTCTGCCCTATATACAGATAAGAAGTCTAAAGATAAGGGTAAAAGTAAGGTTGATGAAGAAGGCTCTACCTCCCAAGCAAACTATGCAGGGAGAGGTAGATCATCTAGAGGTAGGGGCAAAGGAGGTAAGTCAGGTAGGGGGAGACCCTATAATCAATCTCCATGCAATATTTGTGGTCTGTCTAACCATACCACAGATGAATGCTACAAAAACTACAAGAACCAAAGAGGAAGAGGTCACCAAAGAGGAGGATACTCCCAAGGCAGAGGCAGATTCAATCAATCTCAAGGCTACCATGGCTACAACAATAATTACAACAATAACTACAACAATAGCTACAATCACAATGGCAATTATCAAGGAGGATACAGGAACAGAAAGGATTACAACAATTATGCAGAGGATCAAGATGATTCCTTGTTGATTATGAACATGACATCTAAATCAGGTATCAATGATGATCATTTGTTCTATATTGACTCAGGTTGCTCTAATCATGTAGCTGGGAATGTTGCCTTACTCTCTGATTTGGAAGAACCTAAAGGCAAGCACCAAGTGCAGATAGGTGATGACACTAAACATTCAGTGGTTAAAGTAGGTAATGTCAAAACAAGTGATGGTAATCAGAATTTACTAAGCAGAGTATTGTATGTTCCAACAATCACCAAGAATCTGATGAGTGTAGGTCAGATTGTTGAAAAAGGTCTACAGGTCAGGTTCACTCAACATGGTGCTTATGTGGAGGATCCAAGACATGGATTCAGAAGGATAGCCAAGGGAGAGAAATCAGGTAGACTATTTACCTTTGAACTTGAAGATACTAAGAATATTGCCTTGTACAACTATAAGGATCAAACCCTATCAGAATTAGAGATGTGGCACAAGAGATTGGGTCACATTGGAGAGAGGACCATAAAGCAAATGAGTAGGGATCAATGTGTGCTTGGGATACCTAATGTATCCAAGCAACACATGATATACAAGTGTGGGGCTTGTCAGTTTGGTAAGTCACACAGATTGCCATACACCAAGAAAGGATTTATGCATGAAGATTACTTGGAATTGGTGCATACAGATGTTTGGGGACCAAGCAAGGAGCCATCCATATCTGGATCAAGGTACTATGTATCTTTTATTGATGACTATAGCAGATGGACTGTTTTGTACTTCATGAAACATAAAGATGAAGTATTTAATTGTTTCAAAAGGTATCTTGCATTAGTAGAGAATCAAACAGGTAGACATTTGAAGAGGTTAAGGTCTGATGGTGGTGGAGAATACTTCTCCAATGACTTTGAAGACTTCTTGCAGGAAAGAGGCATCAAGAGGGAGATTACCACAAGGTACTCACCTGAACAAAATGGGGTAGCTGAAAGAAGGAATAGACTCATTGTGGAGACAGCTAGGTCTATGCTTAATGAGAAAAAATTACCAAATTATCTTTGGGCAGAGAGTGTATCTACTGCCACATACTTAATCAATAGGTTGCCATCAAAGACACTTGATGGAATGACACCCTATGAGGCTTGGCATGGTAAGAGACCATCTCTAGATCATTGCAAGATCTTTGGGTGTGTTGCATATGTACATATTCCCTCACAGGTAAGGGGAAAGCTAGACCCTAAGGCTGAAAAGTGTATCTTTATTGGTTATGATTTGAATCAGAAAGGATACAGGTTCTATAACCCCTCAAACAAAGGCTTCAAGGTAAGCAGAGATGTCATCTTTGATGAAAATGATTCATGGTATGAAAATGAGTGCAGGAAAGTTAACTTACCTTATGATATGGAAGAAGACTTTCCAAAGCTTGTCAGGCAAGAACCAACTCAGAATGGGGACACAAGCTCAGATGATGAGGACACCATCAACATTGAAGAATTCAAAGCTTGGAAATCCAAAGGGAAGATGAAGATGAAGCAACTTGAAGACAATCCAGAATCCTCAACTCAAGCTATGAGGAGATCTTCAAGGGAAAAGAAGAAACCTATTAGGTATGGGTATGATACTTCACTTGTAACCAAGCACTCTGTATATCTTGCAAAGGATATCTTAAGTGAAGAACCAGGTACATTTGAGGAAGCTATTACTAAACCAGAATGGAAGGAAGCAATGGATGAAGAAATGGAGGCTCTCAAGGAGAGTGATACTTGGGAATTGGTACCCAAGAAGGACTCCATGAAAGTGATAGGATCCAGATGGATCTACAAACTCAAGAGGAACTCAGATGGTACAATAAACAGGTATAAAGCTAGGTTGGTAGCCAAGGGTTTTGCACAAACCCAAGGCATTGATTATGAGGAGACTTTTTCTCCTGTGGCAAAGATGCCAACTATCAGAATTATGGTGAGTGTAGCTGCATCCAAGAATTGGAACATGTACCAATTGGATGTAAAGAATGCATTCTTGAATGGATGGATATCTGAAGAGGTCTACATGTCACAACCACCTGGCTATGAGGATCCCAATAAGGTTGTTGAAGCTCAAGATCAAGGACAAAGAATGGAAGTGCATCAAGGAGGTGGACACACAAGAAGAAGGAGCAAGTAGGGAGCTCCAAGAAGCACCTGTCAAATTTTCAGAAGAAATCCCTACAAAAATAGTGATTTTTATCACTAAAAACCATTGTAAATACCATTTTCCATTTTTGTAACTCCATTTTGTTCAAGCCGAGGAGTCCTCGAGCTTGAGGAGTATTAGAACTACCATCCTACCAATTTTCATGATTTTTAGACTCCGTTTGAGTCCCCAAATAAGCCCTGGAACCTATTTTTTAACTAGGCCGGACACTAGGTCTGGACAGGGCCAAAACCACTCAAAAACTATAAAAAGGGCTGGAGAGCTCATTTTTGGGGGTTTTTAGCTTCTTGTAGATTTCAGTTTTGTAAGAGAGCTCTTTGGTAATCGAAGCTTTCCATTGTTCCACTCTTTGCTCTTACCTTGTGCGCGTGTGTGTGTATGTGTGTGCATGCTTGTGTGCTTTCACTCACGCACTTGTGCCATCACTTGCTCGCAGTCTTCATACCGGTCCTCTCGTCTCCACGGATTGACATTTATGAGGTGTATCTCCTCACGTTGGTACTCACCATTGTGCTAGAGTGACAAAGGTAAATCATGTTTGCAAATTGAAGAAGGCTCTATATGGATTGAAGCAGGCACCTAGAGCATGGAATTACAGGTTGACAACCTATCTCTTGGATCAAGGATTTGTGATGAGTAAAGCAGATACTTCATTGTTTATAAAGAAGAATAATTCAGAGGTAATATACTTGTGTGTCTATGTTGATGACATCATTATTACAGGAAATGATGTTCAAGGAATTAGACACATCAAAGGTCAAATGATGAAGGAATTCAAGATCAATGATCTTGGATTATTGAAGTACTTCTTAGGACTTGAATTGGTCTACACAAACTCAGGTATATTCATTACTCAGAAGAAGTACATTCAGGACATGGTCAAGAAGTTTAATTTGCAGGAAGCTAAAGTCTCAAACATTCCTATGGAGGTCAACCACAAACTCAGTGCACATGAAGGAGAATAACTCAAGGATATTACAAGTTACCAAAGTTTGGTAGGTAGTCTTAATTATGCTACCTTAACTAGGATTGATATCTCATATGGTGTTAGTGTACTTAGCCAATTTATGCATAAGCCAAGAGTACCACATTTGGAGGCAGCCAAGAAGATAGTAAAGTACCTAAAGGGAACACAAAATCATGGTTTGTATTATCCATATTCATCAGACATTGACATCAAGGTATACTCAGATGCAGATTGGGCAGGTTGCAAGGATGACAGGAGGAGTACATCTGGTTACATATGCTTTGCAGGTGATAAACCAATTTCTTGGTCATCCAAGAAACAACCCACAGTGGCTCTATCATCTACTGAGGCAGAGTATAGAGGGCTAGC
Organism: Ceratopteris richardii; assembly: GCA_020310875.1. NCBI lineage: Eukaryota > Viridiplantae > Streptophyta > Polypodiopsida > Polypodiales > Pteridaceae > Ceratopteris > Ceratopteris richardii. The sequence goes on along the minus strand of CM035417.1, from coordinate 9,182,859 downwards.
CAATGCCACTCAAGAAGCCATATGGTTGAAGCTACTATATTCAGAATTGGGCCTATACACAAGGCCACCAATCATATTTGGTGATAACACAAGTTCACTTCACTTAGCAGCTAATCCTGTGTAACATGCTAGAACAAAACACATAGAGGTGCATTACCACTATGTGAGGGAGAAATTACTTAGCAAGGAAATCCAATTATCATATGTGTCTACTAATATTCAATGTGCAGATTTGCTTACAAAAGCTTTGGATGGGAGCAAACTATGCAGGTTTAAATCCATGATTGGATTACAGGATATCATTGAAGATTAAAGATGAAGACTCAAGCAAGTGTTTGGCTTGAGGGGGAGCTGTTGGTGCAAAACAAGCCTTAACACTTGGCTTTGATTTGTGCCTTGAAGACTCAACATGAAGATTGCACAAAGATCACTTAGCATTGGATATCAACATTGAAGTTTATTGCTAGAGTTTGGATTACTTCATTTCAAGGAAGAGCATAGGAACACATGCCTATGCTTAGTTACTTCTTACTTTATGTAAAAGTCAAAATGACTCAACTCATTTCTTGTAATCACACCTACATTCAAAAGTCGTGGAAATTAGAAGCTATGAATGGAGAGAATATCTCCATGTGATTAGTTGAGAGATTTGAGGGAGCCTATTTTTTGAATTTGAAATTCAAACTCTCTTCAAACTCTTATAAAAACCAATGAAAAAGTCGCGGGTCGTGTGGCTCACTTTCTGAGGAAATTCCAAGCAATACATTGAGTGTGTGAGAGCTACTATTGAGCCTACACCTCTGAGTACCATTGGGCATCACTATACATGCCAATGGGAATGTACATTTGATAGATTCAATACATATACTCATAGTCATTATCTCTGTTTTTTCTCTGAGTGACTACCTCCAAGTCTGTCAACTTCAACAGGGCATATCTCAAGATCTACTGAACCAAATTGGATGATTCAAAGCTCATTGGAACCAGCTCAAAGCATTCTACAACACTACAAAATTTCAAGTCATTCTATTCAGCCAATTGGGAGAAATCTCAGTCGAGGCAGACACTGGTATATTTCTGTGTTGTTCCTAAAAAGTCGGGGGTGTCCCTGATTTTGCTAAAGATCATGCTCAGTGTATAGTTTGTTAATTGGAGTGATTTAACTTGCTAATGGTAGCTTGTTAAGTTAATTTAATACTCCCAGAAGGAATTAAACCAATTGCAAGTGTGCTGGTCACACTGAGCTTAGGACTGAGCAGGTATCAATACAGGAATAGAAAGTTTTTTGAAGTTGTGAAGGTTCAAAATCATCTGTTTTGATTTGATCATTACACAATTGATTTGTAAAGCACATATATAGTTTCTTGGTGTGATTTGGAAGCTCAAGGAGTCTCCTAGCTATATCTGAAGAGAAAAGAGGGCAGGTGTGAAGCAGGTCTAGCAGCACCAACTTGATCTTCTGATTGTACCCAGCCATCACATCCAACAGTGGTATCAGAGCAAAACAAGGTAATCATGGGTGATGGTTTCCCTTCTTTCATTGACAAATTGGATAGAAATAACTACCAGGCATGGTCATTGAGAATAAAGACCTATCTACAAGGGAGAAGCCTGTATGGATACATATCAGGAGATGAGGAGTTGCCCTCATTCAAAACCAGAGGCCTACCTACAAAGGATGAGCATGAGAGACTTAATCAATGGTGTGCTAAAGATGCTTTGGCAAGGTCATATCTTCTAAACTCTATCTCTGATTTCCTTCTACCTCATGTTAGGAACTGTAAGACTTCCCAAGAGACTTGGGAGACCTTGTCAACATACTTCTCATCAAGCACAAGGGCCAGAAAGAATCAGCTATGGATTGAGTTTACAACCCTCAGGAAGCAATCAAAACAATGTGTTTCAGATTTTGTCACCAAAGTCAAAGACATTGCAGATCAACTTGCAAGTGTTGGAGAAGAAATTGAAGAAGAGCAAATAGTCAGACAAGTGATCAATGGACTCAAAGCAGATGACAAGTGGGAGAGCTTTACCACTGCAATGGACTTGTACATGGACATCCAAGCACCTGATCTAACAACTCTGATTGGACAACTCTTTACACATGAAGCAAAGATCACAAAGAATGGAGAGCAATCAAAAGGTAACAATCCCTCTGCCCTATATACAGATAAGAAGTCTAAAGATAAGGGTAAAAGTAAGGTTGATGAAGAAGGCTCTACCTCCCAAGCAAACTATGCAGGGAGAGGTAGATCATCTAGAGGTAGGGGCAGAGGAGGTAAGTCAGGTAGGGGGAGACCCTATAATCAATCTCCATGCAATATTTGTGGTCTGTCTAACCATACCACAGATGAATGCTACAAAAACTACAAGAACCAAAGAGGAAGAGGTCACCAAAGAGGAGGATACTCCCAAGGCAGAGGCAGATTCAATCAATCTCAAGGCTACCATGGCTACAACAATAATTACAACAATAACTACAACAATAGCTACAATCACAATGGCAATTATCAAGGAGGATACAGGAACAGAAAGTCACGAAGTAAAGGTAATTTCCAAAAGAGGTTGTCTGCATAGGACCACAGACATCACTATGTACAAGCTGCAATTTCTGCATAGCCCGAACTGAACCATCTTTTGGAAAGGAAGAACGCTGCATTTTGCCCAAAATACAGCCTTCACAAACATGTTTTCCAGGTGCCTCAAGTTTGGGCAAAGAGGACACCATTTCAGATTTCTGCAGGCGTAACAAGCTAGCAAAATTCAGATGACCAAAGCGTGCATGCCAAAGCTTTGCATCTGACATAGCCTGAGAATCATGAACTGCACATGCCGAATCATTCACAGATCTTTCATAGTCTATGAGCTTATACAGCCCACGACATAAAATTCCAGAAGCAATAATCACATCGCCATTTGAGAGATCATGGACTGTACACCTGTCATCAACGAATTTCACAACCAAGCCAATCTTGGCTAATGCAGAAACTGATAACAGGTTCTTTTTGATCCCTGGCACAAATAAAGCATCTGACAAAGTGAAAGAACTACCATCAGCAGTAGTCAGAATGATCTTACCAACTCCCATAACAGGATAAGAGGAGTTATTGGCGCATGTGACAGTATTCCCTGTAGGGGCAGGCTCGAGTGAAGAGAAGAAACTGCGCTGCGAGGTAATATGTTTGGTCGCCCCACTGTCAAAGTACCAAACATCTGAGTCTACTGCAGACATGCACTGATCATGAGAAGATGGGTCAAAACTGCAGACAGTAGTAAACGCCCATTCTTCTTCCTGCACAAGATTTGCAGACTCTGTTTTTGGTGTAGAGGCCTCTGCAACAACCATTCCAGCCTCTTTCTTCTTTGCCTCTTTAGCAGCCAGTTTTGGACAGTTCTTTATAATATGATCATTTCCTTTACAATACTTGCAGAACAATTTCTGCTTTTCTGATTTCTTCTCATCTTTATCCTGGTTCTTCGATTGTGCAGCATTTGCAGATTTCTGCTTACTAGTAGAAGAGCTCCATTTTCCTTTGCCCTTCTGACTAGCCAGGAAAGCTTGATCTGCAACACGCATAATGGACCTGTTCTGCCTGGACTGATCTTCCTGCAACAGAACAGAGACTAATTCCTCAAATGACAAGGCATTCGGATTGCCTTTCATCATCAATCCAAGAGTAGAGGCAAAACTCTGATATGAATCAGGAAGGCCATTCAGAACTGTCTGCACAAGTGAGCTATCTGGTATAACCTCATCAGCAGAAATCAATTGTTCCTTCAGGTCTTTGATCTTTGTAAGAAAACTGTCCATCGAATCACCTTCATTCATGTGCTCACTCTCCAACTATTTTCGGAGGTAAGCAACACGAGCCTCATTCCTAGCATGGTACAAAGTGGTAAGTGTATCCCAAGCATCCTTTGCTGTTCTGCAAGAGCGAATGTGAGGAATAATGGCACGTTTGACAAACAAAGCTATCAATGCATGTGCCTGGGCATCTCTGCCATCCCATCGAATCTGCTCTGCAGTAGGTGCAACAGAAACAGTAGCACGAACAGGAATCTGCGGAATATCATCTTCGACACCATCTTCATCAGCTTCAACACCTGTATTTGCAGTACCTGTCGTTACAGGTGTAACAGGACGTCTTTCAACACCCTGCACAATGTTCCACAATCCTTTTGCAACCAGTACATGTCGCATCATATAAGCCCATAATGGGTAGTTGGTACCATCCAACTTATCCTCAACAGCCAACATACGGAATACATCACTGCTTTCAGCCATGGCCGGTGACTAAAATACCTTGATGCAGAAAATTGACTGTATCTCAAAAAGTTGAACAGAACTGCCCACACGAGTTCTGCTAGACCTGTAGCAGACTTCGAGACGCTTAAACTGGCGAACAGAAACTGGTATATACCTTTGGCACAAAAGGACGAAATAGCCTGCACAAGCACTGCGATAGTGCGTTCGGAGGCCGAAACGAGCTCAGATCGCGATTTCGGCACCACAAAGCGAAGCTGTTTTGATCTCGGAAACACCCTGAGTATGCTCACCAAATTTTGTGCGAATCTGAGACTGCAAACGGAGGAGTGTCGACGGCGCCCTAGAAGAAGCAACGACCTACTCTGATACCAATTGTTGGAGTTAGACGTCTGCGGAAGCACGCGAACAGCACAAGGAAGAAGAAGAAGCTTGGAGCACAACACACAAGACTGAATGTATTACTAGAGAATGTACAAAGATAAGTAGCCCATTAGGGCAATAGGCGTATATACAAGCCGGGGGAAAAAAACCTCCTAAAGAGGGAAAAAAGTGCCCCGGCGGTCCTAGAGTGTTCACACACATCACTACCTAAATATATCAACAAGATGTTGGAGACTTGGAGAGAGGTTTTATGTCTGGAAAGGTTACCTCATATTCAATATTTTCATAAAACTTCAGAAAATTCAGATTTTTTGATATATTAGTCTGTTGAAAAATCTACTTTCTATGATTGTCTTGATTTTTGGATACATGCTTGTATTCAAAAAGGTGTTCCATTAAATCCTATCACTTGATTGAGAAGTGAATTTAGCGAGAAGAATATGAAAAGATGAAGTATCAACTTGCAGCTTTTGGAGTTCTCAATGTGAGAGTTTGTCCACTTATGTTTCAAGTAGTAATTGCAGATTCTTGGAAAGAATTTGGTTAAAGAAAAGTTTTGCAACTTTATGTGAGAAGCATGGACACTTAGAGACATTCAGGTAGTAAATCAAGCATTCAATCATGAAGGTTTGATGAGAGCAGATTCTACACAGGTATTTTGTTGGAGAGATCTTGATAGATCTAGATAGATCTTGTATGATCTTGAGTATTTATGAGTCAAATGTCTATCTTTTGTTTGAAAAGTTCTTAGCATTGGAAGAAGTAAGTCAAAGATTCAGATTCTATCAGATTTGTGTTGCAGAGAAATAGAAGAAGATACTTGTTATGTTGCAGAAGATTATGGATCCTAAAATGTTTTTTGTAAGGTTTTTGTTATCATGTAATAGATCAACTAACCTTATTCTTTAATATGGAAAGCTGGGGAAGAAACAGTGGAAGCTATTAGCAACAACGCAGTGCTAATAAAAAGGGTTCAGAGATTTTGTTTCAAATACAAGTATTGATCACTGAAGATGAGATTTATTGAAAGAAGGAAGACGTTCCAGATTTCATTAAGTCTGATATATCTGAAGAATTCTGGATACTAGTGTTAAATCATCTAGGGGGTGATGAAACATGAAGAATTATTTTCAGCCATATGTGAAAGAATGCAAAGTCATACCTACAGGTATTCCTATTTCAGGTATTCCTATATTTCCTTTGTCAGTTTCTCTTTATGTTCTAGCTTTGAAAGAAGAAGAAAGAAGGAGAATGTCTGGAGAAAGTTCTTGTTAGGGTGTTCCTGTTCAAGAGAAGGTTCTAGAATTCTATTAAAGAGAAGCTTGATATTTCAAAGAGGTATGTTTTAGAGGTGTGCACATTTATGTTTATGCCAGATTTTGAAGGAAAGAGGTATGAAGGGTTTACAAATTGAACAAGGATAAAGACATGATGACATCATAGATTTTTTAAGACTGATGAGTTGAGTTGACTTGAGTTGAGTTTAGTACAGTCAGAGGTGAACCAACTAGTAATCATAGTACATTGAGCTGTGAGTTGTCAGTCATAGGTTCCAGGATTCAATTCTTGATTATGTTTAGTGTATTTACATGATGCAGCAGAAGTATGTTGAGAAACCTTTTTGCAAATATGTGGATCCTAGTTGTGAAGAGATGGATAAGTATGTGTTTGAAGATGAAGAGGTGTTGCAAAATCCTTGATCTACACCAGCCAAATGAACTCCAGGAGTAGATGGTGGGCCCTTTTAGCTTGCCAATGGATGTATTAAACACCCTATGTACCTTGGAAGATCATTCTCAAAAAGATAGATCAAAACAGATAAGTTGGAGTTAGCTCAGAGGTGAAAACTTGCTATTCTTGGTTCATACAATTGTCCAGTGTTTTACATAATTCTCTGAGCACAGCAGCAATTAGCTTAATTCCTCTTGGGGAAGTCTAGGTAGCGTAAAGAGCTAACTTTCAAGAGTAATCTCATCAAAAATAACAAAGCACACACTGAGAATCAGTTTTAACAAGTGATGACATCATCCCGATTTTCACGGGCTGCTACAGAAATAGACCAGTGAGCATAAACATCACCATAACTCAAAATGTAGAAATCCAATGATTATGAAAATTTGTATGGTTATACTAGACAGTAAGTTGAATCCAAGAAGCTTTAAATCACTGAATTTGGATAAGTAACCACTGAGAAATGGCTCTCACAAGATGAGTGAAAAAGCCGGGTACCTGACAGAGAAGTGAAGATGAACAGACCCTGTTGACTTAAAATGAACATAACTGAAGATTGCAACATCCAAATGACATGAAAATTTATGAGCATATAGTAGACTTATAGAGCTAACTTTACCAAGTTAAATCACTGAAAATGATTCACCAAGCTCAGAGAAAACATCTCTGCAAGCTGACTGAGAAAACTGAGAGTAATGGTAGTGAGTAGTACACTTCACAAGAACATGGAAAGATGAAACCAAATAATCATGAAAATGAAAGTATATTTCTTGTACAATACAATGACGTACTGATACATATGTGTGCCTTGTAATCACACCTTGATATGGCATAAAGCTCAGCTCTTGGAGGTCTTCACATAGGTCTCTCTAACCACGACTAAAACTGCCATCTATTTATAGTTGAGTTTGGGAGGCTAACTTCCCTCAATCACTCTCCAATCAATCAATGATTGATTTGATTCTCTACCTACCACAAATCACGAATTCGTGGCTCCTCTTTCCATTCTTGATCAAGTGGACTCAACCACTTAAGATTCTTTCACTTTTACATTAAGTAAACTCTTCAAAAGTTACAAGAGGTAGTTCACAAGTGAACTTTACATAGTCTTCTTTTTAAAGCTTCTTCTAAGACTTTGTGAGACTCAAGCCAATACTTAGGCTTGTCATAGACTTGCTCCAACAGCTCCCCCTCAAGCCAAGTATGCTTGAGGTCTTCAATCTTCCAAGATTACCTGCAAACCAATCATAGCCTTGAATTTGCAAAGCTTTGTACCATCCAATGCTTTGGTTAGAATATCTGCACATTGTTGATGAGTGGACACATATGATATTTGAATCTCTTTGCTTAGAACCTTTTCTCGTACATAGTGATAATGAACTGCAATATGTTTAGTCCTTGCATGAAAAATAGGATTAGCAGCCAAATGAATAGAACTCATATTGTCACCAAAAATAGTTGGAGTTCCGAACTCCAATCCAAGATCTTTGAATAATGTCTTCATCCACATAGCTTCTTGTGTAGCTATGGCAAGACCTCTATATTCAGCTTCAGTAGAAGAGAGAGCAACTATGGGTTGCTTCTTGGATGACCATGAAATAAGCTTTGAACCTGCAAAGGTAAGATAACCTGAAGTGCTCCTTCTATCTTCCTTGGAGCCAGCCCAATCTGCATCAAAAAATAGCTTCAAACCTAAATCAGATACATAAGGATAATAAAGTCCTTCATTTATGGTTCCTTTGAGATACTTGAGAATTCTTTTGGCAGCATCCATATGTGGTTTCCTTGGTGTGTGCATAAATTGACTTAGCACACTCACACTGTAACATATATCTACTCTTGTCAATGTGGCATAGTTGAGACTACCCACTAGAATTTGATATGATGTGATGTCCTCTATGAGTTCACCTTCATGTGAGCTCAATTTGTGATTGACCTCCATTGGAGTACCTGCAATCTTACAATCTTGCATCTTGAATTTTCCCAACATGTCCTTAATGTACTTCCTTTGAGTGAGAAACAAACCATGATCTTTGTAGACAACTTCCAAACCTAGGAAGTAGGTAAGTGAACCCAAATCACTTATCTTGAACTCTTCTCTCATCTGATCTTTGATCTTCTTCATACCATCTGCATTATTTCCTGTCAATATAATATCATCTACATATACACATAGATAGATGACCTCAGAATTACTCTTTTTAATAAAGAGTGAAGGATCTGCCTTGCTTGGTTGAAAGCCTTTGTCCTGCAAGAATGAAACAAGCTTGAAATTCCAAGCTCTTGGAGCTTGCTTGAGACCATACAATGCTTTGTTAAGTTTACACACATAATCAGGATAAACTTGATTCTCAAAATCAGGTGGTTGTGCCATATATACCTCTTTTGTTATCCAACCATTCAAGAATGCATTCTTTACATCTAGTTGAAGTATCTTCCAATTCTTGGAAGAGGCAATACTAAGCAAAACCCTAATAGTAGGCATCTTTGCCACAGGAGAGAAAGTCTCCTCATAATCAATTCCCTGAGTTTGTGCAAAGCCTTTTGCCACAAGCCTTGCCTTATACCTGTTAATTGAACCATCAGAATTCTTCTTGAGTTTATAGACCCATCTTGAGCCTATTACTTTCATGGATGAAGTCTTGGCACCAAATCCCAAGTGTTGTTTTCCTCAAGTGCTTCAATCTCTTCCTTCATTGCATGCTTCCATTCTGTTTTTGCTTTGGCCTCTTCAAATGATGATGGCTCCTCTTGGTTTATGTCCTGTGCTATGTAGATAGAATGTTTAGTTACTAATGAGGTGTCAAACCCATACCTTTCTGGTTTTTTCTTTTCCCTCATAGATCTTCTTAGGCCATGATGTGATGATTCTGCCTCATGTCCAAGTTCCTGCAATTTTGCTTTACCTTTAGACTTCCATGCTTTGATCTTTTCCATATGAGATTCTTCATCATCCTCCGAGGTGTCTTGTTCTTCAATCTTTGATTGTTCTCTACCAAGCTTTGGAAAATCTTCTTCAAGATCATATGGTAAATTGATCTTACTGCATGAATCTTCATACCATGAATTGTTCTCATCAAAAACTACATCTCTGCTTACCAAGAATCCTTTGTTGGTAGGGTTGTATAACCTGTAGCCCTTTTGATTGTTGTCATATCCAATAAATACACACCTTTCTGCTTTTGGATCCATCTTGCCTCTAACCTGTGAAGGAACATGAGCAAAAGCAATACATCCAAAAATTTTACAATGATCTAAGCTTGGTCTTCTTCCATTCCAAGCCTCATATGGAGTCATCCCATTAAGGGATTTTGAAGGCAACCTGTTAATCAAGTAAGTGGCTGTAGATACAGCCTCAGCCCATAAGTAATTAGGTAAATTCTTTTCATTTAACATAGACCTTGCAGCTTCAACGATTGTCCTATTCCTCCTTTCTGCCACTCCATTTTGCTCAGGAGTGTACCTTGTAGTTACCTCTCTTTTGATTCCTATTTCTTGAAGAAAAGAATCAAACTCATGGGAGAAATATTCTCCCCCTCCATCTGACCTTAGCCTTTTTAGTGATTTACCTGTTTGATTCTCCACAAGAGCCAAATATCTTTTGAAACATGAAAAAACTTCATCTTTGTGTTTCATAAAGAATAGGATAGTCCATCTGCTGCAATCATCAATAAAGGAAACATAATACCTTGATCCAGATATTGAAGCTTCCTTGCTAGGTCCCCATACATCTGTATGAACCAACTCCAAGAGATCTCCATGCATATAACCTTTCTTCATGAATGGTAACCTGTGAGACTTTCCAAATTGACATGCAGTACACTTATAAATCATATGTTGTTTTGACAAATTAGGAAGTCCAAGTACACTTTGGTCCCTGTAGATTTGCTTTAATGACCTTTCACCAATATGTGCTAACCTTTTGTGCCATACTTCCAATTCTGTGAGTGTCTGACTACCATAATTAAAGAGAGCAATGTTTCTAGTGTCCTGTAATTCAAATGTGAACAATCTACCTGTCTTTTCACCTTTTGCAATTCTTCTGAATCCTTGACTTGGATCTTCAACAAATGCTCCTGCTTTTGTGAACCTGACTTGCAACCCTTTCTCTACTATCTGCCCAACACTTATCAAATTCTTTGTAATGGTAGGGACATAGAGTACCTTACTGAGTAGGTTGATGTTTCCATCGAGTGCTTTGACATTACCTATTTTCTCCACAGGATGTTTTGTATCATCTCCTGTTTGTACCTCATGCTTATTCCTTGGATCTTCTAAATCTGATAGGAGTGCCACATTTCCTGCCACATGTGGCATAGCCATGTTCATGATCAATAATGAATCCTCTTTGTTTGAGTCTTCTGTGTAGTTATTGTAGTCTCTCCTTCCTTTGTAGCCTCCTTGATAGTTTGAATGATTGTAGTTGTTGTAGTTGCCATGGTAGTTGTTGAACCTTCCTCTTGAGTAGCCATAACTTCCTCTATTGTATCCTCTGCCTCTTTGATTCCTGGAATTCCTAAAGCAATTTTCAGTTGTATGATTAGTTAATCCACAAATAGAACATGAGTTGGAGTCTTGGGATCTCCCCCTGCCTTGTCTACCTCCTCTTCCTCTACCTCTGCCATGTCTTCCTGCATAGTTAGCTTGATATGTACCTGCTTCATCATCCACTTTCTTTGCCTTTCCTTTGTTATCTTTAGACTTGCTTTTATCCGTGTATAAAGCTGAAGATTGATTACCTTTAGAGCTTTCTCCATTTTTGATAAGCTTTGCCTCTTGAGTAAGTAGTTGTCCAATGATTTTTGCAAACTACTAAACCATTCTGCATGACTGGTCATGTGATTTGAAGCACCTAAATCAACATACCAGACATTATCATTCGATTTTGAACCACCAGAAGGCATCGTATTCATAATGTGATGTTGAACCATGAACAAGTTCTCAGAATCGTCTGCACTTGTGGATGCATAGTTGTTTTGTTGTCTCCTGTTATTTTGATTCTTCAACCTGCAATCACATTCAAAGTGTCCAAGTTTGCCACAATTCCAACATCCTTTACTATCATTACTTGAATCATTTCTTTGGAAATTTTTGCGACCTCTTTGGCTCCCCCTACCTCAAAACTGTCCTCTTCCTCCTACATGATTCTATTGTTGACCTTGGTTTTCGTTTCTATTTCCTCTTCCACTTCTGAAACCTCTACCTCTGTGTAGCTCAATGATGAGTAGAACCTCCTTTAATGTCAATCCGGGAAGACGTGAGGATGGTATGACGACCTCGAGCAAGTGAAGGCACAAGTGCGTGAGTGAGAAGCACACTAACATGCACACACATACACGCACACATGCACACACAGTAGACAAAGAGTGAGAAGCAATGGAGTTCTTAGATTACTTTCAAAAAGCTCATACAAGTTCAAAACTATTACAAGCTAACCTCAAAAATGAGCTCTCTAGCTCCTTTTATAGTTTTTGACTAGGTTTGGCCCTGTCCAGACCTAGTGTCCGGCCTAGTTAAAAATTAGGTTCCAGGGCTTATTTGAGGGCTCAAACGAGATCTAAAAAATATGAAAATTGGCAGGTAGATACTTCTAAAGCTCCTCAAGCTCAAGGACTCCTTGGCTTTCACAAAATGGAGCTACAAAAATACGAAATGGTATTTACAATGGTGTTTAGTGATTAAAATCACTATTTGTGTAGGGATTTTCTCTGTTGATTTTGTTGGAGTTAGACGTCTGCGGAAGCACGCGAACAGCACAAGGAAGAAGAAGAAGCTTTGAGCACAACACACAAGACTGAATGTATTACTAGAGAATGTACAAAGATAAGTAGCCCATTAGGGCAATAGGCGTATATACAAGCCGGGGGAAAAAACCTCCTAAAGAGGGAAAAAAGTGCCCCGGCGGTCCTAGAGTGTTCACACACATCACTACCTAAATCTATCAACAAATCCCCCCTGGGAGTGATGCGGTGAACAAGGAGCTGGCACTCATGTATAAGGAAGTGCCGAGCTATGTGGAAATCACTCCACAAAAGGAAGTAAGCCCAAAGCTTTGCGGAAAGCTTCAAACTTCTCCCTAGGCAGAGCCTTCGTGAAAAGGTCTGCAATGTTCTCCTGCGTGGGCACATATGCCAAGCTGATCTCCCCAGCAGAGAACCTCTCCCTGACATAGTGATAATGCACCTCAATGTGCTTAGTGCGAGCATGGAACACAGGGTTCCTCGCAACTGCCAATGTGCTCTGACTGTCAGTGAAGATGGTGGTGGCAGAAGACTGGCCAACACCCAAATCAGCCATAAGGCGTCTGAGCCACACACACTCAACAGTCGCTGTGAAAGCTGCCCTATACTCAGCCTCACAACTGGAAGTGGCCACAGTAGGCTGCTTCTTGCTCAACCAAGATATACATGAGCTACCAAGCATGAAGCAAAAACCACTGGTGGACACACGAGTGTCATAGCAACCAGCCCAATATGAGTCAGAAAAAGCATGCAAATCTGGCGGTAGTGATCCCCCCTTGGGATAAAACAACCCAAGTAGCCGAGTACCACTCAAGTAGCGAAAGATGCGCTTAACCGCTTTCCAATGCGTGACTCCTGGGCAATGCATAAACCTGCTCATCTGTGAGACAACAAACTGAATATCTGGCCGAGTAATGCATAAGTAAAGTGTAGAGGCCTCTGCAACAACCATTCCAGCCTCTTTCTTCTTTGCCTCTTTAGCAGCCAGTTTTGGACAGTTCTTTATAATATGATCATTTCCTTTACAGTACTTGCAGAACAATTTCTGCTTTTCTGATTTCTTCTCATCTTTATCCTGGTTCTTCGATTGTGCAGCATTTGCAGATTTCTGCTTACTAGTAGAAGAGCTCCATTTTCCTTTGCCCTACTGACTAGCCAGGAAAGCTTGATCTGCAACACGCATAATGGACCTGTTCTGCCTGGACTGATCTTCCTGCAATAGAATAGAGACTAATTCCTCAAATGACAAGGCATTCGGATTGCCTTTCATCATCAATCGAAGAGTAGAGGCAAAACTCTGATATGAATCAGGAAGGCCATTCAGAACGGTCTGCACAAGTGAGCTATCTGGTATAACCTCATCAGCAGAAATCAATTGTTCCTTCAGGTCTTTGATCTTTGTAAGAAAACTGTCCATCGAATCACCTTCATTCATGCGCTCACTCTCCAACTGTTTTCGGAGGTAAGCAACACGAGCCTCATTCCTAGCCTGGTACAAAGTGGTAAGTGTATCCCAAGCATCCTTTGCTATTCTGCAAGAGCGAATGTGAGGAATAATGGCACGTTTGACAGACAAAGCTATCAATGCATGTGCCTGGGCATCTCTGCCATCCCAACGAATCTGCTCTACAGTAGGTGCAACAGAAACAACAGCACGAACAGGAATCTGCGGAATATCATCTTCGACACCATCTTCATCAGCTCCAACACCTGTATTTGCAGTACCTGTCGTTACAGGTGTAACAGGACGTCTTTCAACACCCTGCACAATGTTCCACAATCCTTTTGCAACCAGTACATGTCGCATCATATAAGCCCATAATGGGTAGTTGGTACCATCCAACTTATCCTCAACAGCCAACATACGGAATACATCACTGCTTTCAGCCATGGCCGGTGACTAAAATACCTTGATGCAGAAAATTGACTGTATCTCAAAAAGTTGAACAGAACTGCCCAGACGAGTTCTGCTAGACCTGTAGCAGACTTCGAGACGCTTAAACTGGCGAACAGAAACTGGTATATACCTTTGGCACAAAAGGACGAAATAGCTTGCACAAGCACTGCGATAGTGCGTTCGGAGGCCGAAACGAGCTCAGATCGCGATTTCGGCACCACAGAGCAAAGCCGTTTTGATCTCGGAAACACCCTGAGTATGCTCACCAAATTTTGTGCGAATCTGAGACTACAAATGGAGGAGTGTCGACGGTGCCCTAGAAGAAGCAACGACCTGCTCTGATACCAATTGTTGGAGTTAGACGTCTGTGGAAGCACGCGAACAGCACAAGGAAGAAGAAGAAGCTTTGAGCACAACACACAAGACTGAATGTATTACTAGAGAATGTACAAAGATAAGTAGCACATTAGGGCAATAGGCGTATATACAAGCCGGGGGAAAAAACCTCCTAAAGAGGGAAAAAAGTGCCCCGGCGGTCCTAGAGTGTTCACACACATCACTACCTAAATATATCAACAGATTTGTCATACACATCTTTGAGCTCCCTACTTGCTCTTTCTTCTTGTGTGCTCAACTCCTTGATGTCTGAAAAATTTAGATGGCCTACTTGCCAGATCTTCTTTGGCTACTGTGTCTGCTTGTGCTATCTCTTCGTTCCGACCCTCTTTGTCTTGTGGCTCCTTCGGTTCCCTGACTGCTGCCAACACCCCCCCCCCCCCCCACTCTCGCGTCTGTCGCCCCTGACAGACCCTTGTCTAGATGTTCGTTGAACGTAATATTGGACAACGTTGGAAGCAAGGTGATGTTCTTCTAATCTGAGCCCCCGTGCTAGATCTGTTAATAATGCATCCCAATTCACTGGTCCTGGTACGTCCGGATGTGGCACACGCAGTTGTTCTGAATGGATGGTTCTCTCCACAGCGAATAAGTGGAGGAGATGTGAGGGCCTGGGTACAAATATTTTTGAGTGATATTCCCAGAATCCCGTTATGAACATCTCCTCGAATGTCTGTTTAAAGCAAGCTGGGAGGTACTTTATTCTGGCGTGCCAAGCATATATTACCTCTATGGATGGGGTTGTGCTCATGTCGTATACCAGATCTTGGTTTCCTGTAAGAAATCCGACACCTGAGAAGTGGGGGTCTTTAATATTCTTGAATGTCTTGAAGGTGATTAGCATTAGTTCAAAGATTTTCATACACATTTGTGCCATCACATCGGGGGTATTCCGTAGTCGAGTGCTCCAGTGTCTGATGGTAGAAATCATGTAATTTACAGTGGGAGGGCCTTGTGGCGGTGCTAGATAAACATAATTTAACCACTTTGCACAACCCTTGACGTTCTTGACAGCAATTGTAAACTCTGGCCAAGTGCGCCGGCGGAATACTGGAACATAACAAGGATTGTATTTAATAAAAAGGGGCATGTTAGTCCAGGTACGAACCATTTCTGGGTAGGTTTCAAGAAGACGGATTCTCCAGGTTGGTTGATGAATGGAGCCTTTCTTTGCACTTTCTGGGATATCCTCTGGCCCAAATTGTGTGGCAAAAGTTGGAGGTTTGCCACAACTGCGTTGAATCTCTGCATTGTAATCCGCAAGGAGCACACAATATGGCACATATTGATCATCGTTGGTGCCGATCCATCTATGATGAGACATGCTTCGAAAGTATTCAGACTTGATGATGGTGTCTTCTAACTTTGCCATAGATTGGATTTGAATGGCCACTCTATCTTCATGGGTTGTTGCTGTCTTCTCGAGTGTTTGGAGCCATTCAGGTACTTCAACTTCTAGTGTGTCCATTCCTTCTGAGGTCTGTGCACCACCTGGCATCGGCATAGGAACGTATGGTTCCTCATATGTTTCATCCACCTCAATGGGTACTAAATCCTCCGGTTCGGGTTCTACAACTGGGGAGGGCTGCCTTTCATATTCTAGTAACTTTTTCTGGAGCTCAGCCACCTGCTCTGTCAATGCATTTACTTCCTCTGAAGTTGAGGCCGTTTCTATTACCTTGGTTGGAGCCTCCTTTTCCCTGAGCTGGCTACGTAGCTCATCTCGTTCCCTTTCCAAATCATCATGTGCGTGTAATAAATCCGCATAACTTTCCAAGATGGTTTTCATTGTTTCTGTGGGAACCGCTTTGAACTGTTCTGGATCGATCTGATGGGGGGAACCTTCCATGGCTGCTTCTAGGTTTTCTTCATTTTGTTTCTGTAACCGTTTATTTTCTTCAAGTGCTGTAGCCATATGCTTTCGAAGTAGAGTTAAATTACGCCGGACTCTCAGGTTATCTGTTTGGTACACCTCCAGCAAGGCTTCGAGTTGTTTGACACCGGGTTCTGGTGATGGTTGGGGTGCCTCCAGGAGTGTTTGATGGGCTTGCTCGAGAGTGGTGTGGCGTTGGTTGAGTTCCGCATTTTCTTCTTCTAGCCTTATGAGTCGTGTTTGTAGTTGCTGATGGTTTGTTGTCAGTTGATGATGGCGGCCTTCTAGTTCCCTGTACTCCCGCTGAAGTTGATATACACATTGATGTAATGACAGGAATATACTATTTACATTAAAAGATGCAGTTAAAGATGAAGATGCAGGGGGAATGGGGAAGGGGAAGGGAGTTGTGAATGCGGTGGAGTCAAGTGGTGAAGTAGGTGGAGGGGGTATGGGAGATTGAGGTTGTGTGGGGGGTGGGGGTGGTACTGTGGCGGGTGATGTCTCCATTGTGTCCAATGTGTGTGTGACTGTAAAGATGGGGATAGTGGGTGGGGTGGAAGTGATATTTGTGAAGAGTGTCGTGAAGGTGGGCATGGAAACTCCTCCAAATTGGATACCGGGAGAGAGAGGAATTCCCATGACAACTGTGGTAGTGGTAGAAAAGGGCGTGGTCGTGCCGGTTGGTGAGGTGAATTGTGTAGTGAGAGGTGAGGTGGGTGGGGAGAGTGGTTCCTCCTGATGTTCTTTTGTTTGTGTGTTGCCTTCCGGTTCTGATACATTGATGTGTATTTGTTTTCCAGATCGCCTAGGGCGGGCAGGCACACGTTTCTCAAATCGATTAATGTATGTCATGGCCTCATGTATGGCCTCGTCCAAGCCGACTGCCTCTGCGTGTAGGTTCATGGATTCTATAAACATATCGTCCACACCTTCCTCTGCCAATAGTTGGCTCATGAGCACCTTGCCTGATTCAAGTGACATTTTGTGTTGTTCCTTAACTCGCTTCATGGTTTGGTACAATCTTTTTATTTGTGCCGAATATGCTGGGGCACTTGCTAGCTCTGAGAGTTCATCATATTCTTGATGTTGTTCTTCATCGGCTTCTTCTTCTTCTCCTCCTTCCTCTTGTTCATCTCCTTCGACTTCTACGACGACTGGTTGTGTCGGCTGGTGTTGTTGTGGTGGGGTGTGGTTCCTGGGTCTGGTCTGCTTCTGTTTCAAGATTAGATTCGTAGATCAGTCTGGCAACTTCTTCATCCGTGAGGTCATTGAGTAAATCCCTGTGGAAATTCCAAGTCTGATGGAATGGGGGGAAACACCAAGTTGGGTCCTTCTGTACTTGGTCTGGGAAGACGAATGGTGAATGGACGAACATGCCTAGTTTGAGGAGAAGTCACCTCAGGTGTGGTAGTGGCTCCCCTTGGTTGAGCACATGGTAATTGGACGCCCCCTCTCATCTTCTTCGATGGAGGACCCGCTGTTGATAGTCGCCTTTGGAATTCTTGGGCCCTGGACCACACTAGTGCTCTTTGAATGGGTACGTCATATGCTAGGCACCTGTAAATTATTCTTGTTAGGGCACAACATCCATGAAGTACATTTTTCTGCTTCTTATTCCAGCGCTGATGGGCTAGGTGTATCTGATCGATGACCCAGTGCGGTATGTTGAGGGTGAGGTTCTCTGTTTCTGCCAAGTATAAGCTGAACCATATTTTCTTAGGGGGCATAGTGAATCGTTCCTGTGCGGGAAAAGCAAAATGTTGCATAACAGTTCGTAAGTGGAGAGCAATGGTAGGCGTCATTGCCACCATGTCCTTCAATTTATTGAGATCCTTATGCTTCATCCTACCCGGGACCATTGTTTCTTTCTCGGTAGGAATGTGCATACCTTGCATGTTCAATGCTTCTCGTACCAGATTGAGGGTCAGTTTGAATCTCTTGAGTTCGTGTCCTGGCAACAATGATGGTAGTACAAAAGTACTATCGCCTCCCTTGGCCCTACTGGGAGTGATGGTGCTGATGAAATAGGAGCAGCGTAGAAAATCAGGTTTAGGCAAGTGTGCCCTGAAATATCTATCCAGGCCTGCCTTGGTCCAAACTGATCGCATTACCTCTGCATTCTGATAGTTCTCGAATTCCCGGGTGAAAAAGTGGTAGCATCCCCATTTGCCATTAAATTCAATTTCTGCTTCCCAGAAGTAGGTGCCGTCACCCAATGGCCCTGCTACATCACTAAACCAATGAGCATGTTTCCCCACTTGAGACGTGTGTCCCTGAGGAGGGTCCTGGATAGGAAGGACATGCACCACTTGAAGTTCTTGAGGCCGTTCGGTGAGTGGCGGTTCCAGAAGAATGGTTTCAATGTCCACAATCTGTGCGTTGGACCCTGCCTGGGAACTGGTGCCTCCAGCTTCTGCCATCGTTATTGCTTGCGAGCTGGTTCTGTTGAGAATACAAAGCATGCGTTACTATTGTAAGGGACAAGATAGAACGCGTGTTGCCCCCGTTACAGTATCATTGTGATGTGAGTAATGGGTTAGTGGGTTAGTAAGTGCATGATGACCGTGTGTGTAGTTAATGAATGGATAGTCCTAGGAGCTAGATGGAAAGATGCAGTGTGTGACTGATGCAGTTAGTAAGTGGAGATGAATTCACAAATTGGGGTCGAGGGGTTTATTACAAGTCTTAGGTTGCCAAACACCATGGATGGCTTTTGGTCTTGGTTTTGTGGAGACTCGGGAGGGTTGCATGAGTAATTCTGCTTGGGGGTGATGTGTCTTTGGGACCCATTTATGAGTGAGTTTGTGCGTGCTTCTAGGTGGCAGTGTGTTCGAGTGTATGAGACAAGAGTGGGTGGCAGCTGCTTGAGCGAGTGAACCCTGTCGTGTATGATGTGAATCGTGTGGGACTAGTTGAGCCCGCAAGCAAGCCTTAGGCACCCAAATTTGTCTTGATTGTGGGTCAGCCTTCATCGACTTCTTTGGCACCCAGATAGATTTCACTTTCTCAACAGAGGTTTTAGGAGTCCTCTTATTAGTATCATGTCGTTGATTACTAATAGGAAGTTGAGACAGTTGTCGCGACTTGGCTACAGTCGGCAGCTCGCCTTTTTGCACCCACATTTGTTTCACTGGCTGAGTTGTTCTGCTTCGCACGTTCTTTTGGTCTCCCGCATAGATAGTCTTCAGTAATTGATCTGCCTTTAGTGGCTGCTTCCTTCTGGCCTTTGGAAAAGAAGGGAGTTCCGTCGAGGTCTTGACTTCTTTTTTGAGATCTCCATTCCTCTGCATCACATAGCTTTGGACAAGAACAGCATGGTCAACTTCATGTGTACCCCTGGAAGGACCAGGAGTCTGTGCCTTTTCTAGTTCCTTGAGTGCTCCATTATTTAACTCAACTGTAATTCTAGTTTGATTCATCCACACCTGAAGAAGTCCACATCTTAGGTTTAAGTTGACTGCATGATCGTAGATCCAGTCCTGACCCAAGACAAGAGGCTCAGTGAGGTCCTCATCTTGACACACTAGTACTTTGACTGTCATTGCCTCGTCATGAATATAGAGGGGAAGTTCCACCTCGCCCATGCAAGGGGTTTCCACGCCTCCCAATCCTATGAGATATGCTTCTATAGGATTGATAGATAATTCCAACTCTTGACAATAAGACAATTTAACAGCACTAGTGGCTGCACCTGAGTCAATCAAGGCTCTTACAGTCCTTGCACTCTTTCCTTGTCCTACGTCTAAGGTTATAAAAGGACGTCGATCAATTATCCTATGAGAGCTGATACATGAAACTTCACACATAGCCACATGATATCCCTGATTTGCATGTGCATCTAGCCTAGGTTGCTCTCTGCCTTGTCTTCTTAGTTTCATTCTCCGTATACGTTCTAAAGCTTCTGCTTGGGCTTCCTCTTGAATTCGCTTTTCTTCTTCTTTCCGTTTCTTAGCAGTATTGAGTCGACTTAGCATTTCCTCTGTGAGAGGTTCCTGATACAACTTGACTCTGCATCCGCTAATGTAGCTTGGAAGAACATCACCTTCTAAGGTGGCTAGCTGTACTGCTCCACTCGTTGAGATCCTATTAATTATCATGGGTCCGTAGCCTCTCTTTTCTAGCTTCCTTGCGTGTTGTTTCAATGTGTAGACTAAAACTAGATCTCCTGCTTTCAAGCCCTTATCCTTCACATGGGCATCAAAGTATGCCTTCTGTCTCTTCTTAGCTGCATATATCCCTGCAGCCGCTCTCAGTCTTGTTTCTCCTAATCGTTCAAGGTCAAAAAGTCTAGAGGAGAGTTCATGACCCGTCCATTCATGCTCTTGTGCTACTTTCAATGTAGGTATTAAGAAGTCCAACGGTAGCACAGCATTTTGGCCAAATACCATATGAAAGGGGATGGCTTGGAGTACCATTTTGTAGGCGACTCGGTATGCCCAAACAGCATGGTGTAGCTGTTTGTCCCAATCACAGCGTTTATTATTCACTAATTTGGTCAACACATTGCACAGAATCTTGTTTGTGCTTTCGGCTTGCCCATTAGCTTGTGGGTGGTAGGGGGCAGACTTCTTATGAACTACCAAGAATTCTCGGAGCAGATTTTCAATCACTTCATTCAAGAAGTGAGTGCCTCTATCACTGACTAGCTCTATAGGTAACCCGTATCTGGTGAACACATTTTCAAATAAAAACTTAGTTGTTGTTTGAGCATCGTTCTTCGTTGTGGCTTTTACCTCTACCCACTTGGTTAGATAGTCTGTCGCAACAATGATGTATTCAACATGTGAACCCTTGGCTAGGGGATTAATAGGACCTACAAAGTCTATTCCCCACTTAGAGAATGCACGTCCACCCATCGTAGGTTTCAGTGGCATCTCATCTTTGCGTATAGGATACTGAGTTCACTGACAAACATCACACCGTTTCACATAGGTATGTGCATCCATGTGAAGGGTCGGCCACCAGAAGCCCGTAAATAGTATCGCTTTGATCACCCGATCTGGTCCAAAGTGTCCTCCCGCTACACCTTGGTGAGCAGTTTCCAAGATCTTGAGATATTCACTTTCATGGACACACAGTCTCAGGTAACCATCCTTACCACGCTTGTATAGATTATCACCAATGAGTGAGTAATCCTGGGCTTCTTGTTTTAAACTCCTTTTCCTAACCAGGGTCATGTCCGGAGGGAATGTTTTCATCCTCAGGAAGGATACTAGTGGTTCACTCCAATCTTGCACTATGGACGCTTGATAAAGAGTGGCATGTTCCACCGGTGGTTTAGTGCAGCAGATTGGGCATTCCTTGCACAACTTTTGGACATCAGCTTCCATAGTCGGCCAATGCACTCCGAGTCTCCTTAGTGTCTGTAGGGTTTGTTGCTTTGAATAGTGTTGCTCTAATGCACCTAGATGTGCTAATTGCAACCATTTAGCATACTCATCCTCTTCCACACAACAGGCCAAGATTCCTTGATCTCTGTGCTTGTACATACTTCCTGCCATGATGTGATACTTTTGGGCTTTCACTACCTCTCTATTCTGTGTGTTTACTACTGGATGGTTAGGCCCGTATGTCAATACTGGCACTAGTGGCTTAGCCCACTGTGGCACCACTTCCAAATTAAACAAGTAAGCATCAGGAAGGTCATCTGACACTCCTTGTGGAGCTTCTCCAGATGTGAGTCTAGAGAGATGGTCTGCTCTCAAGTGAGTCCTACCTTTCCTTACCACAACCTCGAAGTCGTATTCCATTAGTAAGAGAAACCATCTTACTAATCTACCTGTATTGCATGGCTTGTTCACGAGATAGGGGAGTGCCTGATGGTCAATAAAAAATTTAAACTTATTTGCAAGCAAATAATGTCTAAACTTTTTAACTGCATATACCATGCCTAATCCTTCTCTCTCAGTAGTGGTATAATTTCGTTCAGCTGCATTCAATTGTCTACTAGCATAGGCAATTGGAAGATCCATATTACCTTCACCCGTAGGTTGTGCGAGTACACACCCAATAGCATAATTGGATGCATCCACGTGAACATGGAATGGCTTGTTCCAATCTGGTGTAGTCAAGATTGGTGCTGAACATAATCTTCGTTTAAGCTCATTGAAGGAATTCTCACATTCATTAGTCCACTCAAAGTTAGTCAGAAGTCCGTACATGGGCTTTGCAATGACAACATACATGTGTATAAACCGTCGGTAGTAACCACAATGTCCCATGAAAGCTTGTACTTCCTTGACATTCTTTGGCCTAGGTAGCTCCGCTATGGCTCTCACTTTCTCTTCATCCGTGGATATGCCATTCTTTGACACTATGTGTCCTAGAATCTTGCCTTGCCTGACCATAAAAACGCACTTTTCTGGGTTTAGGCAGACTTGATATTCTCTACATTTGTCAAAGATTTGTCTGAGTTCTGGTATATGTGTCTGTCTAAGGTTGGAATGAGCACAGAGGTCATCAACATAGACTTCTAGGTTCTTCCTCAGGAACTCTTTAAATACATGGCACATCAGCCTCTGGAAGGTTGCTGGTGCATTGGTAAGCCCAAATGGCATTACTCTAAAGGCAAATATGCCCCATTCAGTGGCAAATGCCGTCTTATGCTGATCTTCTGGAGCTATGTCTACTTGATTGTAGCCTGAAAATCCATCGAGGAAGCTGTACACTTCTTTGCCTGCTACTCTTTCTAAAAGATGCTCTGTGATAGGAAGCGGATAGTTATCTCGAATTGTGGCTGCATTAACCTTCTTCAGGTTAATGCATACACGCAGCTTTCCATTTTTCTTGGGCACCACAACAATGGGGGATACCCATTCAGTGTGCTCAATTTCATAGATAAACCCAGCTTCTACCAGTCTATCTATCTCCTCTTTGATCTTAGCAGCATAGTTATCATTATATGTATATGGCTTTTGCTTAGAGGGTTTGGCATCTGAGGTCATGGGGATGGTGTGTGAGCATATGTCAGGGTCCACACCTTTCAAGTCCTTGTAACTCCAAGCGAATACATCTCTGTATTCTCTTAGCAAGGCTATCAATTCTTGCTCTTCTTCTTCCATCAGGTCATGTCCTATGTAAGTGCATCTCTCTTCTCCTTCCTCTATGGCTACCACTATTTTCTTGGTGGTTTCTTTGTTATCATAGGCCTCCCCTGATTGCGCTTCTCATTTAGACATTCTGAGCGTGACTCTCCTGTCATCTATCTCATACTTTTTAAAGTTTTCAAGGACCTCAAACAAAGATTCTTCCTCTCCTGGTGTGACTTCTCTCTTCTTTGTTTTCTTTCCTTCTTCCTTCGGGGTCACATGTGTGGCTAGCCTTACATCGTTTGTAAGCTCTCCGTGCCTCTGGGTTTGAAATTCTACTTCATAGAAATATTCTTCATGTATGCAAAAGGTGGGTCCATAATGATTGACTCTAGATCGGAGTCACTTGCATCCTCAAATGCATCAGGGTTAGGTTCACACTCTTCTAACACTGCCTCTCCCATGATTGGCTCTATGGAGAAGATTGAAATGTCATAGCCATCTTCATCACAGTGAGGTGTCCATTGTTCTTCATTGATGGCTACATCCATTGTTGCTAGGATTTCTGCCCAGCCATGGGGTTCAAATTCTTCGTCCGGAAAGACTACAGGTGCATAGGCTGGGTCTTGAATTGATCTATGTGTTTCTTTTGCACCTATCTCTCTGGCTTCTTCTCTCTTCCCCTCCTCTACTGCTACTTTGCACATCCATAAGTGGGTGTCTTCATGCATCCATGAGGATCCTGATCCTATGGAATGCACCGATTCCATATCATCTTTAGCTCTATGGATGGGATTCCATTGGATAGGAGGGACATCTCTATGAGAGTAATCTTTGAGATTTACTTTGGTCGTGACACCTAAGTGTTGCAAGTATAAGGAATTGGATCCCCAATCCTGTACCACTTGCAACTATCGCATAAAGGGTCTTCCCAAGATCATTTCATACGCATGATTGTTGCTAAATTCACATATAGCAAATGTATGCTCGAACTCGACACCACACGTGGTGAGAGTTACTCCTTCTAACAGCCCTAAGGGTCTCTCTAGATGACCATCGGCCATTTGCAATTTCATCCTCGTGGACCTGAGTGCTGGCTTGCCCCAACGCTTCCATAGGGAAGTGGTAGCAATTGCAACTCCTGCGCCTGAGTCTAGAATGGCCTTGGTCGTGTATCCTTGATGGGTGATGGGAAGATATGTGTTTCCCTCTTCGCCCTCACTCATGTCTCCTATCTTGTCCAATGGTATTTCTGGCACTGTTCTCTGGGATCCTACCTGGGAAGGAGGTTTTGCTATCTCTGGTACTTGTTTGGCTACATGTTTCCATAGCTCTGGCCTTACTTTGAGTAGCTCTTCTAAGGTGAGGTTGCATTGTACTTTAGTGTTTTTCACTACCTCTGTGTTCCTAGGTATGACTGAGTCCTCATTTCGTACCATGACTTTGGGTGCTCTCATACAAGTACACTTAGCTTCCCATGGGCCTGTGAAGTGGGGTAATTCTTGTAGAGAGTTAGACTCAAAGTCTAGTCTTTCCTGAGAGTGGGTGCTCTCCTGTTCCTCATAAATGGATGGAATGTCTTGTGGGAATTGGTCGTGTGCATCATCCACCAGTTCAATGGGAGGAGGTACTTCACTTTCTTTAGCCCATTTGTCTTCTTGAATCTCTCGTAGGAATTCTGGTGTGAATCGATTCATAGAAGATGATGTGTCTGGCTCCGTAGAGTTAGGCACATAGGCTTCAGGCACATATGCTTTCTGGGCAGGAAGACCTGCTCTTTCACTTGCCTTGTCCTTAGGTTGAGAAGCGGGTTCCTTTTCTGATTGTGCAATTAGTCTCTCTATTCTTTCTAGTAATCCATCAAAGTGTAACTGTGTCTTGGCTGAACTAGAGATGTTAAATAGGCGACTGGCTTCAAACATGGTCTGAGCCAATTCCACCATTTTAGCACAAATCTTGGTTCGTTCTAGCTCCAGTTCTGCTCTAGGGTAACACTTTTCATGATCAGTTATGTTTGGCCCTTCTTGGATTCTGGCCTGATATGCTCTAAGCATCATGTTTAGGTCCTCGGGAGTTGGATCTGCTAGGACTGATCCTACTCTAGGGGGTGGTGGTATTAGTTGAGGCGGGTTGGAAGGTGGCGGGTCGGATGGAGATGGGAATGGTGGTGGTGGGGTAGTCTGAGAGGGAGTTTGAGATGTGAGTTCAGTTATCTTGGCCTTTGTTTCTCTGAGGCTTTCCTCGAGTTCACTCATCTTTTTTGCCCATTGTCTTTTCATTCTTTCGCGACTATCCTTCCAGGCTCGAGTCCTCTTCTTGGTTATGCTCTCTGTTTCACTCACCTCGGGGCTCTTTTCCTGACCAACACCTTGGTTTTGCTGTAGTGCTTGGGCTCTTGTCATCACTTGCACAGGTGCAGTGGAAGTCACACTCCCTGTGGAGTCTACAACTAACCCAACAACATTGATAGGAGTGATTTTAGGCATGTTATTAGGGTTCTTTGGGCAATCTCGTAGGAGATGCTCTTTTCCGCAGTCTTGACAGAAACCTTGAATTGTTACTGGTTGGGGTTGTGTAGGGGTAGGCAATGGACAATCTCGTATAAGGTGATCTCCCTGACATCTGAAGCATGGTCCTCTAGGAAATGTGGGTCGTACCTGCCTAGGTTGAGGTCTAGAGTTGGGGTTGGTGTACATGACATTAGCATACTCAGGCTCCCCACTATTTTCACTTGGGTCCTCATAATAGTATGACTCGTTATGCTCGGGTGACTGCATGTAGTAAGCCTGTGGGCTATCAATATGTGTGGAGTCAAAACTATGGTCACTTGGATCACTGTCTGATAGCAATGGGGTGACTGGGACTATGGCTCTGTTCATATTTTCCTCAGCAGATGCATATTTCACTGGGATCACATTGGTTGGAGCATGGGGTTGCTGTACTAGGACTGGTTGAGGTCTCTGCTGCCCTTGATAGGGTGGCTGATAAGTTTGCTGTGGTCTGTTGTATTGCTGTGGTGGGTACTGATTCTGGTATCTACCCTTCTGAGGGTATGGCTGAGGGTAGGGTTGCCTAACTGCTTGCTTATTGTATGGACAGTCTTGTGCTGTGTGATTTGTGTATCTCCGTTCTATGGTACAGTATTGGCTACTCGGATTTACTTGGGGTTGAGCCGTAATGGGACAGACATTCGCCATATGGTCGCCTCCACAAGTATAGCACCTTTTGACTGGGGCGAATCTAGGAATTTGCTTACTACAGACACCTAGTTTTTGAGCTACTTTCTAGTTCCTCAATTGATGTGGATTGCGTGGAAGAGAGGCTAGAGGCACTATCTGAGTCCTTGTAGATTTTGGAAAGCTCTAGTTCTTCCCCTAGGTTATCCTCGATGTCAATGCACATGCGTACACACTCTTCTATGGTCCTAGGGTCCTTCAAGTACACATATGATCTTAATTTGGTACTTAGCAATCCGTCCAAGAATAAAGCCACTTGCTTAGCTGGTGTGGGGAGCTCCGTAATAGGGCATCTTTCAAGATATTGCCTAAATCTTCTTCCTGCAAGTCTCACGGTCTCTTGCGGGGTCTGCTTGAAACTGTGAATCAATGAGGAGGTATTATGTCTTATGCCACTCTTAGAGAATTCAATAATGAAAGCCTCTAGTAGTTGGTCTATGCTCCTGAATTGTCTCTCATTCAATGGTTGGAACCAAGTAAGCAATGTGTTCCTAAGGGTTAGACCAAAGGCATTATATTGCGTGAATAAATCCTCCACTTGTTCAGCTCTCAAAACTTGCCTAAACTCTCCCACATGATTGTATGGATCTCCAGTGCCATCGAAGTAGTTCTTCATGGACTTAACTAGGTGAGTCGGTCTCAAAGTCCTTGTGTGCTCTCTAGGTCGTGGTAGAGGGAACTCATCCGCATTTCTTTGATTCCTGTGAGCTCTAAATACCTTAGGCTCCAAAGAACAATACATGAAGAAAATCCTAATATCCACGAATGAGTGAGCTAGCAAGTAACAAATGTGCCATCACTCTCGATAGATAACTCTAATAAAGCTCAATGAAGTATCCTTGACATATATAGGCATGACCACTATACATGTAAGAGAAACGGAAAAATGATGTGTCATCCTAGATCATCACATGTTGAGCTTGATATCTCAACATGATAGACTGCAGCATGTTAGTGGGATACCTGTTAAGTACATATGCTGCACACATAACAACCTCAAGCCAGAAACTATGTGGTAAAGCCTGACTCTTCACCATACACCTCTCCATCTCCATGAGTGACCTATTCTTTCGTTCAGCAACTCCATTCTATTGAGGTGTATACGGCATTGTACACTAGTGTTTTATCCCACGTTCAACCAGAAATGCATTAAAATCAGAAGACATATATTCCCCCCTTGATCAAAACGGAGGGTGCTCATTTTACATGCTGATAGATTTTCAGCCAAAACCAAAAACTGTTTGAAGCACATGAACACTTCGGACTTTGCTTTCAATGGATATACCCATGCATGCCTAGAAAAATCATCAATGAAAGTCACGAAGTAAAGATAATTTCCAAAAGAGGGTGTCTGCATAGGACCATAGACATCACTATGAACAAGTTGCAATTTCTGAGTAGCCCAAACTGAACCATCTTTTGGAAATGAGGAACGCTACATTTTGCCCAAATACAACCTTCACATACATGTTTACCAGGTGCCTCAAGTTTGGGCAAAGAGGACACCGTTTTAGATTTCTATAGCCATTTTTCATAATCTATGAGCTTATAGAGGCCACAAGATAAAATCCAAGAAGCAATAATCACATTGCCATTTGACAGATCATGGAACTGTACATCTGTCATCAACAAATTTCACAACCAAGCCAATCTTGGCTAAAGCTGAAACTGATAACAGATTTTTCTTGATCCCTGGCACAAATAAAGCATCTGACAAAGCAAAAGAACTACCATAAGCAGTAGTTAGAATGATCTTACCAACTCCCATAACAGGATAAGAGGAGTTGTTTTTTGTGCATGTAACCGTATTCCCTGTAGGGGAAGGCTCCAGTGAAGAGAAGAAATTGCGCTAGGAGGTAATATGTTTGGTCGCCCCACTATCAAAGTACCAAACATCTGAGTCTACTACAAACATACAATGCTCATGAGAAGATGGGCCAAAACTACAAACGGTACTAAACGCCCATTCTTCATTCTACACTAGATTCAAAGAATCTGTTTTCGATGTGGAGGCATCTACAACAACCATTCCAGCCTCCTTCTTTGCCTCTTTAGCAGCCAGTTTTGGACAGCTCTTAATAACATGATCATTTTCTTTACAATATTTGCAAAAAAATTTCTACTTTTCTGATTTCTTCTCATCTTTGTCTTTCTTCTTCAAATGTGAAGCATTTGCAAATTTTTGCTTACTAGTAGAAGAGCTCCATTTACCTTTGCCCTTTTGACTAGCCAGGAAAGCTTGATCTGCAACACACATAATAGACGTGTTCTGCCTGGACTGGTCTTCCTGCAACAAAACAAAAACTAACTCTTCAAATGTTAAGGCATTTGGATTGCCTTTCATCATCAAATGAAGAGTAGAAGCAAAACTCTTATATGAGTCTGGAACACCATTCAAAACAATCTACACAAGCAAACTGTCAGGAAGGACTTCATCTTCAGAAGTCAATTGTTTCTTCAAATCCTTGATCTTTGTCAGAAAACTGTCCATAGAATCACCTTCATTCATGTTCTCACTCTCCAACTGTTTTCAGAGGTAAGCAACATGAGCCTCATTCCTAGCGTGGTACAATGTGGTAAGTGTATCCCAAGCATCCTTAGCTATTCTACAAGAGCAAATGTGAGGAATAATGGAATGTTTTATAGACAAAGCTATCAATGCATGTGCCGAGGCATCTTTGCCATCCCAATGAATTTTCTCTCTAGTAGGTGCAACAAAAACCATAGCACGAATAGGAATCTACATAATATCACCATCTTCGACACCTTCTGCATCAACTTCAATACTTGCAGTTGTAACAGTTGTAGGTGTGGTAGGATGTTTTTCAACACCCTACACAATGTTCCATAGTCCTTTTGCAACCAATACATGTTGCATCATATAAGCCCATAATGGGTAGTTGGTACCATCCAACAATTAAACTTGTATTTTAAACTGTTTATCAGATCTAGGTTCTTGGGATGGTTAGGGGTCTGTAAAACAGAGGCCCTGTTTGTATTTTCCCAAATCTACGAATTCAATTATATGCTACTACACCGACTTAATGCTCCAAAATAAACTATCTTCAACTACTTATCTATTCTACACATTACAACTTCTTCACCACAATACACATAAACGTGCAACTTCATCACTTTAACGCAATATTGGATCAACTTAATACTTCATCAAAGACTTAAGGAATTACTAAACTTAATGAACAGAGCTACAACATACTCAAAATACTCAAGATATTAACAACGTGCTATGATCCACTTCAGGCACTCGCCCAGACCAATAGTCCGACATCGTCTACCTTCTGTTCACGCATGCTTCTTTTAATTAATCAAAAAGAGTAACAATGGTTGCACTACGCCCTTTTGGTGTGCGTGCGACTTTTCATATTTACATTACAAAATATGTTAATTCCATTCCGACTGCTCACACTAGCATGCACGGTGGACTCGAACCCAAAATGATAAATACAAAATTTAGGACTCATCTATAATGCCCTGTATATACATGGAACGGGCTAACTTAAAAGTACGTATATATATACGTGTGTGTAGGGTTGGTTCTCTACAAGAACCCTCTTTCCTGACTTTGCTTACTTGTATCTGACTACCATGTCAGATAAGGTGTGTATATATATGTGTGTGTGTACACACACACACACATACATACATACATATATATATATATATATATATATATATATATATATATATATATATATACCATGCATTATCACGATGATGTACCATAAATATCCGCATCTCTTTTAGGAACCACTTATGGGACCACCTAGTGCCAAATTCTCTCAAAATCAACTCTTTACATAGTATCCACCTTTTAGTGAAAGTGAACATCTATGGACATCATTCTATTCATTGTGCTTATTGCACATTCATTAATCTCATCGCAACCAATCATATACAAGCACTTAGTACTTGTATTGATGATAATAATCATAGCACTCTTGTGTGGACTCGAAATAAACATCTATACCAAGTACATAGACTCACATGAAAAACAATTTATGTGCTCATGCGTTACTAGTCAAAAACACATTTTAGTTGTTCTTGATCTATATACCTTGTCTTTTACTTTCTAAAGGCACAATTATCCTATGCATGGTACCTCGATCACATACCTCATGCTCACCCTAACTCATCGTGGTGATACATAAAAGTGATCTTCTATAAACAAAAAATGCATCATGCATTTCAACTCATTCACTCATGCATCTTCTTCTCTACTTCAATCAATTTATATGCTTTTAGCTATGCAGACATAAGACTTCCTCTCTCACACAACACAACATCACTCTAGTTCTTACATGGCATATAACGCCATGTGGCTACAAAATTTTCGGTAGCATTTCCCTAGGATAATGAAGCCTGAAAAAAAAAAACCATTATAATGATAGGCATTAAGCTAGTGGTTGGCAAACCACTTTATTTACTCCAGAAACCTATAGATAAAAAAACTTTTCCAACAATGTGTTGTTGGGCACTACACGCCCTCACGTCTTTTTCTGCCTTCAATACCTGCCAAAGATTCTAAAGCACACAAAGAAGATCTGTATATGCTTTTATGAATCAATATTAGTTAGTGTAACTTCATGCACATAGATAAATTCATGTAGAAACTAGCTTTCATGCACATTCCAATGTTGATTTCATAAAACTGGAAGAAAAAACAATGCAAAATTAAAAACTTTGATGTGAACAGAATTCAAAGGAATATATTCAAGAGTAAAAATATGATGCAAATGTATGAAAATTACTTCATTCGTATCTAAAATGGTTCAAAATATCATTAAAAATTCCTAATTATCATAATTGAACACTCAATTCACTCAAAAAGGGTTTCTAGCCAGTCAATAGCCATCTTAAAGCTTGTGCAGAGATGGCTTGCAATGGTCTAAATATGGATTGTGACTATTCAAAAGAAAGATCTTGAAGTTTAGAATCTAGACCAAGTTGAATTTCTTGATTTGGAGCTTCCATTAGGAAGTTTTGGCAAAAACAATGAAGCTAGGTGAGTGGGCAGCATACCTCCTTGAAGAAGTATGTAGAGAATTAAATACTCTCTACAGGTAGTTTTTGATTATCCAATGATGGCTCCCAGCCACTCATTTGAAAGCCCGTGGAGTCTACTTTCTATACTAAGTTGAATCATCCACTTTGGACATCATATGAGAGAGTTATGGCCATTTTTGTGAAGGTATGTATGCTAATCTTACTTCTTCTCTTACTTCCTTTTTTTTTCTCTCTTTCTTTACTCTTCTCTCTCTTTCTAATATTTTCCTTCTCTCTCTAATATTCACTTTCATCTTCTCTCTTCCTCTTGGTTCATTTATCTTCTTGCTCCATATTCGTTTATCTCTTTCTTTCTACCTCTCTTTTTTTCTATCTCTTTATCTCTACGTCTCTTTTCTATTTCTTTCTCTCTCTCTCTCTCTACCACTTTCTTTTTTTCATCTCTCTTGGCTTCTCTCCTCCTATCTCTCTCTTTTCTCCTTCTTCTCTTTTTTTCTTTCTTTCCATTTCTCCTTCTTTTTCTTTCTCTCTCTTTCTCTCTTTCTCTCTTTCTTTCTTTATTTTTCTTTCTCTCTCTTTTTTTCTCTCTTTATTTCTCCTTCGTTTCTTTCTCTTTCCTTATTCTCTTTTTTTCTCTCTCTATCCCTACCTCTCTTTCTTTCTTTCTCTCTTTCTACTCTCTTCTTGTATCTTATGTGTACGCAACAGTGGGTGTATGCTATCCATAAACGGTCGTTACAATGTAAGCATCAAGCCATAATGGCTTAGCGGATAGAGCAGTCAGAGTGACTACTGGAGGTAGTGGGTTCGAGTTCCAACCTTTGAAGTGCGAAGATTTCTTTTTATATCTGAATTGGAGAGGGATTACCTGTTCATCTACATATGCAAATGTAGCCACTTTCGAACCTTTCTATCTCTGATCCGAAAACCCCCTTTTTGTTTCGTTGTACTTGGAGATTGCCAAGCTATTCGTGATGCCTCCTTTTGACCTCAACGTGAGCCCCCCCCCCCCCCCCCACGAAGATGATGAGCTCCCCCCGAATAGTATCGAATCTTTTCGTCTTCATCCTACCTTGCCCTCCATGGATTTCTCTAGTAGCTCTGATACCAAATGTGAGAAGTGGAGAATGACATGCCTGGGACTCACCTCCCAGCCTATTTATAGCCCTTGCCTAGTCACCATCTAGAGTTCTCTCTAAGGTTCCTCTACTCATCTGGTCATCATGAGTAGGTACCTTATATGAACTAGTATGAGCAAAATAGTGAATCGTGGGAAATGCCAGCACCTACTCCACAATTCGTTATGGTTCACACACACACTACAATAGTTTTAAAGGGATGGGAAGGGGTAGACAACAGTTCTACACACACATTTCAAGCATTACACACAGACAAAAGCTCATGGAGAAGAAGGAAATCAACAGGAAGAGGCAAATTCAAAATTCTTCTCCAATTCTCACAATGGCAAAAAGTTCTTTACAGGAGTCACAAAGTGACTTATATACATGTGCCTTAAAAATGGTTCTTTCACACAAGGGACCAGCACTTTTATTGACTAATTCTAATTTCCTAATATTTTACAAGGATTATGATACAATGATTGGGGCTTATGCATCTAGAGGACTCCTCTAGTGCATTTACATAGCTTCAAGGGATTTTCATAGGAATTTGAAGAAGAAAAATTGTGCCCATAATTTGAAAAATTTTGGGGCTCCACTTTTGTGCTTCTTTACTCTGCAACACTCTCGCCCTCTTTGTCCCTGTTGTCCCTTGACAGGCTTTGCTTCTTGCCCCTATCCGATCTAAGTCCTTTGCTTCTATAATCCCCTTGGTATTCCTTGTATTCATAGATCTGAGTTGTTGTGTTAATTCGGGCTGCCATGCATGCATCCAGGGGCTAAGAATATGATATTCTTAGTCACCCTCTTCAACTTCTCAACCTCTCCCTCTTTCTAACTTTTGGTCTTCAAATATTTCTTTGTTCTCACACATCTGACCCTGTTGTATTTCTCGAGCCTATTTACTTCTTTTGTCGCATGAATCATTTGGTCAACCTTGCATCAGTTTTTGTCTTTTGGATGATGCTTCAAAGGTTTTATCTTTAAATCTTCTTCACATCCTCTGGGACCGGATGCTTTTCTTTAGCCTATTCATTTCTTTCCATCATACACAACTGGTGGACGAGGAAGCGGTTAGGACTTTCAAACATGTTCATCTTTGAGGGACTGGACAAAAAGATGGATTGATCTGTAGCATATATGGTGCTGACTCCCAGTGCAATCATAATGTCAGATTCGTTTCCAATAACTTTCTTCTCTACATTGGATCTGCCTTGTCAAATTCCTCTTGAGTATAAGAAAATGTGTTCATGTTGAATTGCAGATCATGGTTCGGTTCCTTGTCTGTAGTTTTCTTGATATATTGTCTAGTTTCCTCTTTTAATAGTCCATAGGGTACATTGAATGGATTTTGAATTTGTTTGAAGTTATTACTTTCAATTTTTGCTTCTTTCATTACTTTTACTACCTGGTCTTCAAATTGCTCTGTAAGCTGGGACACCAGTAGTGCTCTCTCATGACGGCTTAGTCTTGCAACAACCCGTTTATGTCTATCAGTGCTTCTCTCTGCTTTTTCCTTTATAAGTGAATGATGCATGGGGGGAGAAAGAGGACGTACCTCAGTCTCCATAGTAGCCGCTTGGGAGCTTGGAACTACTTGTGTCCCCATATACTTCTTTTCCCATTCTTCTCTTAGTGACTGCTTTTGTTTTAGCTGATCCTCATACTTTGCGATTTGAGCTTCCAATGCCTGTGTATTATTAGGTGTAATTTCTTGTGCTTCTACCAGTTGATTACACAAAATGGAAGTCATCAGTTCTTTATTTCTATTTCTTAGGTTATCTGCTTCATCCATGTATACCTTGATTTGCATTTCTAGAAGTTTGCTTCTATGTGTTAAGCGTACCTTCTCGGCTTCACTGGCTTCATATTTCCTTTGCAGTTCAGTGAGCTGGTCTTGTAGCTTTTGATTTGCTTCCGTGAGTATGTGGCACTGTTCTAAAACCTCATTTGTCTCCTTTTCCTTAGTTGTAAGTGCCTATTAAACTTGTATTACTTGTGTAGATAGCTTCTCACTCAGTACTTTGAATTGATTGCATTACACTAAAGCCTTATCATAATTGCTATCCGCTTCTATGAGTTGTTGGTGAGTATCCATGGCTCTTTGTATCATTTGATTTACTATGGGTTTGAGTTGTGCTACATCTACATTTAGCCATGTCTTTGGAATACTTGGTGCTTCACATGTGAGTACATCTTTTCCCTTGTCCACATGTATCGTTTCATTACATGGTTGTCTAATTTGAAGATGGATCTGACTTTCTTTTTCTTCATGTGTTGTAGGCTATGTAGCACTTCTTGGAATTGTCACATCTAGTGGGGAAGGCTCTGCTATAATCCTTATGGGCATTGTTTAACGCGTTATCGTGTCGAATTAATTATAACATAAACCAATCTATTCATGGGTTCTTGGGATGGTCAGGGATCTGTAATATAGAGGCCCTATATATATTTCCTTCCCTAGTCACTTCATTACTATAAGGGCTTCTTCATTACTTATCTGACAATTTCAATGAACTTTATTGCTAATCTCCACAACCAGTACGCAATAGAACATAATATTCACCACACCCAAATACACGAGTTCTTAATGCCACTAGCACACTATCACCATTAACCTTGCACTTCACCAATGACTCAGAGAATATCAACACAGCACCACAATTATTCAATACTGAACATAACAGAACAGAACATAATAGTACAACGATGTAAATGAATTGCGCTGGAACCAATCCACAGACACACCACCCAAACACACAGTCTGGTGATGCTTCTACTTCTCTCTTCCACATGCCTCTTCTATTATAAAAAAGGTTACAATGATTGCGCAACATCCTTTCGATGTGCATCATTTCCTAATTACATTTTCTACTAAATAGAATTACAATTTTTGGTGGTCTAACACTGGCACGCACGGTGGGCTCGAACCTAGAAGGTTATTTTACAATAGCTAAGAGTCATCAATGATGCCCTGTATATACATGGTTCGTGCTAGTTTAAAGGTATGGGAGATTTTCTGCTTCAATGAATCGAGCATTTCTTGTAAAATAGAGGGTTCTACTAAATGGGCGTTCGTCCGCACAGAACTCGTCAGTGATTTTTATTTGCAAGAAGCATTTTTGCAAAACCAAACTGAAAATTTTTTTGTCACAAGTGATAGCTTTGCGGAATCTCTACGTAACCTTGCTTCTTTTATCTGTGCATCAATTCTTGATATTTGATCCTATTGGATGTCTAATTGTTTCTCCCGGCATTCCAATTCTTGCTGCTTAAATTGCATAGTCCTAAAGAAATCCTGGCATTCTTTTTTAATAGATTCAATTTCCTTCTTTATCTTTATGGTTCATCCAATTTCTTCATCCAATGCTTGGCCTTTTTGAAATAACTCTTCGATAACCTTCTTTAATTCTGTTTCTGCTTGTAACACTCTATTAGTCAGCACTTGGTAAGCCTGTTCTACTGCAATAAACCTGGTGCGAGTGGTGTCTAATTGAGAACCTAACGTGCACATGGCATCCTCCTTATCCATCACGGCCTGTTTGAGTTGAACAATCTCTACGTCTCGAGCCGCAATAATATCATCTTTCTCGGCCACCTGTCCCTGTAAAACTATAATCTGATCCTGTAATAGATTGGCATCTACTTTGACGGCTAGAATCTCTTCTAGGAGTGGCGCAATGTCAGCTTCCAACAATTCTACTTTGGCTTGATATTCGGTACGGAGGGATTGATGAGCATCACCAAGCTGATGAGGGAGATGCTTAGAGAGGTGGAGGAGAAAATCACCTATTTGGGCTAACTAGGAAAAGGAATCAGGTACTATAAAGGTTGAGACGGGTCTAGACGGGTTGATAGAGACTATGGCGTAAGAGGAAGGGAGAAAATAATCAGGAGAAGAAGGAATAGGTTGAGAATGGGAAATGGTGTGGAGGTGATCGCAATCCGGGTGGATCGGGTCCGGTCGTGGCACACACAGGGTGTATGAAGCTAATGATGTTGGAAGGTTTAAGGACGTGAAAGTGAAATTAATGTTGAGTATGGAGAAGAGAGAGATGTTCAAATGATTATGGGAATGAGAATGTAGGAGTGCAAGTTAGATTGATGAACATGAATGATAAGAATGAAAGAGAGCCATACACACGAATCAAATTTGGAAGGAAGAATGGTCCATTGAAGGAGCTTCTTAAACACTTCCTAATTCTAATCCATATGCATAGTCTTCTGTGGATGATATGTATGCATGACGAGAATAGATGGAATCCTTACATATAAATTAGTTTTGAAAGGAAGAATGGTCCAATATTGGAGCTTCTTATACACTTTCAGAAACTAATCAATATGTATGGGTATGTATGGATTATATGCATGCAAGTGAATTATGATGATAGAGTTTAATCACAAGCTCATTGAAACATCCTCGCTGGTTCAACGCAATCCTGCGGAGCCTTCTCACACATAGAAGAAAATAGAAGACATGTAAAAATACTTAAGAAACTGAGAGACAAGAGAGAAGAGACAAGTGACAAGTGACATGAATTAAAAGGATTTGAATTAAGTTACATGTATAAGATCGTCGTGGTACGTCAAGCTAAGCAATCTACTGATCAAAGGCGGTTCCGACCCTCAAACCATGACAGTTCAACGGAATGTCACACATAAGAAGGTGAGTTCCACTTCATTGACCCTATGTATGTATAGGCTCGTAACGTCTAACTAAAGAAGTCTAAGACTCATTAAAACCAACTCTAACTCACTCACACGCTCCACGGAGGGTGAGTCAAGATAGAGATGCTGGTTTCAAGAGACTATCCTAGATTGGAGTTCTAACTCGCTCAACCGAGGGTGATCGTCTCAAAGAAACCGTAAGCTAGCAAGAGCCCTATGGATGCCTAACAATTATGCTCTAGGAGTTTGGAGGGGGGTTTATATAGTTTTTTGAATGAATTTGGGCCCTTGGATCTAGAGAAATCAACTCTCAACTCTAGGATCACTACTTTCGATTACAACCATTTGCTTAATCAAATCAATGGCTTGGAATTGTTCTTTCTATCAAATCTAGTGTAAAGGAGTGAAATTTAGGCGCCTTCATTCTCCACCATTGGATCTGGGGATGATCTGGAGCGTC
This sequence comes from Ceratopteris richardii, assembly GCA_020310875.1. Taxonomy (NCBI): domain Eukaryota; kingdom Viridiplantae; phylum Streptophyta; class Polypodiopsida; order Polypodiales; family Pteridaceae; genus Ceratopteris; species Ceratopteris richardii. The sequence continues at coordinate 9,145,035 of CM035417.1, read as the reverse complement.
AGATCAATGCTGACATCAATTCGTATAAGATAAGCCACTATTTTTGGAGAAACTTTGCATTATTGATCTTTAACTGTCAAAAAAGTCTTCTTTGATGAAAAAATTGGTGGATCCTCCTTCCTTTATGCTTTAATGCATCTCCACCCTTGAACATGAGCTCATCTTGACGGTACAACATGGTTCAATCATATTTTGACATGTGGAAGCCCTTCAAGCCTTCAATTTGCTTAAACTAGAAAACTGTGGTGATCCTGAAAACTGGACTTTGTGCTCTTTGACCCTCCAAATAGGCTTTGATGAAGATGAAACTTTGTAGGGCTATGTTTCCAAAGAACTCCATCAGGAATATGCAAAAAAAACTTCCATCTCAATCTTCCTTGTACAAGTTTGTCTACATTTGGAAGCTTGCAAGGTGGCATTAAGGTCTCTAGGAAGCTCTGATAGCCTTGAAACTTTGTACAAATATGTAGCCACATATGGTCTTTATACATGCCAAACCATATGGCTAACATAAATTTCTATACAAGAATTTGTAGGGTCAAACTAGAAAAATTACATTTTTACAAAATGAACATAGCATATCAATGTGCTACAAAATCCATTTTCTGCTGAAATTTGGGCTTCACCCATTGAGTAGATAGAATGTCTTGAAAATGATTCAGCAAACTCATCTACAATGGGTCGTGTTCCTACATTCCTTATGGTGACTTTATGGACAGGTTGGAGATCTTGAATAAAAAGTGAAGCATCTATTTGCATAAGGTGCAAAAGATGGCTCTAAAATTCTCATGCTTATCTTCTCCTTAAGTAGTTTCATTAGCTCAGGTAAGTGAACCTTTTTAGGCACAGTGAACCATCTATTTGCGTAAGGTGCAAAAGATGGCTCTAAAATTCTCATGTTTATCTTCTCCTTAAGTAGTTTCATTAGCTCAGGTAAGTGAACCTTTGGAATTGGTATAGGACGAAGATTCCATGGAATATGTGGAATAGTAAAGATTATCATGGGTGCAACTAGCTTAGGATCTACACAACCAATCTCATGAGGATACATAGTAAAGGCTTTTCCATGGCTACGTATGACTCCCTAAAATTGATCTCTCTCTGCTGGCAAAAGAAAGTCATCATCTCTACCAATTTTCACCTGTTTGATTGTCTCATCCGTGAACGTATGTCCTATGTTTTTCTTATCCCAAAGAATTGGATCATTTTTCACATCAATAATTTTTTCATTACTTCCTTGAGGTAATGGTTGAGCTATGGGTTTGATTTTTTTATCTACAGTTTTGTACTTGTTTCAACTAAGGCATCATGTGTTTGGTTAAATTTTGAGCACTTGTCAACATTGAGAGTATACTCTTGGATTAGAGCATACTCATCAAGGGAAGAAAGAAGAATAATATGGGAATTAGAATTTTGTTGAAGACATAACTCTAACTCCTCAAGAGTAGAGAAACAATGAGATGTTTCAATCACATGCTCAATGTTCTCATCGTGTTCCATGATTTTGTTGTTTTTATATTTTTTTTGGGTTTTTTGGATAAAAGACTTGGACAATTGACTCTTATGAAGAAAATCTAATCTAGAATGTGGAAAACAAAGTGACAAACTATTGTACATGTTGGTTGGATGCGAGATGTCAAACCAATATCCACTGTTGTCCCGCTCAACAATGGATTCAAATTTTGATCATATGTAGCTCCAAACATGAATCGAGGTGCACAATCACTACAAGCATGCTCATGACTCTGAGTAACAATAGGTTTCTTTCTAATTGACATCGATTCCTAGGATGATTCACTCCTACTATCATGACTTGAAGTGATTGCATTCCATCCTTAGACTTAAATCTAGCATAGGTAGACCCATCATCCATGGCTTTAGTTTCCATACGACTCTCACAAATAAAGGGTTGACCTAAGAGAACTTCATAGGAGCAACTATCTTGAATAAAAAAGTGAAACTCTTCTGTGATTCCTCCTATGGATATGGGCACACTAGCACAAGCTCCATACAGGGTACCTACACCATTATCTGCAGTTCTCATACGCCATCCACAATATTTATCTATGGGCCATCGAAACTTATCATAGACTTCTCTTGAAATCACATTGATTTCAGAGCCGGAATCTACTAATGCATTTACAGTGATAGTGTTCTTGTCATTTCCTATTTTAACATGCATCTTTGATGTACCTCTATACCAAAATGTTCTTTTAAAGTGACTTTCAGGATTGTTTTCATGATTTTCATGGTCAGGTTGAATAGGTCCTAAGAAATTTTTATTAACATTTACTTCATCATCATCAAAGTCCTCTTCATCAGATTCATCAAAGTTTAAGGCTTCATTCATAGCTTGATCTTGATCTAGAGAATCTTGCATCTTAGTATCTAGATTAAGCGGAAACCTCTTCCTTTTAATTAGGCCGATAAAGTTATCTTTAAAAATAGGCTTTGCAATAGAGAAAACTTGTTCTAAAGACATAGTCACTTGACTCTTAAGAAAAATGTCATCTAAAATCTCCATAGGATCTATTTTTCTCTCAATTTTTGAAATCAAGATGGCTTTAGGTTTTCTCTTTGGTTTCTTTTGTTTTTGCTCAGGGTCTTGTTTTTGTTCATGTTCTCCTGTTTGGTCTTCAGTTTGTTTTGATTGTTCTTGTTTATCTAAAGGCTTTGGTTCTGTTTTTCTTTGCTTTGTCTTCTTCGCTTTTTGTTTCTCCTCTTGTTTTTGTTCATTGGGTTGTGATTCTTGTTTTTTGTCTTTGGATTGTGATGTTTCTCCCTGCTCTATGATTGTTTCTATTCCCTCTGAGGTTTGTTTTCGCGTTACTCTTCTTTCACTAGGCTCAGCTTCATCTCTTTTTCGTTTTTCTTCTACATTGGATATGTGAGAAATAAGAGATTGATCTTCTATCAGTGACTCCTAAGCCGTTATTCTCCTAATCTCATCTCATGCTCTTACTAAAGCCTCTATGGAAAAGTCACCTTCCTTTGTGGGTTTACTTGATTCTACTTGTTGTTCATCAAGAGCTTCTAGTTTCACTCCTCTAGTTCCTACGTCTGTTATGGTTATATTTTCATAATGTTTTTTCATTCCTCCCTTACCGTAATTTCCTTGCAAAGGTAGCCTAGATCGATAGTCACAAATTTTCTTGTCTATGTCTATTACTAGTCGTTGCTCCTTAGCAGCCTTCAATAGTTCACAATCTCTCAAAAAGTGCTCTAACGAATCACACCAAGGACACCTACGAGGGCCACATACAAAACCATTTTGATTTTGAGGATTTTGATTAACTTGTGGTGCGAAATTTTGAAATTGAGGATTTTGTTGATAAGGTATTGCTTGAACAGGATAATTAGGATTTTGATAAGGCAACTGATGTATTTGAGGAGCTTGGGGAGCAACATGTGGTACTTGAGGTGCAAGAGGAGCTTCCATATTATACGGTTGATGATTTTGAAAATTTTGATTTTGAGGATTTTGAAAAGCTATTTGTGAAGCTTGAGGATATATGTTTTGATACATTTGAGGATTTTGCACATGAGGATGAGGATTTTGCATTGAAGGATTATGCATTGGAGGAACTTGATATGCTTGAGTAGGAGCCACTTGTGGATTTTGATTGGTAGCTATAACATGTTGATTAGGCTCTTGAAAAGACATTGGGCTCATTTGATTTTGGAAAGTTTTGGTGTAATTAGATTGTAAAGCATCTATAGTCTTGGCCAAATTGGATTGTGTAGCAATAAGACTTTCCATTTGCTTAGTGAGAATTTCCACTTGAGATTGTTCAACTACACTTTTATTTGGCTCTACTTTAAAACCTTGAGTAGGCTCCATCATTTGAGGAATAGGAGTAGAGTCAAAAAGCATAGCATGGGATTGTTCTCTAACTTGCTCCTTAATTTGTGGAAGGCTAGCTTGAGGAAGACTAGTTTGCTCATAAAGCATGGATTGTCTTTGATGTCTATGGGCTACAGCCTCTACTACTTTACGCACTTTTTGCCAATTGTCAGTAAGACCATAACGCTTATCTCGTTCTTCTAATCGCCGTTCAACTTCCCTACGAGTTTTAGGATGAAGAAGCTTAAGAAAATTGATCACAAGATCAGGTTCCAAAGTTATCTTATCCTCATCAGGAAGTTGTTCATAGCATCTAATATACTCATTTTGTAAGTGAGTAATAGAGCTACTAGGCTTTGGTGAATTGACTCATCGTAAGAATCCATCCTGATTATGTTGGCTATAATCTTCAAGATAGAATTCTTTGAGCATCTCCTTTCTAAAATCACTCCAAGGAAGACTATCATATTGAGTGACACGGTTTATGATAGAGCTATCAACAATTCGTTCAAAGAATGATATCAAAAGATCTTCGGGAAGACCAAAAATCATAGCTTGCTCTTCAAACAAATCTAAGTAGCTTGTGATGTTGATGCCATTGAATTTTCCCTTCTCTCTCAACATAGGAGAGACTATTCTTTGGCCTTGCTTCTCAACAATAAGGGATTTGAATCCTTCCTCCATCTTATGTGAATAAGCAAGTGATGCACGATGCTCTAGATCTCTCACAAATGCATTTACTTCACGACGAAGATGTGCACGATACTGTGAGAAATCTAGTGCAACACTCAAGACTGATGATGATGAAATGATGAGGATGAAAAATATGAAGCAAAGGATATGGATCACAACCTCCCAACAAGATCAGAAGCAAATGCCACGAAGCGTTTCATGTCAGGTTCAAATGTGGAGGTAATCACAATCCGGGTGGATCGGGTCCGGTCGTGGCACACACAGGGTGTATGAAGCTAATGAATGTTGGAAGGTTTAAGGACGTGAAAGTGAAATTAATGTTGAGTATGGAGAAGAGAGAGATGTTGAAATGATTATGGGAATGGGAATGTAGGAGTGCAGGTTAGATTGATGAACTGAATGATAAGAATGAAAGAGAACCATACACACGAATCAAATTTGGAAGGAAGAATGGTCCATTGAAGGAGCTTCTTAAACACTTCCTAATTCCAATCCATATGCATAGTCTTCTTTGGATGATATGTATGCATGACGAGAATAGATGGAATCCTTACACATAAATTAGTTTCGAAAAGAAGAATGGTCCAATATTGGAGCTTCTTATACATTTTCAAAAACTAATCAATATGTATGGGTATGTATGGATTATATGCATGCAAGTGAATTATGATGATAGAGTTTAATCACAAGCTCATTGAAACATCCTCACTGGTTCAACGCAATCCTGCGGAGCCTTCTTACACATAGAAGAAAATAGAAGACATGTAAAAATACTTAAGAAACTGAGAGACAAGAGAGAAGAGACAAGTGACAAGTGACATGAATTAAAAGGATTTGAATTAAGTTAAATGTATAAGATCGTCATGGTACGTCAAGCTAAGCAGTCTACTGATCAAAGGCGGTTCCGACCTTCAAACCATGACAGTTCAACCGAATGTCATACGTAAGAAGGTGAGTTCCACTTCATTGACCCTATGTATGTCTAGGCTCGTAACGTCTAACTAAAGAAGTCTAAGACTCATTAAAACCAGCTCTAACTCACTCACACGCTCCACCGAGGGTGAGTCAAGATAGAGATGCTGGTTTCAAGAGCCTATCCTAGATTGGAGTTCTAACTTAAATTTGAAACTAGGTACTATACTCATACTAGCCCACCTTGGATCCTCACTGGCTCAACGGAGTGTGATCGTCTCAAGGAAACCGTAAGCTAGCATGATCCCTATGGATGCTTAACAATGATGCTCTAAGAGTTTGGAGGGGGGTTTATATAGTTTTTTGAATGAATTTGGGCCCTTGGATCTAGAGAAATCAACTCTCAACTCTAGGATCACTACTTTCGATTACAACCATTTGATTAATCAAATCAATGGCTTGGAATTGTTCTCTCTATCAAATCTAGTGTAAAGGAGTTTAGGCACCTTCATTCTCCACCATTGGATTTGGGGATGATCTGGACCGTCGGATCAGTGCTGACATCAGTTTGGATAAGATAAGCCACTATTTTTGGAGAAAAGTTGCATTATTGATCTTTGATTGTCAAAAAAGTCTTCTTTTATGGAAAAACTCGTGGATCCTCCTTGCTTTAAGCATAAATGCATCTCCACCCTTGAATATGAGCTCATCTTGATCGTACAACATGGCTCAATCAGCTTTCACCATGTGGTAGCCCTTCAGCCCTTCAATTTGCTTAAACTAGAAAACTGCGGTGATCCTGAAAACTGGACTTTCTGCTCTTTGACCCTCCAAATAGGCTTTGATGAAGATGAAACTTTGTAGGACTATGTTTCCAAAGAACTCTAGCAGGAATATGCAAAAAAAACTTCCATCTGAATCTTCCTTGTACAAGTTTGTCTACATTTGGAAGCTTGCAAGGTGGCATTAAGGTCTCTAGGAAGCTCTGATAGCCTTGAAACTTTGTACAAATATGTAGCCACATATGATCTTTATACATGCCAAACCATATGGCGAACATAAATTTCTATACAAGAATTTATAGGGTCAAACTAGAAAATATTCGAAAGGAAGAATGGTCCAATATTGGAGCTTCTTTTACACTTTCAGAAACTTATCAATATGTATGGGTATGTATGGATTATATGCATGCAAGTGAATTATGATGATAGAGTTTAATCACAAGCTCATTGAAACATCCTCACTGGTTCAACGCAATCCTGCGGAGCCTTCTCACACATAGAAGAAAATAGAAGACATGTAAAAATACTTAAGAAACTGAGAGACAAGAGAGAAGAGACAAGTGACAAGTGACATGAATTAAAAGGATTTGAATTGATTTACATGTATAAGATCGTCGTGGTACATCAAGCTAAGCAGTCTACTGATCAAAGGCGGTTCCGACCCTCAAACCATGACAGTTCAACCGAATGTCACACATAAGAAGGTGAGTTCCACTTCATTGACCCTATGTATGTCTAGGCTCGTAACGTCTAACTAAAGAAGTCTAAGACTCATTAAAACCAGCTCTAACTCACTCACACGCTCCACCGAGGGTGAGTCAAGATAGAGATGCTGGTTTCAAGAGCCTATCCTAGATTGGAGTTCTAACTTAAATTTGAAACTAGGTACTATACTCATACTAGCCCACCTTGGATCCTCACTTGCTCAACCGAGAGTGATCGTCTCAAGGAAACCGTAAGCTAGCAAGAGCCCTATGGATGCCTAACAATGATGCTCTAGGAGTTTGGAGGGGGGTTTATATAGTTTTTTGAATATGAATTTGGGCCCTTGGATCTAGAGAAATCAACTCTCAACTCTAGGATCACTACTTTTGATTACAACCATTTGATTAATCAAATCAATGGCTTGGAATTGTTCTTTCTATCAAATCGAGTGAAATTTATTCGGAGTTTTGAACTGGAGAAAAGTTCGAATTTGTGCTTACTATTGTAAATGGTATCGTGACGTGCATTTTCAGAGAGTTAGTGAGTTGGAGAGGTAGTTGAGACAAGGCACCTGCATTGTGGCTTAGATACTTCACTTACCATCATGTGTGCACATGTCTTCATACACTTGGTACGTCTATTTCTATGGATTGATAATTAAACCTGTATTAATTCACCATTATATGCACTTGTGGGGCGATTGAGGTACAGTCTCATCGACACAAGTCTCTATGACTTCATGACTTACGTACTTAGGGGTATAAATACTTATATGTAATTTATGGTTTGTCCATCCATTGACTTCAATTGATAACTTTCATGATTATGTAGTCTTGGGCCATCCCAGTCTTTCCCTTCCTCCTTTCCACTTAATACTTACTTATGTGCCTGAATGTGATTGTACTCCTAAAACAATGCCTTATGCATGCCTTCATAAGCTATTGAATGTATGTACTCGTTAAATAAAATAAGAAGAGAGAATTCTTTCTTTTTATCTTTATAAGCAGATCTTCACAAATGATATGCAAGATAAATAACTATAAAAATAAACAAGAGAAGAGAAAAGGTACTTCCTTGAATTCCACTTGATGAAGAAAATCCAAGTCTTTGGGCTTTGTCTTCATCTTCATCTTTTTTTAGATTTCTTCAAAACTTGCGAGATAGTTGTTATATTCTAGAGATGTACATGCTTGGAGGAACAAGAAGTTCCTTGCTCGGGGGATAGCCAAGGCCAAAAGCCAACTAGAGCTGTCATTCTCCACCATTGGATCTGGGGATGATTTGGAGCGTCGGATCAATGCTGACATCAATTCGTATAAGATAAGCCACTATTTTTGGAGAAACTTTGCATTATTGATCTTTAACTGTAAAAAAAGTCTTCTTTGATGAAAAAATTCGTGGATCCTCCTTCCTTTATGCTTTAACGCATCTCCACCCTTGAACATGAGCTCATCTTGACCGTACAACATGGTTCAATCATATTTGGACATGTTGTAGCCCTTCAAGCCTTCAATTTGCTTAAACTAGAAAACTGCGGTGATCCTGAAAACTGGACTTTGTGCTCTTTGACCCTCCAAATAGGCTTTGATGAAGATGAAACTTTGTAGGACTATGTTTCCAAAGAACTCCATCAGGAATATGCAAAAAAAACTTCCATCTGAATCTTCCTTGTACAAGTTTGTCTACATTTGGAAGCTTGCAAGGTGGCATTAAGGTCTCTAGGAAGCTCTGATAGCCTTGAAACTTTGTACAAATATGTAGCCACATACGGTCTTTATACATGCCAGACCATATGGCTAACATAAGTTTCTATACAAGAATTTGTAGGGTCAAACTAGAAAAAGTACATTTTTACAAAATGAACATAGCATATCAATGTGCTACAAAATCCATTTTCTGCTGAAATTTGGGCTATAGACTGCCATTGACAATCTTTAAGAGTATATGAATTTTCATCTAATTTGGTGACAATGAAATTTTTGCCCTAATTTCCTAACTTTGACCAGCATTGACCGCTACCATGGACTTTCTTGATTTCTTTGAAACTTTGTATGTGAGCTTCCTTTGACATCCTTGATGCATCCTGGGCTTCTCAGGGAATTCCGGCTACCTTCACCAAATATGTTTTTTGTAGGCCTTCACAAGTGAGAGAGGAAAGAAAATCTCGACGACAACGGCCACTGAATGATGAGGTGAGGGAGGAGGACTAGGAGGTAATGGCACCTTAGATGGGGAAAGGGTAGGTGTCATGATAGGTTCAATATGGGTACCTTGCATCGTAGTGTGTAGTGAGGAAGGATGCGCAGTGGATGTCATCATATCGGGTTGAGTGTCCTTGTGAACAAGAGACTCTTCATCCTACATTTGCTCCGTTTGGTTAAGAATATCCGTGATTGCATCCAGTGCTCTATCAGTAGTCTCTTACTGTTGCTGATTGACCATACCAACAGGTTGAACATCTTCCGTGATCGTGTCCTTATCAGTTTGACCCTTAGGAGATGGTGGGATGGAAAGGACCTGCACAGAGGAAGTTGTGTCCTGTAGAATGGCTGTAGCAAAAGAGTATTGTGCTTGAATTTGCAAGGGACTGATTTTCCTACACTTTCCCCGAGAAAACTGCAGAAGATCGTCATTATCATCATCAACACCCATAACTTGCGCTGATTCTTCACGGAAAAGAAGGATGTTTGTCAGAGGAGGTTGAACAATTTGAATAGCAGGAAGGAGAAAAGAGAGAAGATGAGGAAGATGAGTCCAAGGGATATCACCTTTGGCTATCTGTCTTGAAATCGCTTAACATTCACGATGGATTCACCAAAAGAAGAATAATGCCCAATTAACAAATTCGCAGGCAGCAGCGTCGATCATGGAATAAAAGGGGCGAGAGATCCCATATGTGCATTTCTAGAGGTTGAGAGTAGCCACCAAAAATTGTAGAGCAGATCATTCCGGTCCAGGTCGGCAAAGGATAGCGAAATAGTTGGAAGATTGGCGAGGAAATAATTGCTTCATTGTTGCCATAGGCAGTAGAAGGACATCCACACTTCCATCTTGAGGTAGATGGAATCCTTCATCCACAGTATTCAGGGTAACGATGAGACATGGATTAAGGCAGGTGATCGGCCAACAGGTCTCTGTCTTGGGGGTATCAGCAATAGCGACAATGACTCGAGCGAAGAAGGGATGACATTCGACCGAATGCCAAGGCAATTCGGCGAATGCCAATAACTCGCGGGCATGCAAGAACTCACTCAAGTTGGGAGATAACCCATCACGGAAGGTGGTAATGTTGGGTAGAGCTTCCATGGTGGTTTGCACAACAATATAGTAGAGAGTACCCAGAGTGCAAGTACACCATAGCGAAAAGGAAGAAGAAGATCTTGGTTAAGTAAAAATGTAGGATGAAAGCACGGGTGAAAAATGCAATCATCACCAATGGAGGGAAACATGCATGCATAATGATGACATTCACGCATTAAGGAATTCCCAAACGTGGAGTGCGATGGTTAATCATGGATAATTAATCAAAATGGGAAGTTTATGGTCAGATGGTCAACCGAAATACACATGATGTAAACAATGGTCAAGATATGAAACAAACCTAAGCCAAATGAATAAAAATAATACCATCACCAAGTTAAGCTTAAGTAGATGGTGAACAATATGGACAAAGTTTCGACCCATTGATGGTTCTAGTAAGAAGAGTACTAGTTAAAGTGGATAACCGTAAAGTAGCTGGTCCAACCTGTTTTGCAATACGATAGGGACCGAACCATTGAAGCTTGAACTTGTCAGCTGAACGACTAGACTTAGCATTGTAGAAAAGAACTAATTGTCCTTTGGTAAAAATGGGAGTCTTGAGGAATCGATCATGAGTCTTAGCTTGCCTCAGTTGCACTTTGTGAAGCACCAAAAAACTTTCAAGATGTTGTTCATCCAAAGACCACAACACATCCAACTGGAAAGGAAAGGACTCTTTAGGTAATAACTTATACTCTAATGCCACCCGTGAACTAGGTACCACCAATTCCATAGGCACAATTGCCTCTAGACCATATGCCAATTTAAAAGGGGTACTACTGGTAGCAACTTTATAAGTAGTACGGTAAGCCCATAGAACCGAAAGAAGGAATTGATCCCACTGCTCCGAACATTCCAACATCAGTTTCTTTAGCATGTTAAGAAGGGTCTTATTTGTACTTTTGGCTAATCCATTTGCACGAGGATAGTAAGGGGAGCTAAATTTGTGGACAATGTTCAGAGTGCGGGTAAGCACTTGCATTAAGGTATTAGCAAAATGTGTAACTTGATCATAAACAATCTCCAACAAAAGACCATAGCGAGGAAAAGCATCACTCATCAAACATTTGATGACGACCGATGCAGTTGCGAACCGTAAAGCCCAGGCTTCAGCCCACCGATTAGCATAATCATTATAGGTAAGTATATACCGATGATTGGTAACTGTAGCAAGAGGCATAATGGGGCCAATGAAATCTAAGCCCCACTTTTGAAAAGGCTCAAGGGGAGGAACAGCCTGAAGCAGAAAATGATGTTGGTGTAAAGGTTGCTTAGATCATTGACAAGCATCACACTGTTGGACATGAGTAGTAATGTCATGCTACATAGTGGGCCACCATAATCCACTTTGCAGAATTTTTTGGTATGTAAGATCTACCAAAAAATGGCCATCGGACGGAGTAGAGTGAGCCACTGCGATAACCGAAGAAACTTCACGTGGTGGAATACAACATAAAAGCGCACCAGATGGATCCATATAATACAACTGTCCCACAATTATCAAAAATCGTCGACTATACATGGTCAGTTTACGACGAGCAGAAGTGGAAGTATTAGTTGGGGAACATCCACTGGTTAGAAAAATAATCACGGAATCATAGTATGATGGTGCCGCAAGAAGCACCTTGGAATCATCTTGAACCGAATCAGTCGCATAGATAGCAGGAGTGATATCATCAATACCTCCGGGGAGTTCACCGGAATCAAGCCGAGACAGAAAATCAGCAAGATCATGTGCTGGCCGTGAATGATGTACAACCTCATAATCAAATTCTTGCAGCAACAACATCCACCTGGCTAATCTACCCCCTAAATGTTGTTGGCAAACAAGATAAACCAAAGCTGCATGATCCACATGAAAGGTAAATGGACATCCAAGTGAATAGTGCCAAAAGTTTTTCACTGAATAAACCAAACCTAGACATTTGCATTCAGTTACAGAATAGTTCTGTTCAGTAGCGGCTAATCGTTGAATAGCATAATAAATAGGGCAAAACGACTTGTCTTTTTGTTGCATTAGCACACTGCAAATTGCTATGTCAAATGCATCCACAAAAACATGGAATGGGAGCTGCCAGTTCGGTGCTTGCAGAATAGGAGCCTCGGTTAAGAGTGATTTCAGACGATCAAATGAAAGTTGGCATTCCTCAGTCCATGAAAACTATCAAGGATTGCTAGTAATCAGCCAATTTAGTGGTATAGCCACATGAGCGAGCCATCGAAGATGTCATCCATGCCAGCGTATTTGTCCAAGGAATCTCATAACTTCCTTGGGTGTCGTAGTTGTAGGTGCACTCAACACTGCTTTCACTTTAACAGGCACTGCTTTCACTTTAACAAGATCCACTTGAATGCCTTTTTGCGAAATAATATGACCAAGAAATTTGCCACAAGAGACTGAAAATACTAATTTGATGGGATTTAAGCATAGTCGGAACTCCCAACACTTAGAAAAGAAGCAATGTAGGTCATAAAGGTGAGCTGATGCATCACCAGATAACGAAAAATCATCCAAATATACCTGCATAAAAGTAGTTAGGTAGGGAAAAAAGATTTCTTTCATGCATCATTGAAAGGTGCTGGGAGCATTGGGGAGACCAAACCACATCACCGTACAAGCATATACGCTCGAATTCATAATAAACACAGTCTTTGGAATATCCATTTCAGCCATGCGCACTTGATTATAGCCACTATAACCATCCGAAAAGGAATACATTTCTCGTCGAGCAACATCATCTAGCATCGTGTCCAAAAAGGGAAGTGGAAAGGGATCAGACACCGTCACTGCATTCAACTTCCGGTAATCGATGCAAATATGCAATTGCTTGTTTTTCTTTGGGACAATGACAATAGGCAAAATCCATTCAGCATGCTAGTCAATGGGAACAATGAAGCCTCCTTTCAACAACCAATCCAATTTAGCTTTCACTTGAGCAACATAGTTAGGATTCATTCGGTAATTGGGTTGTTTAATTGGCCGTGCATCCAGTTTCAGCATCACACGGTGTTGATAGATACGAGGATCCAATCCTTTCATATCGCGATAATCCCATGTGAGTACATCAACGAATTCTTTCAGCAACTGTAGTAAGTCAATTTGAAAAAATTTCGGTAGCCTTGCCTTAAGCTTAATCGGCCATGGATTAGCTCATTTCCCAAATTACAAGTGATTAGTTGATCTTCTGATACATAAAACTATCGAGGCATGGAGATATCCTTAGATGGATGGAATAATTTTTGTAGATTCGTGGCATTCAAGGTGATCCGTAACTGGATCCACTCCTTTGATAAGCAGAACTACGGGACAAGCGGCCGGAGTCCAATTATCCACAATGGCTTGTAAATCAATTGTACCCAATGTTAGCAAATCCTGCTTAGCATTTAGGAAAACTTCTTCTTCATCATCTGAAAGTCCATCCAACATATGCATGGGTTCAGCCACATAAGGCCGAGCATGAAGGTCACAAGGCTTCATCTCGTCCAAGGGTACCACATATTTGTTAGTATATGATCAATGTCTACCCCTCATGATTGTATGCACATTTTGTAAGGCCCCCATTATGAGGGGAAGCCAAGCGTGCATTACCCAATTGATGGGAATCCCAACTTGCATGTTGGATTAAGGTCATATTGGACCATGTAAGGTATTGTAAGGAAAGGGAGTTACTAGGGTCCCCAATTATGGGGTCCGGGGCAATGGTGAGCAACCCCAGCTGGGCGGTCCAAGGGGGCCAGCGGGCCCTCTGGCTGGGGGGTCCCAGGGGGTGTAGCTCAGTGATGAGTAGCACCTCCTTTAATGTCAATCCGGGAAGACATGAGGATGGTATGAAGACCTCGAGCAAGTGAAGGCACAAATGTGTGAGTGAGAAGCACACCAACATGCACACACATACACACACGCACACACACGGCAAGAACAAAAAGAGTAAGACAATGGAATCACTTCTATTATGACCAAGTTCTCATACAAGCTCAAAACTACAAGAAGCTAGCTTCAAAATATTTATAGTTTTTGACTAGCTTTGGCCCTGTCCAGACCTAGTGTTCGGCCTAGTTAAAAATTAGGTTCTAGGGCTTATTTGAGGGCTCAAACGAGATCTAAAAAATATGAAAATTGGCAGGCAACTACTTCTAATGCTCCCCAAGCTCGACGACTCCTCGGCTTGCACAAAATGGAGCTAGAAAAAGGTGAAACGGTATTTACAAGTGTTTTGAGTGATGAGAATCACTTTTAACATGATGTAAGGTTTGGAAAAAATTTAAAGGGTTGCCTTAGTGCTAGATCTGCATGTATACCCGTACTTTCTTCTTCCCATACGATGCAAACACTCTCCCTCCCCTAGCGTCTGTCGCCTCTGACAGGCCTCTGCTCCACCGTTTGATCAATGTACTGTTGTAGTATGTCAATAGCCAATTCTTGTTCTTTAATCCGCAGTCCCTTGACCAGGTCTCTCTGCAGGGCCTCCCAGTTAACTGCACCCGGCATCTCACGTTGGCGCGTGGTGTAGAGCTCTGAGTGCATTGTCTGTTCACACACGAATAGTTGTACCAGATGAGTGGGGCGTGGCACGAATACTTCTGAGTGTGCTTCCCAGAACCCGGTGGTGAACATGTCATCAAACGTTTGCTTGTAACAAGCAGGGAGATATCTTATTCGAGCATGCCACGCATAAGCCACTCGAATACTTGGGGTCGTGCTCATATCATAAAGTAGGTCGTAGTTACTGTTGATGAAGCCTGGAATTGGTGGCTGAATATTACGTACATTTCGAAAAGTCTTTAACACCACTTGCATCATGTCCAGTATCTTGAGCATCATCTGTGCAGCAACGTCAGGCATGGGGTGGAGGCATGGCATCCAATGTCTGATGGTAGCCATCATGTAAGCTATAGTAGGTGTGCCGGTTGGGGGTGCAATTGCAGGGTAATTGAGCCATTCTTTGCAATTGGCATTGTTCTTAACTTTTATGGCAAATGCCTTCCATGATCTTCTCCGTTGCACTGGCTCGTAGCAATTGTTATATTTCAAGTGCATGGGCGCGTGATCCCATGTTCGTAGCATCTCCGGATAGGTCTCCGTAACTTTTGCCTCCAGGTTGGTTGGAATATGTTCCCTTTGTGGGCATCCTCTGGAATGTCCTCAGGTTCAAACTGGGTAGCAAAAGTAGGGTACTTGTTGGTTTTGCGTTTGATCTCAGCGTTGTAGTCTGCCAACAATACAAAGTATGGTTTATATTGTAATTCGGAGCTGGTTATCAGTCGCTGGTAGCCAAGTGCTTGAAATATTCCGATTGAAGTATGGTCTCTTCAATAGTCCTCATGGCCAACATTTGGGTGGAGATACGTTCCTCATGAGTTGCCCCCCCTCCTGGAATGGGTTGAGGCTCGTAGTTGTCTTCAAATGTTTCCTCCACTGGAATGATTACTGCTTCTTCTTCTATTGGTTGATGAGATGGAGAGGGGGGTCTTTCATACTGTAATAGCTTGATCTTTAATTATGCCACTTGTTGTCGTAGTTCAAAGGGACGGCCTGGAAGCTAGCAGGGTCGATGGGTGCCCCTAGAGTACTTTCTATGGCGGCTTCAAGGTTGTCTTGATTTTGTTGCTGTAATCTCTTGTTTTCTTCTTGTGCAGCCGCTAGGTGGCGTCGGAGTAGAGCCATGTTTCATTGTAGTCTAGCATTACGGGCTAGCTGATCTCTGAGTTGTTCTTCCACTGCCCTAGTCGTCTCTGTATGTTTGGCTTCGAGCTCCACATGGGATTGTTGGACGGCGGTGACTTCTTGTTGTAATGCTGCATTACTCAATTCCAAGGCATTGACACGTGCCTGGAGGTTGGATGAGAGAGTACACAACTCCTTATTGTTTTCTTCCAATAATCGGTATTCTTCCTTAAGCTGGGCAGCGACTTCGAACATGGTGTCCAATGCATTACTGAATGAGGTGGATGCAGAGGTGGAGGTGAAAGATGCAAGGGTTCGGGGAATGGGAAAGGGAGAAGTGGATGTTGTGCTGACAATGGGTGTGTGCGGTGGCGTGCGTGAAGTTACAGGTGGTAATGTTGAAATAAAAGTGGTGGTGACTGGTCTTGTGGAAGGTGAAATGTCCATAGGATCGGACGTGATGGTGTGCGATGTGTGAATCGTGAATACGGGAATGGTAGGTGGTGTGTGAGTGGTGGGTGTGAATGTGGGTGAGGTGTGCTGGGAAAGGGAATTTCTCTTATAATCATCGAGTTGTTGCATCATATTTACAAGGTTTGCCAACAATGGAGGTAGGGTGTCTTGTTTTGGTTCTGAGGAGGTTAAGAGGGGCTCAATGGTCTGGGGTTGGGAAAGGGAAACTGTAGTGGTGAAGGGGAATGTGGGTGTTAAGGATTGGGTAGGGGAATGTGGCTGTCTAAGAGCTGGTTGAAAAGAAGGGTGACCTGTGATGGTTTGATGGGGGGCAGGATGACCTAAATGAGGTTGGGAAGATGGACCCGCAATGATAGGGGTAAAGACAGGTAAGGGCGACAAAATGATGGTGTGTGATATAGGTTCACTGAGGGTGGATATTGAATGCTCACGAATGCTAGCAGTGAGGGGTTCGGTGGGCTGAATGGGAGGTGACGGTGGAGATGTAATCTGTATATTTACATCTGGTTCATCAAGGTTAGTTGGGCTGGCCATGTGAACATCTTCTTGAGTGGTGGTAGGGAAGGCGGTAGAGACTTCTATTTGAATCATCTTCCCCCTTCGTGGTCGTGTATCAATCCTTCGTTGATCGTATTGAGGAGGGTTGCGATGTAACATGATCCGCATAGCTTCTATAATCCCATATGTCTCCGCCAGAAGGTTCAATGATTCCACAAAATGGGGATCCGCGTTCTCTGCTTCAAGCATTTGATTCACCATCGCTCTATTTGCCTCCTCTGATAGCTTATGTTGCTTTTGTACCTGCTTGATCGTTTTGTAGAGCCGTTTGAGTTGTGCGTTGTAAGCTGGGGCTTCCTCCTCAGTCTCCTCCGCTTCATTCCTCTGCATCTCCACTTGTTCATGTGTGCCTCCCACGTGAGTGTGTTGTGCCTCATCTTCCCAATGCACTCTTTGGGTTTCACTATGTGTCCGTCCTCTCTGGGATGATGATTTGGGGCCGTCCGTGTCTGAGAAGAATCCACTCTCAGATAAGTGGGCTGTCTGCAAGAAGCTTTCAAAGTCAAAAGATGTATCTTCTGCCAAAGTAGCCATGGATGCAAACTCAGCATCTATGGGTAGTGGAGGGGCTGATGGAGTGGGTGTACTATACCCCCTGATTGTGGTCCTTGGAGATGGATAGTGAAAGGGGCAACTTGTTCCTCTTCTCTGAGGGAAGCTTCTGTGGTGGCCTCACGAGGGATTAGAACCTGTGAAAGCGAACCACGCATTCTTTTTGCGGGTTGAACCCCTGACTTCTGCCCCTTGAAGAATTCGAGTTGTGAGTACTTAAGGGCCCTTGCGATCAGCACATCATAGGCAAGGCATCTGTAGATAATTCTTGTAATCGCACAACAACCATTCAAGGTAGGATTCCTCAGGCCTCGTTTGCCTGCCTCATATAACTGGTCCAGGATCCACACGGGCATTTTAATTGGTAAGCTCCCAGTCTCTGCTAGGTATAATCCATACCAAATTTTCTTATGAGGTTGGGTGAACCGGTCTTGCGCTGGAAAAGCAAAGTGTTGAAGGAACATCCGTAATGGTATGGCGATGTTGGGGGTGAGGGCACACATTTCTTTCAACTTCTTGATTTTATTGTTCTTCATAGACTCCGGTATCAAAGGATCTCGATCGGAAGGTACGTGGGTGCCATACATCTGAAGGGCTTCTCTGATTAAAGTAATATTCAACTCAAACTTCTTCATTTCCTCCTGGTTAGATAGAGAGGGCACCAGGAATCTGCCTGAATGATCTTTATCTCCTGTCACCTTCAGTGTGGCAATCAAGTAGTAGCACCGAAGAAAATCAGGTTTAGGTAAAGCTACACTAAAATAATCTTGCAATCCCGCTTTCAACCAAATATCTTGAAGAGGAGCTGCATTCTGTAATGTTTCAAATTCTCTCGAGAAGAATTGAAATGTCCACTCCTATATGTGGTCCGCATCTCCGAAATCTCCTGGCATCTCGTTGAACCAATGAGAATGCCCCTTCACTCTTTCTGTTAGGCCATTTGGAGGATCCGAGATAGGAATTCTTCTCACATTCATTAGCTCTTCAGGCCTTGCTGTCAGTGGAGCTTCCAGAGGCATGGTATCCCAATTACTTTGAGTGCTAGTGCCTGCCTGGGAGCTTGTTCCTGCTGCTGTTGCCATGTGACTCCTTGCAGCAGTTGATGCTTATCTGCTAGCAGAAGAGAGGCACATTAGTGTTGCATAGGAAATAGGATGTAATAGTGTTCCCTCCACAAGACTAACATGACAATCGAGATGGTTAGTGGTTAGAGGTGACGTGTTTGTGATAGATGTGAGTGGTGGTTAATGGTTAGTGTCATTCTAGATGCATACTTTGGATATGCAATGTACTCAGAATGCATCTACTTCAGAATGGATGGATTTACAAAATTGGGTTTGGGGGTTTGATACAGGGTTTAATTCTCCAGACTTTGTTTGAGGATTCGTGGCTCCTTGAGGTGATGATGGTTAAAGGTTCATGGACTAGATTGTGCTGGATTTGGGACCTTTTGGGTACCCATTTCCAGACATTCCTAGGTTTGACCGAGTGCGTGTTAGTGTGGGATGTAAATAGAGTTCCTGAGTTGTTTGCCAAGAGGACTTGTGAGTGTTGAATTATGCTAGTGACTAGAGTTGGAGCTATTTGGGCTCGTAAGCAGGCCTTGGGCACCCATATCTGTCTAGCATTGGGGCTAGCCTTCATTGACCACTTAGGGACCCAAATAGACATGGTATGCCTAGAGTGTTGACTAGGGATCTCCTTCACTTTAGCCCTTGACAGTGTGGCTTGCTTGATGCTCTTTTGAGACCCTATCTTTGGGGCCGTGATTTTTTCCCCCTTGCGTATCCATATCTGTTTCATGCCACGAGGCACTTCATACTGCCGAAGTTGGTGCTCATGCTTCTTGTTCATCGGTTTCCTCAGTGTCGGGTGTTGCTGAGTCTTCCCCTTTAGGTTCTTCTTTGGAACAGATGGGAGTTCCTCCTTGACTTCTGTACCTTTGGCAAGAGTGACAATCCTCTGCACCATAGAACTTTGGACAAGAATAACATTATCTTCATGTGGGTTCCGGGAGGGACCAGGAGTTGGTGCCTGTTCTAATGGTTTGAGTGCTTGATTTTCTAATTCCATCGTAAGGCGGTTTTGGCCTACCCAAGCCTGAAGAAGTCCACTTCTTAGGTTGAGGTTGACTGCGTGATCATAGATCCAGTCTTGGCCCAAGACGAGAGGTTTGGTAAGATCCTCGTCTTCACATACTAGTGCTTTTGCTGGCATGAGGACCTCTTGAATGTAGAGGGGAAGTTCCACCTCTCCCATGCAAGGAGTTTCAACACCTCCTAACCCTATCAGATATGCTTCTAGGGGTTTTACCTCCAATTGCAATTGTTGGCAATAAGAAAGCCGAACTGCACTAGTGGCCGCTCCTGAATCTATCAAAGCTCTCACGGTCCTTGCACTCTCTCCTTGTCCTACTTCTAGGGTCACAAAAGGTCGTCGATCAACTATTTTACGGGCCAGTTCACTTGAAGCCTTGCACATGGCCATGTGATAACCTAGAGCTTCACGAGTGTCAGTCATGGGTTGATCTCTACCTTGCCTTCTCAATTTCATTCGTCGAATGCGTTCTAAAGCTTCAGCCTGTGCTTCTTCTCGAATTCTCTTTTCCTCATCCTTACGTTTCTTTGCAGTAATGAGTCGATTGAGCATTTCTTCAGTTAGGGGTTCTTGATATAACTTGACTCTACATCCGCTTATGTAACTTGGTAGTATGTCTCCTTCCAGAGTGGCTAGTTGTACCGCTCCGCTTGTGGAGATCCTATTGATAATCATTGGTCCATAGCCCCTTTTCTCTAATTTTCGTGCATGTTGCTTCAAGGTGTAAACTAGGACTAGGTCTCCTGCTTTCAAGCCTTTATCCTTCACATGTGTATCAAAATACGCCTTTTGCCTCTTCTTGGCTGCATAGGTTCCTGCTGCAGCTCTCAATTGTGTCTCCCCTAAACGTTCAAGATCAAAGACTCTAGAGGAGAGTTCATGGCCTGACCAGTAATGCTCTTGTGCTATCTTTAACGTAGGTATCAAAAAATCCAATGGTAGCATTGCATTCTGGCCAAACACCATCTGAAAGGGTGTGGCTTGTGTAGCTCAGTGATGAGTAGCACCTCCTTTAATGTCAATCCAGGAAGACGTGAGGATGGTATGAAGACCTCGAGCAAGTGAAGGCACAAATGTGTGAGTGAGAAGCACACTAACATGCACACACATACACACACACGCGCGCACACGGCAAGAACAAAGAGAGTAAGACAATGGAATCACTTCTATTGCAACAAAGTTCTCATACAAGCTCAAAACTACAAGAAGCTCCCCCCAAAAATGAGCTCTCTAGCTCTATTTATATTTTTTGACTAGCTTTGGCCCTGTCCAGACCTAGTGTCCGGCCTAGTTAAAAATTAGGTTCCAGGGCTTATTTGAGGGCTCAAACGAGATCTAAAAATTATGAAAATTGGCAGGCAACTACCTCTAAGGCTCCTCAAGCTCGAGGACTCCTCGGCTTGTACAAAATGGAGCTACAAAAAGGTGAAAATGGTATTTACAGGGGTTTTAGTGATGAGAATCACTTTTAAATGGTGTAAGGGTTTTGAAAAACAATAAAGGGTTGCCTTAGTGCTAGATCTGCTTGTATGATCGTACTTGCTTCTTCTCGTATACTGCCAACACTCTCCCCCCCTAGCGTCTGTCGCCTCTGACAGACCTCTGCTCCACTGTTTGATCAATGTACTTCTGCAGGAGGTCGGTTGCCACTTCTTGTTCCTTGATGCGTAGTCCCCGAACCAAGTCTCTCTGGAGGGCCTCTCAATTGACTGCACCCGGTATGTCGGGTTGTGGCGTTGTGTAGAGTTCTGAGTGCATCGTTTGTTCGCATGCAAATAGGTGTAACAAATGGGTGGGCCTTGGCGCGAACACCTCTGAGTGTGCTTCCCAGAACCCTGTGGTGAACATATCTTCGAAAGTTTGCTTATAGCAGGCAGGGAGATATCTGATGCGTGCATGCCATGCATAAGCAACGTGTATGCTCGGGGTGGTGCTCATATCATATAGCAGGTCATAATTACCATTAACAAACCCGGGAATCGGAGGCTGAATATGGCATACATTGCGGAAAGTTTTGAGCACCACCTACATCATATCGAATATCTTGAGCATCATCTGGGTAGCTACATCTAGCATGGGGTGGAGGCGTGGTATCCAACGTCTGATGGTTGCAATCATGTAAGATACTGTGGGGGTGCCGGTTGGGGCTGCAATGGCGGGGTATTTAAGCCATTCTCTACAGTTTACATTGTTCTGAACCTTGATGGCGAAGGCTTTCCATGATCTTCTTCTTTGTACTGGCCCATAACAAGGGTTATACTTCAAATGCATGGGAGCGTGATCCCATGTTCTAAGCATTTCCGGATATGTTTCAAGTAATCTTTGCCTCCAAGTAGGTTGGAATATCGCCCCTTTTCTGGCTGCCTCTGGTATATCTTCTGGTTCGAACTGGGTGGCGAAAGTAGGGCACTTGTTGGTTATGCGTTTGATCTCAGCATTGTAGTCCGCCAACAATACAAAATAAGGTTTATATTGTAACTCTGAGCTAGTTATCAACCGCCTAGGAGTCAAGTTCGAGAAATATTCAGACTTGAGTATGGTCTCCTCTATGGTTTTCATGGCTAGCATCTGAGTTGCAACACGCTCTTCGTGAGTGTGGCCCATCTCCTCTACCTGCTTCATCCATGCTGACGGGGGTTCCTCATATGTATCCTGTCCCTCTTCAGTGATCCTGCCACCTGGAAGAGGTTGTGGCTCATAATTATCTTCGAATGTTTCTTCCACCGGAATGACAATAGTTTCCTCTTCACTTGGCTGATCAGGTGGGGAGGGGGGTCGTTCATATTGTAACAACTTAATTTTTAACTCGGCCACCTGTTGACGTAGCTCTAGTACTTCATTGGTTACTGATAATTCCGGCTCTGGTGAGGTTGCAGCGTTGGCCATCTCTTTAGGTTCTCGTTGGTGTGGTGTAGGCACTTGGGCTTTCTGTAGGTCTTTGACTTGGTCAGCAAGCTGATCATGTGCTTCTAAGAGATTTGCATAGGTTTCCAATATTTGTTGTATGTTTTCTGAGGGGATGGCTTGGAATTTAGCAGGGTTGATGGGTGCCCCTGGAGTATTGTCAATGGCTGCTTCAAGGTTGTCTTGATTTTGTTGCTGTAGTCTTTTGTTTTCTTCTTGAGCAGCCGCTAAATGGCGTCGGAGTAGAGCCATGTTTCGCTGTAGTCTAGCATTACGGGCTAGCTGATCTCTAAGTTGTTCTTCCGTTGCCCTACTCTTCTCTGTATGTGTGGACTCGAGCTCCACCTGATATTGTTGGAGGGTGGTCACCTCCTGCTGTAATTCCGTATTAGACAACTCCAAGGCAGTGACACGTGCCTGGAGGTGGGATGAAAAAGTACAGAGCTCTTTATTGTTTTCTTCTAATAACCTGTATTCCTGTTTAAGTTGGGCAGCAGCTTCGAGCATGGTGTTGAGTGCATGAATAAATGAGGTGGGTGCAGGGGTAAGGGTGGAAGATGCAAGGGGTCGGGAGATGGGAAAGGGAAAAGTGGATGTTGTGCCTACAGGGTTTGGAAATGGTGACGTGAGTGAAATGACACGTGGTGACATTGGAATAACAGTGGTGGTGGGTGATCCTATGGATGGTGAGATGTCCATGGGATCGGACGTGAGAGTGTGATTCGTGAACTGTGAATACAGGGATGGTGGGTGGTGTGATAGTGGTGGCAGTGAATGTGGGGGAGTGGGGTTGGGAAAGGGACTTTTTGTTATAATTATCCACCTGTTGGAGTATATTTACAAGGTTTGTCCAGAATGATGGTTGTGTGACTTGGGTTGAGTATGAGGCAGTTACCAGGGAAGTGGTGGATAGGGTTTGGGTGTGGGTGAATGGAAAAGGATGGGCTGAGGTCTGGCTAGTGGCAAGTGGTTGTCCAAGGGCGGGGAGATAGGAAGGGTGACCTATTATGGTTTGATCGGTGGCAGGATGACCGGTGTGAGGTTCAAAAATTTGGGTGGAAGTGATGGATGTGGGTAAAGGGAAGGATGTAAAAACAGAGGTGTGTACAATGGTTTCATGATGGGTGGATATCGGTTGTTCAGAAAGGCTAGTGGAGAAGGGTTCTGAGGGTTGAATGGAAGGTGACGGTGGAGATGGTACCTGAGTAATTACATCTTGTTCGTCAGTGGGACTTGGGCTCGTCATGTGAACATCCTCTGAAATTGTGGTAGGCAAGGCAGTAGAGACTTCCATTTGAATCATTTTCCCTCGTCGTGGCCGTGTATCGCGATAGGTCGGGTCGAGGTGTCGCGATAGGTCGAAGTGTTGCGATAGGTGGGAAGTGTCGCGATAGGTGGGAAGTGTCGCGATAGCTCGAAGTGTCGCGATAGGTCGAAGTGTCGCGATAGGTCGAAGTGTCGCGATAGCTCGTGAGGTGTCGCGATAGGTCGTGAGGTGTCGCGATACTCCCAAGTGTCGCGATAGGTCGTGAGGTGTCGCGATACTCCCAAGTGTCGCGATAGGTCGTGAGGTGTCGCGATAGGTCGAAGTGTCGCGATAGCTCGTGAGGTGTCGCAATAGGTCGTGAGGTGTCGCGATACTCCCAAGTGTCGCGATAGGTCGTGAGGTGTCACGATAGGTCGTGAGGTGTCGCGATAGGTCGTGAGGTGTCGCGATAGCTCGGGATATGGTGAATTTTTCTGTTCTGTCTAGTGATCCTGGGAGCTCTAGGCCTGCGCAGTGTCGTGGTGCACTCAGAATCGTGATTGGGTGAAGTTTTTAGAGTGTCGCGATAGCTCGAGCTCAACGCCTTGGGGATTGTGCAGATAGATTCCGTACCTGCTGAGCTTGCTGGAGATGATGATGAAGCTGCCACCTGCAAGAAACATGCAAAAAGCACACAAAACAAGAACACACACGCTCGCTCTCTCTCAAACTCGCACACAACAAATGAGGGGAATGACAAGGAAGAGGGAATATGTAGTGGAGAAGGAGGTGGAGGTGGAGATGGAGAAGGAGGTGAAGATGGAGATGGAGAAAAATCAGAAATTTACCGACTACTTACCATTCCAACGCGTCCTCTCTACGTCTTACCATCACACGCTCGTCCTCAAAGCTCGAATCCCCGGCAACGGCGCCAAAATTTGGTGTAGCTCAGTGATGAGTAGCACCTCCTTTAATGTCAATCCGGGAAGACGTGAGGATGGTATGAAGACCTCGAGCAAGTGAAGGCACAAATGTGTGAGTGAGAAGCACACTAACATGCACACACATACACACACACGCGCGCACACGGCAAGAACAAAGAGAGTAAGACAATGGAATCACTTCTATTGCAACAAAGTTCTCATACAAGCTCAAAACTACAAGAAGCTCCCCCCAAAAATGAGCTCTCTAGCTCTATTTATAGTTTTTGACTAGCTTTGGCCCTATCCAGACCTAGTGCCCGGCCTAGTTAAAAATTAGGTTCCAGGGCTTATTTGAGGGCTCAAACGAGATCTAAAAATTATGAAAATTGGCAGGCAACTACTTCTAAGGCTCCTCAAGCTCGAGGAATCCTCGGCTTGTACAAAATGGAGCTACAAAAAGGTGAAAATGGTATTTACAGGGGTTTTAGTGATGAGAATCACTTTTAAATGGTGTAAGGGTTTTGAAAAAACAATAAAGGGTTGCCTTAGTGCTAGATCTGCTTGTATGCTCATACTTGCTTCTTCTCGTATACTGCCAACAGCTTGGAGTACCGTTTTATAGGCAACTCGGTATGCCCAAACAGCGTGGTGTAGCTGTTTGTCCCAATCAGAGCGTTTGTTATTCACCAATTTAGTCAACACATTGCATAAGATCTTATTCGTGCTCTTAGCCTGACCATTAGCTTGTGGATGATAGGGAGCAGACTTCTTATGTATCACCAAGAATTCTTGGAGAAGGTTTTCTATGACTTCATTCAAGAAGTGTGTGCCTCTATCACTCACCAACTCTATTGGTAATCCGTACCTCGTGAACAAATTTTCAAATAAGAACTTTGTTGTTGTTTGAGCATCATTTTTTGTAGTGGCCTTCACTTCTACCCACTTGGTTAGATAGACTGTGGCCACGATGATATACTCAGCATGTAACCCTTAGCTGGGGGATTAATAGGTCCAACAAAGTCTATTCCCCACTTAGAGAATGCACGTCCACCCATCATAGGTTTCAATGGCATCTCATCCTTGCGTATAGGATACTGCGTCCGCTGACAAACCTCACACCTCTTCACGTAGGTATGAGCATCCATGTGAAGGGTGGGCCACCAAAATCCTGCAAACAGTATTGCCTTGATCACCCGGTCTGGACCAAAGTGTCCTCCTGCTACACCTTGGTGAGCAGTCTCTAATATCTTTAGATATTCGCTCTCATGGACACACAGTCTTAGGTAACCATCTTTACCACGTTTGTATAAATTATCACCAACAAATGCGTACTCTAGGGCTTCTTGTTCCAAACTTCTTTATCTGGCCAATGTCATATCTTGAGGGAATGTTTTCGTCCTCAAGAAGGCTACCAGTGGTTCATTCCAATCTGGCACTAGAGACACTCGATAAAGAGTGGCGTGTTCCACCGGTGGTTTAGTGCGACAGATTGGGCATTCTTTGCACATTCTATGGACATCAACTTCCATAGTTGGCCAATGCAGTCCTAGTCTCCTTAGAGTCTGTAGGGTTTGTTGTTTTGAGTAGTGTTGCTCTAATGCACCTACATGTGCTAATTGCAACCATTTAGCATACTTGTCCTCCTCTACGCAACAGGCTAATACTCCCTGATCGGTATGCTTGTACATACTTCCTGCCAAGATATGATACTTTTGAGCTTTTACTATCTCCCTCTCTTGTGTGTTTATTACTGAGTGATTAGGCCCATAGGTTAATACTAGCACTAATGGCTTAGCCCATTGAGGTACAACTTCCAAATTAAACAAGTAAGCATCAGGTAAGTCATCTAACACTCCTTGTGGGGCCTCTCCTGATGTGAGCCTAGAGAGATGATCTGCCCTCAGATGGGTCTTTCCTTTCCTCACCAAAACTTCGAGTCGTATTCCATTAGCAAGAGGAACCATCTTACCAACCTACCTGTATTGCATGGCTTGTTTACCAAGTACAACAGAGCTTGATGATCAGTAAAAAATTTAAACTTATTTGCAAGCAAATAGTGTCTAAACTTTTTAACTGTGTATACCATGCCTAACCCCTCCCGTTCAGGGGTGGTATAATTTCGTTCAACTGCATTCAGTTGTCTATTGGCATAGGCAATTCGAAGATCCATATTACCTTCAGCCGTAGGTTGTGCTAGCACGCATCCAATTGCATAATTGGATGCATCTACATGGACATGGAATGGCTTATTCCAATCTGGTGTGGTCAAGATTGGTGATGAACACAATCTTTGTTTGAGCTCCGTGAAAGAGTTCTCACACTCATCAGTCCACTCAAAGTTAGTTAGAAGGGCATACAAAGGCTTTGCAATGACGGCATACATGTGAATGAATCGGCGGTAGTAACCACAATGCCCCATGAAGGCCTGTACCTCCTTGACATTCCTTGGCCTAGGTAGTTCTGCAATGCCTCTCACTTTCTCTTCATCAGTGGATATGCCATTCTTTGACACTGTGTCCTAGGATCTTGCCTTGCCTGACCATGAAAACACACTTTTCTAGGTTAAAACAAACTTGATATTCTCTACATTTGTCAAAGATTTGCATGAGTTCGAGGAAATGTGTCTGTTTAATGTTGGAATGAGCGCATAGATCATCCACATAGACTTCCAAATTCTTCCTCAAGAACTCTTTAAACACGTGACACATCAATCTTTGAAAGGTAGCAGGTGCATTGGTAAGCCCGAATGGCATCACCCGAAAGGCAAATATGCCCCACTCTGTGGCAAAAGCCATTTTATGCTGATCTTCTGGTGCAATGGCTACTTGATTGTAGCCAGAGAACCCATCTAGGAAACTGTACACTTCCTTGCCTGCTACCCTTTCTAATAGATGCTCGGTGATAGGAAGCGGATAACTATCCCTGATAGTGGCTGCGTTAACCTTCTTCAAGTTAATGCATACACGTAATTTGCCATTCTTTTTGGGCACCACTACAATGGGGGATACCCATTCCGTATGCTCAATTTCATAGATAAATCCAGCTTCCACCAAGCGATCTATCTCTTCCTTGATCTTGGCCGCATAGTTGTCATTGTATGTCTATGGCTTTTGCTTAGAGGGCCTAGCCTCTGAAGTCATGGGGATCGTATGTGATCATATGTCAGGGTCTACACCTTTCAGGTCCTTGTAGCTCCAAGTGAATACATCTCGATACTCCCTTAGCAAAGCTATCAACTTTTGCTCTTCTTCTTCCGTCAGGTCATGTCCTATGTAGGTGCATCTTTCTTCTCCTTCTTCTATGGCTACAACTATTTTCTTAGTAGTTTCCTTGCTATCATAGGCCTCTCCTGATTGTGTCTCGCGTTTAGGAATTCTTACCACGAATCTTCTATCTTCTATCTCATACTTCTTAAAATTTTCCGGCACCTCAAACAAGGACTCCTCTTCCTCCGGTGTGGCTTCTTTCTTCTTTCTTTTCTTTCCTTCACTCTTGGTGGTCACTTGTGTGGTTAATCTCACCTCATTCATGACCTGTTCATGTCTCTGAGGGTGAACCTCTACCTCATAGAAGTATTCTCTCTCTGATGCAAATGGTGGGTCCATGATGATTGACTCTAGGTCGGAGTCACTTGCATCCTTAATTGCATCAGGGCTAGGTTCGCATTCTTCTAATACTGTATCTCCCATGATCGGTTCTATTGAAAAGATTGAAATGTCATAGCCATCCTCATCACAGTGGGGTGTCCATTGTTCTTCATTGATGGCTACATCCATTGTTGCTAAAATTTCAGCCCAGCCATGAGGCTCAAATTCTTTGTCAGGAAAAATTACAGGTGCATAGGCTGGGTCTTGAATTGATCTATGGGTTTCTTTTGCACCTACCTCTCTGGCTTTCTCTCTCTTCTCTTCTTCTACTGCTACCTTACACATCCATAAGTGAGTGTCTTCATGCATCCATGAGGATCCGGATCCTGTGGAATGCACAGACTCAGTCTCATCTTTGGCTCTATGGATGGGATTCCATTGAATAGGCGGTACGTCTCTATGAGAGTAATCCTTGAGATTGACTTTGGTTGTAACACCTAGATGTTGCAAATACAAGGAATTGGTTCCCCAATCCTGTACCACTTGCAATTGCCGCATAAATGGCCTTCCCAAAATCATCTTGTAGACTTGGTTTTTGCTAAAGTCACATATAGCAAAAGTATGCCTTACGATGGAATCCTTCAGCCATAGTATTTAGGGTAACGATGAGACATGGATTAAGGCAGGTGATCGGCCAACAGGTCTCCGTCTTGGGGGTATCGGCAATAGCGACAATGACTCGAGCGAAGAAGGGATGACATTCGACCGAATGCCAAGGCAATTCGGCAAATGCCAATAACTCGCGGGCATGCAAGAACTCACTCAAGTTGGGAGATAACCCATCCCAATCTTTCCCTTCCTTCTTTCCACTTAATACTTACTTATGTGCCTGAATGTGATTGTACTCCTAAAACAATGCCTTATGCATGCCTTCATAAGCTATTGAATGTATGTACTCGTTAAATAAAATAAGAAGAGAGAATTCTTTCTTTTAATCTTTATAAGCAGATCTTCACAAATGATATGCAAGATAAATAACTATAAAAATAAACAAGAGAAGAGAAAAGGTACTTCCTTGAATTCCACTTGATGAAGAAACTCCAAGTCTTTGGGCTTTGTCTTCATCTTCATCTTTTTTTAGATTTCTTCAAAACTTGCGAGATAGTTGTTATATTCTAGAGATGTACATGCTTGGAGGAACAAGAAGTTCCTTGCTCGGGGGATAGCCAAGGCCAAAAGCCAACTAGAGCTGTCATTCTCCACCATTGGATCTGGGGATGATTTGGAGCGTCGGATCAATGCTGACATCAATTCGTATAAGATAAGCCACTATTTTTGGAGAAACTTTGCAATATTGATCTTTAACTGTAAAAAAAGTCTTCTTTGATGAAAAAATTCGTGGATCCTCCTTCCTTTATGCTTTAATGCATCTTCACCCTTGAACATGAGCTCATCTTGACCGTACAACATGGTTCAATCATATTTGGACATGTGGTAGCCCTTCAAGCCTTCAATTTGCTTAAACTAGAAAACTGCGGTGATCCTGAAAACTGGACTTTGTGCTCTTTGACCCTCCAAATAGGCTTTGATGAAGATGAAACTTTGTAGGAATATGTTTCCAAAGAACTCCATCAGGAATATGCAAAAAAAACTTCCATCTGAATCTTCCTTGTACAAGTTTGTCTACATTTGGAAGCTTGCAAGGTGGCATTAAGGTCTCTAAGAAGCTCTGATGGCCTTGAAACTTTGTACAAATATGTAGCCACATATGGTCTTTATACATGCCAAACCATATGGCTAACATAAATTTCTATACAAGAATTTGTAGGGTCAAACTAGAAAAAGTACATTTTTACAAAATGAACATAGCATATCAATGTGCTACAAAATCCATTTTCTGCTGAAATTTGGGCTATAGACTGCCATTGACAATCTTTAAAAGTATATGAATTTTCATCTAATTTGGTGACAATGAAATTTTTGCCCTAATTTCCTAACTTTAACTAGCTTTGACCGCTACCATGGACTTTCTTGATTTCTTTGAAACTTTGTATGTGAGCTTCCTTTGACATCCTTGATGCATCCTGGGCTTCTCAGGGAATTCCGGCTACCTTCACCAAATATGTTTTTTGTAGGCCTTCACAAGTGAGAGAGGAAAGAAAATCTCGACGACAACGGCCACTGAATGATGAGGTGAGGGAGGAGGACTAGGAGGTAATGGCACCTTAGATGGGGAAAGGGGAGGTGTCATGATAGGTTCAATATGGGTACCTTGCATCGTAGTGTGTAGTGAGGAAGGATGCGTAGTGGATGTCATCATATCGGGTTGAGTGTCCTTGTGAACAAGAGACTCTTCATCCTACATTTGCTCCGTTTGGTTAAGAATATCCGTGATTGCATCCAGTGCTCTATCAGTAGTCTCTTGCTGTTGCTGATTGACCATACCAACAGGTTGAACATCTTCCATGATCGTGTCCTTATCAGTTTGACCCTTAGGAGATGGTGGGATGGAAAGGACCTGCACAGAGGAAGTTGTGTCCTGTAGAATGGCTATAGCAAAAGAGGATTGTGCTTGAATTTGCGAGGGACTGATTTTCCTACACTTTCCTCGAGAAAACTGTAGAAGATCGTCATTATCATCATCAACACCCATAACTTGCGCTGATTCTTCACGGAAAAGAAGGATGTTTGTCAGAGGAGGTTGAACAATTTGAATAGCAGGAAGGAGAAAAGAGAGAAGATGAGGAAGATGAGTCCAAGGGATATCACCTTTGGCTATCTGTCTTGAAATCGCTTGACATTCACGATGGATTCACCAAAAGAAGAATAATGCCCAGTTAACAAATTCGCAGGCAGCAACGTCGATCATGGAATAAAAGGGGGGAGAGATCCCATATGTGCATTTCTAGAGGTTGAGAGTAGCCACCAAAAATTGTAGAGCAGATCATTCCGGTCCAGGTCGGCAAAGGATAGCAAAATAGTTGGAAGATTGGCGAGGAAATAATTGCTTCATTGTTGCCATAGGCAGTAGAGGGACATCCACACTTCCATCTTGAGGTAGATGGAATCCTTCATCCACAGCATTCAGGGTAATGATGAGACATGGATTAAGGCAGGTGATCGGCCAACAGGTCTCTGTCTTGGGGGTATCGGCAATAGCGACAATGACTCGAGCGAAGAAGGGATGACATTCGACCGAATGCCAAGGCAATTCGGCGAATGCCAATAACTCGCGGGCATGCAAGAACTCACTCAAGTTGGGACATAACCCATCACGGAAGGTGGTAATGTTGGGTAGAGCTTCCATGGTGGTTTGCACAACAATATAGTAGAGAGTACCCAGAGTGCAAGTACACCATAGCGAAAAGGAGGAAGAAGATCTTGGTTAAGTAAAAATGTAGGATGAAAGCACGGGTGAAAAATGCAATCATCACCAATGGAGGGAAACATGCATGCATAATGATGACATTCACGCATTAAGGAATTCCCAAACGTGGAGTGCGATGGTTAATCATGGATAATTAATCAAAATGGGAAGTTTATGGTCAGATGGTCAACCGAAATACACATGATGTAAACAATGGTCAAGATACGAAACAAACCTAAGCCAAATGAATAAAAATAATACCATCACCAAGTTAAGCTTAAGTAGATGGTGAACAATATGGACAAAGTTTCGACCCATTGATGGTTCTAGTAAGAAGAGTACCAGTTAAAGTGGATAACCATAAAGTAGCTGGTCCAACCTGTTTTGCAATACGATAGGGACCGAACCATCGAAGCTTGAACTTGTCAGCTGAACGATTAGACTTAGCATTGTAGAAAAGAACTAATTGTCCTTTGGTAAAAATGGGAGTCTTGAGGAATCGATCATGAGTCTTAGCTTGCCTCAGTTGCACTTTGTGAAGCACCAAAAAACTTTCAAGATGTTGTTCATCCAAAGACCACAACACATCCAACTGGAAAGGAAAGGACTCTTTAGGTAATAACTTATACTCTAATGCCACCCGTGAACTAGGTACCACCAATTCCATAGGCACAATTGCCTCTAGACCATATGCCAATTTAAAAGGGGTACTACTGGTAGCAACTTTATAAGTAGTACGGTAAGCCCATAGAACCGAAAGAAGGAATTGATCCCACTGCTCCGAACATTCCAACACCAGTTTCTTTAGCATGTTAAGAAGGGTCTTATTTGTACTTTTGGCTAATCCATTTGCACGAGGATAGTAAGGGGAGCTAAATTTGTGGAAAATGTTCAAAGTGCGGGTAAGCACTTGCATTAAGGTATTAGCAAAATGTGTAACTTGATCATAAAAAATCTCCAACAAAAGACCATAGCGAGGAAAAGCATCACTCATCAAACATTTGATGACCACCGATGCAGTTGCAAACCGTAAAGCCCAGGCTTCAGCCCACCAATTAGCATAATCATTATAGGTAAGCATATACCGATGATTGGTAACTGTAGCAAGAGGCATAATGGGGCCAATGAAATCTAAGCCCCACTTTTGAAAAGGCTCAAGGGGAGGAACAGCCTGAAGCAGAAAATGATGTTGGTGTAAAGGTTGCTTAGATCATTGACAAGCATCACACTGTTGGACATGAGTAGTAATGTCATGCTACATAGTGGGCCACCATAATCCACTTTGCAGAATTTTTTGGTATGTAAGATCTACCAAAAAATGGCCATCGGACGGAGTAGAGTGAGCCACTGCGATAACCGAAGAAACTTCATGTGGTGGAATACAACATAAAAGCGCACCAGATGGATGCATATAATACATTTGTCCCACAATTATCCAAAATCGTCGACTATACATGGTCAATTTACGACGAGCAGAAGTGGAAGTATTAGTTGGGGAACATCCACTGGTTAGAAAAATAATCACGGAATCATAGTATGATGGTGCCGCAAGAAGCACCTTGGAATCATCTTGAACCGAATCAGTCGCATAGATAGCAGGAGTGATATCATCAATACCTCCGGGCAGTTCACCGGAATCAAGCCGAGACAGAAAATCAGCAAGATCATGTGCTGGCCCTGAATGATGTGCAACCTCATAATCAAATTCTTGCAGCAACAACATCCACCTGGCTAATCTACCCCCTAAATGTTGTTGGCAAACAAGATAAACCAAAGCTGCATGATCCACATGAAAAGTAAATGGACATCCAAGTGAATAGTGCCAAAAGTTTTTCACGGAATAAACCAAACCTAGACATTTGCATTCAGTTACAGAATAGTTCCGTTCAGTAGCGGCTAATCGTTGAATAGCATAATAAATAGGGCGGAACGACTTGTCTTTTTGTTGCATTAGCACACTGCAAATTGCTATGTCAAATGCATCCACAAAAACATGGAATGGGAGCTGCCAGTTCGGTGCTTGCAGAATAGGAGCCTGGGTTAAGAGTGATTTCAGACGATCAAATGAAAGTTGGCATTCCTCAGTCCATGAAAACTATCAAGGATTGCTAGTAATCAGCCAATTTAGTGGTATAGCCACATGAGCGAGCCATCGAAGATGTCATCCATGCCAGCGTATTTGTCCAAGGAATCTCATAACTTCCTTGGGTGTCGTAGTTGCAGGTGCACTCAACACTGCTTTCACTTTAACAGGCACTGCTTTCACTTTAACAAGATCCACTTGAATGCCTTTTTGCGAAATAATATGACCAAGAAATTTTCCACAAGAGACTGAAAATACTAATTTGATGGGATTTAAGCATAGTCGGAACTCCCAACACTTAGAAAAGAAGCAATGTAGGTGATAAAGGTGAGTCGATGCATCACCAGATAACGAAAAATCATCCAAATACACCTGCATAAAAGTAGTTAGGTAGGGAAAAAAGATTTCTTTCATGCATCATTGAAAGGTGCTGGGAGCATTGCGAAGACCAAACCACATCACCGTACAAGCATATACGCTCGAATTCATAATAAACGCAGTCTTTGGAATATCCATTTCAGCCATGCGCACTTGATTATAGCCACTATAACCATCCGAAAAGGAATACATTTCTCGTCGAGCAACATCATCTAGCATCGTGTCCAAAAAGGGAAGTGGAAAGGGATCAGACACCATCACTGCATTCAACTTCCGGTAATCGATGCAAATATGCAATTGCTTGTTTTTCTTTGGGAAAATGACAATAGGCAAAATCCATTCAGCATGCTAGTCAATGGGAACAATGAAGCCTCCTTTCAACAACCAATCCAATTTAGCTTTCACTTGAGCAACATAGTTAGGATTCATTCGGTAATTGGGTTGTTTAATTGGCCGTGCATCCAGTTTCAGCATCACACGGTGTTGATAGATACGAGGATCCAATGCTTTCATATCGCGATAATCCCATGTGAGTACATCAACGAATTCTTTTAGCAACTGTAGTAAGTCATTTTGAAAAGTTTTCGGTAGCCTTGCCTTAAGCTTAACTGGCCATGGATTAGCTCATTTCCCAAATTACAAGTGATTAGTTGATCTTCTGATACATAAAACTATCGAGGCATGGAGATATCCTTAGATGGATGGAATAATTTTTGTAGATTCGTGGCATTCAAGGTGATCCGTAACTGGATCCACTCCTTTGATAAGCAGAACTATGGGACAAGCGGTCGGAGTCCAATTATCCACAATGGCTTGTAAATCAATTGTACCCAATGTTAGCAAATCCTGCTTAGCATTTAGGAAAACTTCTTCTTCATCATCTGAAAGTCCATCCAACATATGCATGGGTTCGGCCACATAAGGCCGAGCATGAAGGTCACAAGGCTTCATCTCGTCCAAGGGTACCACATATTTGTTAGTATATGATCAATGTCTACCCCTCATGATTGTATGCACATTTTGTAAGGCCCCCATTATGAGGGGAAGCCAAGCGTGCATTACCCAATTGATGGGAATCCCAACTTGCATGTTGGATGAAGGTCATATTGGACCATGTAAGGTATTGTAAGGAAAGGGAGTTACTAGGGTCCCCAATTATGGGGTCCGGGGTAATGGTGAGCAACTCCAGCTGGGCGGTCCAAGGGGGCCAGCGGGCCCTCTGTCTGGGGGGTCCCAGGGGGTGTAGCTCAGTGATGAGTAGCACGTCCTTTAATGTCAATCCGGGAAGACATGAGGATGGTATGAAGACCTCGAGCAAGTGAAGGCACAAATGTGTGAGTGAGAAGCACACCAACATGCACACGCATACACACACGCGCACACACAGCAAGAACAAAAAGAGTAAGACAATGGAATCACTTCTATTATGACCAAGTTCTCATACAAGCTCAAAACTACAAGAAGCTAGCTCCAAAATGAGCTCTCTAGCTCTATTTATAGTTTTTGACTAGCTTTGGCCCTGTCCAGACCTAGTGTCCGGCCTAGTTAAAAATTAGGTTCCAGGGCTTATTTGAGGGCTCAAACGAGATCTAAAAAATATGAAAATTGGCAGGCAACTACTTCTAATGCTCCCCAAGCTTGAGGACTCCTCGGCTTGCACAAAATGGAGCTAGAAAAAGGTGAAACGGTATTTACAAGTGTTTTGAGTAATGAGAATCACTGTTAACATGATGTAAGGTTTGGAAAAAATTTAAAGGGTTGCCTCAGTGCTAGATCTACATGTATACCCGTACTTGCTTCTTCCCATATGATGTAAACACTCTCCCTCCCCTAGCGTCTGTCACCTCTGACAGGCCTCTGCTCCACCGTTTGATCAATGTACTGCTGTAGTATGTCGATAGCCAATTCTTGTTCTTTAATCCGCAGTCCCTTGACCAGGTCTCTCTGCAGGGCCTCCCAGTTAACTGCACCCGGCATGTCAGGTTGGGGCGTGGTGTAGAGCTCTGAGTGCATTGTCTGTTCACACACGAATAGTTGTACCAGATGAGTGGGGCGTAGCGCGAATACTTCTGAGTGTGCTTCCCAGAACCCGGTGGTGAACATGTCATCAAACGTTTGCTTGTAACAAGCAGGGAGATATCTTATTCGAGCATGCCACGCATAAGCCACTTGAATACTTGGGGTCGTGCTCATATCATAAAGTAGGTCGTAGTTACCGTTGATGAAGCCTTGAATTGGTGGCTGAATATTACGTACATTTCGAAAAGTCTTTAACACCACTTGCATCATGTCCAGTATCTTGAGCATCATCTGTGCAGCAACGTCAGGCATGGGGTGGAGGCGTGGCATCCAATGTCTGATGGTAGCCATCATGTAAGCTACAGTAGGTGTGCCGGTTGGGGGTGCAATTGCAGGGTAATTGAGCCATTCTTTGCAATTGGCATTGTTCTTAACTTTTATGGCAAATGCCTTCCATGATCTTCTCCGTTGCACTGGCTCATAGCAATTGTTATATTTCAAGTGCATGGGCGCGTGATCCCATGTTCGTAGCATCTCCGGATAGGTCTCCAGTAACTTTTGCCTCCAGGTTGGTTGGAATATGTTCCCTTTGTGGGCATCCTCTGGAATGTCCTCAAGTTCAAACTGGGTAGCAAAAGTAGGGTACTTGTTGGTTTTGCGTTTGATCTCAGCGTTGTAGTCTGCCAACAATACAAAGTATGGTTTATATTGTAATTCGGAGCTGGTTATCAGTCGCCTGGTAGCCAAGTGCTTGAAATATTCTGATTGAAGTATGGTCTCTTCAATAGTCCTCATGGCCAACATCTGGGTGGAGATACGTTCCTCATGAGTTGGCCCCATTTCTTCTACCGGTTTAATCCATGCCGATGGGGGCTCCTCATATGTGTCTTGTCCTTCCTCCGTGATGCTGCCTCCTGGAATGGGTTGAGGCTCGTAGTTGTCTTCAAATGTTTCCTCCACTGGAATGATTACTACTTCTTCTTCTATTGGTTGATCAGATGGAGAGGGGGGTCTTTCATACTGTAAATAGCTTGATCTTTAATTATTCCACTTTTTGTCGTAGTTCAAAGGGACGGCCTGGAAGCTAGCAGGGTCAATGGGTGCCCCTAGAGTACTTTCTATGGCGGCTTCAAGGTTGTCTTGATTTTGTTGCTGTAATCTCCTGTTTTTTCTTGTGCAGCCGCTAGGTGGCGTCGGAGTAGAGCCATGTTTCGTTGTAGTCTAGCATTACGGGCTAGCTGATCTCTGAGTTGTTCTTCCACTGCCCTAGTCATCTCTCTATGTTTGGCTTCGAGCTCCACATGGGATTGTTGGAGGGCGGTGACTTCTTGTTGTAATGCTGCATTACTCAATTCCAAGGCATTGACACGTGCCTGGAGGTGGGATGAGAGAGTGCACAACTCCTTATTGTTTTCTTCCAATAATCGGTATTCTTCCTTAAGCTGGGCAGCGACTTCGAACATGGTGTCCAATGCATTACTGAATGAGGTGGATGCAGAGGTGGAGGTGAAAGATGCAAGGGTTCGGGGAATGGGAAAGGTAGAAGTGGATGTTGTGTTGACAATGGGTGTGTGCGGTGGCGTGCGTGAAGTTACAGGTGGTAATGTTGAAATAAAAGTGGTGGTGAGTGGTCATGTGGAAGGTGAAATGTCCATAGGATCGGACGTGATGGTGTGCCATGTATGAATCGTGAATACGGGAATGGTAGGTGGTGTGTGAGTGGTGGGTGTGAATGTGGGTGAGGTGTGCTGGGAAAGGGAATTTCTTTTATAATCATCGAGTTGTTGCATCATATTTACAAGGTTTGCCAACAATGGAGGTAGGGTGTCTTGTGTTGGTTCTGAGGAGGTTAAGAGGGGCTCAATGGTCTGGGGTTGGGAAAGGGAAACTGTAGTGGTGAAGGGGAATGTGGGTGTTAAGGATTGGGTAGGGGAATGTGGCTGTCCAAGAGCTGGTTGAAAAGAAGGGTGACCTGTGATGGTTTGATGGGGGGCAGGATGACCTAAATGAGGTTGGGAAGATGGACCCGCAATGATAGGGGTAAAGACAGGTAAGGGCGACAAATTGATGGTGTGTGATATAGGTTCACTGAGGGTGGATATTGAATGCTCACAAATGCTAGCAGTGAGGGGTTCGGTGGGCTGAATGGGAGGTGACGGTGGAGATGTAATCTGTATATTTACATCTGGTTCATCAAGGTTAGTTGGGCTGGCCATGTGAACATCTTCTTGAGTGGTGGTAGGGAAGGTTGTAGAGACTTCCATTTGAATCATCTTCCCCCTTCGTGGTCGTGTATCGATCCTTCGTTGATCGTATTGAGGAGGGTTGCGATGTAACATGATCCGCATAGCTTCTATAATCCCATATGTCTCCGCCAGAAGGTTCAATGATTCCACAAAATGGGGATCCGTGTTCTCTGCTTGAAGCATTTGATTCACCATCGCTCTATTTGCCTCCTCTGATAGCTTATGTTGCTTTTGTACCTGCTTGATCGTTTTGTAGAGCCGTTTGAGTTGTGCGGTGTAAGCTGGGGCTTCCTCCTCACTCTCCTCCGCTTCATTCCTCTGCATCTCCACTTGTTCATGTGTGCCTCCCACTTGAGTGTGTTGTGCCTCATCTTCCCAATGCGCTCTTTGGGTTTCACTATGTGTCCGTCCTCTCTGGGATGATGATTCGGGGCCGTCCGTGTCTAAGAAGAATCCACTCTCAGATAAGTGGGCTGTCTACAAGAAGCTTTCAAAGTCAAAAGATGTATCTTCTGCCAAAGTAGCCATGGATGCAAACTCAGCATCTATGGGTAGTGGAGGGGCTGATGGAGTGGGTGTACCATACCCCCTGATTGTGGTCCTTGGAGATGGATAGTGAAAGGGGCAACTTGTTCCTCTTCTCTAACGGAAGCTTCTGTGGTGGCCTCAGAGGGATTAGAACCTGTGAAAGCGAACCACGCAGTCTTTTTGCGGGTTGAACCCCTGACTTCTGCCCCTTGAAGAATTCCAGTTGTGAGTACTTAAGGGCCCTTGCGATCAGCACATCATAGGCAAGGCATCTGTAGATAATTCTTGTAATCGCACAACAACCATTCAAGGTAGGATTCCTCACGCCTCGTTTGCCTGCCTCATATAACTGGTCCAGGATCCACACGGGCATTTTAATTGGTAAGCTCCCAGTCTCTGCTAGGTATAATCCATACCAAATTTTCTTATGAGGTTGGGTGGACCGGTCTTGCGCTGGAAAAGCGAAGTATTGAAGGCACATCCATAATGGTATGGCGATGTTGGGGGTGAGGGCACACATTTCTTTCAACTTCTTGATTTTATTGTTCTTCATAGACTCCAGTATCAAAGGATCTCGATCGGAAGGTACGTGGGTGCCATACATCTGAAGGGCTTCTCTGATTAAAGTAATATTCAACTCAAACTTCTTCATTTCCTCCTGGTTAGATAGAGAGGGCACCAGGAATGTGCCTGAATGATCTTTATCTCCTGTCTCCTTCAGTGTGGCAATCAAGTAGTAGCACCAAAGAAAATCAGGTTTAGGTAAAGCTGCACTAAAATAATCTTGCAATCCCGCTTTCAACCAAATATCTTGAAGAGGAGCTGCATTCTGTAATGTTTCAAATTCTCTCGAGAAGAATTGAAATGTCCACTCCCATATGTGGTCCGCATCTCCGAAATCTCCTAGCATCTCGTTGAACCAATGAGAATGCCCCTGCACTCTTTCTGTTAGGCCATTTGGAGGATCCGAGATAGGAATTCTTCTCACATTCATTAGCTCTTCAGGCTTTGCTATCAGTGGAGCTTCCACAGGCATGGTATCCCAATTACTTTGAGTGCTAGTACATGCATGGGAGCTTGTTCCTGTTGCTGTTGCCATGTGACTCCTTGCAGCAGTTGATGCTTATCTGCTAGCAGAAGAGAGGCACATTAGTGTTGCATAGGAAATAGGATGTAATAGTGCTCCCTCCACAAGACTAACATGACAATCGAGATGGTTAGTGGTTAGAGGTGACGTGTTTATGATAGATGTGAGTGGTGGTTAATGGTTAGTGTCATTCTAGATGCATACTTTGGATATGCAATGTCCTCAGAATGCATCTACTTCAGAATGGATGGATTTACAAAATTGGGTTTGGGGGTTTGATACAGGGTTTAATTCTCCAGACTTTGTTTGAGGATTCGTGGCTCCTTGAGGTGATGATGGTTAAAGGTTCATGGACTAGATTGTGCTGGATTTGGGACCTTTTGGGTACCCATTTCCAGACATTCCTAGGTTTGACCGAGTGCGTGTTAGTGTGGGATGTAAATAGAGTTCCTGAGTTGTTTGCCAAGAGGACTTGTGAGTGTTGAATTATGCTAGTGACTAGAGTTGGAGCTATTTGGGCTCATAAGCAGGCCTTGGGCACCCATATCTATCTAGCATTGGGGCTAGCCTTCATTGACCACTTAGGGACCCAAATAGACATGGTATGCCTAGAGTGTTGACTAGGGATCTCCTTCGCTTTAGTCCTTGACAGTGTGGCTTGCTTGATGCTCTTTTGAGACCCTATCTTTGGGGCCGTGATTTTTTCCCCCTTGCGTATCCATATCTGTTTCATGCCACGAGGCACTTCATACTGCCGAAGTTGGTGCTCATGCTTCTTGTTCATCGGTTTCC
The DNA here is from genome assembly GCA_020310875.1 of Ceratopteris richardii. NCBI lineage: Eukaryota > Viridiplantae > Streptophyta > Polypodiopsida > Polypodiales > Pteridaceae > Ceratopteris > Ceratopteris richardii. The sequence goes on along the minus strand of CM035417.1, from coordinate 9,104,293 downwards.
TCAGTGTCGGGTGTTGCTGAGTCTTCCCCTTTAGGTTCTTCTCTGGAACAGATGGGAGTTCCTCCTTGACTTCTGTACCTTTGGCAAGAGTGACAATCCTCTGCACCATAGAACTTTGGACAAGAATAACATTATCTTCATGTGGGTTCCTGGAGGGACCAGGAGTTGGTGCCTGTTCTAATGGTTTGAGTGCTTGATTTTCTAATTCCATCGTAAGGAGGTTTTGGCCTACCCAAGCCTGAAGAAGTCCACTTCTTAGGTTGAGGTTGACTGCGTGATCATAGATCCAGTCTTGGCCCAAGACGAGAGGTTTGGTAAGATCCTCGTCTTCACATACTAGTGCTTTTGCTGGCATGAGGACCTCTTGAATGTAGAGGGGAAGTTCCACCTCTCCCATGCAAGGAGTTTCAACACCTCCTAACCCTATCAGATATGCTTCTAGGGGTTTTACCTCCAATTGCAATTGTTGGCAATAAGAAAGCCGAACTGCACTAGTAGCCGCTCCTGAATCAATCAAAGCTCTCACGGTCCTTGCACTCTCTCCTTGTCCTACTTCTAGGGTCACAAAAGGTCATCGATCAACTATTTTACGGGCCAGTTCACTTGAAGCCTTGCACATGGCCATGTGATAACCTAGAGCTTCATGAGTGTCAGTCGTGGGTTGATCTCTACCTTGCCTTCTCAATTTCATTCGTCGAATGCGTTCTAAAGCTTCAGCCTGTGCTTCTTCTCGAATTCTCTTTTCCTCATCCTTACGTTTCTTTGCAGTAATGAGTCGATTGAGCATTTCTTCAGTTAGGGGTTCTTGATATAACTTGACTCTACATCCGCTTATGTAACTTGGTAGTATGTCTCCTTCCAGAGTGGCTAGTTGTACCGCTCCGCTTGTGGAGATCCTATTGATAATCATTGGTCCATAGCCCCTTTTCTCTAATTTTTGTGCATGTTGCTTCAAGGTGTAAACTAGGACTAGGTCTCCTGCTTTCAAGCCTTTATCCTTCACATGTGTATCAAAATACGCCTTTTGCGTCTTCTTGGCTGCATAGATTCCTGCTGCAGCTCTCAATCGTGTCTCCCCTAAACGTTCAAGATCAAAGACTCCAGAGGAGAGTTCATGGCCTGACCAGTCATGCTCTTGTGCTATCTTTAACGTAGGTATCAAAAAATCCAATGGTAGCATTGCATTCTGGCCAAACACCATCTGAAAGGGTGTGGCTTGGAGTACCGTTTTATAGGCAACTCGGTATGCCCAAACAGCGTGGTGTAGCTGTTTGTCCCAATCAGAGCGTTTGTTATTCACCAATTTAGTAAGCACATTGCATAAGATCTTATTCGTGCTCTCAGCCTGACCATTAGCTTGTGGATGATAGGGAGCAGACTTCTTATGTATCACCAAGAATTCTTGGAGAAGGTTTTCTATGACTTCATTCAAGAAGTGTGTGCCTCTATCACTCACCAACTCTATTGGTAATCCATACCTCGTGAACACATTTTCAAATAAGAACTTTGTTGTTGTTTGAGCATCATTTTTTGTAGTGGCCTTCACTTCTACCCACTTGGTTAGATAGATTGTGGCCACGATGATATACTCAGCATGTGAACCCTTAGCTGGGGGATTAATAGGTCCAACAAAGTTTATTCCCCACTTAGAGAATGCACGTCCACCCATCATAGGTTTCAATGGCATCTCATCCTTGCGTATAGGATACTGTGTCCGCTGACAAACCTCACACCTCTTCACGTAGGTATGAGCATCCATGTGAAGGGTGGACCACCAAAATCCTGCAAACAGTATTGCCTTGATCACCCGGTCTGGACCAAAGTGTCCTCCTGCTACACCTTGGTGAGCAGTGTCTAATATCTTCAGATATTCGCTCTCATGGACACACAGTCTTAGGTAACCATCTTTACCACGTTTGTATAAATTATCATCAACGAATGCGTACTCTAGGGCTTATTGTTCCAAACTTCTTTGTCTGGCCAATGTCATATCTTGAGGGAATGTTTTCGTCCTCAAGAAGGCTACCAGTGGTTCACTCCAATCTGGCACTAGAGACACTCGATAAAGAGTGGCGTGTTCCACTGGTGGTTTAGTGCGACAAATTGGGCATTCTTTGCACATTCTATGGACATCAACTTCCATAGTTGGCCAATGCACTCCTAGTCTCCTTAGAGTCTGTAGGGTTTGTTGTTTTGAGTAGTGTTGCTCTAATGCACCTACATGTGCTAATTGCAACCATTTAGCATACTTGTCCTCCTCTACGCAACAGGCTAATACTCCCTGATCGGTATGCTTGTACATACTTCCTGCCAAGATATGATACTTTTGAGCTTTTACTATCTCCCTCTCTTGTGTGTTTATTACTGAGTGATTAGGCCCATAGGTTAATACTGGCACTAATGGCTTATCCCATTGAGGTACAACTTCCAAATTAAACAAGTAAGCATCAGGTAAGTCATCTGACACTCCTTGTGGGGCCTCTCCTGATGTGAGCCTAGAGAGATGATCTGCTCTCAGATGGGTCTTTCCTTTCCTCACCAGAACTTCGAAGTCGTATTCCATTAGCAAGAGGAACCATCTTACCAACCTACCTGTATTGCATGGCTTATTTATCAAGTACAGCAGAGCTTGATGATCAGTAAAAAATTTAAACTTATTTGCAAGCAAATAGTGTCTAAACTTTTTAACTGTGTATACCATGCCTAACTCCTCCCGTTCAGTGGTGGTATAATTTCGTTCAGCTGCATTCAATTGTCTATTGGCATAGGCAATTGGAAGATCCATATTACCTTCACCCGTAGGTTGTGCTAGCACGCATCCAATTGCATAATTGGATGCATCTACATGGCCATGGAATGGCTTATTCCAATCTGGTGTGGTCAAGATTGGTGCTGAACACAATCTTTGTTTGAGCTCTATGAAAGAGTTCTCACACTCATCAGTCCACTCAAAGTTAGTTAGAAGGGCATACAGAGGCTTTGCAATGATGGCATACATGTGAATGAATCGGCGGTAGTAACCACAATGCCCCATGAAGGCCTGTACCTCCTTGACATTCCTTGGCCTAGGTAGTTCTGCAGTGGCTCTCACTTTCTCTTCGTCAGTGGATATGCCATTCTTTGACACTGTGTCCTAGGATCTTGCCTTGCCTGACCATGAAAACACACTTTTCTGGGTTCAAACAGACTTGATATTCTCTACTGTTGGAACTGAAGGACTCACTAGGTAAGGAAGCTTACGAAGGGAGTCAGAGAGAAGAGAAAGTACAAGCAGACAGAGCAGTCAACGACGATCTGGCAAGTAGGCCAATATTTTTTCAGAACACTAACGCATATAAAAGAGGTGGACACACAAGGAGAAGGAGCAAGTAGGGAGCTCCAAGAAATGTATGTCAACATGTTAATAGAAACCCCTACAAAAATAGTGATTTTCATCACTAAAAACCATTGTAAATACCAATTCACATTTTTGTAGCTCCATTTTGTGCAAGCCAAGGATTCCTTGAGCTTGAGGAGCTTTAGAAGTATCTATCTGTCAGTTTTCACATTTTTTAGACTTCGTTTGAACCTCCAAATAGGGTAGAGAACCTAATTTTTAACTATACCGGACACTAGGTCTGGACAAGGCCAAAACCTAGTCCAAAACTATAAATAGAGCTAGAGAGCTCATTTTTGAGGCTAGCTTGTAATAGTTATGAGCTTGTATGAGCTTTTTGAAAGTAATCTGATAACTCCATTGCTTCTCACTCTTTGTCTTGCCGTGTGTGCATGTGTGTGTGTATGTGTGTGCATGTTAGAGTGCTTCTCACTCACGCACTTGTGCCTTCACTTGCTCGAGGTCTTCATACCATCCTCACGTCTTCCCGGATTGACATTAAAGGAGGTGTTACTCATCACTGAGCTACACCAAATTTTGGCGCCGTTGCCGGGCATCGAGCTTTGAGGATGAGCGTGTGATGGTAAGACGTAGATTTGAGACGTTGGCGTTGTAGGTAATCTCTTCACTTTTCTTATTTTTCTCTTTCTTACCTCACCATCATCATCACCATCATCATCATCACCACCTCCCACCTCCATCTCCATCATCGCGAAAATTTTCAGTTTTGGTTTATATCACCTGCTCCACCTCATTTCCCTCATTCCACTTGTGAGAGAGAGCGAGAGAGCGATATTGTGTGCGTTGTTTTTGCTTGTTTCTAGAGATTTCTTGCAGGTACTGGCAGCATCATCATCTCTAGTACTCCGTGCAGGTACAAAACGTCACGAAACTGTCTCTGTGTCGCCGGCCTCTGTCGATCGCGATCGACAGAAAAATCGCCCATTTGGTAAAACAAAGTGCACCACCATAATCCACATGATGAGCACATTCTAAATCACTAAAAAGAGTTAAAAAATTCTGTGTTTCTTTGTCAATCGCGACCGACACCATCAATCACGATCGACAGCCACGATCGACAGACCCTATCAATCGCGACCGACAGACCTGTCGATCGCGACCGACTGACTGCCACGTGGGACCCTGTCAATCGCGATTGACACTGTCGATCGCGATCGACAGCCACGACCGACACCTCTGTCAGTCGCGATTGACATCGTCGATCGCGACCGACTGAATTTCAACGATTGATTGACTTTTTCGCGTAGCCGCGTGTCCATCGCGACGGACACAGCCCCGATCGACTGAATTCACGGCGAAAAACCCGGAAAAAGTGTCGATCGCGATTGACTCCATCGATCGCGATTGACAGGACCCAGGATCGACTCTGTCGATTGCAATTGACACTGTCGATCGTGACCGACAGGCCCTGATGGACACCTCTGTCAATCGCGATTGACAGACCTGTCGATCGCGATTGACAGGCCTTTTCGGCCAAATTTTTAGGGTTTTTTTCTTGCATCTTTTTTGGGTAATTTTGGGCATAATTAGCAAGCCATTAGTGATTTGTGACGTCCCTACACATGTATTTTTGAGAAAATCCTGAGAACTGTTAGCCTGTTCGAATCCTGTTTTAATCCCTGAAGCCTGAACTGACATAACTTTCTCATACGAAATCCGTTTGCTGTGATTCTTGTTTTGTTGGAAAGCTCGTGGGGAGTATTAGATAGGGTATTTTGAAGTTGACCATACCCAAGGGGAACAGAATTCAAGGATCTTTAGAATGGTTTTCCAAAAAATCACAATGCAAGTTGGTGTTTGTAATTCATGAATGAAAGTGAATGGTTCTGTCTTTGGAATTTAAGTCTAGAGCTAACTTTGGAACTCTTACAGATCTATTGAGAGCATCGAAGGGCATTCTAAGCAAGAGTAAGTGCAAGCTTGGGAACATGCTTCCTGGGCACTCAAGGGCAACCAAGAAGCAAACAAAAGGTTGGAAATTCTCAACCCCCTTTGCCAATTCCTAGCTTAGGCTAAGAACGACTAGTGCTAGGGGTAAGTCAGGGCAACGATAGGCATCAATCAAGTTGAAGACTACCTATGCACTCAAGTTCAAGATTAAACATAATCTCTTTGTGATGCGATAACCTTAAAGGAAAGAATCTAACGTGGAACGATCAACTTACAGTGCAAAAAGTAACTCAAATTTTCATGACGACGTGATTTCTGACAAGAGCATAAACACGGTAACCACTAAAAAGAATCAAGTGACTGATACAAAAGAACTCAGCAACGAGGTTGTACTCGGGCAAATTTGGGCTATTCAATTAGGCTTATGAACCTTAGATCAGGACAACATCTAGTAAGGGATAGACAAAGCCTTAGGTCTTCAGAGGCTAGTGTCAACCACACTGCTAGGTCTTGGGCCTAGCAGTTGAGTCACCACCCATACTACCCTAGCTCGGAGACTAGTGAATCAGAGATGTCTCAAGGTATGGACAGACCCACAGGAAGTTCAGGTGTGCCATATTTGTATAGGGTGGAAGGCCCCTACAAGATGCAGCTGGAATACATTAGGACCAACCGATTAGGTGCTAGCATCTATGAGGACTGCCTAGGAAGATATGTGGTCCAGATTAAAAACCCTGACCAATCCATAGGACTAGAGCACCTAGTTGTCAAGTTTGAAAACGGAGCATACTTGGACAAAGAAGGAACCATATACGTAGTCACTAGTCACCCAGATAGGGCGGACGAATTCGGAAATGTGATCCTAGAAGCGGACTTAGGTGACCTAGAGCAAGGAAACATGGGTACAGAACCTAGAACCCCTCGAGGCAAATCGGTTCTCACTAGGATTATCACCCCAGAGTGGATTCCCCAGGATAATAAGAGCATAGATTTGCTCCTAAATGGAGAGACTGACAAAGCCTTTTGGAGGTATAAATCTGATCGGCCAAATGATATAGGAACAATCATAATCTATGAGTTTAAGGATCCAGATAGCCCAGGCAGAGTGACCTACTTAGATCACGCTTCAGAGAGGATCTTTGTGGTTACAGAACATGATAGACATGCTTACACTTGGAAGGGTGAATTCGTCTTCTCCCAACCAAGATCGAACGTGTCCTATGGTCACCCTGGAGCTGGAACATCCCAAGCTCATGGAACTCAAAGAGACAGAAGTAGAGATAGGCCAGAAGTAAGCTTTGCCAATCCAGGGGGCAGAGAACGAACGAGGACGGAAACAAATAGAGTAGAACCTGAGGTACTTAGAGCTCCCAGGAATCAAAGAAATGCGGATGAGTTTCCTCTACCACGACCTAGAGAGCACACAAGGACTTTGAGACCGACTCAGCTAGTTAAGTCCATGAAGAACTACTTCGATGGTACTGGAGATCCATACGATCATGTGGCTGAGTTTAGGCAAGTCTTGAGAGCTGAACAAGTAGAAGATCTGTTCATGCAGTACAATGCCTTTGGTCTAACCCTTAGGAACACTGCCCTGACATGGTTTCAACCACTAAACGAGAGGCAGTTCAGGAGCATAGACCAACTCCTAGAGGCTTTCATTATTGAATTCTCTAAGAGTGGCATAAGACATAATACCTCCTCATTGATTCACAGCTTCAAGCAAACCCCTCAAGAGACGTTGAGACTTGCAGGAAGAAGATTTAGGCAATACTTAGAAAGATGCCCTGTTTCGGAGCTACCCACACCAGCTAAGCAAGTGGCTTTATTCTTGGATGGATTGCTAAGTACCAAATTGAGGTCATATGTGTATCTGAAGGACCCTAGGACTATAGAAGAGTGTGTACGCATGTGCATTGACATCGAGGATAACCTAGGGGAGGAGTTAGAGCTTTCCAAAATATACAAAGATTCAGATAGTGCCTCTAGCCTCTCTTCCACGCAATCCACATCAATTGAGGAACTCGCTGAGAAAGTGGCACAAAAACTAGGTGTCTCTAGCAAACAAATCCCAAGGTTTGCCCCAGTAAAGAGGTGCTATACTTGCGGTGGTGACCATATGGCGAACGTGTGTCCCATTACGGCTCAACCCCAAGTAAATCCGAGTAGCCAATACTATACCATAGAACGAAGATACACAAATCACACAACACAAGACTGCCCATACAACAAGCAAGCAGTTAGGCAAACCTACCCTCAACCATATCAACAGGGGAGATATCAGAACCAATATCCACCACAGCAGTATGCTAGGCCCCAACAAACCTACCAACCACAATATCAAGCCCAGCAAAGGCCTCAGCCTGTGTTAGCCCAACAACCTCCAGCTCCATCCAAGGTGATCCCTGTAAAGTATGCAGCTGCAAAAGAAAACCTGAATAGGGCCATAGTGCCAGTAACCCCATTGCTATTAGAAAGTGACCCCAGTGACCATAGTTTCGATTCTACACATGTTGATAGCCCCCAGGCCTACTACATGCAGTCTCCTGAACATGGTGAGTCCTACTATAGTGAAGAGCCAAATGAACCTAGTTGGGAGTCAGATTACACAAACGTCATGTACGCAAACCCCAACCCTAGACTTCAACCTAGGCAAGTAAGACCCCCATTCCCTAGAGGACGATGCTACAGATGTCAGGGAGATCATCTCATTCGTGATTGTCCCTTGCCTCCACCTACACAAACCCAATCAGTGACGATCCAGGGCTTTTGCCAAGAGTGTGGAAAGGAGCATCTCTTACGAGACTGCCCTAAGAATCCTAATAATATGCCAAAAATCACTCCTATTAACGTTATTGGGTTAGTGGTAGATTCCACAGGAAGTGTCACTTCCACTGCTCCCGTACAGGTAGTCACTAGAGCTCAAGCATTGCAGCAAAACCAAGGGGTAGGCCAGGAAAAGAGCCTAGATGCTAGTGAAACAGAGAGCATGACAAAGAAAAGGACTAGAGCTTGGAGAGATAGTCGTGAAAGAATGAAAAGGCAATGGGCAAAGAAAATGAGTGAACTTGAGGAAAGCCTAAGAGAAACCAAAGCTAGGATAACCGAACTCACATCTCAAACTCCCCCTCACACTACCCCACCACCACCATTCCCATCTCCATCTGACCCACCACCTTCCAACCCACCTCATACGATTCCACCACCCCCTAGAGTAGGATCTGTCCTAGCAGATCCCACTCCCGAGGACCTAAACATGATGCTTAAAGCCTATCAGGCCAGAATCCAAGAAGGGCCAAACATAACTAATCATGAAAAGTGTTATCCTAGAGCAGAACTAGAGCTAGAACGAGCCAAGATTTGTGCTAAGATGGTGGAATTGGCTCAAACCATGTTTGAAGCCATTCGCCTATTTAACATCTCTAGTTCAGTGAAGACACAGTTACACTTTGATGGACTGCTAGAAAGAATAGAGAAGCTGATTGCACAATCAGAAAAGGAACCCGCCTCTAAACATAAGGACAAGGCAAGTGAAGGAGCAAGTCTTCCTGCCCAGGAAGCCTATGTGCCTAACTCTACGGAGCTAGACACATCATCTTCTATGAATCGATTCACACCAGAATTCCTACGAGAGCTTCAAGAAGACAAATGGGCTAAAGAAAGTGAAGTCCCTCCTCCAATTGAACTTGTGGATGATGCACATGACCAATTCCCACAAGACATCCCATCCATTTATGAGGAGCAGGAGAGCACCCACTCTCAGGAAAGATTAGACTTTGAGTCTAACTCTCTACAAGAATTACCCCACTTCACATTCCCTCCAGACATGACTTTGGTTAGGAAAAGAGTTTAGAACAAGAAGCCCAGGATTACTCACTCATTGGTGATAATCTATACAAGCATGGTAAAGATGGTTACCTGAGACTATGTGTCCATGAAAGTGAATATCTAAAGATCTTGGAAACTGCTCACCAAGGTGTAGCAGGAGGACACTTTGGACCAGATCGGGTGATCAAGGCAATACTATTTGCGGGCTTCTGGTGGCCGACCCTTCATATGGATGCACATACCTATGTGAAACGATGTGATGCATTAGGGGAAAAAATGAACCCTGAATGGGCCTTTTAGATTAAGGAGTGATTAGTGATGGACCAATCAGAAGAGGGTGGTGGCCACAGTCTATGCCCTATAAAATACTAGGCTGAAGGGGGAAGAGGGGACATATTTCTCCCTCATTTAATGAGCTGCCTCTAGAGAGAGAAGGAATCTCGTAACTTTGTTGGGCCCAAAAATTCAAAATTGCTAAAAAGTTAAAAAACTCATCATAACACCTGAAAATGGACCCCCCATTACTTTTTAGGATCAAAAGTACTCTTTTTGACCCCAAATTCAAAATCCGTGCATGTTTTGAGCTCAAAAAAATGGGTTTTTTCAAAAATACTCAAAAAAGAGTTATTTCCCTCCTAAACCTCACATTTTCATACCTAGGTCCCAAAAAGTCATCTTTTCCCACTAGTTTCACTCTGTAGCACACCATTGAAGCTCCTGTTTCTACACTCCAATCTACCTGCATCTCCTATCTCGAATTACTATTGTAGCTTGAAGACTTTTAGCTTCAATGGCAATAGCTAAAGCGTCTAGGCGACCGAAAGATGAAATCCTCAGAGTAAGATGTCACAATATCAAGGCCACAGATGGACAACGGCTATCACATGAGTACTCCAAAGGTGCATGGGTGTACATGCAACCCTCTAGAGTTGGGCCTCATCGAGTTAGAGATCGTGGAAACTTAGATCTTCATTGGAAGGGAGAGTTACTTGGCTTCAAGAAGCATAGAGACAATGGGATGGTTGCTATTGTACAACATGTTTTTACAATGGCAACTATGAAACTTGAAAACTCTAGTAGAATGAGATATCCTGTGAGTTGTAAGTATTACTCTACAATATTTTATGTTTTCTTGTGTCAGATATATTTTTGAACTATTTAGATATGTTTTTGTTTGTTTCAGATATATTTCCTTCTACTTTGCTGGAAGATCAACCACTTCATAGTCTTACAGGTACTTTCCAGGCATTGCATGCAGATGTTGGTGCACTGAACTTTCCAGAAATATCTCCTGCTCAACTTTACCATGTTAAAGTTTTCTTTTACACACATAGATATGTTGTACCCTCTACAATGAATGGTTTTGGAAGGTTAGAGAGAATTGAAGTACATTCTCTTCTTAGCTTGGAGTGGTCAAAACCTGGTATATGGTCCGTATCATTTGAAGCAAAAGATGGTAATGGATATACATAACTCTTTGAAATTCACAAAAGTGTCTAGGTCTGTAGGTTTGCACTAGTCTTTTCCCATTCATTTTTTTGTATATTTATTCCAAGGATTCTCATTCCAAGAGACTTCCACCACGTTCATGTGTAAAGATATCACATATGAGCAAGTCGAAAGTCTTCTTGGTGAAGGTTGGGGTTTGATAGAAGGAATTGCAAGGAATTGCAAAAGGTGATAAATATCTTTGTAAAATAGGTGGAATAGGTATAGGATTTTGATATTTGAAACAACGTACTTCATTATACATCAGATTCTACTATGATCATTGGATGTGCAAACTTGGCAAATGGATACCATTTCAAAGTTCAGAGGGATCTTTACAGTCATTTGAAATAAAGCTTAGATTGCCCAATAGTGAAGAATCATTGGGCCTTGGCTAATCTGAGGGAACACTTGATGATTATGGGGTTTGAAGGACTAACTCAATCCAAATTCAAAATTCGAGGACATAAGGTGAGAAATGTTTCGGGCTTTTGTTAAAGTAATCTTTTCAATATTGTTTATTTTACTTTATTGACTTCAATTTCTTGCAAATTGATTACAGGTGGGCAGAAGAATGGAATACAAAATGAAAGTCCCTGTAGATTGGAGCAAAGATGGAACAAAACTCTCATTGTCATAGTTCTTTTGCAACCTGATAATGTCACTTCTTGGGCCCCAGTCATTGTATCTCATAGTTTTTTCACTTTCAAGAACCTTGTAAAAAGTAGGACAATTGATTCATGTTAGATATTGTATATACCTTCTTCTCTGATCCCTTCTCTCCTACTAAGATATCTAAAAATCCTCTTGATCTAGAATTGTTCTAGAAATACTTTACATCATGGATGAGCATCGCAAATTTTGTGATGCATTCTTGCATTTGCAAGCACTTCAAGTTGTACAATCATTGATACCAATGATTTGTAAATTTTGTAAGATTTGATATTTGTAATGAAAACATGTCTACTCTCACATTTTTGTAGTCTACAACTGTGCATTTATAATTTCTCTTGGTGATTATTCAATTTTTTCTTTTATATAGAGTACGTTCAAGTTCACAATAATTGATATCTTATTGGTTAATTTTCTCAATAGATGATCATTTATGAAGTTTGAAATACAAAGGATATAACTAAAAAATGTCATTCATGTTAGATATACTCAATACTTACTCCTTAAGTACCACAAATGATCCATGGTGCTCTAAGTTATAAGGCCCCCATTATGAGGAGAAACCACTTTGAGAGTACAAACATCCATGGAACCTTAACTTATAAGTTATATGAGTTTTATATGTGAAAATTTATGGTAATAAATGGTCTTTGTGATTGATGCCATGAAGTAAGTGGGGCATAAAAGTTTTGCCAATTTGAATGCCATTCAAGCTGAAAATGAAGGCCCTCTGGTGCCATGGAATTTCCCCATAGAACCTTAATGGGAGGAGTTCAAAGGGGGATTTCTGCCTTATGTGGGGTATAGAGGCACAACAAGAATGCTACACATGAGGATATTATCCTAAATTATACTTTGCAAACTATTTTATCTCATGTGACTATGTTTGTTTATACTGGCTCCCATTGTAGAAGTTGTATATGCATGGATCACTATAGAGTAAGTGACTTGTTAGAAATAAGTTCCACGACTCTAAAAATCTAAATAATAAAGTTTCATATCCACTAAAAATAACCTTGCATGGCGTCAAAAGTATCAAAAAAGAGGAGCCATAGAAACATGGGATATGTCTTCGCAAAAGTTTTGTAGAGGCCTATTGTTTGTTTATATGGATGAAATTTTTTTGTGCTTTTGAGGCCATGCAAGTTTATTTCTAGTGGATATGCAACTTTATTATTACAAATTGAATGTCCATGAAACTCATTATGTGCTCAACTCAATTTACCAATGGAAAAATGACTTTATAACCATAAATGATTTGCTCTACACACATAGCATGTTGACTTGAGTGCATATGATTGTGAACATATGACGTAGATCAATGTGGAGTTGAGCATGTGTAAGAAAGGTTATGAAAAAATATATTAACAATGAGATAATTCTAATTACAAAACATCTCTTCAAGAAGAATGATCACATAGTCATATATGCTCCTATCTAGTTCTTGGGTTGCATAATTTTCCTAAAATTTGCAAGAATTAATACTTATTTCCACCATTTGATGACTTTGCATGACCTCAAAGCACCAAAAAAAGGTTTATATCTCATGAATGGTTTAGATTTTGGAGAAATGGATGCTACCATCATGTCCAGAACATGCAAAAACCCTAAGATTGACTGTTTATTTGTCCAATTCTGACATCTAGAGCCTTGGAAACCTCAAAAAGCACCAGAAAAGGGGCAGCCACAGAAACGCGGGATTGGCCTCTGCAAAAGTTTTGCACAGGCCAATCCCGCGTTTCTGTGGCTGCCCCTTTTCTGGTGCTTTTTGAGGTTTCCAAGGCTCTAGATGTCAGAATTGGACAAATAAACAGTCAATCTTAGGGTTTTTGCATGTTCTGGACATGATGGTAGCATCCATTTCTCCAAAATCTAAACCATTCATGAGATATAAATATTTTCATAGAATTTATGGTTTTACATTGGTTTCCTTTGTGTTTATGACATCATCTCCCTCTCAAAGCGATAAGTTCCATGCGAAGTAGCTATGTAACTATGATATTTTTTGGAAATTGAATCTTCATAGTTATTGGTCTTCTTAGAGTTCTTTATATGTTGTATTGGAACACGATGATGATGGATATCCATGATGGTACTAGAAAGGGATTGTAGTATATTTAGCTAAAGAATAAAGGGCATGATTCTCATGATGGATATTACTCCTTTTCTGACTCAAATGATGATCTTTTGATGTGGAATGGTGATCGTGGAAGTCTTAAACCCAGCTTGTATCTTCTTCCTAGGACATTTGAATATGATGTGGTTAGTGACAATACAACTCCCTTCTTTCAAATTTTAGGTTCATGGATCTTATTATATGCACAACCTAGTTGAACAATGCAAATACTAGTTTTGATTCTAAGGGATTTGTTTTGCACACATACAATCTTTACGCAAGTTGATACAATTATGAACATATGATATAGATCAATGTGACTTGAGCATGTGTAAGAAAGATTATGAAAAGTAGATTATCATAATGGAAATGTGATTTTACAAAATGTATCTCTTCAACAAGAATGATTACATAATCATGTATGGTCCCATCTAGTTTCTTTGGTTGTATGATCATCACCTTCACATGAGCTACACACAAGTCAATATCTTTCAAAATAGAAGTAAGGAATGCATCTCCTTCCTCTTGGATGGCTTGAAGTGCTATTGATTATATCCAAAGTCTAGTGCATTAACTTTGAATCACTAAGGATCGATAACATTTGCTCACTTTTTTGTTGCTTTTGCATGAGAAACTTTAGGTTGTGCTACATATGATCTATGATGTGGTTGGTAGTTCTTATTCATTTTACATCTATGCCTTGATTGACATTGTGACACAATTTATGGCATATGTTTCTTTTCTCATATGTGGGTAGTGTTCATTGACCTTATAGTAGTGACTTTATAGCCTCTACTTGATATGATGTTGGAATATGCATATGTTTCATGATGATTCCTTGAAGCTCTCCTTTTTGGATGACTTGGAATGGTTACTTCATGCATGTTTCATCAGCCATGTTCCATTTGGAGGTAGATTGAGTTCAAATGGTTCATCACCAATTATTAGTGGATCTATTATTCCCCTTTGTGCATGTCCTTAGAATCTTTTTATGAATGGTCACATCTGTGGCAGTTGATCTTCATCATGCTCACAAGAATGATTCTATGGATGAGGGTATGAACTATTTTGATATTCTTAATCGACTTCACTCTGTCATATTGAGCCACTCTATGATTGTATGGTGACCTCTGTTGCATGTAGACCACTTCATCCTCTCTGATGGAGCTTCATCCAAGGTGGTCATTATGTACCTTGAGCATGGATAGGATATACCACAGAAACTTGTTAGTATAAAATAATCAATGATGCCTCTTATGTAACTTGAGTTCCAAGTTGAACCCTAAAACACTTTTTGTGCATGACATTGATCATGATGCAAAGGACTTGCTGATAACCTCCAATTTTCACTTGCAATGTTGTGTTGTAATTTCATGAAAACATTTCTAATAGTCAAACTCTTGCATAAGTTTTTTGAAGAAAATCAAGTGAGTATTATTCCAACGAGTCAACATGCATAGAACCACTAATATGACATGTACTTTTTAAGAAATTATTATTAGATCTATAGTGGGAATTTTCCATCACTACTGTACTAGAATCTTGACTGATAAAAATCGATACATCAAAATTCTCCATATGACAATACAACATGTAATATTTCAATGAATAAAATGAGCACAATTTAAAGAAACAAACAACATCTGAATGTAGAATGTACCTTACCTTTCACTATTCCAAGTCATTGATGATTAGTATCTTTAATATGAATTTGAGCCTATAACCACATGTAGAAAAAAGATAAACATATATAAAATCAAATTCAAAAGGGATATGAAAAGAATATTAGTAGAGGTAGATTTTATTCTAGAAGAAGAACATTGATTTTTGAATCCTCTATAGATTAAAAATTTATTTATTTATTGTTTTGTACAAACAAAAGCATATGTATATGAGTTCTTCATAAACTAAGAATTTGATTTCTTCATTGACTCCTTAGTCATGGTTGCATGCTAAACATACCTAGGCATATTTTCTTTTATGTGTAAGTACTATGTGGAAATATCAATCATGTCCTCTTTATAATTCATGTTCCTAATGAATAACTTCTATAATCATGGCGAAATGCTTCCACACACATTTTCCTATCCATACTGTGTAATATTGGTGTCATAATTCTTTTGAAAAGAAGGAGAAGTAAGAGAAACTATTAACAATTTAAAGTGCTTCTTTGGTGTTGATGAAGCACTTATTTCTTAGATGAATTACCTATGCAAAGGAAATATTGGTTTAATTCTTTTGCAAATATGAGAATCAAGAAAAATATATACCTCATTAGAAGAATATGGTGTCTCTGTCCTCCAACTCCACATGAAAGAGCTTCGAATGATGGTATTGTGTGCTTTTCCTCCTGAAAAATAGTAGATGAATACTGGAAAGTAAAATGAATAGTACATCTTTGATCACAAAGAAAGAATGAACCACCTACTTGGACATGCATATTGTCATCTCATGGGAGAAAAATTTCTTTGTGAGTGATTCTATTATTGTTACATCTTCTCCTTGGAGGAAATTGTGCGAGAACCCCATGGCTGCTAGAATTCAAGAGGTAAGAGAGAGAAAGATAGAAGAGAATCAAAATAACATGTATAATGGACTAAAAAGTATCTGTACATAGAGAAAATTACTTTTTTGATATGTGTATGGGT
Source organism: Ceratopteris richardii (assembly GCA_020310875.1). Taxonomy (NCBI): domain Eukaryota; kingdom Viridiplantae; phylum Streptophyta; class Polypodiopsida; order Polypodiales; family Pteridaceae; genus Ceratopteris; species Ceratopteris richardii. The sequence continues at coordinate 9,088,254 of CM035417.1, read as the reverse complement.
CAAGGTGAGGTTTTCCATTCTATGTGAGTGAAAATGAGAAAAATTTGAAAAACTCATTTTTTGAGGTAGGGAAAGTTACGAGTTTGATGATGTGGCACTTTACTTTTGGAGCAGTTTGAAAAAAGAACTATTTTGAGTGATTTTATTAAAAAATCCATAAAAAAAAGTAACTTCTGACATGTATATTAAAAAATGGGCCCTTTTTAGTAAGCAATAACTAACTCTGTGACTTTTTAAAAAAAAGTCATTTTTTTATTCACAAAGATGGACGGATTTGATGATGTGTAAAGTGGAATCTCTCTCTCTTTCTTTTGCAGAAGAGAGAGATGACCCTACTTGGGCCTAAAAAAAAGCCTAGTCTTGCCTACTAAAAAGTGCTCTATTAAATGCACTTTGTTCCCTCAAGCAAGAACAAGATTAGGCTTAATCCCTTAAAATTAGGAATCCTTACAAGGCCCATGCAGGGTTCATTTTTTCCCCTAATGGTCTGTTAGCGAACTCAGTATCCTATACGCAAAGATGAGATGCCACTGAAACCTATGATGGGTGGACGTGCATTCTCTAAGTGGGGAATAGACTTTGTAGGTCCTATTAATCCCCCTGCTAAGGGTTCACATGTTGAATATATCATTGTTGCCACGGACTATCTAACCAAGTGGGTAGAGGTAAAAGCCACAACGAAGAACGATGCTCAAACAACAGCTAAGTTTTTATTCGAAAATGTGTTCACCAGATATGGGTTACCTATTGAGCTAGTCAGTGACAGAGGCACTCACTTCTTGAATGAAGTTATTGAAAATCTGCTCCAAGAATTCTTGGTAGTACATAAGAAGTCTGCCCCCTATCACCCTCAAGCTAATGGCCAGGCTGAGAGCACCAATAAGATCTTATGCAATGTACTGGCGAAATTAGTGAACAATAAACGCTCTGATTGGGACAAACAGCTACACCACGCTGTTTGGGCATACCGAGTCGCCTACAAAACGGTACTCCAAGCCACTCCCTTTCTGATAGTATTTGGTCAAAATGCAGTGCTACCATTGGACTTCTTAATACCTACACTGAAAGTAGCACACGAGCATGAATGGACGGGTCATGAACTCTCCTCTAGACTTTTTGACCTTGAACGATTAGGAGAAACAAGACTGAGAGCGGCTGCAGGGATATATGCTGCTAAGAAATGACAAAAGGCATACTTTGATGCCCACGTGAAGGATAAAGGCTTGAAGGCTGGAGACTTAGTTTTAGTCTACACATTGAAGCAACATGCGAGAAAACTGGAAAAGAGAGGCTATGGACCCATGATCATTAATAGGATCTCCACAAGTGGAGCAGTACAACTAGCCACTTTAGAGGGTGATGTTGTCCCGAGCTACATTAGCGGATGCAGAGTCAAGTTATATCAGGAACCTCTCTCAGAGGAAATGCTAAGTCGACTCAATATTGCTAAGAAACGCAAAGAAGAAGAAAAGCGAATTCGAGAAGAAGCTCAAGCAGAAGCCTTAGAGCGCATACGGAGAATGAAATTAAGAAGACAAGGTAGAGAGCAACCTAGGCCAGATGCCGATGCAGATCAAGGATATCACATGGCTATGTGTGAAGTTTCAGGTATCAGCTCCCATAGGATAACTGATCGACGTCCTTTTATAACCTTAGAGATAGGACAAGGAAAGGGTGCAAAGACTGTAAGAGCCTTGATTGACTCAGGTGCAACCACTAGTGCTGTTAAATTGTCTTACTGTCAAGACTTGAAATTAACTGTCAATCCTATAGAAGCATATCTCATAGGATTGGGAGGTGTGGAAACCCCTTGCATGGGCGAGGTGGAACTTCCCCTCTACATTCAAGACGAAGTAATGACAGTCAAAGTACTAGTGTGTCAAGATGAGGACCTCACTGAGCCTCTTGTCTGGGTCAGGACTCGATCTATGATCATGCAGTCAACCTAAACCTAAGAAGTGGACTTCTTCAGGTATGGGTAAATCATAGTCGAATTACAGTTGAATTGGAAAATGAGGCACTCAAAGAATTATGTAAGGCACGAACTCCTGGTCCTTCCAAGGGCGCACATGAAGTTGACAATGCTATTCTTGTCCAAAACTGTATGATGCAGAAAGAGGATTGTTTCAACAACGGAATCAAGGATGAGATGACACTCCCTTCTTTTCCAAAGGCCAGAAGGAGGCAGCAACCAAAGGCAGTCCAAGTACAGAAGGAGCAGAGTACTACCTACATTGGAGGCCAAAAAAAGGAGCAAAGCAGATTGTTTCAACCGTTGAAACGAGTGTGGGTGCAGAAAGGCGAACACCCTGTTGCGAACAGGCCAGCCCCACGGCCAAAACCTCTTATTAGTAATCGACAACATGACACTAATAAGAAGTCTTTCATAAATTCTTCTACAAAAGTAAAGTTCATTTGGGTACCCAAGAAGTCGATGAAGGCTAGCCCACCATCACGACAAATCTGGGTGCCTAAGGCTTGCTTGCGGGCTCAAATAGCTAAATCGAGGCCACACCCTGTACAACATGTTTCACTCACTCGAACATCTGAGACCCAGTCTTACACATCACGCACGGACACATATTATTCCATGCGCAGAAGTAGAATCACTCGTAAATGGGTCCCTAAAAAGCCTCATTCTCAAGTAGATACCCCTATCAAACTCTTCAGAGTCTCCACAAAATCAAGATCAAAGCCCATCCGTTGCATTTGGCAACCTAAAACTTGTAATAAACCCCCGGACCCCAGTTGTAAATCCATGTTCACCTACTAACTACGTCACTCTCACACTACATCATTCCACTTAGTTCTTAGGTCTACCCAATTCCTAACTACACACACAAGCACCGAGCACTTACTAACCCCCTAATCTCTCCCGAACCTCCTGTTAATGTTGTAATGGGGACAAAAACGGTTCTATCTTGTCCTTTACAATGTTAACACATGTTTTTATATTCTCACAGAATCAGGAGGCAAGAAGTAACATGGTAGATACGACAGGAACTAGCTCCAAGGCAGGCACCAGCCCCCAAGTCGTGGACATTGAAAGTCTTCCCGTTGAGGAGGAATTGAAGGAACGCCCAGTGGCATTGAGGGCATTACACGCCATACCGGTTTAGAATCCTCCACAGGGGCACACAATGCCGGTCAGCAAAAACTCACATTGGTTCAGTGATGTGGCAGGACCCCTAGGTGAAGGCACTTACATGTGGGAGGCCGAGATAGAATTCAATGGGCGCTGGGGCAGATATCACTTTTTCACCAGGGAACTTGAGAGACTGCAGAATAATGAAGGACTGAAACCTATATGGAAGAAGGCTGGACTCTACGATTACTTTAAATTCCATTTTCTACGGTGCTCTTATTTGATTAGCACCCTCACTCCGAGCAAAGACAAGAAGGGATACAACACCTTTGTCCTCCCATCTCTCACAAGGGGCAATGAGCTGAAGCGTTTCAGATTGACTATCAACTTGGTAAGGGAAGCTCTAGACATGAAAGGTATGCACATTCCTACGGAGAAAGAGACTATGGTCCCCGACAATATGAAGAACATGAATCTGACAAAGTTAAAGGACATGGTGGCAATGACGCCTACAATTGCCATTCACTTGCGAATGGTCATGCAACATTTTGCATTTCCCGCTCAAGAGAGATTCACAATGCCACCTAAGAAAATATGGTTTAGTCTATATTTGGCTGATGCCTTTGATCTGACAATCAATATGCCCCACTGGATTATCGACCAGATCCACTTGGCTCATCAAAGGTGGTATAAGAAACAAAAATCTGTACTGTATGGATGCTGTGCTCTTACCAGGATTGTGTATAGATGTCTCGCGTATGATGTGCCAGTGCAAAGGGCACTCATTTGGACCAGGGTGCAGGAGTTTCAGCGCAGATTATCCTCCGCAGGGCCACCCTCCAAGAAAATGAGAGGCGCCGTTAAGATGCCATGTGCACAACCCCGCGGTGCGACATTGACACCAGAGACAACCCCACGACTTCCAAGGCGAGTGCAACCCTTCACTATTAGATTACCAAGACACAGCACTGATGGACCAAATCTAGTGTTTCCATCTGTACCAACCGATCTAGAGTTCCCGCACGGATTCACATTAGAAGACCTGACTGATGAGGAGGTAGCCAGAATAATCGAAGCTGTTAATGCAGAAGTCGAGGCAGAGCAAGATAGTGGACAACAAACTGCTACAGAACAACCCCATCCCAGACAACCATATGTCATTGATGTGGAGGGTGAAGAAGAAGAAGAACAAGAGGAGGAACATAATGGACATTCCAAGGAAGAAGAGCAGGAATATGATCAAGAATCTTTGTAGGTACTTGAAGGTGCCCCAGCTTATACGAAGGCATTGAAAAAGCTCTATGATACCATGAACAGAGTTCAAGAGCAACATAGACTATCCCTAGCAGCAGGCAAGGCCCTCATGAATCAAATCCTTGAGGAGGAAGGCGTAGACGAGCAATACCGCGCCACGCTTGACATGATATCTGAGGCTTTGCGAGTACCTGAGACAATGCATACTGCCCTTGCACAAGCACGAAGAACGGAGCGAAGATACGGCAGACGTCCCCCTCGATCAGGAAAGCAGATGAATGTACTAGTATCAGAACCACAAGGCACATCCACAACCACGGGCACCGCACACACTGTCCACGATACTGAGGAAACCAATGTATCAAGTGCACCTCCGTCACCCCCGTTGCCACCCCTGCCTCCAACTCCACCACATTCACCTCCCACAACCAGTGTAACCACTACTATCACCGCCTCCGAGTCCACTACCCATACCGAAGCACAGACCGTCACTCAACCCACACAACCCACACACCCTATCTCATCTTCTTTTGTCTATACGGCCACTGAAACAGTAGTTCTAACCGCTGCCACAGAAAATCTCAACCTCCCGATCACACTTCCGGGCAGTTCGTATTCACAATTGCACACACCACTGTACACTTTCACCACTATCACCGCACCCACAATTCCACTATTCACAATCACTCCCACTACTACATCCACCGTTGATCTTATGGACATCTCTCCCACCTCCGCACCTCTCCCTCCCCCCATACATCCACCATCTCCCATTCCCCCACCTCCCACTTCACCATTTTCTAGCACCGCATCCACACTACCATTCCCCTTCCCCTTTCCCTTCCCTTCTGCATTCAACACCCTTCTCGCATCCATCCCTGTTAATAATGTATTTAATAATATGTATCAAAGTATGTCGCAACTGCAACAACACTACCAACATCTTGATAACCAACATACACGACTCTTTCGAAGCCATGAGGAACTTCAACTACGATTCATTGATCTCGAACGCGAAAAGCGGCTACTACAACAACAACATGCCACTTTACAGGAACAACATGAACAGCTAGTAGCCAATCCACCCCAGTCAGATGCAGAAGAAAGGCAACATATGGATGAATTGCTACACTCTCAGATAACGGAGAACCTCAAGCTTCGACGCAACTTGGCCCTCCTACGAAAACACATGTCTACAGCACTCGAAGAGAATAAACGGCTGCAGAAACAGAATGAAGAGAACTTGGAAGCAGCAATGGAGGGTTCCCCACAGGAAATCGACCCAGAGAAATTCAAGGCCATTCCCTCAGAGAATATGCAAATTGTGTTAGAAACCCATGCTGACCTCCTGGAGGCCCATGCAGCATTAGAACGAGAAAGAGATGACCTACTTAAGCAACTAACAAGTCAGCAGGAGTCACCAAGCAAAGTCACAGCCGCAGACGACACATCTGAAGAAGTCACAAGACTCAGAGCAGAACTCGAAGAATTACGAAGTAAAGTCATGCAATATGAGCGTCAAACTTTGCCTCTTGTAGAGCCCGAGCCTGAAGATCTAGTGCCGATTGAAATAGAGGAAACATTTGAAGATCCCTACGTTCCCATGCCTGCACCAGGAGGCAAGCAAACAGAAGAGGGCATGGACACCATAGAGATAGAGGCTCCTGAATGGATGCAGAGGTTAGAGAAAGTGGCCACAACCCATGATGATAGAGTGGCAGTTCAGATAGCATCTATGTCACGCTTGGAAGAAGTAGTCATAAAATCGGATTACTTTAGGAATCTCTCCCATCATAGGTGGATCGGCACATCCAACGATTTGTATGTTCCTTTCTGTGTCCTAATGGCGGATTACAATGCGGAAATCAAGAGCCACACATCAAAAGAACCAACCTCGGCTACACAGTTTGCATCGGACGACATCCCAACAAGTGCGAAGCAGGGCAGTATACATCAACCGACGTGGAGGATTCGTCTACTGGAAACCTACCCAGAGATGGTAAGAACATGGAATAACATGCCTTTTTACATCAAATACAACCCATGCTATTGCCCTGTATTTCGAAGAAGGTCATGGCCAGAATACACAAAAACTGTGCTGACAACCAAAGGATGCGAGAAATGGCTCAATTATGTTTACTTAGCACCACCCAAAGGCCAACCTACCATAGGATATATGATCTCGACGATTCGGCATTGGGGGGTCAGGTTTAAAAATATACTAGACATCATGGCCCAAATGTGCTTGAAAATTTTTGAACTCATGTTGGTCACCTTCAGGACCTTCAAAAATGTCAAGGAACCTCATCTGTCAGCTCTTGGATTCAATGAAGGTAATCAGGACCTTGTCTACGACATGAGTGCAACCCCATCTATTAATGTTGTATATGCATGGCATGCACGTATCAAGTATCTACCTGCCTGCTTCAAACAGACGTTTTGAAGAAATGTTCGTCACGGGATTCTGGGAATATCATTCAGAGATGTTCATTCCCAGACCATCACATTTATTGCAGTTGTTTGTAGTGGAACAAGCTCTCCATTCCAAAAAGTTACGTATACCACATCCAGAGGTTCCCGGGCCGGTAGATTGGGATGCTCTACTCACGGACTTGGCCGAAGGGTTGCGGATTGCAGAACATCATTTAGCACAAGACGTTGTTGAGTACTACATCCAACGACCCACCCAACAAGGGTCTGTCAGGGACGACAGACGCGAGAGAGGGGGGGGGGGTGTTGGAACTGAAGGACTCACTAGGCAAGGAAGCTTACGAAGGGAGTCAGAGAGAAGAGAAAGTACAAGCAGACAGAGCAGTCAACGACGATCTGGCAAGTAGGCCAATATTTTTTCAGAACACTAATGCATATAAAAGAGGTGGACACACAAGGAGAAGGAGCAAGTAGGGAGCTCCAGGAAATGTATGTCAACATGTTAATAGAAACCCCTACAAAAATAGTGATTTTCATCACTAAAAACCATTGTAAATACCAATTCACATTTTTGTAGCTCCATTTTGTGCAAGCCAAGGAGTCCTTGAGCTTGACGAGCTTTAGAAGTATCTACCTGTCAGTTTTCACATTTTTTAGACTTCGTTTGAACCTCCAAATAGGGTAGAGAACCTAATTTTTAACTAGACCGGACACTAGGTCTGGACAAGGCCAAAACCTAGTCAAAAACTATAAATAGAGCTAGAGAACCCATTTTTGAGGCTAGCTTGTAATAGTTATGAACTTGTATGAGCTTTTTGAAAGTAATCTGATAACTCCATTGCTTCTCACTCTTTGTCTTGCTGTGTGTGCACGTGTGTGTGTATGTGTGTGCATGTTAGAGTGCTTCTCACTCACGCACTTGTGCCTTCACTTGCTCGAGGTCTTCATACCATCCTCACGTCTTCCCGGATTGACATTAAAGGAGGTGTTACTCATCACTGAGCTACATCTACATTTGTCAAAGATTTGCCTGAGTTCGAGTATATGTGTATGTCTAATGTTGGAATGAGCGCATAGATCATCGACATAGACTTCCAAATTCTTCCTCAAGAACTCTTTAAACACGTGACACATCAATCTTTGAAAGGTAGCAAGTGCATTGGTAAGCCCGAATGGCATCACCCGAAAGGCAAATATGCCCCACTCTGTGGCAAAACCCATCTTATGCTGATCTTCTGGTGCAATGGCTACTTGATTGTAGCCAGAGAACCCATCTAGGAAGCTGTACACTTCCTTGCCTGCTACCCTTTCTAATAGATGCTCGGTGATAGGAAGCGGATAACTATCCCTGATAGTGGATGCGTTAACCTTCTTCAAGTTAATGCATACACGTAATTTTCCATTCTTTTTGGGCACCACTACAATGGGGGATACCCATTCCGTATGCTCAATTTCATAGATAAATCCAGCTTCCACCAAGCGATCTATCTCTTCCTTGATCTTGGCCGCATAGTTGTCATTGTATGTGTATGGCTTTTGCTTAGAGGGCCTAGCCTCTGAAGTCATGGGGATCGTATGTGAGCATATGTCAGGGTCTACACCTTTCAGGTCCTTGTAGCTCCAAGCGAATACATCTCGATACTCCCTTAGCAAAGCTATCAACTTTTGCTCTTCTTCTTCCGTCAGGTCATGTCCTATGTAGGTGCATCTTTCTTCTCCTTCTTCTATGGCTACAACTATTTTCTTAGTAGTTTCCTTGCTATCATAGGCCTCTCCTGATTGTGTCTTGCGTTTAGGCATTCTTACCACAAATCTTCTATCTTCTATCTCATACTTCTTGAAATTTTCCGGCACCTCAAACAAGGACTCCTCTTCCTCCGGTGTGGCTTCTTTCTTCTTTCTTTTCTTTCCTTCACTCTTGGTGGTCACTTGTGTGGTTAATCTCACCTCATTCATGACCTGTTCATGTCTCTGAGGGTGAACCTCTACCTCATAGAAGTATTCTCCCTCTGATGCAAACGGTGGGTCCATGATGATTGAATCTAGGTTGGAGTCACTTGCATCCTTAATTGCATCAGGGGTAGGTTCGCATTCTTCTAATACTGTATCTCCCATGAGCGGTTCTATTGAAAAGACTGAAATGTCATAGCTATCCTCATCAGAGTGGGGTGTCCATTGTTCTTCATTGATGGCTACATCCATTGTTGCTAAAATTTCAGCCCAGCCGTGAGGCTCAAATTCTTTGTCAGGAAAAATTACAGGTGCATAGGCTAGGTCTTGAATTGATCTATGGGTTTCTTTTGCACCTACCTCTCTGGCTTTCTCTCTCTTCTCTTCTTCTACTGCTACCTTACACATCCATAAGTGAGTGTCTTCATGCATCCATGAGGATCCGGATCCTATGGAATGCACAGACTCAGTCTCATCTTTGGCTCTATGGATGGGATTCCATTGAATAGGCGGTACGTCTCTATGAGAGTAATCCTTGAGATTGACTTTGGTTGTAACACCTAGATGTTGCAAATACAAGGAATTGGTTCCCCAATTCTGTACCACTTGCAATTGCCGCATAAATGGCCTTCCCAAAATCATCTCGTAGGCTTGGTTTTTGCTAAAGTCACATATAGCAAAAGTATGCTTAAACTCAACACCACATGTAGTGAGAGTTATTCCTTCTAGCAATCCTAAGGGCCTTTCAATATGACCATCGGCCATCTGCAATTTCATTCTCGTTGGCCTGAGTGCTGGCTTGTCCCAACGCTTCCATAAGGAAGTGGTAGCAATTGCAACTCCTGCACCTGAGTCCAAAATTGCCTTGGTTGTGTATCCCTGATGGGTAACTGGTAGATAGGTATTTCCTTCCTCTCCTTCACTCATGTCTCCTATCTTATCCAAGGGTATTTCTGGTACTATTCTGTGGGATCCTACGTGGGAACGAGATTTGGTTAAGTTTGGCACTTCTTTGGCTACGTGTTTCCACACTTCTGGCTCAACTTTGATCAGCTCTTCTAAAGTGAGATTGCACTGCACTTTAGTGTTTTTTACTACCTCAATATTCCTAGGTATGATCCAATCTTCATTTCTTATCATGACCGTGGGCGCTCTCATGCATGTTGACTTAGTTTCCCATGGGCTTGTGAAATGTGGTAGCTCTTGCAAGGAATTAGACTCAAAGTCTAACCTCTCATGAGGGTGGGCACTTTCCTGTTCTTCATAGATAGAAGGGATGTCCTGTGGGAATTGATCATGTGCGTCATCCACAAGTTCAATGGGAGGAGGGACTTCACTTTCCTTTGCCCACTTCTCTTCTTGAATCTCTCTCAGGAACTCTGGTGAATACCTATTCATAGAAGAAGAAGTGTCTGGTTTAGTGGAGTTAGGCACATAAGCTTCCTGGGGAGGAAAGCTTATTCTATCTCTTGCACTCCCCTCAAGCTGGGAGGAGGCTCCTTTCCCAGACTTTGCAAGTAGCTTCTCCAATCTATCTAATAGACCGTCAAAATGCAATGGTGTTCTAGTGGAGCTAGAACCATTGAACAAGCGACTGGCTTGTGCCAATTTGACCATCTTAGCACAAAGCTTTGTTCTCTCTATTTCTAGATCGGCTCTAGGGTAACATTTGTCATGATCTATCACGTTTGGCCCTTCTTGGATTCTGGCTTGATATGCTTTAAGCATCATGTCTAGATCCTCAGGAGTGGGATCCGCTAGGACTGATCCTACCCTGGGTGGTGGGTGGGTTACGTGTGGTGGATTAGAATGTTGGGGAATGGAAGGTGATGGGTTGGAGGGAGATGGGAAGGGTGGTCGTGGGGTAGTGTGAGAGTGGTTTTGCGATGCGAGTTCACTTATCTTTGCCTTGGTTTCTTTCAAGCTTTCTTCAAGTTCGCTCATTTTCTGTGACCAATGTCTTTTCATTCTCTCCCGACTATCTCTCCAAGCTCTGGTCCTTTTCTTAGTTATACTCTCTGTCTCACTAACCTCAAAATTTTTTCCCAAGCCTACTCCTTGATTTTGCTGCAAGGCTTGAGCTCTAGTGACCACATGCATTGGGGCAGTGGAAGTTACACTTCCTGTAGAGTCTACTACTAGTCCAATGACGTTGATAGGAGTGATTTTTGGCAGGTTATTGGGATTCTTTGGACAATCTCGTAAGAGATGCTCTTTTCCGCAATCTTGACAGAAGCCCTGAATTGTCACTGGTTGGGGTTGTGTAGGGGCAGGCAGTGGGCAATCGCGTATAAGGTGATATCCGTGACATCTGAAGCATGGTCCTCTAGGAAATGGGGGTCGTACCTGCCTAGGTTGAGGTCTAGAGTTGGGGTTTGTGTACATGACATTAGCATACTCAGGCTCCCCACTATTTTCACTTGGGTCTTCATAATAGTATGACTCGTTATGCTTGGGTGACTGCATGTAGTAAGCCTGTGGGCTATCAATATGTGTGGAGTCAAAACTATGGTCACTTGGATCACTGTCTGATAGCAACGGTGTGACAGGGACTATGGCTCTATTCAGATTTTCTTCAGCAGATGCATATTTCATTGGGATCACATTGGTTGGAGCAGGGGGTTGCTGCGCTAGGACTGGTTGAGGTCTCTGTTGCCCTTGATAAGGTGGCTGATAAGATTGTTGTGGTCTGCCGTATTGTTGTGGTGGGTACTGATTCTGGAATCTACCCTGTTGTAGATATGGCTGAGGGTAATTTTGCCTGACAGTTTGTTTGTTATAAGGGCAGTCTTGTGCGGTGTGGTTGGTGTACCTTCCTTCTATGGTGCAGTACTGGCTACTAGGATTCACTTGGGGTTGGGCCATAATAGGACAAACACTTGCCATGTGGTCACCTCCACACGTATAGCACCTCTTGACTGGGGCAAATCTTGGAATTTGTTTGCTAGAGACACCTAATTTTTGAGCTACCTTCTCTGCAAGTTCCTCAATGGATGTGGATTGACCAAATGTGAGGCTACTAGCGCTATCCGAATCCTTATAGATTTTTGATAGCTCTAACTCCTTGCCTAGAGACACCTAATTTTTGAGCTACCTTCTCTGCAAGTTCCTCAATGGATGTGGATGGACCAAATGTGAGGCTACTAGCGCTATCCGAATCCTTATAGATTTTTGATAGTTCTAACTCCACACGTATAGCACCTCTTGACTGGGGCAAATCTTGGAATTTGTTTGCTAGAGACACCTAGTTTTTGAGCTACCTTCTCTGCAAGTTCCTCAATGGATGTGGATTGACCAAATGTGAGGCTACTAGCGCTATCCGAATCCTTATAGATTTTTGATAGTTCTAACTCCTCAATGTCTATGCACATGCGCACACATTCTTCTATAGTTCTGGGGTCCTTCAAATACACATATGACCTGAGTTTGGTGCTCAAAAATCCATCTAAAAACAAAGCCACTTGCTTGGTTGGTGTGGGTAACTCAGGCATTGGGCACCTCTCTAGGTATTGCCTCAACCGTCTTCCTGCTAGTTTGACCCTCTCTTGAGGTGTTTGCTTGAAGCTATGAATTAGTGAGGAAGTGTTGTGCCTTATGCCACTCTTAGAAAACTCAATGATAAATGCCTCTAGGAGCTGGTCTATGTTTTTGAAATGCCACTCATTCAGTGGTTGAAACCACGTAAGGGCAGTGTTCCTAAGGGTTAAACCAAAAGCATTATATTGGGTGAATAGGTCCTCTACCTGTTCAACTTTCAAGACTTGCCTAAATTCTGCTACATGGTCGTAATGGTCTCCAGTGCCATCGAAGTAATTCTTCATGGACTTCACCAGTTGCGTTAGTCTTAGGGACCTAGTGTGTTCTCTAGGCCTTGGCAAAGGGAAATCATTGTCATTTCTCTGGTTCCTTGGGGCTCTAGGTCTCTCGGTTTCTTCTCTATCTGTCCCTGTTCTCATCCTTTCTCTTCCTAGGGAGTTGGCAAAGCTTACCTCAGGTCTGTCTCTACTTCTATCTCTTTGAGCTCCATGAGCTTGGGAGGTCCCAGCTCCTTGGTGGTTGTAGGATACATTGGACCGAGGTTGGGGAAAAACAAATTCACCCTTCCATGTGTAGGCGTGTCTGCCATGCTCAGTGACCATGAAGATCCTCTCTAATGTATTATCTAGATAGGTTACCTTGCCTGGGCTATCAGGGTCCTTGAACTCATAGATTGTGGGAGCACCTACTTCATGAGGCTGAGCAGGCTTATATCTCCAAAAAGCCTCATCGGTTTCTCAGTTTAAAAGCAAGTCTATGCTTTTATTATCCTGGGGAATCCACTCTGGAGTCATGATTCTGGTCAAGACGGATTTACCACGGGGAGTTCTTGGCTCTCTCTCTAAATTCCCTTGCTCTATATCACCCATGTCGGTCTTTAGGATCACATTTCCAAACTCGTCTGTTCTATCAGGAAGAGTGGTGACTACATAAATAGTCCCCTCTTTATCTAGGTATGCTCCATTTTTGAACTTGACTACCGGGTGTTCTAATCCATGGGGTTGATCGGGGTTCTTAATCTGGACCACAGATCTTCTCAGGTCGTCTTCGTAGATGCGAGCACCTAGATGATTAGTCCTGATGTATTCCAATTGAGTCTTGTAAGGTCCTTTTAGCTTTTCTAGGTACGCCACCCCTGAACTACCTACTGGTCTCTCCATGTTATAGGACATTTTAGAATCACTTGTTTCTGATCGGGGAGTGTATGGGTAATCACTCAACTGCTGGGCCCAAGACCTAGCAGTGTGATTGACACTAGCTTCAGAAGATCCGAGGCTTTGTCTGTCGCGGCCTAAGTGTCTGCCTGACCTAAGGTTCATATGCCTAGTTTATCTACCCCCTTGGTCCCCAGTACACTCTCGTTGCAGGTTGATTTGCACCAATCACTTTGTTCTTTTTAGTTGATTATTATATTATGCCCTTGTTCAAGATCACGTCGTCAGGAATACTTAAGTGAAGTTCGCACTTGATAATTGATCGATTCAGGTTTACTTTTTTCCCTTAGGGTTTTCGCACTTAAGACCTACTTAATGCTTGCACTTAGTTGATTAGTTCTCTTGGACTTGATTCGTGCCTGACGTTGCCCTAATTAATTACCACACCTAAGTCGTACTTAGCCTAAGCTAGGAATTGACAAAGGAGCGTTTAGAGAACTTCCAACCTCAATCCTCTAGTTGCCCAGACCGCTGCACAAACCCAGGAAGCCTTCTCCCAAGCTTGGTACTCACCCTTGCTAGCTTTCCTTGGAATGCCTTGCTTGCACACAATGTTCCTGCAAAAGTTCACAAGTTAATATAGCTCCTTTACCACAATGGATTGGAAGACACACATCAACAATTACAGGTCCCCCCCTTGAAGTAACTCACTGCACCCCCAAAATCTTATGACCACCTAGTCTCACCTAAAGGTCAACTTAAAAATACATGTTCTAAAACTCCACATATGATTCTTACAAAAACCAGTCAAGGTCCATGTAGGATTCTCAACAAGCTTTCCAACGAGACCAAAATCTCATCAATCGGAGTTCGTATGGTGAAGTTATGACCATTCAGGCACTTAGGGGTCAAAACATGCTCTTAGGGTTCAAGAAATTCCTCCCTGGTTTCTAGGTCTTTTGCCCACTCCTAAGGCTCTAATGTTATCCCAATGTGTCCAAAATTAAGCCCAAATATACCTCAATTCACTCAATTAATTCAATCTAAAATTTCATGCGTTAAGCCCATGTATCGCGATAGGTCGGGTCGAGGTGTCACGATAGGTGGAGGTGTCGCGATACTTGGGAGTGTCACGATAGGTTGAAGTGTCGCGATACTTGGGAGTGTCGCGATACCGAGGAGTGTCGTGATAGGTCGAGGTGTCGTGATACTTGGGAGTGTCGCGATACCTGGGAGTGTCGCGATAGGTCGAGGTGTCGTGATACTTGGGAGTGTCGCGATAGGTCGAGGTGTCGCGATACTAGGGAGTGTCACGATAGGTCGAGGTGTCGCGATACTTGGGAGTGTCGCGATACTTGGGAGTGTCGCGATAGGTCGAGGTGTCGCGATACTTGGGAGTGTCACGATACCTAGAAGTGTCGCGATAGGTCGAGGTGTCGCGATACTTGGGAGTGTCGCGATACCTCGAGGTGTCGCGATACCTCGAGGTGTCACGATAGGTCGAGGTATCACGATACTTGGGAGTGTCGCGATAGATCGAGGTGTCGCGATACTTGGGAGTGTCGCGATACCTCAAGGTGTCGTGATAGGTCGGGATATGGTGAATTTTTCTATTCTGTCTAGTGATCCTAGGAGCTCTAGGGCTGCGTAGTGTCGTGGTGCACTCAGAATCGTGATTGGGGCAACTTTTTGGTGTGTCGCGATAGCTCGAGCTCGATGCCTCGGGGCTTGCGTAGAGAGATTCCGTACCTGCTGAGCTTGCTGGAGATGATGATGGAGCTGAAACCTACAAGAAACATGCAAAAACACACACAAACAAGGACACACACTTGCTCTCTCTCAAACTCGCACAAAGCAAATGAGGGAAATGATTTGGAAGTGGGAATATAAGGTGGTGAAGGAGATGAAGATGGAGATGGAGATGGAGATGGAGATGGAGAAGAAAAACAAGAAATCTACCTACTACTTACCATTCCAACACGTCCTCTCTACGTCTTACCATCACACGCTCGTCCTCAAAGCTCGAATCCCCGGCAACGGCGCCAAAATTTGGTGTAGCTCAGTGATGAGTAGCACCTCCTTTAATGTCAATCCGGGAAGACATGAGGATGGTATGAAGACCTCGAGCAAGTGAAGGCACAAATGTGTGAGTGAGAAGCACACCAACATGCACACACATACACACACATGCACACACACGACAAGAACAAAAAGAGTAAGACAATGGAATCACTTCTATTATGACCAAGTTCTCATACAAGCTCAAAACTACAAGAAGCTAGCTCCAAAATGAGCTCTCTAGCTCTATTTATAGTTTTTGACTAGCTTTGGCCCTGTCCAGACCTAGTGTCCGGCCTAGTTAAAAATTAGGTTCCAAGGCTTATTTGAGGGCTCAAACGAGATCTAAAAAATATGAAAATTGGCAGGCAACTACTTCTAATGCTCCCCAAGCTTGAGGACTCCTTGGCTTGCACAAAATGGAGCTAAAAAAAGGTGAAACGGTATTTACAAGTGTTTTTAGTGATGAGAATCAGTTTTAACATGATGTAAGGTTTGGAAAAAATTTAAAGGGTTGCCTCAATGCTAGATCTGCATGTATACCCGTAGTTGCTTCTTCCCATACGATGCTGTTAGCTCAAGAAATGATTGGTTTTTATGCACTAATGTGGTTCTATTTGGCAGGAAAATACGTTTGATTTCAGGTACTTGAAGAGTGGATTTGATGATTGATGAGAAGCCTGTGGAGATATTGGTAAAGGAAAACAGGGCTATCGATTATGAATTATAATGAGAAGTCAAGAATGGGCTGGTAGAACGGGAAAGGACAAGAACTCGAACAAGAAGAAACTGTGAAGAATGTTTCGATTCGGAGGATTCCGGTGGTGGTGGGATCTTCTTATTGCAGATTGCAGGGTGTGGAGAAAAGGTTTCACTTGAAAAAGGCCATTGTGCTTTTGAAGTTGGAGGATATTTTATCATCAAGGGTTCTGAGAAGTTGCTTCGCAAGGATTGAGCATGGACAAGCCTCCTAAGAACATAGGAAATACTGACGTGCAGAGGAAATTAGAAGCGGCTTTGTTTCAGGGGGGAATGCTTTCTTATCAACCATCAAATACAATCGTTTGACCGATTTCTGGAATTTGATCTTCGACACCTCACCAAAAAAAAAAAAAAAAAGAAATTCAGAGATGTGGAGGTGTTCAGCCATTTCTTTGTTCTCATCCCAAAGGCATGGCTGTTTTAATTGTCAGAGAATAAAAAACAAATTGGCAGCTTTCTGTTTTGTGTGCAGAAGGGAGGAAGTTACTTTTGTTTTTTGTTACAAGGGTTGTGTGGTCTATTTTCAATCGGAGGGATTGGAACCTTTATGGGGCGGCAACAAAAAAGGGTCGGGACTCTCATTTTTTTGGCTGGGGTCGGCGTGCTCGTGCTCTGCTCGTTTCTTTTTCCTTCGTTTACAGGGGGCTATGGGCATCTTTTGGCGACTCCTCCTGGGCACACCGGGAAGGAGGAAGGTATCAGGGGTGTGAAGGAAATAACGCACCTTCTGTTCAAGTGCGAGTTCTTGTTGACAAGACATTATTGCTTTACTACATTTTGCATACTAAACATATTGTTAATGATCGACGAGCAGTGGGCTGCAGCGTTGAGGTCAAGAATATAAGGCAGTTCGTCAAGTGCACAAACAGGGACAGAGTGCGACTTCTTGTAGAGTTATGGGATTAATCGAATCATGAGTGCTATAAAGACACAATGGGCAGCAGAGGTCGTAGTTCACGGAACAGGTGAAGAAGTGCAAGCATTTTATCCAAGAAAAGTCCAATTATCAAGGGCGATCATCGTTCTGGCTACTTGAGAGTCGGAGAACACGAACTAAGGAAGGAGCTGATTTCAATTGACTGAGGAATAGGCTACGGATACATCAAAAGAGAGGAGCAGAATATTGATTGGAAAGAGAGCACCATCAGAGATTCGACATCTTTTTTTTGGAGTTTGGTGAGAAACTAGCAAATTGTTGACGGCAGAAATGTGGGAGGGGGTCTGAAGATTTGGATGGAGGTAAAGCTTGGTTATAGATGTGTTGGATGCAGTTCTGCACTGTAAGTTTTCTAATCATCCAAGTTGATAGATGAGTTCTTAGCAAGTGTCAATAGACTAGTTTACTGGAAAATAATTCGTATGCATGTGTATGCCCCAGCGTGATGCATCTGCTAGCCCCATTGTGCACTATATCGATTATGAAGTCTATGAGGTCACTGTTGTTGGCAGTAATAGTTAACAATCGCACTTGGAGTCCTAGTGTTGCATGTTCGGGACGTCTGCATAACACTTGCAGTTGCTGATGCGTTGATTTATTCTCCTCATAAAAAAAAAACAAAACAGAAAAAAGCAAGAGGAATTGCCTACTCTTATGATTATGGACGTGTTATAGACTTGTTCCTCCGTGGTTGCATGGAAGAATTGTAAGCGGACGAAGACTCTAATAATTTTTTTTTTCAACCGATGTGTGAGGATGATCCGATGCATCTGAATATATGATAATATTAGCTGTTTTCACTAAGAACCCGATCACAAGTGCTACATCATTTAGCACTTCGTAGCAATGTGCGCATTTCATTGTGGTCATTATATTATTGTCTACAAATGCATGGATGCGATGATTGAGTCGTCTTGTTTACATATGTCTTTTTGCATGTTTATGGATTAACGGAAGGAGTTAGACTTGATGGTGAGGAACAATGACTAATTGTTACAGGCACATATCGTTCGAAGTTTTTGTAAAGCACTCCATGTAGTAGGGTACCCCAGTATAGCTATCGGTGTGATTACTTGCAAGGAGGATTAATAGAAGAAGATTAAAGTACGAAGTTGGAGCGAAAGAACATGGTCAAAAGATAATTCAGTTAAGTGTGCTTTCACTGAACATACATCAGTGAAGGGGATTCTGTGTGAGAATGTTGGGGAGGCACTGAATTCAGAGTATGAGAGTTGTGCATCATGGAAGGTCAATATCTAGTATAGAGGAGGTATCCAAATCAAGATTAATATGATGCTTGCTTCTTAACTAATCATTTGGAAAGCCTTAACATTGACAAGGTCAATCAAAATGCATTGACAAGTGATGTGTTTTGTTCAGATCTTTGTACGCTCAAGCAAAAATTTGGTTTGTATTTGCTCGGGAAGGTTGCACAAAAAACTGGCAATTCCTTGGCTAAGTTTGCTATGATGAGCAGGGATTATGCATTCAAATCTTGCTTATCATAGATGTTCAGCTTTCATGATCCACTATTCACACAATTGTTACTTCATATCAGGTTTTTAAGCTTACTTCTGAGGACAGAAGTTGGCGTTTCTTGATTAAATGACATTCGAGAGGTCTGGGAACACATGCATGAAGAAGATCTTGTGTATAAGGAAGAACTTGAATTAAAAGAACGTGTGAAATTCTATTCTATTAGACATATGGGTATTCTGAGCCAAAAAAAAAAAAAGGGAAGGGTGATAGAATACAAGGAAACTAAGCAAAATATAATTGTGTAAGACACTTTCCCTTGGACTAAGAGGCTATACATTTTGGTGCGTTTTCTGGGAATAGCTTGGCACGTCTCTATAAGAGAGTGCCATAGGTTCGCCTAGCGCCACATGTTGGCCGAGCTTCCGGACCCCAGATCTAGTACATGAGCGAGGGGAGCTCATCCTCAGGAGCAACACAAACGCAAAGAGAGGAACGCGCTCAGAGAAGAGCCCTTGAAAGAGAAAGGAGAAGGTGGGAACCGCCAGGTGAGTGGACCTCGATTGGTTCGAAGAAATCGGCCAAAAACGTGTACTCCCGTAGGAGAGTCGCGAATCAAGTGCGGAAGTTTGAAGGAGGGATCCTGAGGCCACGTGCATGAAATTTCTGGGATCGAAGTGATATCGACATCACACCTCTGTTCGAAATGGCTCAGCGGATTTCGGTTCACTTGGGGGACTTCACCAAGTTTTCAGGTACTTGGGACGAAGATCCGGATAGTTTTATCCAGCTGTTTGAGGTTACTTGTGAGGCCAATGACGTAGTTGACCAGGATCAAAGGTTGAGAATTTTTCCGGCTATTCTCCGTGATGAGGCAGCCAACTGGTATGGGAATCTGACACCACAAGAGCGTGGAACTTATCAGATGCTCAAGGAAGCCTTCTTGGCAAAGTTTCGACGACAAGGCTTCCAAGATAGATTGGCCCAACAAATGGATTATTTGCGACAGGGAGTCAATGAGAGCATCGATAACTACATTCAGAGAATGGAAACCTTGGTAAGAAAGATGGGCGCAAATGCCCCGAATGATGAGACATTGAAGAGAAGATTCATTTCGGGATTAAGAGATCCTACGGCACAACAACATATCAGCCTGACAAGACCTGCAACTTTAATGGATGCTAAGGAACAAGCAAGGCTTTGGGAGGAAGTACAATTATGCCAACAAAGGAAGATGGAACTCTTATACGAGCCAATGGGAGGCCCAGGGAGCATACCGATGAAAGATCCTGGCCAAGGAAGTCCCGCATTGACGACTCCAGCTTTTGTAGTTGCCACTAGCACGCCAGGCGAGGTAAAGCCTGCGCTAACTGAAGAACGAATATTGGAGTTGGTCACACAAGCTATAAAAGCAGCCACAATGACTCAGGAGTCATACACAGTAAAACCAGAGGTCACAACAAACCCGAATCAAGTGTTTCGATCAAATACATGGTGTGGAAAGTGCCATGGTTATGGCTATTTGGCTTCAGAATGCCCTACAGTCTCGAGAGTATTCACAGATAGATCACCCCCTAGAATGCGTTGTACTTTTTGTGGAAGAACAAATCACACGGAGGACCGATGTTACAACAAGAGAGCCTATGAAGAGAGGACCATGAAATCGGGAGATACAAGAGAGAGACCTTACACAGGATTGCCCGCTCAGAGTGTCCCACCTACATCTCGTTGGGAAAACAGACCTACTTATGGATATGGTGCTCAGGGTCAAGGAGGAGACTATCCAAGAGGAGCCGCGCGTGATCAAAGAAGAGATGGTCCAATCTAGTGCTGGAGATGCCATGGCTTTGGCCATACTCAATCTAGGTGTCCAAACGAAAAGAAACCAATTGATTATACCCCACTATGTAGGTACTGTAGTGGAGAGGGCCACTTTGATGAAGATTGTCCAAAACGAAGAGCTGCCGCCGGCAAGGAAAAAGGACCGGTAGGGTCCTCGAATTATGTTGACACTCAGATGCATTCCACAACGAGAGCTCAAGAGCAAGTTCCTACGATCGGAGTAGTGTTCAAGACACCGAACCCTCAAGAAGGCTCTAGCTCGTCAATGCACTTTGTGGATGCTTACGAGGGCAAGAAACCACATAAAGAGCCAACTGTGGCAGTAGTCACAAGGACTCAAGAGTATTCAAAGAAGCATCCGGAAGGCGAACGCGAAAAAGCTAGCCAGGAGAAGATAACCGAACAGGGAGAGGTAGAGAACCAAGTTGGAGGATTTGATGAGCAGCAAAAGTTTGAGGATGGGGAAGAGATTGAGATCCTTCCACCAGTGACCAAGGAGTTTGTGCCAGGCATAGCACCATTCCCTGAAAGATTAAGAGCTCCAAAGTATAGGAAGGAAAAACAAAGTTTGGAGGAAGTGGACATTGTAAAATTGCTCGCGGACACGGAAGTCACGTTGGACATTGGCACATTGCTGAAATGTTCACCTGCTTATAGGAAACAATTCTACAATGAATATATTAAAAAACCGAGAAAAGCTCGAGATAAAAAGAGACAAGATAAAGATGTCCAAGGGATCATTCAAAGTATTACGACGCAAATTGATTCGAATGCTCCAGCTGTGACGGTCGAGATTAAAGGGTATGCAGTCCCTGGTGCTCAGTTAGATAGTGGAGCCGCAATCAACCTTATGACTGAGTTCATGATGAAAGCTTTGGGCCTCAACCACATGGAAGAAACGCCGATGTCCTTGAGAATGGCAGATCAAACACAAGTGAAGCCTGCGGGTCTTTTAAAGAATGTAAGCACAGTTGTGGGCGGTCTAGAGTTTAAAGTTGATTATCTGATAGTAAGACCAAGAACCTCAGAGGCTACCTTCTCGATCTTACTTGGACGGCCATGCTGGTGCAAGCCGAATGTGTGCATGATTGGCGCACAGGATTTATCACAATTGGACCGAAGGCTGATCGAATACAACTTCAAGTGTCTCCAAACTTGACCGGCAAGAAATCGACAACAGCTGAGGAAAGGGAGCAAAAAGCAAAGGAAAAGGTTAGACAAGAAATGGCACGGGTAAGATTTGCCCTACGCACGGAGACTTCTAAGGACCTTTCACAGGATGGATTTAATCTGCAATTGGCCAACCTCCAACATGCGAAAGTGGGCGAGTACATAGATCCTCTATGTTACAAGGATGATTCAGACCGGGATTTGCTGGGATGGTTGACACATACAAGTGAATTTGAGTGCTACATGTTGAGTATAGACGCAAAGGAAAGCAAAGCTACTCAATCCCTTGAGAAGGGAACTTCAAAAGAAGAGTTGAAACTAGAGTTAGCTCCGACAATGGAAGTGCAACAGTTGAGAGAAAGGGTTAGAATACTAGAAGAAGAGCTTCTAAGGAGAAACCGTCAATCAGACAAAGAAGCGGAAAGTAAAACTAAAGTGCGGGAAGCCATTGCAAAAGTCGAACTTAAGAAATTGGGTACGGTTGAAAAAGAACAAAACAATGATTTACTGGCCAACCATGCACGCGTGATTGGAGAACACGTTCCAATCACAGTGTCATCAAGGAATAAGGAATATTCGCGAGAAGCTCAGTTGGAAAAATGGGAAGTTTTTCCAGAAAAGTTCCTAAGCGTGGGGTTAGAGCTACCAGAGGGAGTACGAGATTGCATTAGATTGGCACTCAAAAATTTCAGCAAGGCCTTTGCATGGTCATACAGTGATCTGAGAGGAATTGATCCCCGAATCTGCCAACATTATATAGATTTGGAAGAAGGCACCCGACCAATATGTCAACGACTTAGGCGGACAAATCTAGTCTACTTGGAATTGATCAAGCTGGAATTGACTAAATTATTGGAAGCAAGATTTATATATCCCATCGCATCCAGCGAGTGGGTATCACCAATTGTAGTGGTTCCAAAGAAAAATAAGAAAATCCGTATTTGCATAGATTATCGGAAGTTGAACGAGTGCACAAAGAAGGACCACTTTCCTTTGCCATTCACTGATCAAATCTTGGACAGAGTGGCTGGCCATAAATTGTACTCATTTTTGGATGGTTTCAGTGGGTACAACCAGATCCAAATCCATGAAGAGGATCAATCAAAAACTACTTTCACCACGGAATGGGGCACATACGCATATCGTGTGATGCCATTTGGATTATGCAATGCACCGGCCACATTCCAGAGGGCAATGATAGCTTCATATCAAGACTACTTGTAGGATTGGATGGAGATATTTCTCGATGACTTTGCGATCACAGGCAACGATGAAAACATGATGGAGAGGATCGAAGCGATTTTAAGAAGAAGCATTGAAAAAGGCATCGCATTAAATCCTGAAAAGTGTACATTTGGAGTACGAAGAGGATTGCTTTTGGGACATGTTATTTCCAAAAAAGGGATTGCGGTTGACGAGGATAAAGTGGAAAAGATTGGACAACTTCCACCTCCTCAAAACTTGCGGCAACTCAGAGGATTCTTGGGCCAAGCGAATTATTATCGACGTTTTATATTAAATTTTGCAT
The DNA here is from genome assembly GCA_020310875.1 of Ceratopteris richardii. Classification (NCBI taxonomy): domain Eukaryota; kingdom Viridiplantae; phylum Streptophyta; class Polypodiopsida; order Polypodiales; family Pteridaceae; genus Ceratopteris; species Ceratopteris richardii. The sequence continues at coordinate 9,065,071 of CM035417.1, read as the reverse complement.
CAATAGCGGCACCATTGACGAATCTTTTGAGGAAAGACCAACAATACCAATGGACTGAAGAGTGTCAAGTTGCATTCGACTCGATCAAAGAGAGATTGATAAATGCACCGATTTTGGTAGCACCCGATTGGACGAAAGAATTCCATGTACATACCGACGCTTCTCATACTACGGTTGGAGCAGTGCTATGCCAAGCCGATGAAAAGAAGTTGGACCACCCTATTTATTATGCAAGTCGCAATTTGAATAGCACTGAGAGGAACTACACGACTACAGAGAAGGAATGCGTATCGATGATCTTTGCGGTAAACAAGTATCGGCATTACTTGATGGGAAAGCATTTCACGTTTTATGTGGATCATGAAGCCCTTAAGTATATCATTAATAAACCCGAGCTATCAGGGCGATTGATGAGGTGGATGCTACTCCTCCAACAATTTCAGTTCACAGTGGTAACCAGACCAGGCAAATCGCATATATTGGCCGACCATTTATCTCGAATTGTTAATGAGGAGCCAATCTCTGGTGTGCCCGATGATGCTCCTGATGGGCATCTATTCCAGGTTGATGCTAAAGTACCTTGGTATGCCGACTTGGTGAATTTCTTGTGCACTACTAAATATCCGCCAGGAGCAAACAAGAGAGAGAAGCAAAAACTGTTAGCATTGGCGAAGCACCATAGCATCATTGGTGGGCAGCTCTATCGATATTTTGTACATGAAAGCATTTATCGGAGGTGTCTCGAGGAAGAAGAAGCAACCCTAGTGTTGAGAGCATTACATGATGAACCCTGCGGTGGACATTTTGCTGGTGAATTGATGGCAAGAAAGATTTTATTGGCTGGGTATTGGTGGCCAACGCTGTTTAAAGACTCGCACACATACTGTAAGAAATGCGACAAATGCCAACGAATGGGCAAACCCACATTAGCACATGCTGCTCCTCTTACGCCGGTGCTGGCTCTTAAGATGTTTGAGAAATGGGGAATTGATTTTGTGGGGCCTATTGATCCTCCCTCAAGACGTCGGTCTAATAGGTATATTTTGGTCTGCACTGACTATGTTACTGTTAGCAGCAGACAAGGAACTGAAGGACTAACGAGGCATGGCAGTCAGAGAAGAGAGTCAGAAGGGAGAGAAGGCACAAGCAGACAAGGGAGTCAACGAAGATCTGGCAAATAGGCCAATAATTTTCTTCAGGAAGAAGCACGTATGAGCATTCACGCAGATCTAGCACTAAGGCAACCCTTTAGTTTTTCAAAACCCTTACACCAATTAAAAGTGATTCTCATCACTAAACACCATTGTAAATACCATTTCATATTTTTGTAGCTCCATTTTGTGCAAGCCAAGGAGTCCTTGAGCTTGAGGAGCTTTAGAAGTATCTACCTGCCAATTTTCGTAATTTTTAGATCTCGTTTGAGCCCTCAAATAAGCCCTGGAACCTAATTTTTAACTAGGCCGGACACTAGGTCTGAACAGGGCCAAAGCTAGTCAAAAACTATAAAAGGAGCTAGAGAGCTCATTTTTGTAGTTAGATTGTAATTGAAACAAACTTGTAAGAGCTTCTTGAAAAGTAATCTAAGAACTCCATTGATTCTCACTCTTTGTCTTGCCGTGTGTGCACGTGTGTGTGTATGTGTGTGCATGCTAGTGTGCTTCTCACTCATGCACTTGTGCCGCCACTTGCTCGAGGTCTTCATACCATCCTCACGTCTTCCCGGATTGACATTAAAGGAGGTGCTACTCATCACTGAGCTACACCAAATTTTGGCGCCGTTGCCGGGGATCGAGCTTTGAGGACGAGCGTGTGATGGTAAGACGTAGAGTTGACGCGTTGGAGTCGTAGGTATTTTCTTCACTTCCACCTATTTTCTTGTTTTTCCATCACCATCTCCAACCTCCATTTCCATCATCGCGAAAATTTCTGTTTTTTGATCATATCACCTTTCCCACCTCATTTCACTTGTGAGAGAGAGAGAGAGCGATATTGCGTGTGGGTTTTCTTGCATGTTTCTTGAGCTTTTTGCAGGATCTTGCTGAATCACCATCCCCAGCTCCCTGCGCAGGTACGAAACTCGTCGAATCTGTCTCGCAGTCGCCAGCCTCTGCCGATCGCGATCGACAGAAAATTCGATCATTTGGTAAAACAAAGTTCACCACTAGCACAAGCATGATGAGCACTTCCCAAATCACATAAAACAGTAAAAAAATTCCGTGATTTTCTGTCAATCGCGACCGACAGCCTCTGTCAATCGCGACCGACAGCCTCTGTCAATCGCGACCGACAGCCTCTGTCAATCGCGACCGACAGACCCTGTCAATCGCGATCGACAGACTTCACGACCGACAGACTGCCACGTAGGACCCTGTCAATCGCGATTGATGCCGTCGATCGCGATCGACAGCCACGACCGACACCTCTGTCAGTCGCGATTGACACCGTCGATCGCGACCGACTGAAATTCAATGACTGATTGACTTTTACGCGTAGCCACGTGTCCATCGCGATTGATAGGCCCCCGATTGACTGAAATTTCGGCGAAAAATCCGGAAAACGTGTCGATCGCGATTGATACCGTCGATCGCGATTGACAGCCACGATCGACACTGTCGATCGCGATTGACACTGTCGATCGCGACTGACAGGCCCGACGGACACCTCTGTCAATCGCGATTGACAGACCTGTCAATCGCGATTGACAGACCTGTCAATCGCGATTGACAGGCTTTTCGGCCAAAAATTAGGGTTTGCTTTTGTTCAAACATTGGGATAATTTTGGGGCAAAATAGTCAATCCATTAGCATTATTGGAGGTTCCTACACTTGTGTTTTAGGAGAAAATCCTAGGATCTGTCAGCCAGATTGAATCCTGTCTTAACCCCCTAAACCCTGAACAGTCATAACTTCTTCATACGAAATCAATTTTTTGAGCTCTAGGGCTTGTTGGAAAGCTCGTGGCATATACTACACGCCCTCGACTGTTTTTTATAAAGATAATGCGTTGATTTTCAGATAGGGTATTTTGAAGTTGACCATACCCAGGGGGATCAAAGTCAGGGGTCTTTAGAATTGTTTTCTTAAAAATCACTATGCAAGTTAGTGTTTGTGCTTCAAGACTGAAAATCATCGGTTCTGTCTTTGGAATTTAAATCTTAAGGCTAACGTTGGAACTCTTACAGATCTATTGAGAGCTTCGAAAGGTGTTCTAAGCAAGTGTAAGTGCAAGCTTGGGAACACACTTCCTGGGCACTCAAGGGCAACCAAGCAGGAAACAAAAGGTTGGAAACTTTTAACCCCCTCTGTCAATTCATAGTTTAGGCTAAGAACGACGAGAGGTAGGAGTAAGTCAGGGTGACGATAGGCAGGTATCAAGTTGAAGACTACCTAAAAACTCAAGTTCAAGCTAAAAACCTAATCTCTGTACTGTCGATAACATAAAGGAAAAGAACCTAACGTGGAACGATCAACCTGAAAGCACGAAGAACATTCAAGTATTCCTGACGACGTAATATCAGAGAAGACCTTAAACACGAGGAATAACTAAAAAGAACCAAGCGACTAATATAAAGTAACCAGCAACGAGGTTGTACTCTGGGCAAAGAATTGGGCTACTTAGATAGGCATATGAACCTTAGATCAGGACGACATCTAGTGAGGGAGAGACAAAGCCTTAGGTCTTCAGAGGCTAGTGTTAACCACACTGCTAGGTCTTGGGCCCAACAGTTGAGCCACCACTCGTACTACCCTAGCTCTGAGACCAGTGAGTCAGAGATGTCTCAAGGCATGGACAGACCTACGGGAAGTTCAGGAGTGCCTTACTTGTACAGGGTAGAAGGCCCTTACAAAACTCAGCTGGAATACCTTAGGACCAATCGATTAGGTGCTAGCATCTATGAGGACGGCTTAGGAAGATCTGTGGTACAGATTAAGAACCCTGACCAATCCATAGGACTAGAGCGCCCAGCTGTCAAGTTTGAAAACGGAGCATACGTGGACAAAGAAGGAACCATATACGTAGTCACCAGTCATCCAGATAGGACGGACGAATTCGGAAATGTGATCTCAGAAGCGGACTTAGGTGACTTGGAACAAGGAAACATGGGTGTAGAACCTAGAACCCCCCGAGGCAAATCTGTTCTCACTAGGATTATCACACCTGAGTGGGTTCCCCAAGACAACAAGAGCATAGATCTGCTTCTCAATCGAGAGATTGACGAAGCCTTTTGGAGGTACAAATCTGATCAGCCAACTGATATAGGAACAATCATGATCTATGAGTTTAAGGATCCTGATAGCCCAGGTAGAGTGACCTACTTAGATCACGCTTCGGAGAGGATCTTTGTGGTGACAGAACATGATAGGCATGCTTACACTTGGAAGGGTGAATTCGTTTTCCCCCAACCAAGATCGAATGTATCCTATGGTCACCCTGGAGCTGGAACATCCCAAGCTCATGGAATACAAAGAGACAGAAGTAGGGATAGGCCAGAAGTAAGCTTTGCTAACCCAGTGGGTAGAGAAAGAACGAGGACGGAAACGAATAGAGTAGAACCTGAGATACTCAGAGCTCATAGGAATCAAAGAAATGTGGATGAGTTCCCTCTACCACGACCTAGAGAGCACACAAGGACTTTGAGACCGACTCAGCTAGTTAAGTCCATGAAGAACTACTTCGATGGCACGGGAGATCCATACGATCATGTGGCTGAGTTTAGGCAAGTCTTGAGAGCTGAGCAAGTGGAGGATCTATTCACGCAGTACAATGCCTTTGGTCTGACCCTTAGGAACACTGCCCTGACATGGTTTCATCCACTAAATGATAGGCAGTTCAGGAGCATAGACCAACTCCTAGAAGCTTTCATTATTGAATTCTCTAAGAGTGGCATAAGGCATAATACCTCCTCGCTGATTCACAGCTTCAAGCAAACCCCGCAAGAGACCGTGAGACTTGCAGGAAGGAGATTTAGGCAATATCTTGAAAGATGCCCTGTTTCGGAGTTACCCACACCAGCCAAGCAAGTGGCTTTATTCTTGGATGGATTGCTAAGTACCAAATTAAGATCATATGTGTACTTGAAGGACCCTAGGACCATAGAAGAGTGTGTACGCATGTGTATTGACATTGAGGATAACCTAGGGGAGGAGTTAGAGCTTTCCAAGATATACAAAGATTCAGATAGTGCCTCTAGTCTCTCTTCCACGCAATCCACATCAATTGAGGAACTTGCAGAGAAAGTAGCTCAGAAATTAGGTGTAACTAGCAAACAAATCCCAAGGTTCGCCCCTGTGAAAAGGCGCTATACTTGTGGCGGCGACCACATGGCGAATGTATTTCCCATTATGGCTCAACCCCAAGTAAATCCTAGTAGCCAGTACTGCACCATAGAACGGAGATACACCAATCACACCGCACAAGATTGCCCATACAATAAGCAAACAGTTAGGCCAACTTATCCTCAACCCTATCCACCACAGGGAAGATACCAGAACCAGTACCCTCCACAGCCATATGGCAGGCCACAACAAAATTATCAACCATAATATCAAAACCAACAAAGGCCTCAGCCTGTGCTAGCACAACAACCCCCTGCCCCAGCTAATGTGATTCCGGTAAAGTATGCTGTTGCAGAAGAAAACCTCAATAGAGCTATAGTCCCTGTGACACCCTTGATTTCTGAAAGTGACCCGAGTCACCATAGCTTTGATTCTACACATGTTGATAGTCCCCAGGCGTACTACATGCAGTCTCCAGAACATGGTGAGTCCTATTACAGCGAAGAGCCAAATGAACCTAGTTGGGAGTCAGATTATACAAACGTCATGTATGCAAATCCCAACCCTAGGCCTCAACCTAGGCAGGTAAGACCTCCATTCCCAAGAGGACCGTGCTATAGATGCCAAGGAGATCACCTCATTCGTGATTGCCCCTTACCTCCACCTACACAAACTCAGTCCGTGACGATCCAAGGCTTTTGCCAAGATTGTGGAAAAGAGCATCTCTTACGAGATTGCCCGAAGAACCCCAATAATATGCCAAAAATCACTCCTATCAACGTTATTGGGTTAATGGTAGATTCCACAGGGAGCGTGACTTCCCCTGCACTAGTACAAGTAATCACTAGAGCCCAATCACTGCACCAAAACCAGGGTGTAGGCCAGGAAAAAAGCCCAGGAGTTAGTGAAACAGAGAGTACGACGAAGAAGAGGACTAGAGTGTGGAAAGATAGTAGGGAAAGAATGAAAAGACAATGGGCAAAAAAGATGAGTGAACTTGAGGAAAGCATAAGAGAAACCAAAGCCATGATAACTGAACTCACATCTCAAACTCCCTCTCACACTACCCCACCACCACCATTCCCATGGCCATCCGACCAGCCACCTTCCAACCCGCCTCACCTAAACCCACCACCCCCTAGAGTAGGATCAGTCCTAGCAGATCCCACTCCCGAGGACCTAAACATGATGCTTAAAGCATATCAATCCAGAATCCAAGAAGGGCCAACCATAACTGATCATGAAAAATGTTACCCAAGAGCCGAGCTAGAGCTTGAATGAACTAAAATTTGTGCTAAGATGGTGGAATTGGCTCAAGCCATGTTCAAAGCTAGCCGCCTCTTTAACATCTCTAGCTCAGCTAAGACGCAGTTACACTTTGATGGACTGCTAGAAAGAATAGAGAGGCTAATTGCACAATCAGAAAAGGAACCTGCCCCTCAAAGAAAGGAAAGGGCAAGAGAACGGATAAGCCAGCCTCTTCAGGAAGCCCATGTGCCTCCTCAAGAAGCTTATCTTTCCCCCCAAAAGGCAGATGAGCCTCCCTCGAAAGCTTACGTACCTCCACAGGTTGCCTACATTCCTTCTCAGGGAGCGTATGAGCCTGTTTGGAAAAGTAATAGAATAAGTAATCCTCCCCAGGAAGCTTGTGCTCCCGCCATCTATGAGAACGAGGAGAGAGCCAGCGATAGAATAAGCCCTCCTTCCCAGGTTGCTTATGTGCCTAATTCTACGGAGCCAGACACTTCTTCTTCTATGAATCGGTTTGCACCAGACTTCCTACGAGAGATTCAAGAAGACAAATGGGATAACGAAAGTGAAGTCGCCCCTCCCTTTGAACTTGTGGATGATGCACACGACCAATTCCCACAAGACATCCCATCTATTTACGGGGAACATGAGAGTACTCAGTCTCACGAGAGATTGGACTTTGAGTCTAATTCCATACAAAAGCTACCCCACTTCACAGGCCCATGGGAAGCAAAGTCCACGTGTATGAGAACACCTACAATCATGGTAAGAAACGAAGATTCAGTCATACCTAGGAACACAGAGGTAGTGAAGAACACTAACGTGCAGTGCAATCTCAAGTTAGAAGAGCTACTCAAGGTTAGACCTGAATTATGGAAACATGTCGCCAAACAAGTACCAGAAATAGCCAAACCTCGTTCCCAGGTAGGATCCCATAGGACGGTGCTAGAAATTCCCTTGGATAAGATAGGAGATATGTGTGAAGGCGAAGAAGGGAACACCTATCTTCCCATCACCTACCAGGAGTACACCAGCAAGGCAATCTTGGACTCAGGTGCAGGAGTTGCAATTGCCACCACTTCCCTATGGAAGCGTTGGGGCAAGCCGGCACTCAGGCCCACGAGGATGAAATTGCAAATGGCCGATGGTCACATAGAGAGACCCTTAGGATTGCTAGAAGGAATTACTCTCACCACTTGTGGTGTCGAGTTTGAGCATACATTTGCCATATGTGACTTCAGCAAAAATCATGCCTATGAGATGATTTTGGGAAGACCATTTATGCGACAGTTGCAAGTGGTACAGGATTGGGGAACCAATTCTTTGTACCTGCAGCACTTAGGTGTTACGACCAAAGTGAATCTCAAAGATTACTCTCATAGAGATGTCCCTCCCATCCAATGGAATCCCATCCATAGAGCCAAAGATGATACGGAATCCGTGCATTCCATAGGCTCAGGATCCTCATGGATGCATGAAGACACCCACTTATGGATGTGCAAAGTAGCAGTAGAGGAAGAGAAGAGAGAAAAGGCCAGAGAAATAGGTGCAAACGAAACTCATAGACCTATTCAAGACCCAACCTATGCACCTGTAGTCTTTCCTGATGAGGAATTCGAACCCCATGGCTGGGCAGAAATTTTAGCAACCATGGACGTAGCCATCAATGAAGAACAATGGACACCTCACTGTGATGAGGATGGCTATGACATTTCAGTCTTCTCCATAGAGCCAATCATGGGAGAGGCAGTTCTAGAAGAATGCGAACCTAGTCTTGATGCATTTGAGGATGCAAGTGACTCCGACCTAGAGTCAATCATTATGGACCCGCCATTTGCATCAGAGGAAGAATACTTCCATGAAGTAGAATTTCAACCTCAGAGGCATGGAGAGCCTACAAACGATGTAAGATTAGCAACACATGTGACCCAAAAGGAAGAAGGAAAGAAATGAAAGAAGAAAGAAGCCTCACCAGAAGAGGAAGAATCTTTGTTTGAGGTCCCGGAAAATTTTAAGAAGTATGAGATAGACGACAGGAGGGTTATGAGAAGAATGCCTAAACGAGAGGCACAAGTAGGAGAGGCCTATGATAACAAAGAAACCACCAAGAAAATAGTAGTGGCCCTAGAAGAAGGAGAGGAGAGATGCACGTACATAGGCCATGACTTAACAGAGGAAGAAGAGCAGGCATTAATTGCCTTTCTAAGAGAATACAGAGATGTATTCGCTTGGAGTTACAAGGATTTGAAAGGTGTTAACCCGGACATATGCTCACACACTATCCCCATGACCTCAGATGCTAAACCCTCTAAGCAAAAGCCCTATACATATAACGATAATTACGCTGCTAAGATCAAAGAAGAGATAGATAGACTGGTTGAAGCTGGATTTATCTATGAAATTGAGCACACTGAGTTGGTATCCCCCATCGTAGTGGTGCCCAAGAAAAATGGAAAGCTGCATGTGTGCATTAATTTGAAGAAGGTCAATGCAGCTACAATTCGAGATAACTATCCACTTCCCATCACAGAACATCTCTTAGAAAGAGTGGCAGGTAAGGAAGTCTACAACTTCCTTGATGGATTTTCGGGCTACAATCAAGTGGCCATAGCTCCAGAAGATCAGCATAAAACGGCTTTTGCCACAGAATGGGGCATTTTTGCCTTTAGAGTCATGCCATTTGGGCTTACCAATGCACCAGCTACCTTCCAGAGGCTGATGTGCCATGTGTTTAAGGAGTTCCTGAGGATGAATTTAGAGGTCTATGTTGATGATCTTTGTGCTCATTCCAACATTAGACAAACCCATATCCCTGAGCTCAGACAAATCTTTGACAAATGTAGAGAATATCAAGTCTGCCTGAACCCAGAAAAGTGTGTTTTTATGGTAAGGCAATGCAAGATTCTAGGACACATAGTGTCAAAGAATGGCATATCTACCGACGAAGAGAAAGTGAGAGCCATAGCAGAGCTACCTAGGCCAAAGAATGTCAAGGAAGTACAAGCTTTCATGGGGCATTGTGGTTATTACCGACGATTTATACACATGTATGCTGTCATTGCAAAGCCCATGTACGGACTTCTGACAAACTTTGAGTGGACGAATGAATGTGAGAATTCCTTCCAGGAGCTTAAACGAAGATTGTGTTCAGCACCAATCTTGACCACACCAGATTGGAATAAGTCATTCCATGTTCATGTGGATGCATCCAATTATGCTATTGGATGTGTGCTTGCACAACCCACTGGTGAAGGTAATATGGATCTTCCAATTGCCTATGCCAGTAGACAATTGAATGCGGCTGAAGGGAACTACACCACTACAGAGCGAGAAGGATTAGGCATGGTATATGCAGTTAAGAAATTTAGACACTATTTGCTTGCAAACAAGTTTAAATTTTTTACTGACCATCAGGCATTGCTATACCTCGTAAATAAGCCATGCAATACAGGAAGATTAGTGAGATGGTTTCTCTTGCTCATGGAATATGACTTTGAGGTAGTGGTGAGAAAAGGGAGGACTCATTTGAGAGCTGATCATCTCTCTAGGCTCACATCGGGAGAAGCCCCATAAGGAGTATCAGATGACCTTCCTGACGCTTACTTGTTTAATTTGGAAGTGGTGCCACAGTGGGCTAAGCCATTGGTACCAGTATTGACATACGGGCCTAACCATCCAGTGGTAAACACACGGAATAGAGAGGTTGTAAAAGCCCAAAAGTACCACATCATGGCAGGAAGTATGTACAAGCACACAGATCAAGGGATCTTGGCTTGTTGCGTAGAAGAGGATGAGTACGCTAAATGGTTGCAATTAGCACATGTAGGTGCGTTAGAGCAACACCATTCAAAGCAACGAACTTTACAGACACTAAGGAGACTCGGAGTGCATTGGCCAACTATGGAGGCTGATGTCCAAAAGTTGTGCAAGGAATGCCCAATCTGTTGCATTAAACCACCAGTGGAACACGCCACTCTTTATCAAGTATCCATTGTGCCAGATTGGAGTGAACCTCTAGTATCATTCTTGAGGACAAACACATTCCCTCCAGACATGACTCTGGCTAGGAAAAGGAGTTTAGAACAAGAAGCCCTGGATTACTCACTCATTGGTGACAATCTATATAAGCGTGGTAAAGATGGTTACCTGAGGCTATGTGTCCATGAAAGTGAATATCTTAAGATCTTGGAAACTGCTCACCAAGGTGTAGCAGGAGGACACTTTGGACCGGATCGGGTGATCAAGGTGATACTATTTGCGGGCTTCTGGTGGCCTACCCTTCACATGGATGCACATACCTATGTGAAACGGTGTGATGTCTGTCAGCGAACTCAGTATCCTATACGCAAAGATGAGATGCCACTGAAACCTATGATGGGTGGACGTGCATTCTCTAAATGGGGAATAGACTTCGTAGGTCCTATTAATCCCCCAGCTAAGGGTTCCCATGCAGAATATATCATTGTTGCAACAGACTATCTAACTAAGTGGGTAGAGGTAAAAGCTACGACAAAGAATGACGCTCAGACAACTGCCAAATTCTTGTTTGAGAATGTATTCACGAGATATGGGCTACCTATAGAGCTTGTAAGTGATAGAGGCACTCATTTCTTGAACGAAGTGATTGAAAACCTACTCCAAGAATTCTTGGTAATACACAAGAATTTTGCCCCCTATCACCCTCAAGCTAATGGACAAGCTGAGAGCACCAATAAGATCTTATGCAATGTACTGACAAAATTAGTAAACACTAAACGCTCTGATTGGGACAAACAGCTACACCATGCTGTTTGGGCATACCGAGTCGCCTATAAAACGGTACTCCAAGCCACACCCTTTCAGATGGTTTTTGGCCAAAATGTTGTGCTACCCTTGGACTTCTTAATACCTACGTTGAAAGTAGCACAAGAGCACGAATGGACAGGTCATGAGCTCTCCTCTAGGATCTTTGACCTTGAACGATTAGGAGAAACAAGACTGAGAGCGGCTGCAGGGATATATGCAGCTAAGAAGAGACAGAAGGCATACTTCGATGCCCATGTGAAGGATAAGGGTTTGAAAGCAGGAGATCTAGTTTTAGTCTACACACTGAAGCAACACGCAAGGAAACTAGAAAAGAGAGGCTACGGACCTATGATCATCAATAGGATTTCCACGAGTGGAGCAGTACAACTAGCCACATTAGAGGGTGATGTTCTCCCAAATTATATTAGCGGTTGCAGAGTCAAGTTGTATCAGGAACCCCTCACGGAGGAAATGCTTAGCCGACTCAACACTGCTAAGAAACGCAAAGAGGAAGAAAAGCGAATTCGAGAAGAAGCTCAAGCAGAAGCTTTAGAACGCATCAGAAGGATGAAGTTACGGAGACAAGGTAGAGAGCACCCTAGGCAAGATGCATATGTAGATCAAAGATATCCTATGGCCATGTGTGAAGTCGCAGGAACAAGCTCACATAGGATAACTGATCGACATCCGTTCATAACCCTGGATATAGGACAAGGAAAGAGTGCAAGGACCGTAAGAGCCTTGATTGACTCAGGTGCAGCCACTAGTGCTGTTAAATTGTCTTACTGTCAAGAGTTGCAGTTAACTGTCAATCCTGTGGAAGCATATCTCATAGGATTGGGAGGCGTGGAAACCCCTTGCATGGGCGAGGTGGAACTTCCCCTCTATATTCATGATGAGACAATGACAGTTAAAGTACTAGTGTGTCAAGATGAGGACCTCACGGAACCTCTTGTCTTGGGTCAAGACTGGATCTATGACCAAGCGGTCAACTTAAACCTAAGAAGTGGACTTCTTCAGGTATGGGTCAATCATAGTCGAATTACAGTAGAGTTAGATAATGGAGCACTCAAGGAACTAGGAAAGGCACAGACTCCTAGTCCCTCCAGGGGTGCACATGAAGTTGACCATGCTGTTCTTGTCCAAAAATATGTGATGCAGAGGAATGATATTCTCAAAAAAGGAGTCAGGGATGCAACGGAACTCCCTTCTTTTCCAAAGGCCAGAAGGAGGCAGCAACCAAAGGTGGATCAAAGGCAGAAGAAGCAGAGTACTACCTATGCCGGAAATCAAAAGTACCTGCACGGCAAAATGTCTCAGCAAGTAAACCAAGTGTGGGTGCGAAAAGGCGAACACCCGGTTGCACTCAAGCCAACCACACAGGCAAAGCCTCTTATTAGTCACCAACAACACGATACTAATAAGAAGTCTTTCAGAAATTCTTCTGCTAACGTGAAGTCTATTTGGGTGCCCCAGAAGTCGATGAAGGCCAGCCCACAATCAAGACAAATTTGGGTGCCTAAGGCTTGTTTGCGGGCTCAAATAGCTACACCAAGACCACATTCTATACAGCGTGACCCATTCACTCGCACAGCCGACATCCCTGTATTCTCTCATTAGGGTTATCAGTTCTTCTTCCTCTTCTGGTGACACATCTTTTCCAATATACGTACATCTTTCTTCTCCTTCTTCCATGGTCACTATCACTTTCATAGTTTGTTCCTTATTATCCTAAACTTCTCCTTCTCTAGCCTCCCTTTTGGGAATTTGAATAGCTATCTTCCTCTCTTCTACTTTGTATCTTTTGAAGTGCTTTGGGACTTCGAAAAGGTATGGGGGTTGTTCCACTTTCTCTATTGTTTCCTCATTGTTCGGTCTTGTCTGAGTTGCTTCTATTGCTAATACCTTGGGTATTTCTTCTTCGTTCTCGGCCTAAATTGCTTCTAAATACCGTTCCTCTGAATCAAATTCTGGCTCCATCTCTATGCTCTCATACTCCTCCCTCCATTCATTTTCTAGTAATTTGCCTACCTCCACTTTCTAAAGGATTACCATGTAAAAACTTATGTCATAACCTTCTTCATCCACATATCTGTTCATGGTTAACTCTTCCTCATTTACACACAGATCTAAGGTGGATAAAATCTCCATCCATCCATGCAGTTCAAATGCTTCATATGGGAAAATTTGAGGCATATACATGGAATCATCTATAGGTTGGTAATTTTGATGTTCGATAGGACACAATTGAGTTTTATTTTCTTCTCGTTTTGCCTATTTGCACATCCATAATTGAACACCTTCATGCATCCATGATTGGTCACTTGAACCTGCACTGTGAATTGACAAATCTTCCTCTTCTTTATGTATAGGATTCCATTGTAATGGGGGCACATCCCTGTATGAAAATGTATGTAAATTTATCTTGGTAGTGGTCCCCTGATGTTGTAGGTATAACGTGTCTCTTCCCTAGTCTTGTACTACCCTAAGTTGTCTCATAAAAGGTCGTCCTAATATCATTTTGTAATTATTGGCCTTTGCAAATTGACATACAGCTAGAGTGTGTTCGAATTCTACTCCATAGGTAGTCAACTTAACCTTTTCCAATATTCCTAGGGGTCTTTCCATGTGGCCATATGCTAGTTGAAGCTTCATGCATGTTGGTCATAGGGCTGGTTTTCCCCATCTTTGCGAAATCTCTTTGGTGGCTATGCTTACACCTGCTCTGGTGTCTAAGATGGCTTTAGTCATATATCCATTAAATATGATAGGTAAGCATTATTTCCTTCATCTCCTTCACTAAATTCTCACACTTTATCAACAGGGATTTGTATAGTAGATGGAACTTCAGTTTCTCTTCTTTCCTTTGTAGGCTCTTTGGATTCTATTTTCAATTCTCCAGCTAATAGGTTCCATAATTGTTGTTTGACTCGTAGTAATTCTTTGACAATCAAGAGGCATTGTACCTTGATCTTCTTGAGCTCTGCTAAGTTGTGTGATGTCTTATCTAAAGACCCATCTTCTTTGCCTCGAACTGTGGGAGCATGAAAAATTATAAACCCTTTCTCGTATTCTCCCATATAATTAGGTAATGTGGAGATGCTGTACACTTCATCTCTATTTTGGTCTAACATGGATACTTCTTCATAAACTTCCTCTAAATTTGGAGTCGACTGGGTTTTCCCAATGTCTAGTTCTTCAAAGGGAGGTGTCGAGCTCTCATTCTTTTTCCATCGTTTTTCCTGGATCTTGACCCATGTCTTGTGTCCAATTGGTCTCTAGTTCTCGAATTGTAGAAATATGTTCGGCTTGGTTTGTTTATCCATTTATTCCTGAGTTTTTCCCTTCTAGTCTTCCAACTTTGTGTTTTCTTTGTTTGGTTACTCTCTCGTAGGTCTTTTGAATCTTCTACTATCTGTATCTTTGGCTCTATGCTCTTACCCATTTCCTCTTCCGAATCTAATTCTTTCATCACTTGTCCTTTGGCTTGAGCTCGAGTAATGGCTTTTAATGGTATTGTGTATTCTTTATCGCTTCCCGATGATTCAATCACTTCTATCACATTGATCTGGGTAGTGTTATGAGTCCTATTGGGATTTTTTGGATAGTGTCTAAATAGATGTTCCTTTCCACACTCATTGCAGTATCCTTCCCATGTTCTAGGTGGTGGCGGGTTGTATGGCAGAGTGCATTCCCTTTATGAAGTGATCTCCTCTGCATCTATATCATGGTCCTCTTGGTGCAGGTGGTCTAATAGGTGGTCTCATTAGGGCAGTGTACATCAGGTTCACATATTTTGGTCCATAGGAATGGTCGTATCCTTCATAACCATAATATTGTTGGTCATAGGTTTGTTCATACTCCACTAGACTGGTGTCATAGGGTTAGTATTCTCCCTATATCTACTCATATCCCCGATTTGCAGTTTCTGCACTCGCTAAAGGCATAGCTGGTACTATGGCTCTTTCCATGTTCTCCTCTGGTTGAGTGTATTTGACTCGCACTACATTCTAAGGATGGGATGGTTGCTGTCCTAACACTGGCTCTCGTTGCCCAAATCCCCCTTGCTCATAAGGTTTGGGTGCTCCTTGTGGGTGTTACCGTTAGTGTCCATGTGAAAGGCCAAATGGACACCAGACACTTCTTTGTATATGTTCTTTAATAAAACATATAGTGGCCTAGTCAGTCACAGATTGTAAGTTCAACCGCATTTGTAAGACCTAAGAAGTCTGTCTTCATGCTCCCTGTGTATTGTGTTTTTCTACGTATTCAGAAAATGGATATGGATAATGAAATGAAAGTAGTATTGTTGTTATGCACCTTGCCATCATCATGGGATATGTTTTGCACATCTATTAGCAATAGTGCACTTGGTGGTAAGCTCCTCTATGATGACATATGTGGAGCACTCTTGAGTGAGGAGATTTGTAGAAAATATATGGTTGGCACTTAGAGTGGAGATGCATATAATGTTCGTGATTCTTACCAAGGAAAGAATTAGCAACATGGCATGAGCAAGAACAAGGAAAAGAATGGTCAACGGAATAAGAGTAGAAGTAAATCAAGGAAGAGGGATATCGAATGCCATTATTGCCATAAGAAAGGACACATGAAGAAAGATTGTTATGCATTAAAAAATGCTAAAGGTAAAGGATAGAATGTTGATGGGCATGTTAAATAGTTACCTGCACCATCTACTTCGACTATGAAGATTGAAGAAATTAATGCTATTTCTGATGATGCTCATTTGTTGAAACTTGATAGTATTGTGCCAACTGAGGCTCTTATGGCTGATTCTCTTTCCATACATGGCTTCTAGATTCTAGTGCTTCTTTCCATGTGACACCACACAGAGAATGGTTCTCTAATTATGCAGCAAATTCTCTTGGTACTGTAAGACTTGGTGAATCTTAGTAGTGTAACGTTGTGGGGATTGGAGATGTGGTTGTGCAGTTTATTCATGGTTCAAAATTTATTACGCATAATGTACACCATGTACCTGAGTTATCACACAGTTTGGTGTTAGTTGGTCAACTTGATGACCTTGGTTACAAGATGGTCTTCTATGCTCAGTCCCTTTGTATATCAAAGGGCAATATGGTTATTGCAAAAGGAAGCAAAGTTGGCTCAATTTATCCTTTATTTGTATCACAAAAAGAACACTTGTTGTTAGCTGTTCCTGAACAACCTATGGCTTGTATTCGGCATGGTCGTTTGGGCCATATATCTTGTAGCGGAATGGAAAATCTTTCTCGTTCTGGCTACTTACCTGTGTTATCTTTCTCTGATTTTTCATTTTGTGAGCATTTTCAATATGGGAAGCAAACAAAAAATGTGCATAGAACTCACATTGACTCTTCAATTCAGCCTTTAGATCTCGTTTATATAGATGTGTGTGGTCCTATGCCCAGTAGGTCTTTAGGTGGTTTTCTTTACTTTGTCACTTTCATAGATGATGCTACTAGAAGAGTCTGGGTATATCCTATCAAATCGAAGGATGAGGTATTCCCTACTTTACAAAATGGCTTGCTTCAGTTGAGACTGAAAAAGGAACTAAGCTTAAGGCTTTACATTTAGATAATGTGGGTGACTATACCTCACATGAATTCAGCCTTTTTTGTCAGTCTAGAGGGATTCGTAGAGAGTTTATAGCTCCTTATACCCTAGTACAAAAAGGTGTAGGTGAAAGGATGAATAGAAATATTCAAGATAGAGTAGTTTCTATGTTGCATCATGCAAACCTCTCACGCGATTTTCGGGGAGAATTAGTATTGATTGCAGTTCACATGATTAACCTTTCACCTAGTACTACCAAAGGTCTGAAAGTAGCACAAGAGTTATGGACAGGGAAGCCACCATATTATGATCATCTTTGAGTTTTTGGGTATGAAACATATGTTCATATGCCCAAGAATTTAGAAAAAAATTAGACCATAAGTCAAAGAAATGCATTTTTCTTGGATATGGCCGAGAAGGACAATTTGGATATCGCATATGGGATCCTGAAACACGGTCAGTGATCAGAAGAAGTGATGTCATTTTCAATGAGTCTAAGATGCATAAACAAACCACTAAGCAGATTGAAGTGAGCAGAGTGGTGTTTGAGGATACTAGTCCTCCTGTTAGCATGCATAAAAATGTTGTACATAGGGACATTCAAGAGAATGTCCAATCAGATCAGTCTACTCATGTTCCTATTCAGCAACCATTGAGATGCTCCACGCATGTCTCACATCCACATAATAGATATGTTCTAGGTTTAGATTTTGTTATGCTAACAGATGCTGGTGAGCCTTCTTGCTACAAAGAGGCTATCCAGACAGAGGTTCATGTCAAATGGGAGCGTGCCATGAAGAGTGAGTTGGATTCTATTCACAAGAATGGTACTTGGGATTTAGTACCTTTGCCAAAGGGCAGGAAAGCTTTACCATGTAAATGGGTATATAAGCTGAAATTCACATCAAATAGTTCTTCTCCAAAGTATAAAGCACGACTTGTTGCAAAGGGTTTTAAGCAACAACATGGTGTTGATTTCAAGGAAATCTTCTCTCTAGTGGTCAAGATGACTACCCTATGCATGTTGCTTGGATTCGTTGCAATGGAGGACTTAGAGCTAGTCCAAATGTATCTGAAAACTGATTTCATGCATGGAGAACTTACAAATGGGATCTATATAGAGCAACCAGAGGGTTATGCCATTCCTGGCAAAGGAAATTCTAGTTTGTAAGTTCAAGAAGAGCTTGTACGGACTTAAACAGTCCGCAAGACAATGGTACTAAAAGTTTGATGCGTTTATGAAGTCTCAAGGCTATTCTCAAAGCTCCAAAAGGGTTGTGCAAGGTAGTTGCCTACTCTCAAGGATGGAATACAGACAACCCTATGTATTTCAATTGAGACCTATCCATTTCATCTACTGGACAATACCTTCTTTGATTTTGGTCTAGGTATGTGATGCTAGACTGATCTTCTAGATCCTTCAACTCATAGATAGTCACTGGGCTTACTTCTTATCCTCGGATGGGTGAATCAGTTTATAAATGCAGGTATGACCCATGGATCAGGTATACATCTAATAGGTAATCAACTTGAGGTATCAAATCCCCCCTCAAGACTTGAGTCACCACCGACTTGCCCCTTAGGGTAGTCATCGATTCTTCTTGGTTCGATCTTCCAGAAGTTCCTTGTCCTTCTAGTTCCCCTCTCTCATTGATCAGATCTAGTTTTTCAGTCACTCCATAGATTTGACCTAATTTATCCATGTAAACTCCTCCTTCGTACTTGATTGTGGACCTTGGAACTATTGTTGAATCGGTTGAGTTTGCCATTCTTGCTAGGACCTATTTATGCCATCAAGGTAAATAGGGATTGCCTATCAATTAGTGGATACATACTATAGAGAGATCCAATATTCACCCTCTATGGTTGACATAAAATTCTCTCTTGGAATAGAACCATGCATGTCCTCTGAGGCCATGGGTAGTTCCTCCTCTAAGTCACTGGATGTGTCTAGGTAGATTGAGTGATGGCTCGCTTGGCTTGCACTTCCTATCGATGAGATGACACTTCTCCAATTACTTAGCACCCATGCTGACCTTAAGTTCATTCACTCTTTACGTCTATATCATGTCTCCTCTTTCCCTTAATTATATCTTCAATCACTCAAAGTTTACCTTCTGTTTTTTTTTGGGTTTTTCTGGATGATACCACTCTGAGCAATACCTTACTAGCGATATGATACCGCTATTGACACGATACAATACCAAAACCCTACCACGATATGATACCACTGACTTGCACAATACGATACTAGTTTTGCATTCGATACGATACTTGATTGGCTCACGATATGATATTGATAGTTAGGGCGATACGATAACAAGGAATTCTTGGGGACGATATGATATCAACCTCACAATACGATACCAAGTTAACACACAATATGATACCAATATGTAAACGATACTATACCGCTCGATCAACGATACGATACCTTGATCGACATGATACAATACTACCAAAATGATGGCAATATGATACTTAAGATCACCAAGATGCGATATCGATTATGTGAAGTATTTCGATGGTGATGCACCACAGTGTGCTCTCCTTCTCGAGAGCTCCACGATGATATGCTCAGAGTAAAAAACCGAGCTCCTAAAGGCCGCACGCAGTACTCCGCACAGAGGCTGCAGAATACGCAGAAAACACAGTACACAGGGAGCATGAAGATAGACTTCTTAGGTCTTAGAAATGCGGTCAAACTTATAGACTGTGACTGACAAGGCCACTATATGTTTTATTAAAGAACATATACAAAGAAGTGTCCGATGGCCAATTGGCCTTTCACATGGACACTAACGGTAACAATCTCCCACTAAAGGCCAATATGGCCAGAGTAACTATGGGAGAAAAATAAAGAATGATAAAGAATACCTGAGTGTAAGTATACAAACTATACCTCCCACCTGATGGGCATGTTACATAGTATACAAGTGACTGCGTAAGATCAAGAATCAAGTAACCCCCATCAAGTGATAATAATGTCGAAAGCTATCATGCGGTAGAGCTTTAGTCAAAGCATCTGCAGCATTATCTAGAGTGTGAACCTTCTCAAGAATAATGCGCTCAATGGCTAAGGAATCTCTAATGAAGTGATACCTCACCTCAATGTGCTTGGTCTTTGCATGATAGACCAGATTCT
The DNA here is from genome assembly GCA_020310875.1 of Ceratopteris richardii. NCBI lineage: Eukaryota > Viridiplantae > Streptophyta > Polypodiopsida > Polypodiales > Pteridaceae > Ceratopteris > Ceratopteris richardii. The sequence continues at coordinate 9,045,058 of CM035417.1, read as the reverse complement.
TAGCCAAAGCAATGGCACTCTGACTATCACTAAGCAAGTGAGGTACATGCTGAGGTAAACCCATATCACAAGTAAGACGAGAAAGCCACAATGCTTCCTTATAGGCCTCACTTGCTGCAACATACTCTGCTTCTGTGGTGGAAACAACTGTACATTCTTGAAGCCGAGATCTCCAAGAGATAGCACCTCCAGCAAAATGAAAAATATACCTTGATGTAGACTTACGATTGTCTACATAACTAGCATAGTCAGAATCTGTGTAACCAATAATGGATGCTTTCCCTCTACCTAAGCATAGACACTTGTCCTTAGTGCCACTTAGATATCTCAAAATCATCTTGACCGCTTCCCAATGTTTCTTGCTAGGATTAGACATATATCTGCTCACAACTCCCACTGCAAATGCAATGTCTGGTCTTGTAGCTACCATAGCGTACATGAGAGTACCAACAGCAGACTGATAAGGAATTTTGGTCATGAACTCCTTTTCCTCATGTGATTTGGGGTAGTCATCCTTGCTCAATTTCACATATGTGGGTAAAGGTGTACTCAATGTCTTACCACCCTGCATATTGAACCGGTGAAGTACTTTGGATATGTACTCACTTTGAGACAAGTATATGCACTTTTACTCCTATCACGAGTAATGCGCATGCCAAGAATATGTTTGGCATCCCCCAAATCCTTCATATCAAATATCTGAATAAACTTCTTTTTGAGAATTGACAAATCATAAGAGGACTTCCCAGCAATCAACATATCATCGATGTAAAGTATCAAGCATATCAAGCTACCATTAGAGCATCTCTTTGTGTAGAGACAATGATCCTCATTGCTCCGAGAATAGCCTTGGGACTTCATAAAAGCATCAAACTTTTGGTACCATTGTCTAGGAGACTGTTTAAGTCCATACAAGCTCTTCTTGAGCTTTGTTGCAAAGCAAAGGAGCACAAGAGAAGAGCCCCAAAATTTTCAAATTTATGAGCATAATTTTTCTTCTTCATTGTCTTAGAGAATTCCCTCAAAGCCATGTAAATGCAATAGAGGAGTCCTCTAGATGCATAATCCCAACTTGTTGTAAAATATCCCTTGTAAATTAGTAGGAAATTCACTTTTTTAGTAATAAAGTGTCGGTCTCTTGTGTGAAAGGACCAAACTTAGGGCACATGTATATAAGTCACTTTGTGACTCTTTGTAGAGATTTTTTTTGCCATTGTGAAGAAGGAGCTCTCCAAAATTTTGAATTTGCCTCTTCCTTGCAGATTTCCATCTTCTTTTTGATCTTGTATGTGTGTGTAATGATTGGAATGTGTGTGTAGGACTGTTGTCTACCACTCCCCACTGTTTTTGAGCTACTGTAGTGTGTGTGTGAGTTGTAGGAGTTGTGGCGTGTTTGGGTGCTTCCCGCCATTCACTATTTTGGTCATAATTTGAAGCAGAATTGTCAGAATCGAGTGAAACCACTCTCTGTAGATGCGTCTAATTGAGAGCTTCAAAATGAGTAGCCTATTGACTATATTCGAAGCTTGGAACTGGGAGAAATCCTTGATTTACGGAAAACTATTGTAAGAGGTATCGCGGCAGACACTTTCAGTCTTTCAATGAGTTTGAGAGGTGGATTAGTCTTTTCTCATACATTTCAGCTAAACCACTTCATGTTCCATCATGTGTACACATGTCCTCATACACTTGGTTAGGTCGTTCGATCGGATTGACATTTAAATGTGTGTTAATTTCCCACTATACGCACTTGTGTTGCAATAGAGGTACAATCTCATTGGCATGAGTCCTTGAGTCTTCTTGACTTGAGTACACACGTTTTCGGCGCCGTTGCCGGGGAAGACTCAGCCAAGGTGCCTTCATGATGGTTATAGATCGAGTGTGATGGAATCGTACTTGTAGAAGTGAACTCGTTCCGTGGCAAATACTCAATCACTTCAGCACTTGTTACTTCACATCCCCAAGGTGTGTGTAATGAGTTTTTAGGTTTAGGGTTAGTAGGAAGGCAGAGAAGGAGGAGTTAGGGTTAGGTGAGAAGGAGAGGAGAAGTGAAGAGAAGTGAAGTAGGAGTAGGTCAGGACCACTAAAAAAGCCCAAAAATTTGCCCAAAATTAGTAATGTTCACTTTCTGTCACAAAAAGTATAAAAACCAAAAAATTTGACTCATTTGATACTTCATTGTGTTCTGGTATCGCCTGCGAGCAGCGATCGGTATCGCGTGTGAAGTATCGTGCAATTCAGGCCTTTAAAACTAGAACTTGAGCTCAAGCTGCAAGCTAGACAGTACTAAGGTAAGATTGCACAAAATATTTGGAACAAAAACACACTTAAAGTGCACAAACGCGTGATTAAATGCATGCGTGGTATCGCGGGGGGGGGGGAGACAGTTGATTTTTGAGCTTCAGTGAGAGGGACAGTGGGTTAGGAGTGAAGTGGTGTGTGAAAAGAGCCAGGAGGTGCTAAATTTTTTGATTTGTGAGGTATTTTGGCTTGAGTATCGCAATCGGTCGAGTTTTGGTATCGTGATACCAAAATTCCCTTGTATTGTGATACTCGCCGAAGTATCGTATCGTCGGGTACCAGTCTTGGTATCGCGATACCACTTTGGTATCGTATCGCTGTCGGTGCGAAAGCGACGGTCGGTGGATCACGGCGACCGCCAAAATTATGGCGCACGCAGGGTGCTTAGAGCAAGCTCAAGTGTGACAAAGATTCAAAGAGCAAATATAAACTCAAAAAAAAAAATGTGTTCAGTTCGAAGTCAAAGCCTTTTCATATAATTTAAAGCTCTTGACACACTTCTCATACATTGAAAGACATTTCAATAAGCCTTCCACAATTAAAGTTAATATCATCTAAGAATCCTTCAACAAGAGTACATTCTTCAACGAGAGTACATTTCTTGAAATTGCAGAGTAATAGCTAGCAATTTAAGCATTATATCAATCGATAAATAAACACTTCATTCATTGTAAATTTTTTAATGAAGATTCAACGTTTCTTGATTGCGCAAGATACTTTGAATCATACGCTTCTTGATCATATCAAGTGTTTATAAGTTTTTCTCGGTAAATAGAGGGAATAATCTCTCATCAATCTATGTCTGACACAAGATATTTTTATGCACAAATCCTAAAACAGACGGAGGAATCAGCCATGGCTTTCCGTGTTTCTCCAAGACTTAAAATTGAATAATTTGGTTATGCTCTCACTGTGCTCAACATTATAACAACTAGAAATTCAAGAATATATATCTATAGACAGTTAATAAAGATCGAATTTTTCACCTTGAACTGGTTTCAATACTAGTAACTACATATTCAGCGTCAAAAGATCAGGGTAACAAGATAATCATGATCATAACAGATTATAAGCTTCATGGACATGACATAGCATGATTCTCTTGATGTCATTTACCGCGTGGTTGAACACGTTCAGATATCGAAAATAACATAATCCTCCTTCACTTCCTAAAACTTGCCTTGAGAATCTGCATAATAGGAAAGCATCGATCTCTTATTGCAATGGACTTCACCTGTAACAGCTCGATTTAAGTTTTCTTGACAGCTTCTCTGATTGGTTCATGAAAATTTAATCTCCGTGAATAATTGCACCGAGACATAGTTGCATCTGTGAACTCTCTGCCATGCAATCGGTCTTTAAATATATATCTTTGGACTTCTACACCAATGCGCTACAGCTCTCCGGCTAAGTCCATCAGCAGGTGCCAATATTCAAAATAGATTTGAAGTTGAGATGTCGCCACTCTGCATATATATCTGAACAATTTTTTAACCTTCTGGAGCTTATCAGAGTGGATGAAGGGAAAGCAAAGTATGGTCGGAGTGTAAGACAAAAGTTACGCAATATAACACAGAAGCAATAGCAGAGAAGATAACAGATATAGGAGAATCTCAATAATTTTCTACTAGCACCAAGTACAAAGATGATGGTGTTGTCCACCCGTGCGCTCTCAAGGTAGTGATCTAGACAACTCTAGAACGGGAGATACAAGGTAGAGGTATGCTGGCTCAACTCAGTGTCTTAGGTAGTGCAGAAGTCATGTATATATAGGATCATGGGTGGTCTGCCATGGACGGCTATACATAGGCGGTAGAGCGTGGGCGGCCACCGCCCGCGTAATTGCCATACACGGCTTAGACTGGTTGAACCGACCTAACAAATATAAATGATTTCTGACTCTGATAGGGAATATTCCATGGAATATTCCCTTTACCGTCGCGCCGGGGGCGCTGCCCCCGGACCCCCACCAGGGGGCCCGCTGGCCCCCTGGGACCCCCAGCCAGGGGGCCCGCTGGCCCCCTTGGGCCCCCCAGCCGGGGCTGCTCACCGCTACCCTGGACCCCACAATTGGGGACCCTGGTAACTCCCTTTCCTTCTAATACCTTACATGGTCCAATATGACCTTCATACAACATGCAAGTTGGGATTCCCATCAATTGGGTAATGCACGCTTGGCTTCTCCTCATAAAGGGGGCCTTACAAAATTTGCATACAATCATGAGGGGTAGACATTGATCATATACTAACACGAAGCACCAAATAAACTCCTGGAGATGATGACCTCGGAGATCGGATTAAAATTAGATGAAAAAACAGCGTGTTGTTGATCTCAGCTTCCGAATTATCATTAGAATTTTTCACCTCTTTCTGCTCTGCTAATCAAAAGTTTTCTATGTAATTTCCCTATTGAGTAAGCAAGATAAGACAGACGAGTGCATTCCTCAAAAATAAGAAGACGATTGCCTAGTTTGTGCCTCTATGTATCTCTCTCTTTGATGTCTGTGCTGCCAATTGTCAACAGAAGTGAGCATGTAGTCTTCTATTGAAGTAAAGTAGACGCTATGAGCAGTGGTATCAAGGTTGATACACTGTCTTCTGAAGAAACTGAACCATCAGATATCTGTCATCATTTCCTTCCCTCTGCATACGTTTTCTAATTCGACGGTGCAGTAACCCTCATATCCTCCTTTCAATCCTATCAGATTATAGTGGTATTTCCCCCCCAAAGTACTCAGCAGTTGCACCGTTTTCTCCCTCTTTGATGGAGTCTAGCCCTCACAAATCTAAGAGAGAGCTCCCCCTACTTATTTGCAAGATTAAGGCACTGAAAAAAACTTCATGCAGCTCCTCCAGAGATCATTGCACAATGATTGAAATATCCTTTTATTTGCAGCAGAGAACGATAAACATCCCCTTTTTTGTCATCTCCTTCCAGCGGTTTTGAAGCTCTCTTAGATCAACATCTTCTTCGCAGCTAGAAAATAGAGCAGCTTAAAATTCCCATGTGTTAGCGCAGTTGTCAAAGTACAAAATTAGCTTCTGCCTTGATCACAGAGATAGCAAGGAAGCGAAGCTGATGAAGTGTACATTCTAGTAGACAAGCGCAAGAACAAAAATCTTAGTAGATCAATAGAACTTCATAGAACCTCTGTCTGCAGCTGCCCACATTAATCGTCAAGTGCTAGATACCACCAGCTTCATGTAAGTCATGGGATGCAAATTCCAGCAGAAAACTACCATCGATGATTATACTGTATGAAAAACGAAAATCTGCATATCCTCCCAGAGATCGCTTTCTTGTCAGCTATTTAACATAGAGTGCTCAGACCATTGTCATCATCATCCTCCGAAGCCGACCACCAATTGTCAGAACTAATAAAAAGTGAATTCCTCTCCTGCTCCTCAACATGTACCCTTCCTTTCTCTGCCCTTCTTTCTCAAAAGATTCGAGCGGAGCTGTTTCTCTCTCTCTCTCTCTGAAGAACCCATACCTGCAGCGAAGCATTAGAGAGCCCCCAAAAAAAAACAATCTTCACCATTCATATATATATACAAATGTATAACATGCATAGAAATGTGCGCACAAACTCTTGTTTTTGTTAACTCACACTCTAAGTAAGTTAAAGTCATGCATACTAATTTAACTCAACCTAACTTAGAGTAGACTAATACTTTTACTAACGTATGATCTTTTGCTTTATCTTTTATTATTAATAAAAATAACCTACATTAACTATAACATATTACTAATTAATTAAGTTAACTATTGCTTAATATTTAGAATAACTACCATATAGAAATAAAACATTAATTTTTTGTTTCTTTTAAAATAACATTGAGTTATTTTAGTTAGCACACTTAATAATTAAATAATTTATTACCTATAACTAACATATACATATATATATCGAGTCATGGATATATTCATAAGGTTTTATTTAAATTAAGATATAAGTGAAATAATTATCATAATTAGCATGGTTTAGGCACATTGGTAAAATAAATTTATTTAATTAATGTAAATATTTCGAATAACCATTTAAGGTAACTCTCTTAACCATAGGGTTCCTATAATCACATGAAGTACTCATATTAAAATATATTTTAACCACACCATAAATAAACAACCATAGGTACATTTGCATGTTTAAACTCTTAAGTTAATGCATACACTTAAACACAAATGCATACTCGCACTAAGTTATCTTCATAATACTCATTTTTATAGCTCATAAGTAAAATCATTCATGAAATTAAGAAGATTAAGCCTATAGAGGGTTTAAATAAAGATAAATTTAAAGATAACTTCAAGGGTTCAGCCGAACATCTTTTTCCATTGTTCTGAGTTCTGAATATATATTGTCCATCTTTTGCCTGCAGGTACTTCAAGGAAAAATTAGTCAATTTAAATTAAAACATTAAAAGATAGACGAGAGAGAGATATCATTTAATCGACTCTAAAGCAAAATATTTTTATTTTTCCATATGACAATTAAAGTGATGAAATCCTTCCGACATCTGCCCCCACCAAACCTGCACATCACCCTCGATGGGCCAACCTGCAGATCAATAGGAAAGCAGTATCAAATTCTTTTGAAAATTATTCATGACTCAAATACAAATAGTCTATAAAAAATGCTTCTATCATTAGTACATCTTCAAATAGCAAAGAGAACTTATAAAATTATGTAAGCTTGAATTTCAACCTTTTCGTTCAATGCATGAGTTGGAAAACAGGTTTTAGAAAGAAACTATAGAAGTCATTTAAATAGTGTTCGTACTAACTATTCTATTAACTCTGTTCATAAGTAAAGCATATATTATATAAGCCCTCTATCCTCATCTCCTAGCCACTTGCCATTAAGATACAAAAAACTAATTTCCCTCTAGCATACATCCGCCTTATATAGCCCGCTTTTCAATTCAGAAGTGATTTCAAGACCACAACTGATTCATTGGAATGATTTGATTTTTCTTTCATTTCTTTTTTCATCATAATTTTTCTTTTTTGACATTTTTTTTTGCTTTTCATATGCAGCAACCATTAATGTACTGCTTTCAATTTTTCTTTGCAACTTTTTTTTTATGAAGGGGAAAGGCTTAACCCCTATTCAGAGCAAAGGATCTAGAGGTAAGCTAAAGCAGGAACTAGGATCTGTTTAGCTAAATGGGTCAGATTTAAGGAAGCTTACCTATATAAAACAAGTCTACTTCTACTAGGAGTTCCAAGTTAAGGGTTCCTTCAACTATTCATATGACAGCCATAGGTCTCTAATCCCTATCTTCTATTCAAGCACGTTCCTACTTCAGTGTAAATTCTACTTTTCATACTTTTAATAAGTTTCTTAACCTATCTGAAGAATGTACATATCTAATTATGATAATGCATGAACTTTCATAATAAATTAAAACATAAATCAGGTTTAGAACTTTTTCACTTGATCTATATTGACTCCATCTTCAGCTGTCTTTAAGTTCATCAGAACTTTTGGCATAAAGCCTTCAATTACTTTGATCAATTCATCTTCAGAACCTGTAAGCACTCATAAAATAGAAGCTACAAAACAAGTAATCATCATTATCATTTACCTTGCAAATATAAATTCATATATTCTATCAGATTCATCTTCATCATGTCACAAATTTCATCATAAGAAGTCATAGTGGGTATAATTCATAAACAAAATTCATAGCTTCTTAAATTCATAAATTTCACATTAGCTTTTTCAACCTTTGAAACAAAGTTCATAAATTTCAGAAAAAAATCATAATGTTCATAGTATAATATAACCATCATATTTGTTGTAAACAAAATCATTTTGATCAAAATATTCATCATTTCATTATAATAATGTTCTTCATAATTGTTCATCATAATAGATTTCTTCCTATTTGTGAAAGAAAGAAAATCATAAGTTCATCAAAGCATAATGTAAAACTTTATCATAAGCTAACTTTTCCAAGCATACAAACTTCATAAAACAAAGCAATTTAGGTATATGTTTCTCAACTTTAGGAAAAGAGGCATATATATAGTAATCAATATCAAAATTTGAAAAGTTTTATCTTCAATAAACAATTCCATCACAATAAAACTGTTCTCTTAAATTCTTCTTCTTATTCTTAACTTTAGATGAGTTTTTGATATTATTTTCAATCTTACATATGGATTCTTGTATACATTTTTCCATATTCTTGTCATGTTCTAATGGAATTTGAAGATTTTCATCTTCAGATGTTTGTACTATTCTTTCATCATTTTTATTTTGGTCACATTTATTGTCATTTTCTATGACTTTAGGTTTTGTTTTAACCTCATGTATGTCTTTATTTCCATCAATTGATTGTTCATTTTCATCATCTTTTGTCCTTACATCTTCTTCTTTCTTAATCTTTTTCAATGTATCTTGATCTTTAGATGTAGTTTGAATATCAATGTTACTCATAGATTTAGATTTAAGAAAGGTTTGATCATTATTCAAACATTCACATTTAGTCACAATCTTGGTGTTTATAGAATGTAATTTACATACATTAGTTTTCTCATTATGACTCTTAAGTTTCCATTGTTTTTGAAGTTTGGTTTTAGGACTCAATTTTGTTTGATCAAAATAGTCTATCATCCCCCCTCTACCTAAGTTTAATCTCAAGGGTAATTGTGTTTGATAATCACATATTTTCTGTTCAATCTCTAGTGCCAATTGTTGGCTACATGCTTTCTCATAGGCCATACAATTCCCATAAGTATGACCTAGTTGGTCACACCAGAAGCATCTTACAGTTCTCTTTGCTCTAGGAACGACTCTTCTATGATCGGGTAGAGGTTTTTCGTCAATAGAATATATAGATCTACTTGAACTTGTACATGATATTTATCTTTGCATTCACATATAGTACTTTCATGTATTTGATTGTTTAACCTTTCAATGTTCTCTTTTAAACTTGCAATGTCATGACCAATGGTTTTGAATGATGAAATTTCTTTTACATGATTTGCTAATGTTTCCATATGCTCATTCAAATTTGAGAGTTCATAATGAAGAATTCCTTCTAAATTCCTAAACTCGTCAACAAATTGAGTATCTATTGATTTAAGATTTGCATTAAAATCAGATACTACTGTAGTTAAGATTGAAAGAAACAAGTTTAAGGATTCAAACTTGGAATTCAGTTTTAAATCGATAGAGGAAACTAATCGTGATTCCATATCATGAAAAAGGTTCTCTACATTAGATTTCATTTTTGTTTAACTATTTGCAGACCAAGAAAATTCAAATATTTATACCTGGAATTTGTTTCCCGTCGGATGTACCTGAGCTGCAATGCCGATTTGTTCACGTCGGGTTCACCAATATGTCGGCGCGAAAGCGACGGTCGGTGGATCAGGGCGACCACCAAAATTACGGCGCACGCAGGGTTCTTAGAGCAAGCTCAGGTGTGGCAAAGATTCAAAGAGCAAATATAAACTCAAAAAAAAAATGTGTTCAGTTCGAAGTCAAAGCCTTGTCATATAATTTAGAGCTCTTGACACACTTCTCATACATTGAAAGACATTTCAATAAGCCTTCTACAATTAAACTTAATATCATCTAAGAATCCTTCAACAAGAGTACATTCTTCAACGAGAGTACATTTCTTGAAATTGCAGAGTAATAGCTAGCAATTTAAGCATTATATCAATCGATAAATAAACACTTCTATCGATCAAAATAGCTTGGGAGCTAAATTCTCTTCATTCATTGTAAATTTTTTAATGAAGACTCAACGTTTCTTGATTGCGCAAGATACTTTGAATCATACGCTTCTTGATCATATCAAGTGTTTATAAGTTTTTCTCGGTAAATAGAGGGAATAATCTCTCATCAATCTATGTCTGACACAAGATATTTTTATGCACAAATCCTAAAACAGACGGAGGTATCAGCCATGGCTTTCCGTGTTTCTCCAAGACATAAAATTGAATAATTTGGTTATGCTCTCACTGTGCTCAACATTATAACAACTAGAAATTCAAGAATATATATCTATAGACAGTTAATAAAGATCGAATCTTTCACCTTGAACTGGTTTCAATACTAGTAACTACATATTCAGCGTCAAAAGATCAGGGTAACAAGATAATCATGATCATAACAGATTATAAGCTTCATGGATATGACATAGCATGATTCTCTTGATGTCATTTACCGCGTGGTTGAACACGTTCAGATATCGAAAATAACATAATCCTCCTTCACTTCCTAAAACTTGCCTTGAGAATGTGCATAACAGGAAAGCAGCGACAGCTCGATTTAAGTTTTTCTCGACAGCTTCTCTGATTGGTTCATGAAAATTTAATCTCCGTGAATAATTGCACCGAGACATAGCTGCATCTGTGAACTCTCTGCCATGCAATCGGTCTTTAAATATATATCTTTGGACTTCTACACCAATGCGCTACAGCTCTCCGGCTAAGTCCATCAGCAGGTGCCAATATTCAAAATAGATTTGAAGTTGAGATGTCGCCACTCTGCATATATATCTGAACAATTTTTTAACCTTCTGGAGCTTATCAGAGTGGATGAAGGGAAAGCAAAGTATGGTCGGAGCACCAAATAAACTCTTGGAGATGATGGCCTCGGAGATCGGATTAAAATCGGATGAAAAACAGCGTGTTGTTGATCTCAGCTTCAGAATTATCATTAGAATTTTTCACCTCTTTCTGCTCTGCTAATCAAAAGTTTTCTATGTAATTTCCCTATTGAGTAAGCAAGATAAGACAAACGAGCGCATTCCTCAGAAATAAGAAGACGATTGCCTAGTTTGTGCCTTTCGTATCTTTGTCTTTGATGTCTGTGTTGCCAATTGTCAACAGAAGTGAGCATGTAGTCTTCTATTGAAGTAAAGTAGACGCTATGAGCAGTGGTATCAAGGTTGATACACTATCTTCTGAAGAAACTGAACCATCAGATATCTGTCATCATGTCCTTCCCTCTGCATACGTTTTCTAATTCGACGGTGCAGTAACCCTCATATCCTCCTTTCAATCCTATCAGATTATAGTGGTATTTCCCCCCCAAAGTACTCCAGCAGTTGCGCCGTTTTCTCCCTCTTTGATGGAGTCCAGCCCTCACAAATCTAAGAGAGAGCTCCCCCTACTTATTTGCAAGATTAAGACACAGACAAAATCTTCATGCAGCTCCTCCAGAGATCATTGCACAATGATTGAAATATCCTTTTATTTGCCGCAGAGAACGATAAACATCCCCTTTTTTGTCATCTCCTTCCAGCGGTTCTGAAGCTCTCTTAGATCAACATCTTCTTCGCAGCTAGAAAATAGAGCAGCTTAAAATTCCCATGCGTTAGCGCAGTTGTCAAAGTACAAAATTAGCTTCTGCCTTGATCACAGAGATAGCAAGGAAGCGAAGCTGATGAAGTGTACATTCTAGTAGACAAGCGCAAGAACAAAAATCTGAGTAGATCAATAGAAAAATAACTTCATAGAACCTCTGTCTGCTGCTGCCCACTTTAATCGTCAAGTGCTAGATACCACCAGCTTCATGTAAGTCATGGGATGCAAATTCCAGCAGAAAACTACCATCGATGATTATACTGTATGAAAAACGAAAATCTGCATATCCTCCCAGAGATCGCTTTCTTGTCAGCTATTTAACATAGAGTGCTCAGACCATTGTCATCATCATCCTCCGAAGCCGACCGCCAATTGTCAGAACTAATAAAAAGTGAATTCCTCTCCTGCTCCTCAGCATGTGCCCTTCCTTTCTCTGCCCTTCTTTCTCAAAAGATTCGAGCGGAGCTGTTTCTCTCTCTCTCTGAAGAACCCGTACCTGCAGCGAAGCATTAGAGAGCCCTAAAAAAAACAATTCTCACCATTCATATATATATACAAATGTATAACATGCATAGAAATGTGCGCACGAACTCTTGTTTTTGTTAACTCACACTCTAAGTAAGTTAAAGTCGTGCATACTAATTTAACTCAACCTAACTTAGAGTAGACTAATACTTTTACTAACGTATGATCTTTTGCTTTATCTTTTATTATTAATAAAAATAACCTACATTAATTATAACATATTACTAATTAATTAAGTTAACTATTGCTTAATATTTAGAATAACTACCATATAGAAATGAAACATTAATTTTTTGTTTATTTTAAAATAACATTGACTTATTTTAGTTAGCACACTTAATAATTAAATAATTTATTACCTATAACTAACATATACATATATATATCGAGTCATGGATATATTTATAAGGTTTTATTTAAATTAAGACATAAGTGAAATAATTATCATAATTAGCATGGTTTAGGCACATTGGTAAAATAAATTTATTTAATTAACGTAAATATTTCGAATAACCATTTAAGGTAACTCTTTTAACCATAGGGTTCCTATAATCACATGGAGTACTCATATTAAAATATATTTTAACCACACCATAAATAAACAACCATAGGTCATTTGCATGTTTAAACTCTTAGGTTAATGCATACACTTAAACACAAATGCATACTCGCACTAAGTTATCTTCATAATACTCATTTTTATAGCTCATAAGTAAAATCATTCATGAAATTAAGAAGATTAAGACTATAGAGGGTTTAAATAAAGATAAATTTAAAGATAACTTCAAGGGTTCAGCCGAACATCTTTTTCCATTGTTCTGAGTTCTGAATATATATTATCCATCTTTTGCCTGCAGGTACTTCAAGGAAAAATTAGTCAATTTAAATTAAAACATTAAAAGATATACGAGAGAGAGATATCATTTAACCGACTCTAAAGCAAAATATTTCTATTTTTCCATATGACAATTAAAGTGAGAAAATCCTTCCGACATCGCCAAGTTGGTATCACAATCTCACTTTACCCAATAGTATCGTATCGTTACCTACTGTGGTATCGTATCGTCCACTTGCCTGATTCGTATGGCGATACCATCTTCAGTATCGTATCGCCTCGGTTCTCAGGTATCGTATCGCAAGGACCTTGGTATCGTATCATTCCTGATCTTGGTATCGTATCGCTAATCCTAGAAGTATCATATCACCCACTTCCTAGTGTAGTATCGCGATATCATAACTAGTATCGTATCGTACAAGTTGGTGGTATCGTATCACCACTTGTCTTGGTATCGTATCGTCTCATTGTTTGGAGTCGTATCACGATACCAAGTTGATATCGTATCGGCGTATATTCTAGTATCGTATCATGTGAGCAATCTGGTATCGTATCGCAGGGCTTCCAGTATTGTATCATGCAAAAGAGGTGGTATCGTATCATGACCGAAATCAGTATCATATCGTCTCGGTGCTCAGGTATCGTATCGCGAGGATTGTTGGTATCGTATCATAGGAATAGTTTAGTATCGTATCGCCTGCTATAGCAAGTATCGTATCGTGTAGATTTCAAGTATCGTATCGTGGCGAGATCGGTATCGCCCAGTGCAATATCGCGTGGAAGTGGTATCGTCCAGAGCGGTTAAAGCATTTTGCCAGACAACTTGAGGCATTGGAAGAGCCACTCAAGGAGAGTCTCAGGGACTTAGAGAGTCTTAGGAGGGTGAATGAACTTGAGGTCAGGGAGAGTGCTAAGTAGCCGAAGAAGTGTCATATCTTTTGTGGGAAGTGCTGCCGAGGTTAGTCACCACTCTGCCTATTCAGATACCTCTAGTGACTCAGAGGAGGAAATACCCATGGCTTCGGAAGACATGCAGGGTCCAACTCCAAGTAGAAATTTCATGACTACTGTAGAGGGAGATTACCGTACTTCCTTGCAGTATGTGTCTACCAATGCCCAGGAGATCCCCATCTACCTGGATGGCTTAAACAGATCTATGGCTAGGATGGTAACTTCCATGAATGCCACGATCGTGCCCCGACCTGCTGTCAAGTACGAGGGAGGAGCATACATAGACAAAATCGGTCACATCTACATCATAACTGAATTTCTTGAGATGATCAATGAAAGGGGAGAGTTAGTGGAACCACAAAACTTCAGAAGAACAAACCCTGAGGAGCTAGTGACTACCCCTAGAGGGAGATCCCAAGTAACACGAGTCTTGAGAGAAGGCTTGATACCTCAAGACGACTACTTATTGGAAGTTTATATGATCCATGGATCAGACTTATTGCTTCAAACAGACTTACCTGCTCCAGGAAGAGAAGAAAGCCCCATGACATTTTATGAGCTGAAGGACCCAGAAGATGAAACTAGACTCACATACTTGGACAAAAATCGGAGGAGATATTGGCCAGTTAGTGCCTTGGACAGGGCTCGGCTGAGATACATGGGTGTGCCTGTATTCCCTCAGAGAGATCAGGCAACTACTTCGCAGAACCCTTTTGGAAATCAACAAGAGACAGAACACACCATGTCAGGACAGACCAGCCAACGAAGTGTGCCAAACCGTACTCATGTGCAATTTGCAACTCCAGGAGTGCAAACACACAATCAGGGCCATGCAAGGGTAGGTAATCAGTATCGACCACCAGTAGGAGGACAACCTGGAATGCCCCCAGTTAGACCAGCAGTTCCTGTCTTCCCTGTAATGCCTAGACCACCAGAACTGATGAGAAGACTGAGACCTATCCAAGTGGCCAAGTGTGTAAGAAATCATTATGATGGATTGGGAGAACCCTACGATCACATTGCTGAGTTTAAACAAGTTCTAAGGGCAGAACAAGTAGACGACTTCTTTGTGCAGTATGAGTCTTTTGGACTCACCCTCACAGGAACGGCTCTAACTTGGTTCTAGTCGTTAGAACCTAATCAATTTGGAAACATGGAACAATTCTTTCAAGGATTCATTGGGGAATTCACGAAGAGAGGGATTAAACACAATTTTGCATCTTTAATCCATAGTTTTAAAAAGAACCCTAATGAAACAGTAAAAATAGCGGCTAGAAAATTCAATCAGTATGTGGATAGATGCCCAGTGGCTGAGAGACCCACTCAGCAAAAAATGATTTCATTTATTTTGGATGGACTCACGAATGGAACCCTAAGAACCTTAGTTTACGTGAAGAGGTTACAAACCCTGAGTGAATGTCTTTAGGAATGCATTGCCCTGGAAGATAACCTAGCTGAGGACCTCAAGAGCACTCCCAGCCCCACTAAATTAGAAGACTCGCGAAGTACCATTACCTCCAACTCCAGTAATATGGAGGAATTGGCGAAACTATTAGCAAAAAAACTAGGAGTCCAGGGACAAAGAACTTACCAACACCCAGCCCAAAGAGTGCCTATGCTACGAAGATGTAGTCTATGTGGAAGAGATCACCCCACACACATGTGTGTGCGAGGAGGGACCGGTGCACATCAAACATACCCATACAACATACATCACCAACCAGGAAATGCTTTGTACTGCCACATAGAAAAAAAGTACACTAATCACACCACTGAAAAGTGTCCATTCAATAGACAAGCACGACCATTCCAACCACCACAGTATCGACCATATGGATATCCACCTAGAGAGCAAGGCAGAGAGATGCCCAGATACAATCCCTATCCAACACCAGAAGGAGTATCAAGACCATATGAACAGGCACCGTACCCACCACCACAACCAGTGCTAGGGCCACAACTGTCACAACCTCAACAGGTAGTACTTGTGAAGTATGCCCAGCCCGAAGAGAACTTGGAGAGAGCCATAGTGCCAGCATCGTCTACAATCAATGAGGAATCAGTGAACCCTGGATATGAGCTCCCACTAGGAGATTACTACCCATATGAAGCCAATACGTTAGATTACAAACCAATCTATGATTCTGCTTATTATGGATATGGAAACTATGACCCAAGCTATGGCACTGAGGTCGCAACTCTAATGTATACCGTTCCTAAAGCACAACCGCCCATGAGACCACCCATTAGACCACCTGTACCTAGAGGACCTTGTTATAGATGTGGAGGAGACCATTTTATTAGAGAGTGCCCTCGACCTTACAATCCACCGCCACCTAGGACTTGGGAAGGCTATTGCAACGATTGCAGAAAGGAACATATTTTTAGGGACTGTCCTAAGAATCCAACCAAAGTCCAAGATACTGCACCAATCAATGTAATTGAAGTAACAGAAGGATCTGGAAGTGATAAGGAATATATTGTGCCATTGAAAGACATTACTAGAGCTCAGATAAGGTAACAAAAAGGGAAACAACCAGAACAAGAACAAGAGAGCGATAAAGCGATAAGCCCTAAAGTTCAAGTAGTTGAAGATTCTGAGGATCCACGCGAGAGTACCCAAAACACCAAAGCACAAAAATGGAAGGAAAGAAGAGAAAAACTCAAAGATAAATAGGCGAAAAATGAGAGTCAAAAAAATAAAAAACAAATCCGAAACAAAAGGGAACATAAAGAACAAAGGATTCGTTAGGAGATTCCAATGCCACCACTTATCCAAGAGATGGAGAAACCAGGATCAATTCTAGCTGACCCAAAGCCAGACGACTTAGACATGTGGCTGAAAGCTTACAAAGCTAGAATTAAGACTGGGCCGAATGTAGAGCAACATGAAAAACTTTACCCACAAGGGGAATTAGAAAAGGAAAGACTAGCGATATGTAGGAAACTTATAGAGGTAGCACAAGCAACCCTAGAAAAGACTATCCCAGCTCTGCCAGAGACAAGGATAACAGATGATCAATACGAAGAATGTGTCCAATCCAAAGGTAAAGAACTCAGAAGGAAGGAAGACATAGATGAACAAATGAAAATTTAAGATGAACCTGTGTCAATAATACCGGACTTAGAGGCAGAATGGCCGAAGGAATTATGGAATAGACTTCGAGAAGAACAATGGAAGAAAAATGGGGTATCGAAGCCTCCTTTTGAGGAAATAGATGTGGAAGTTTATCAACCAAACACCAACCTGGAGGAAGTCTATGAAGAAGTATCAAGACTCGATAGAAATAGAGAGGAAACCTTGAGCATTTCAACATTGCCTAATTACATGGGAGAATACGAAAAGGAGTCTATAATAATACGAGCACCCACAGTACATGGGAAAGAAAAAAGAAACTCAGAAAAAAATTCGCACAATCTAATAGAACTAAAGAAAACAAAAGTACAATGCAAATTTACTGTGGAAGAGTTACTTCAACTTAAACCACAATTATGGAGACAATTAGCGAGCCAATTAGAATTAGGGCAAGAGAAAGAAGAAAAGGAAGGAAAGGGAAAAGGGAACACATATAAAATACAAATCCCAGTTGATAAACTGGGAGAGTTTAGTGAAGGAGACAAAGGCAATACATGTCTTCCTGTCACTTACAATGGGTACATGACCAAGGCTATACTAGACACGGGAGTCGGGGTAGGAATCGCCACCAAGAAAATTTGGGAGAAATGGGGAAAACCTGCCTTATGACCCACACGCATGAAGCTCCAATTAGGAGACGGTCATGTGGAGAAACCCTTAGGAATATTGGAAAGAATCAAATTATCCACCTGTGGAGTAGAATTTGAACACACATTAGCCATTTGTAAGTTCGAAAAATCCAACAACTACGAAATGATATTAGGGCGACCCTTTATGAGACAAATGCGGGTAGTGCAAGACTAGGGAAGAGATTCATTGTACCTACAACATCAAGGAAGTACAACCAAGATAGACTTGCATACATTTGCTTATCGAGATGTCCCTCCACTACAATGGAATCCCATACACAAGGAGGAAGATGACCTGTCCATGCATAGTGCTGGATCGATCGATCAATCTTGGATGCACGAGGATGCCCAGTTATGGATGTGCATGTGAAGAGATGGATAGGTATATGCTTGAAGATGAAGAGGTGTTGCAAAATCCTTGATCTACACTAGCCAAATGAACTCTAGAAGTATATGGTGGGCCCTTTTAGCTTGCCAATGGATGTATTAGACACCCTATGTACCTTGGAAGATCACTCTCAAAAAGATAGATCAAAACAAATAAGTTGGAGTTAGCTCAGAGGTGAAAACTTGCTATTCTTGGTTCATACACCTGTCCAATGTTTTACATAATTCTCTGAGCACAACAGCAATTAGCTTAATTCCTCTTGGGGAAGTCTAGGTAACTTAAAGAGCTAACTTTCAAGAGTAATCGCATAAAAAATAATGAACCACACACTAAGAATGAGTTTTAACAACTAGTGACACCATCCCGATTTTCACGGGCTGCTATAGTTTGAGACCAGTGAGCACAAAAATCAACATAACTCAAAATTAGGAATCCAATGATTATGAAAATTTGTATGGTTATACTAGACAGTAAGCTGAATCCAAAAAGCTTTAAATCATTGAATTTGGATAAGTAACCACTGAGAAACACCTCTGACACGATGAGTGAAAAAGTCGGGTACCTGACAGAGAAGTGAAAATGCACAGACACTGTTGACTTCAACTGAACATAACTAAAGATTGCAACATCTAAATGACATGAAAATTTGTGAGCATATAGTAGACCTATAGAGCTAACGTTACCAAGCTAAATCACTGAAATTGATGCACCAAGCTTAGAGAAAACATCTCTGCAAGCTGACTGAGAAAACTGAGAGTAATGGCAGAGAGTAGTACACTTCACAAGAACATGGAAATGTGAACTCAAATGATCATGAAAATAAAAGTATATTGCTTGTACAATACAATGACTTACTGATACATATGTGTGCCTTGTAATCACACCTTGATATGGCATAAAGCTCAGCTCTTGGAGGTCTTCACATAGGTCTCTCTAACCACGACTAAAACTACCATCTATTTATAGTTGAGTTTGGGAGGCTAACTTCCCTGAATCACTCTCCAATCAATCAATGATTGATTTGATTCTCTACCTACCACAAATCACAAATTCGTGGCTCCTCTTTCCATTCTTGATCAAGTGGACTCAACCACTTAAGATTCTTTCACTTACATTAAGTAAACTCTTCAAAAGTTACAAGAGGTAGTTCACAAGTGAACTTTACATAGTCTTCATTTTAAAGCTTTTTCTATGACTTTGTGGGACTCAAGCCAATACTTAGGCTTGTCATATACTTGCTCCAACAGCTCCCCCTCAAGCCAAGTATGCTTGAGGTCTTCAATCTTCCAAGATTACCTGCAAACCAATCATAGCCTTGAATTTGCAAAGCTTTGTACCATCCAATGCTTTGGTTAGAATATCTGCACATTGTTGATGAGTGGACACATATGATATTTGAATCTCTTTGCTTAGAACCTTTTCTCGTACATAGTGATAATGAACTTCAATATGTTTAGTCCTTGCATGAAAAATAGGATTAGCAGCCAAATGACTAGAACTCATATTGTCACCAAAAATAGTTGGAGTTCCAAACTCCAATCCAAGATCTTTGAATAATGTCTTCATCCACATAGCTTCTTGTGTAGCTATGGCAAGACCTCTATATTCAGCTTCAGTAGAAGAGAGAGCAACTATGGGTTGCTTCTTGGATGACCATGAAATAAGCTTTGAACCTGCAAAGGTAAGATAACCTGAAGTGCTCCTTCTATCTTCCTTGGAGCCAGCCCAATCTGCATCAGAAAATAGATTCAAACCTAAATCAGATACATAAGGATAATAAAGTCCTTCATTTATGGTTCCTTTGAGATACTTGAGAATCCTTTTGGCAGCATCCATATGTGGTTTCCTTGGTGTGTGCATAAATTGACTTAGCACACCCACATTGTAACATATATCTACTCTTGTCAATGTGGCATAGTTGAGACTACCCACTAGACTTTGATATGATGTGATGTCCTCTATGAGTTCACCTTCATGTGAGCTCAATTTGTGATTGACCTCCATTGGAGTACCTGCAATCTTACAATCTTGCATCTTGAATTTTGCCAACATGTCCTTAATGTACTTCCTTTGAGTGAGAAACAAACCATGATCTTTGTAGACAACTTCCAAACCTAGGAAGTAGGTAAGTGAACCCAAATCACTTATCTTGAACTCTTCTCTCATGTGATCTTTGATCTTCTTCATACCATCTGCATCATTTCTCGTCAATATAATATCATCTACATATACACATAGGTAGATGACCTCGGAATTACTCTTTTTAATAAAGAGTGAAGGATCTGCCTTGCTTGGTTGAAAGCCTTTGTCCTGCAAGAATGAAACAAGCCTGAAATTCCAAGCTCTTGGAGCTTGCTTGAGACCATACAATGCTTTGTTAAGTTTACACACATAATCAGGATAAACTTGGTTCTCAAAACCAGGTGGTTGTGCCATATATACCTCTTCTGTTATCCAACCATTCAAGAATGCATTCTTTACATCTAGTTGAAGTATCTTCCAATTCTTGGAAGAGGCAATACTAAGCAAAACCCTAATAGTAGGCATCTTTGCCACAGGAGAGAAGGTCTCCTCATAATCAATTCCCTGAGTTTGTGCAAAGCCTTTTGCTACAAGCCTTGCCTTATACCTGTTAATTGAAGCATCATAATTCTTCTTGAGTTTATAGACCCATCTTGAGCCTATTACCTTCATGGATGAAGTCTTGGGCACCAAATCCCAAGTGTTGTTTTCCTCAAGTGCTTCAATCTCTTCCTTCATTGCATGCTTCCATTCTGATTTTGCTTTGGCCTCTTCAAATGATGATGGCTCCTCTTGGTTTATATCATGTGCTATGTAGATAGAGTGTTTAGTTACTAATGAGGTGTCAAACCCATACCTTATTGGTTTTTTCTTTTCCCTCATAGATCTTCTTAGGCCATGATGTGATGATTCTGCCTCATGTCCAAGTTCCTACAATTTTGCTTTACCTTTAGACTTCCATGCTTTGATCTTTTCCATCAGAGATTCTTCATCATCCTCTGAGGTGTCTTGTTGTTCAATCTTCGGTTGTTCTCTACCAAGCTTTGGAAAATCTTCTTCAAGATTATATGGTAAATTGACCTTCCTGCATGAATCTTCATACCATGAATTGTTCTCATAAGAAACTATATCTCTGCTTACCAAGAATCCTTTGTTGGTAGGGTTGTATAACCTGTAGCCCTTTTGATTGTTGTCATATCCAATAAATACACACCTTTCTGCCTTTGGATCCATCTTTCCTCTAACCTGTGAAGGAACATGAGCAAAAGCAATACATCCAAAAATTTTACAATGATCTAAGCTTGGTCTTCTTCCATTCCAAGCCTCATATGGAGTCATCCCATCAAGGGATTTTGAAGGCAACCTGTTAATCAAGTAAGTGGCTGTAGACACAGCCTCAGCCCATAAGTAATTAGGTTACCTCTGTGTTGAAGCTCAAGGTCAAGGACAAAGCATGGAAGCACATCAAAGAAGTGGACATAGAAGAAGAGAGAGCAAGTAGGGAGCTCCAAGAAGTGTATGTCAATTTTTCAGAAGAATCCCCTACAAAAATAGTGATTTTCATCACTAGAAACCATTGTAAATACCATTATCTATTTTTAGTAACTCCATTTTGTTCAAGCCGAGGAGTCCTCGAGCTTGAGGAGTATTAGAAGTACCATCGTACCAATTTTCATAATTTTTAGACTTCGTTTGAGCCCTCAAATAAGCCCTGGAACCTAATTTTTAACTAGGCCGGACACTACGTCTGGACAGGGCCAAAACTAGTCAAAAAACTATAAAAAGAGCTAGAGAGCTCATTTTTGGGGTTAGCTTGTTAGAGAATAGAACTTTTGTAAGAGAACTCTTTTGCAATCTAAGCTTTCCATTGTTCCTCTCTTTGATCTTACTTTGTGCGCGTGTGTGTGTATGTGTGTGCATGTTTGTGTGCTTTCACTCACGCACTTGTGCCTTCACTTGCTCGTGGTCTTCATACCGGTCCTCACGTCTCCGCGGATTGACAAGTAAAGGAGGTGGTGCTTACGCTTGAGCTACACCAAATTTTGGCGCCGTTGCCGGGGAGAGAGCTTCGAGGACGAGCGTTGTGATGGTAAGATCGTAGATTTGCGACGTTGGAAGGTAAAAAAACTATCATTTCAGTTCATTTTCTGTTTTTTCCTCTTCATCTTCATCATCATCATCATCTCCACCTTCTTCCATCTTCTTCTTCATAGAAATTTCTTGTTTTTTAGTGCATTTTCACCATTTTCATTCCATTTTTCATGCATTATTGTGTGTGAAGGAGTTAGGAGGTGCAAGGGAGAGCAAGCGCTGTATTTTTTTCATGATTTTCTGCTCATACGGAGCTCGCCATAGCCGGCGCTCATAAATTTGAATTTCCCGCCAAAAAACGCGATTCTGTGATGAAAATCGCGATTCTGTGAAAATTCAAAATTTTTTGAAAAATCACGATTTTCAGTTTCCCGCCTAAAAGTTGGTTGAAAAGAATCGCGATTCTGTGTTTTTCTCAAAAAACACGATTCTCTGCTCAAAATCGCGATTTAAAAGAAAACACGATTCTCTGCTCAAAATCGCGATTCTCACCAATCACGATTTTCAGCAAAAACACGATTTTGTGAAAAACACGATTCTCTGCTCAAAATCGCGATTTAAAAAAAAACACGATTCTCTGCTCAAAATCGCGATTCTCACCAATCACGATTTTCAGCAAAAAACACGATTTTGTGAAAAAGGCGACTTTCTGCTCAAAATCGCGATTCTCATAAATCACGATTTTCAGCAAAAATACGATTTTGAGAAAAACACGATTCTCTATGACAAAATCGCGATTTTCATGCCAAAAACACGATTTTGTGAAAAAGGCGATTCTGTGAAAACACGAATTTTTTGCTCAAAATCGCGATTTTCTAAAAACACGATTTTGTGCTCAACATCGCGATTTTCATATCAAAAACACGATTCTGAAAAAAAACACGATTTTGTGAAAAAACACGATTTTGTAAATCACGATTCTCTGAGTCAAAATCGCGATTTTCAAAAATACGATTTTGTGCTCAACATCGCGATTTTCATATCAAAAAACACGATTCTCTAAAACACGATTCTGTGCTCAAAATCGCGATTTTCATGTCAAAAAAACGCGATTTTCAGAAACACGATTTTGTGATCAACATCGCGATTTTCAGAAACACGATTTTGATCAACATCGCGATTTTCAGAAACACGATTTTGTGATCAACATCGCGATTTTCAGAAACACGATTTTATGATCAACATCGCGATTTTCAGAAACACGATTTTGTGATCAACATCGCGATTTTCAGAAACACGATTTTGTGATCAACATCGCGATTTTCAGAAACACGATTTTGTGATCAACATCGCGATTTTCAGAAACACGATTTTGTGATCAAAATCGCGATTTTCAAATCACGATTTTCTGCTCAAAATCGCTATTTTCAAGAACACGATTTTGTGCTCAACATCGCGATTTTTTTGACTTCACAGCATCGCGATTTTCAGAAAGTTCACAAAATCGCGATTTTCTCCAAAGGTCCTGTTTGCCTGTTTTAACCCCCAGGAGCCTGAATTGGCATAACTTTTTCATCCAAAGTCCATTTTTTGAGCTCTATAGCTTGTTGGAAAGCTCGGGAACCAAGGGAACTCCAAAGAGATAGGATAATTTGAAGTTGACCCTCAGGTGGGACTAGGGAACCAAGGGGACTCCAAAGAATTTTGAACCATACCAAGGGGAAATTTTGGACTCTTGACTAAAGCTTATGAACCTGAGATCTGGTAGACACTTAGGTAAGGATAAACAAAGCATTAGATCTTCTGAGGCTAGTGTCAACCATACATCCAAGTCTTGGGCACAACAACTAAGTGGTCATCTTTTACTCAGGTCAGACACAAGTGATTCAGAAATGTCTTTTAGTATGGGAAAACCTGCAGGTGGCTCAGGGACTGTCCATCTACAAACACCGGAAGGTCCCTATAAGACACAGTTGGAATATATTCGGACCAACCAATTAGGTGCTCGCATCTATGAGGATGGTCTGAGGCGATCAGTGGTCCAACTCAAAAATCCAGATCAATCCTTTGGACTTGAACACCCGGTGGTCAAGTTCGAAGAGGGTTCATACATTGATAAGGAAGGAACCATGTACGTGGTTACCAACCAACCAGATAGGACCGATGAGTTTGGAAATATCATTCATGAGAATGAGATAGGAGACCTAGAACAAGGAAACGTAGGACAAGGACCCCAGACTCCTAGAGGTAAGTCAGTTTTGACCCGAGTGATCACTCCGGACTGGATCCCTCAAGACAACAAAAGCATAGAACTATTTTTGAATAGAGAAACAGAGGAAGCCTTTTGGAGGTTCAAGCCAGATCAACCTAGCCAATTGGGCATAGTTATCATCTATGAATTCAAAGATCCTGAGATACCAGGCCAAGTTGTCTACCTGGATAACACATCAGAGAAAATTTTCTTGGTAACGGAACATGATAGACATGCATATACATGGAAGAATGAAATGATTTTCCCCCCACCAAGATCCAATGTTTCCCATGGCCTCCATGGAGTAGGGTCATCCCAAGCTCAGGAAGCCCAGAGAGAAAGAACTAGAGAGAGACCTGAGGTAAGCCTTGCACACACCGTGGGCAGGAATAGATCAGGATATGAAAATGAAAGACCTGAAAGAGAGAGACATCAAGCACATAGGCAACAAAGAGATGAACAGGATTTTCCATTGCCTAGACCCCGGGAGTACCCAAGAACCCTTAAACCCAGTCACGTGATCAAGGCAATGAAGAACTATTTCGATGGGACAGGGGATCCTTATGATCATGTGGCCGAGTACAAACAAGTGTTGAGAGCCGAACAAATTGAGGACTGGTTCACCCAGTACGAGGCATTTGGTTTGACCCTTAAAGGCACTGCCTTAGCTTGGTTTCAACCATTGAGTAGAAGCAGCTATCGCAATATAGGTCAACTGCTAGACGAATTCATTGTAGAATTTTCCAAGAGTGGTATCAGGCATAACACATCGTCCCTGATCCATAGTTTCAAGCAGACACCCCAAGAAACAGTGCGACTAGCAGGTAGAAGGTTCAGACAGTACCTAGAAAGATGCCCTGCTCCAGAGCTACCCACACCAGCCAAACAAGTGGCTTTGTTTTTAGATGGCTTACTGAGCACAAAGTTAAGATCCTATGTATACTTGAAAGATCCTAGATCCATAGAAGAGTGTGTGCGGACGTGCATAGACATAGAAGATAACTTGGGTGAGGAGTTAGGATTGTCCAAACTCTACAAAGATTCGGATAGTTCTACTAGTCATACTTCAAAGATCTCCACAGAAATAGAAGAGATAGCTGAGCAAGTTGCCAAGAAGCTGGGAGTCCAAAATAAACAAACACAGAGAGTCACTTCATTGAATCGGTGCTATACTTGCGGAGGTGACCACATGGCTAACATATGCCCAATGCAAAACCAAAACATTAGAGAAAGGAATGCTCCATATTGCACTATTGAGAGAAAATACACAAACCACACGGCTCAAGAATGTCCCTACAATAGGCAGGCTGTTAGACAGAATTATCAGCAACCTTATCCACAAGGTAGGTATCAGAACCAATACCAACAGCCATATTATAGACCACAACAGCAATATCAGGTACCATATAGGCCACAACCTGTCTTGGGAAACCAACCACCAGCTCCAGCCAACGTGATTCCAGTCAAGTATGCTGTGGGAGAGGAAAATCCAAATAGAGCTTTGGTGCCACTAACCCCATTGATACCAGATAATGACTCTCATGCTCATAGTTCAGACTACTCCCATGAAGGTAGTCCACATGCTTATTACACAGAGTCACCTGAACATAGTGAGATTTACTCGTATCAATATGAGGCACCGCCTATGGAGCAAAATGGGGAGCCAGAATACTCCAATGTCATGTACACAAATCCTAACCCTAGGCCCCAGTTGAGACAAATGAGACCACAAGCCCCTAGAGGATCTTGTTTCAGATGTCATGGTGACCATTTCATTCGTGACTGTCCCCACCCACCATCTCCGAGCCAAGGACAGGCTATCACAATACAGGCTTTTTGTCCTGATTGTGGCAAAGACCATCTCCCCAGAGATTGTCCAAGAAACCCCTCTAGTGCACCCAAGATTACACCCATTAATGTGGTAGGCTTAGTGGCAGATCCAAGTTCAAGTAGTAGCAATGTGGCTCCTATACAAGCTGTTACTAGAGCACAAGCCTTAAAACAGGATAAACCAGTAGAACAATCAGAGTCGAGTGAATCGGGAGAGCCTAGTAAGAGGAAAACAAGAACATGGAAGGATACCAGAGAGAAGGCCAATCGCAAATGGAATAAAAAGTTATCGGAACTAGAAGAAAGCTTAAAAGAAGCGAAAACAAAAATAGAAGACATTGCATCTCAAAGCCCCTCGCATGCCGAAACTCCATCCACTCCATCTCATCCCACCCCACCACCCATTGTAAATAGACCGCAACCAGGGTCTGTTCTCGCAGATCCAACCCCAGAAGGTTTGGACATGATGTTCAAGGCCTACCAGGCTCGACTTCAAGAAGGGCCTACTGCTGCAAACCTAGACAAGAGTTACCCTAGAGCAGATTTAGAGATTGAACGGATGAAAATGTGCATGAAAATGGTAGAACAAGCTCAAGCCATACTTGAGACTAGTCAAAAGTTCAATCAGACAAACTCTATCAAATCGGATTTGCATTTCCAGGGCTTACTAGAACGATTAGAGCAGTTGGTAAACAAACCACAAGTTTCTCTACCTCCACAGGCTCAACCAGTTATTGAAAGAGGAAGCTCACCACCAAGGGGAGCTTATGTTCCTAATTCCACGGATGCTGGAATACCTCCTTCTATTCAACAGTACTCTCAAGAGTTCTTGCGGGAAATACAAGAGGAGAAATGGGCCAAGGAGAAGGGTAATTCCCCTCCTATTCCTGAGATTGATGATCTTCATGATCAATTTCCCCAAGACATTCCATCTATTTACGAAGATGAAGCAGAACAAGAAGACGAAAGATTAGATTTTGAATCTAATACCTTAGAAGAACTGCCTCAATTTCCAGGCCCATGGGAATCTGAATCACTCCAGATTAGAGCTCCCACAATACTAGTAAGAAATGAAGACTCAGTGGTTCCAAGGAACACGGATGTCGTGAAGAACACTAAGGTTCAGTGTCATCTCACTGTAGAAGAGTTGCTCAAAGCAAAACCTGAGTTATGGAATCATGTGAAGGATCAGGTCCCAGAACTTGAGTCCAATATGCCAAAAGTAGACTCTAAGCAAAGGGTACCAGAGATACCTCTAGACAAAATAGGGGACATGTGTGAGGGTGAAGAAGGTAATACTTATCTTCCAATCACCTACCAAGGTTACACAACCAAAGCAATCATAGATTCAGGTGCTGGTGTTGCTATTGCGACCACCTCCTTGTGGAAGCAATGGGGCAAGCCCACATTAAGACCAACTAGAATGAAGCTTCAAATGGCTGATGGTCATTTTGAAAGACCTCTAGGATTGCTAGAAGGGATCACTCTAACCACTTGTGGCGTAGAGTTTGAGCACACATTTGCTATATGTGACTTTGAGAAAAATAATTTCTTTGAGATGATCCTAGGAAGACCCTTCCTACGACAATTGCAAATAGTACAGGATTGGGGAACTAACTCCTTGTACTTACAACACTTAGGGGTCACCACTAAGGTCAATCTGAAGGATTACACCTTCAGAGATGTACCACCCCTACAGTGGAATTCTATCCACAAAGTGAAAGAAGATTCCATCTCTGTGCATTCTGAAAGTTCACCTGATCCATCATGGCTGCATGAAGATACTCATTTGTGGATGTGCAAGGTTGCAAAGGAAGAGGAAAAACGTTTAAAGGCAAGAGAAGAAGGAACTTCGTTAGGAGATGGACCAGTTAGAGACCCAGCCTACACACCGATGATCTTTCCAGATGAGGAGTTTGAGCCTCATGGCTGGCCAGAAATCTTAGCCACCATGGACATTGCTGTCAATGAGGAACAGTGGACACCTCATTGTGATGAGGAGGGTTATGATATCTCAGTGTTCATGTGTCAACCCTTGCTAGAAGAATGTGACCCTAGTGATGTCATAGAAGAGGAAGAGAATGACGATGATCTGGAGTCTATTGTGATGGATAGTTGCTTTAACTCAGAGCAGCACTATCTAGAAGATATAGGAGTGTTCACCCAGAAAGAAGAAGAACCTCTCACAAGTATTAAAACAGTAAACTCAAAGGATGGAAGTGAGAGTAGTCAAAAGAAAAAGAAAAGAAAAGCAGTGAAACAAGAAAAGGAGGAATCATTGTTTGAAGTACCAGAAAACTTCAAGAAATATGAAGTTGACGACCGCAAAATTTTGGTACGAATGCCTAAGAGAGAGGCCATCATAGGAGAATCATATGATAATAAAGAAAAGACCAAGAAGATTGTAGTGACCATTGAAGAGAACGAAGAGAGATGCACATATATAGGAGATGACCTAAGTGCAAGAGAAGAAATGGAGCTTGTAGCTCTATTAAGGGAATATAGGGATGTGTTTGCGTGGCACTATAGAGACTTGAAAGGGGTAGATCCAAGAATTTGCTCTCATACTATCCCCATGACTGCTGATGCCAAGCCCACCAAACATAAGCCCTACACATATAATGACACCTATGCAGCCAAAATAAAAGAAGAAATTGATAGGTTGATTGAAGCTGGATTCATCTATGAGATTGAGCATACCGAATGGGTGTCCCCCATTGTAGTAGTGCCCAAGAAGAACGGAAAGTTGCGAGTGTGCATTAACCTAAAAAAAGTTAATGCCGCTACAATCAGAGATAGCTATCCGCTTCCAATCACCGAACATTTATTGGAGCGTGTTGCAGGCAAGGAAGTTTATAGCTTTCTTGATGGATTTTCAGGTTACAACCAAGTAGCCATTGCCCCAGAAGATCAACACAAGACGGCTTTTGCCACCGAATGGGGAATCTTTGCATTTCGTGTGATGCCATTTGGGCTCACCAATGCACCTGCAACATTCCAAAGGCTCATGTGTCATGTCTTCAAAGAGTTCTTACGAAAGAGCTTAGAAGTGTATGTGGATGATTTATGTGCTCATTCCCAAGAAAGAAGATTTCACATCCCTGAGCTCAGACAGATCTTCAACAAGTGTAGAGAATATCGAGTGTGTCTGAACCCAGAAAAGTGTGTGTTCATGGTGCGTCAAGGTAAAATCCTCGGTCATATTGTT
Organism: Ceratopteris richardii; assembly: GCA_020310875.1. Lineage (NCBI taxonomy): Eukaryota > Viridiplantae > Streptophyta > Polypodiopsida > Polypodiales > Pteridaceae > Ceratopteris > Ceratopteris richardii. The sequence goes on along the minus strand of CM035417.1, from coordinate 9,015,617 downwards.
TCTAAGAATGGAATCTCAACGGATGAAGATAAGGTACGAGCCATAGCGGAGCTGCCAAGGCCAAGGAATGTTAAAGAGGTACAAGCCTTTATGGGCCATTGTGGATATTACCGTAGGTTTATCCACATGTACGCGATCATAGCTAGACCCCTTTATGCCTTGTTGTCTAATTTTGAGTGGAACGATGAATGCAAGAATTCTTTCAATGAACTGAAGAAACGTTTGTGCACAGCACCAATACTGACCACTCCTGATTGGAATAAACCATTCCATGTCCATGTGGATGCATCCAATCATGCCATAGGATGTGTGCTGGCACAACCCACAGGTGAAGGGAATTTAGATTTGCCCATAGCATATGCTAGTAGACAACTAAACCCAGCCGAAAGAAATTATACCACAACCGAGCGAGAAGGGTTAGGCATGGTATATGCTGTAAAGAAGTTTAGACACTATTTATTGGCCAACAAGTTCAAGTTCTTCACTGATCATCAAGCTTTGTTATATTTGGTCAATAAACCTTGCAATACTGGACGCTTAGTAAGATGGTTCCTCTTACTAATGGAGTATGACTTTGAAGTTGTTGTCAGGAAAGGTAGAACCCACCTTCGGGCAGATCACCTTTCTCGCATTACTTCAGGAGAGTCACCACAAGGAGTGTCTGATGAACTACCCGATGCTTATCTGTTCAATTTGGAAGTTGTTCCTAAATGGGCAAATAAGTTGGTACCAGTCCTAACCTTCGGCCCTGCAAATAAGAATGTGAAAACATCACAAGAAGAAATTGTAAAATCACAAAAATATCACATATTGGCAGGAAGCATGTACAAACAAGATACTGAGGGTGTATTAGCTTGTTGTGTCGAGGATGATGAACATAGTAGTTGGTTGCAGCAAGCTCATGAGGGATTGCTAGGAAATCACTATTCTAAACAACGAACATTGCAGAATTTGAAACGTTTAGGAGTGTATTGGCCTAGCATGGACAAAGAAATACATGAGTGGATCAAGAATTGTCCAATGTGTAGAGAGAAACCACCAGTGGAGCATGCAACCCTTTATCAAGTATCATTAATTCCAGATTGGAGTACTCCATTGGTAGAGTTTATGAGATCGGGAAGATTACCCAAAGAGGCCAGTCTAGCAAGAAGACGAAATATGGAGCAAGAGGCTCAAGGCTATGCCCTAGTAGGAGAAAACCTATACCAAAGAGGTAAAGATGGTTACTTAAGACTGTGCGTTCATGAATCAGACTATTTAAGGGTCTTAGAGACTGCACACAATGGTGTTGCAGGTGGACATTTTGGCCCTGACCGAGTGATTAAAACCATTCTATTCTCAGGACTTTGGTGGCCCACTCTTCATATGGATGCACATACCTATGTGAAGAAATGTGACACATGCCAACGTGCACAATATCCAGTGAGAAAAGACGAGATGCCCTTGAGGCCAATGATGGGAGGACGTGCATTTTCGAAGTGGGGCATAGACTTCATAGGTCCTATCAACCCCCCCGCTAGAAACTCCCATGCAGAGTACATCATTGTAGCCACAGATTACCTTACAAAGTGGGTAGAAGTCAAAGCCACAACAAAGAATGATGCTCAGACTATGGCTAAGTTCTTATTCGAGAATGTGTTCACGAGATATGGACTACCAATAGAGTTGGTGAGCGATAGAGGCACACACTTCTTGAATGAAGTCATTGAAAATCTTCTCCACGAATTCTTGGTGATACATAAGAAATCCGCCCCCTATCATCCACAAGCCAACGGACAAGCCGAGAGTACCAATAAGATCCTCTGTAACGTATTGACAAAACTGGTGAATAATAAACGCTCTGATTGGGACAAACAACTTCATCATGCTGGGCATGAAGCAGATCTGGGTACGCAAAGGAGAGCAACCACCAGCCTTACCCCCACAAATCCCATCCATGCACACTAACCAGGCCAGAAGACGAAGGAAGCAGCTCAGACAAGCTCCATCACAAGATATCCAACAAGTTTGGGTGCCTAAGAAGTTAGCGGCAGCTCAACAAGGGCAATTACAGATGTGGGTACCTAAGAAGATCCTACAACCACAACAACCTTTGTTCTCCCACATGCAAAAGGTTTCAACAAAGAGGCCAAAAAGAGAAAAGGGTAAGAACCACGTACAGAGACCAAAGGAAGATCAAGTCAGCTCTTCAACATTAGTAGGAAGATATGCAAAAAGGATATGGGTTTGGAAGCCAAAAGTGCAAGTAGCCTCCACCGAACCAAAGCATCAACCACACTGGATACCACAGTTCAGAAAGCATCCAAAGAGAAAGACGCCTGAAGTGACCTCTACAGTGCCAAATGATGTTCTAAAATGGACTCCAATAAGGAGGATCACATCAGTTCGAGACTCAATGGATACCTCCACCAAGGTCGGCATCAACCTCCACAAATAACATCGAAAGCCTCGAACGAGCAACAACCATGTGCTCCTTGCACAACCCTGTCTTTTGCACCATTTAGGTCATGCATTTCCAAAGTATGCATTAATATAGGGCCACATTACACGGCCGTGCATAGACACACTTGAGAATCCCATGCACAAGAGCACAGTGACATATGTCGAACATTTCTATTGATACTAACTTTTGTCTTCTTGTTTTGTGATATTGTTCAAAAAAAAAAAAAAAAAAAAAAAAAAAAAACGAGGAAGCACTTGTTCCCAGGTTTTGCTCATGGAACATGAATGAGTCATGCTTAGTTGAAGATTGAACCATCGATTACTGGGCATTTATCAGTTTGGATAGAAGTGTGTCTTGGCTAGCAGATGATTTAATTGCTGCCTTATCTCATAGATGTCAAGAACTTAGCATGAGCAGGGCATCCACAACTATGGTTTCCTCTTACTATAGTAGGAGTGAAGAGCTTGAAGGTCCACAACTTGAGTGATGCTTAACTACTGTATGTACAAGAGCATCCAAGGAGATATCTGCAAGGGATAGTTCTGGAGGAGAGGGGATCTGCCATTCAAAAGATCTCATCAGTGGACCATCAACAATGGTCCATCCCAAACGCCAAGTGTACAACATGAAGAGATGAACATCCATCGACCTTCCCCATGGTAAGCATCTTTGCTTTGAAAACATCATAGCCATAATAGCGTAGGAAACCTCTTCGTCGGCATACCCTTGAGCACTTAGCTCAAGAGCCCCAATTTTTGCACCATTCTTCTTCCAATGCATTTCACCAGTAAACATTCATAGGGCTACATTACAAGGCCGTGCACAAGGCACATATTTTCCTCAACCCATGCACGAACACACTTACCCATCACTCAATATGGGTTATGAGTACTTGGCATGACTACTATGAAGATCAACTTTGGAAGATCTAGAAAACATCAACGGAGACTCACAACGACACAGTCATGCTGGAGTACAAGGCAGAAGCACATACCAAGAGACTACAACCTGCAAAGACTCACAGTGATAGATGAAGAACGTCGGACGACTTGTGTTCATACAGAAGGGACACTCCCTCTCAAGGCACTACTTGGAACAACCACTACAACAAGGGTCTGTCAGGGACGACAGACTCGAGAGGGGGGGGAGTGTTGAAGCTCAAGGTCAAGGACAAAGCATGGAAGCACATCAAAGAAGTGGACATAGAAGAAGAGAGAGCAAGTAGGGAGCTCCAAGAAGTGTATGTCAAATTTTCAGAAGAATCCCCTACAAAAATAGTGATTTTCATCACTAGAAACCATTGTAAATACCATTATCTATTTTTAGTAACTCCATTTTGTTCAAGCCGAGGAGTCCTCGAGCTTGAGGAGTATTAGAAGTACCATCGTACCAATTTTCATAATTTTTAGACTTCGTTTGAGCCCTCAAATAAGCCCTGGAACCTAATTTTTAACTAGGCCGGACACTAGGTCTGGACAGGGCCAAAACTAGTCAAAAAACTATAAAAAGAGCTAGAGAGCTCATTTTTGGGGTTAGCTTGTTAGAGAATAGAACTTTTGTAAGAGAACTCTTTTGCAATCTAAGCTTTCCATTGTTCCTCTCTTTGATCTTACTTTGTGCGCGTGTGTGTGTATGTGTGTGCATGTTTGTGTGCTTTTACTCACGCACTTGTGCCTTCACTTGCTCGTGGTCTTCATACCGGTCCTCACGTCTCCGCGGATTGACAAGTAAAGGAGGTGGTGCTTACGCTTGAGCTACACTCTGCCACTCCATTTTGCTCAGGAGTGTACCTTGTAGTTACCTCTCTTTTGATTCCTCTTTCTTGAAGAAAAGAATCAAACTCATGGGAGAAGTATTCTCCCCCTCCATCTGACCTTAGCCTTTTTAGTGATTTACCTGTTTGATTCTCCACAAGAGCCAAATATCTTTTGAAACATGAAAAAACTTCATCTTTGTGTTTCATAAAGAATAAGATAGTCCATCTGCTGCAATCATCAATAAAGGAAACATAATACCTTGATCCTGATATTGAAGCTTCCTTGCTAGGTCCCCATACATCTGTATGAACCAACTCTAAGAGATCTCCATGCATATAACCTTTCTTCATGAATGGTAACCTGTGAGACTTTCCAAATTGACATGCACTACACTTATAAATCATATGTTGTTTTGACAAATTAGGAAGTCCAAGTACACTTTGGTCCCTGAAGATTTGCTTTAATGACCTTTCACCAATATGTGCTAACCTTTTGTGCCATACTTCCAATTCTGTGAGTGTCTGACTACCATAATAAAAGAGAGCAATGTTTCTAGTGTCCTGTAATTCAAATGTGAACAATCTACCTGTCTTTTCACCTTTTGCAATTCTTCTGAATCCTTGACTTGGGTCTTCAACAAATGCTCCTGCTTTTGTGAACCTGACTTGCAACCCTTTCTCTACTATCTGCCCAACACTTATCAAATTCTTTGTAATGGTAGGGACATAGAGTACCTTATTGAGTAGGTTGATGTTTCCATCAGGTGCTTTGACATTGCCTATTTTCTCCACAGGATGTTTTGTATCATCTCCTGTTTGTACCTCATGCTTATTCCTTGGATCTTCTAAATCTGATGGAGTGCCACATTTCCTACCACATGATTTGAACAACCTGAATCTATGTAGAAAACATGCTCATCAGATTTACCTTGTGGCATAGCCATGTTCATGATCAATAATGAATCCTCTTTGTTTGAGTCTTCTGTGTAGTTATTGTAGTCTCTCCTTCCTTTGTAGCCTCCTTGATAGTTTGAATGATAGTTGTTGTAGTTGCCATGGTAGTTGTTGAACCTTCCTCTTGAGTAGCCATAACTTCCTCTATTGTATCCTCTGCCTCTTTGATTCCTGGAATTCCTAAAGCAATTTTCAGTTGTATGATTAGTTAATCCACAAATAGAACATGAGTTGGAGTCTTGGGATCTCCCCCTGCCTTGTCTTCTTGGTATGTCTTCCTCTACCTGCATAGTTAGCTTGATATGTACTTGCTTCATCATCCACTTTCTTTGCCTTTCCTTTGTTATCTTTAGACTTGCTTTTATCCGCGTATAAAGCTGAAGATTGATTACCTTTAGAGCTTTCTTCATTTTTGATAAGCTTTGCCTCTTGAGTAAGTAGTTGTCCAATGAGTGTGTTGAAATCAGGTACATGCATGTCCATGTACAAATCCATAGCTGTGGTGAATGCTTCCCACTTGTCATCTGCCTTCAAGCCATTGATGACCTGCCTTACAATTTGCTCTTCATCTATTACCTCTCCAATGCTTCCCAACTGATCCGCTATGTCCTTGAGCTTTGTGACAAAATCAGTGACATTTTGTTTGGGAGCCTTCTTGAGAGTTGTGAAATCCAACCATAGTTGATGCTTCCTAGCTTTAGTACTTGAAGAAAAGAAAGCTTCAAAAGCATCCCACACTTCCTGAGATGTCTTACAACTTCTAATGTGAGGCAACAAAAAATCTGAGATAGAGTTGAGGAGATAAGACCTTGCAAGTGCATCCTTGGAGCACCATGTGCTCAATCTTTCTTGCTCTTCTTGTGTTGGTCGACTTTTGTTCCTGAAACTTGGCATAACTTCATCTCCAGCCACATAAGCATATAAACTTCTACCTTGGAGATAGGCTTCCATTCTTAATGACCAAGCTGAGTAATTACCTCTATCTAATTTGTCAATTGATGAAGGAAATCCATCTGCCATGTTGTCCAACCTTGCTCTGATACCACTGTGAAGAGATGGATAGGTATGTGCTTGAAGATGAAGAGGTGTTGCAAAATCCTTGATCTACACCAGCCAAATGAACTCCAGAAGTATATGGTGGGCCTTTTTAGCTTGCCAATGGATGTATTAGACACCCTATGTACCTTCGAAGATCACTCTCAAAAAGATAGATCAAAACAAATAAGTTGGAGTTAGCTCAGAGGTGAAAACTTGTTATTCTTGGTTCATACACCTGTCCAGTGTTTTACATAATTCTTTGAGCACAACAGCAATTAGCTTAATTCCTCTTGGGGAAGTCTAGGTAACTTAAAGCGCTAACTTTCAAGAGTAATCTCATAAAAAATAATGAACCACACACTGATAATGAGTTTTAACAATTGATGATATCATCCTGATTTCACGGGCTGCTACAGTTTGAGACGAGTGAGCAGAAAAATCAACATAACTCAAAATTTAGGAATGCAATGATTATGAAAATTTGTATGGTTATACTAGACAGTAAGCTGAATCCAACAAGCTTTAAATCATTGAATGTGGATAAGTAACCACTGAGAAACACCTCTGACAAGATGAGTGAAAACGTCAGGTACCTGACAGAGAAGTGAAAATGCACAGACACTGTTGACTTCAACTGAACATAACTGAAGATTGCAACATCCAAATGACATGAAAATTTGTGAGCATATAGTAGACTTATAGAGCTAACTTTACCAAGTTAAATCACTGAAAATGATGCACCAATCTCAGAGAAAACATCTCTGCAAGCTGACTGAGAAAATTGAGAGTAATGGCAGAGAGTAGTGCACTTCACAAGAACATGGAAATGTGAACTCAAATGATCATGAAAATAAAAGTATATTGCTTGTACAATACAATGAATTACGGATACATATGTGTGCCTTGTAATCACACCTTGATATGGCATAAAGCTCAGCTCTTGGAGGTCTTCACATAGGTCTCTCTAACCACGACTAAAACTGCCATCTATTTATAGTTGAGTTTTGGAGGCTAACTTCCCTCAATCACTCTCCAATCAATCAATGATTGATTTGATTCTCTACCTACCACAAATCACAAATTCGTGGCTCCTCTTTCCATTCTTGATCAAGTGGACTCAACCACTTAAGATTCTCTCACTTTTACATTAAGTAAACTCTTCAAAAGTTACAAGAGGTAGTTCACAAGTGAACTTTACATAGTCTTCATTTTAAGGCTTTTTCTATGACTTTGTGGGACTCAAGCCAATACTTAGGCTTGTCATAGAGTGCTCCAACAGTGCAAAGAGGCCAAGAAGGAGGAAAGTAAACGTCAAATGTGGCCGATAGGACACCCTAACTACCGACCAGTAAAGGACCCAGGGTACATGCCTCAAATCTTTCCAGATGAGACCTTTGAACCGCATGGATGGATGGAAATTCTAGCAACCTTAGATGTGTGCGTGAATGAGGAAGTTTTGATAATGAATGAGTGCATAGATGAGGAAGGTTACGATGTAAATCTTTATATGGTTGTCCTTCAAGAAGTTGATGAAGGGGAAATCGTGGAAAAAGAATGGAAAGAGGAATATGAGAGTATAGAAATGGAACCAGAATTCGATTCCGAAGAAAGCTACCTGGACACCATTCGAAACAGAGAGAAACAGGAACCTACCAAGATCTTAGCAATCGAAACTACTCCCATGGTACCAAAGCAAGCAGAAGACATGAGTAAAATAGGACCTGATCCAGATTCGTTTGAAGTTCCTGAACATTTTAAAAGATATGAAGTAGAAGAGAGAAAGGTAGCCATTCAAATGCCTAAACGAGAGGCTAGAGATGGAGAAGCATATGACAACAAAGAACAAACAAAAAAAATTGTAGTAACAGTGGAAGACGGAGAAGAGTGATGCACTTACATAGGCAAAGATGTATCAGAGGAGGAGGAAGAAGAACTCATACAGCAGATCCAAGAATATCAAGACGTGTTCGTATGGACATATAAGGATCTTAAGGGTGTAGAACCCAATATTTGTTCTCATCGAATACCAATGACTGCAGATGCAAAACCCTCGAAACAAAGCCCTTATACGTATAATGAGGTGTATGCAGCAAAAATTAAGAAAGAAACTGACAAGTTACTAGCTGCAGGATTCATATATGAGATAGAACACACCGAGTGAGTATCGCCTTTAGTAGTTGTGCCTAAGAAAAATGGAAAATTGAGGGTGTGCATTAACTTGAAAAAGGTCAATGCAACCACCATACGTGATAGCTACCCATTACCCATCACGGACCATCTATTGGAAAGAGTATCAGGAAAGGAAGTCTATAGCTTCTTAGATGGATTTTTTGGATACAAGCAAGTAGCTATTGCTACTGAGGATCAACATAAGACTGCATTCGCGACCGAATGGGGAGTCTATGCTTTCAGGGTGATGCCTTTTGGACTCATTAATGCACCTGCTACTTTCCAATGATTGATGTGTCATGTTTTCAATGAATTCTTGAAAAAGAGCATGGAAGTGTATGTAGATGATCTATGTACATACTCGAATCAAAGACGAGATCACATTCCCGAGTTGAGAAAAATATTCAATAAATGCCGCCAGTATCGAGTCTGCCTAAACCTAGAAAAGTGTGTCTTCATGGTGAGACAAGGGAAGATCTTAGGACACATAGTCTCAAGAAATGGAATATCCACGGATGAGGACAAGATCAAGGTCATCTTAGAGCTTCCTAGACCAAAGAATGCGAAAGAGGTACAAGCCTTTATGGGACATTGTGGATATTACCGTCGGTTTATTCACATGTATGCCATAATAGCCAAACCCCTGTATGGCCTCTTAACTCAATTCACTTGGACGGAAGAGTGCGAGAAAGCATTCAATGAATTAAAAAAGAGGCTTAGCACGGCCCCAATTCTGAAAACACCCAATTGGAACAAACCGTTTCATATTCACGTTGATGCTTCTAATTATGCAATCGGATGTATCTTAGCCCAACCAGCTGATGAAGGAAAGCTAGATCACCCAATTGCCTATGCAAATAGACAACTGAATCAAGCTGAAAGGAGTTATACCACTATCGAGCGAGAAGGATTAGGAATGGTCTATGCAGTTAAGAAATTTAGACACTATCTGTTAGCCAATAGATTTAAGTTCTTCATAGACCATCAGGCCCTACTGTACTTAGTCAATAAACCTTGTAACACGGGAAGATTAGTAAGATGGTTCTTACTATTAATGGAGTTCAACTTTGAAGTGGTAGTAAAAAAAGGAAACACGCATGTAAGAGCAGACCACCTGTCTACGTTAACCCACGGAGAACCGCCAAGTGGAGACCCGATGATCTCCCAGATACTTATTTGTTCAATCTGGAAGTATGTCCAAAGTGGGCAGAGAAATTAATTCCTATACTCACCCATGGCCCACAACACTCAATCAATAAGAATAGCAAAAAGGAAATTCTTCAATCAAGAAACTTGCGCATTATTGCTGGGAGTGTGTACTATAAGGAACCCAATGGAGTATTGCTAAGATGTGTTGAGGAGGATGAACAAAAGAAACTAATTGAGCAAGCACATGTGAACAAATGGAGAACACACCAAGGAACTCATGGAACCATCCGGGAATTAAAAAGACTAGGAGTGTACTGCCTGACATGCCCAAGGATGTCCATGACTACGTGAGTAATTGTGCAAAATGCCAGGAGACAATCCCGGAGGATCATGTGTCCATACCTTTTTCAACCATAGCACCCAATTGGAGTAAAACATTGGTTAAATTCCTAAAGAACAGAGAGCATGAGGAAGGAATAAGTTTAACTAGAAGACGACCCCTAGAAGAAATGAGCAAGGATTACGTACTTGTGGGAAAACAATTGTTTAGGAGAGGAAAGGATAACCAATTGCGATTATGCGTGCATGAAGGAGAGTATCTACCCATATTAGAGATGGCACATGCAGGTGCTACGGGAGGTCATTTTTCAGCTGAGAGAATTGTCAAAATGATCCTCTTCGCCGGCTTGTGGTGGCCAACTCTACATATGGATGTGAAGACTTATGTACGAAGCTGTTAAACATGCCAAAGGGCTAAATACCCAATTCGAAGAGATGACATGCCATTAAGACCTATGGTGTGTGTGAGAGCATTTTCCAAATGGGGTATCGACTTCATAGGACCCATCAACCCACCAGCCAAAGGATCACGTGCTGAGTACATCATAGTAGCCACAGATTATTTAACCAAATGGGTAGAAGCAAAAGCTACGAGAAAAAACGATGCTCAAACCACTGCTAAATTCCTTTTTGAGAATATATTCACTCGTTTCGGATTACCAATTGAGATTGTGAGTGACCGAGGAACACACTTCCTTAATGAAGTAATAGAATCGCTAATGAATGAATTTTTAGTGATTCACAAAAAATCAGCCCCCTACCATCCCCAAGCCAATGGCCAAGCGGAAAGTTCCAACAATGTGTTATGTACTATATTGACAAAGATTGTCAATAATGGGAAGTCGGATTGGGACAAACAATTGCATCATGCAATTTGGGCCTTCCGAGCAGCATACAAGACTGCCATTGGAACTACCCCATTCAATTTAGTGTATGGGCAGAGTGAAATTTTGCCGATTGATTTTTTAATCCCAACCTTGAGAGTAGCCCAACAATATGAGTGGAACGGACATGAATTATCCCAACAACTAGACCAAATCGAGAAGCTACATGAAACTAGGTTACAAGCAGTAGCAAGAATTCACGCAGCCAAAAGAAGATAGAAGGCATATTATGATGCACATATAAAAGACAAAGGACTTAAAGAGGGAGACCTAGTCTTGGTATACACCTTAAAGCAACATGCCAAGAAGTTACAAAAACGTGGATATGGACCTCTGATCATCAATAAAATCTCTACTAGTGGAGCGGTTAATCTAGCCACTCTAGATGGAGATATTCTTCCTAACTACATAAGTGGATGCAGAGTCAAACGATTCATGGAGCCATTGACGGATCAAATGTTAGCACGTCTAGCAGGTGCTCAAAATAGGAAGAAAGAGGAAGAACGGATTAGAGACGAGGCCCGACAAGAAGGCCTAGAACGCATTAAGAAACGGAAAGAATGGATAAGACAACGAGATGAACGCTATCTCCAAGGAGAAGAGCCTATCCCTATATATGGCCAACTACCAAGTCCATGACTCGGACACGATGAAGTCATACATGTCACAGCCTTACCTGAACCTAGGGATCGGCAAGACAGAATAAAAATTGATAGATGCATTGATAGACTCAGGAGCAGGACTTAGTTGCATACATAATACGGTCATAAAAGATCTGTAAATGATTATGAGTCCCACAAAAGCCCAATTGAGAGGAATTGGAGGTCAAACCCTAGAATGCATTGGAACAACGATAGTGTCTCTCCACCTAGGAAATTCTTCCATGGAACAACGAGTATTAGTGTGCAGAGACGAGGATTTAATAGAGGATTTGATCCTAGGACAAGATTGGATCATTGAGAATGAAGTCAGTATCAACCTAGCTCAAGGATACATTTCAACCAAGATAGGGCACAAAGAAATTTTTAGCCTATTAGGAGATAAGCCCTTATCCCAACCCACCACCATCGAGAGTTCAGAAAAATGCACGAAAAAGCTACTCAAACATGACTCTAGTCCCACCATTTCAAAAACCAAGCTAGAAGAAGTAGAAAGTTCAAACCCTGAAATCTCCAAGGTAGAACGAGAATCACTCCATCCAGTTGAGGAACAGCTAGCCACTAAGGAAACCAACTCTCATGGAGCTTCTCAACAAGCCAAAAGACCACCAATAGGGAATTCCCCACTCAGATACTTACAGCAAGGAATGGTCAAATACCAATGGGTATGTAAAGATCAGAAGGAGGAAGAGCAGATGTCAACATCAACTCATAAGGAGAAAATAGAAATGAAGAAGTCAGCTTCACCAAAGTCCAAACCAAAAGGACTCTTGCAAGTATGGCTCCCCAAGCCTTTGATTGAAGCTCAGAGAGCACGACATCAGATATGGATCCCCAAGCAGGCCAGGCAGACCGCCAAGCAAGAGATATGAAAGTGGGAGGATACACTACATCAAAACAGTCGAACGTCAAAGCATAGACAAACTCATACGAAAACCAAGAAAAGCAACAATTCTAGTGCTCAGATACCAAAAGATACAAACGAACAACAAAAAGAGCGAAAAAGCGGAGAGAAGACTCGGGACATCATAACAATAAAATGGATTTGGAAACCCAAGCGACTACAAAGAGTGGACCATCGAGATGACAAAGATTCCAATTGCACTCATGAAGTGTCAATTGCACCTAAAGTATGCATAATAGGGCCACATCACAAGGCCAAGCATTCGGCACATGATGTACTTGATAAAATTAGTGGTGCACATTCTCCAAGGGAGATTAGATCATAGCTTCAAACTCTCTTAGGAATGGACATACTATGTACATAAATAAATGCTTCGGTTATATTAACGATTGTTTTCTTTCAAGAAAATAAATAAAAAGATTTGGTGAGAAATCTTCCCTATGGAACCATGGGAAACAGAGTGATGAACGACAACAACACACTGCAATGCACTTCGAGATTGTCATGCTTTGTATTAAAGCTAATGCACTTTTCCGTGTAAGTGCAGATGGCCTCTGAAGACTCTGAAGCAACAATTCAGGAGGAGGTACTGGAATTTCCTCCTCAAAGTCTCACGAATGCCAAAGGACATTGGTTTAGAGAAGAACAACTAGCAGGAGAGTATCTCTTCCTGGAAAATATAAAGATCATGGATACAGATCATCACTTTCTGATTATGTCACAAGACTTCAGAGTTTTGCATGAACTTCCCGCGACAATCACCATTATGAAGAAATCGGGCATAAATATTTTGAATTGCCAGTATATAAGCCTGACTTCCAAAGATGCACGCAGGTCATGAACACATTACAGCCGGCACTGCATGGTCCATTGGTGCCCGAGGCTAGAGTAATGGATAAAGGAGGCGAATGGGTTGTCATTCAATTTACACATGACTTGATTAAGGAAGCATTCGGATGGGAGAAGGACGGTATCACTGTGGTAAAGGAAGAGAGTCGCGGGGCCAAGACCAGAACGTTCATGGATATTAACAGAATTGACATAGAAGAGGAAGTCCGACTAATCCACCAACACTTCTGCTTCCCAAATATGCATCGGTACACGGCCCCTCAAAAGATTATCGTTCAATTACTCTCACATGCCATCAAGTAGATTGGCAATCAAATTAATCTGACTCCGTACATCCAAGAAAGATTATTTGAAGCAAAGAAGCAATTGCATAATAAAAAGTTCCTCAATGGCAGTGTGGCCCTGACAATACTGATCTACCACGCTTTAGGCATCAGAGAGCACCTGCAGGAAATGCCATCTTCAACTGCTCTCGCTAAATACGTCAAAGTTGCCACTGTTCCTAAATAGAAAAGAGGAGTCAAGATTGTAGAAGAAGCTGAAACTAGCTCTCAACTCAGAATGAGAGGCACAAAGAGACTAAGGGAAGTCAAGCAAATGGAAGAGGAAGCTCCAGCCACGAAAAGGACACATGTACTGTCAAAGACAATGATTGAAGGGCAAAGGCCAATTACAGAGGAAGAATTGACTAGGGCCCTGGAAGAGACACACCAATATACAGAAGGACAAGTCAATTTACCCATGCAAGGGCACCATTATCAGCAGACCCAACAAGAATTGGAAGCGAAAAGGAAACTCACCAAAGTCCATCAATACAGGGAATTTGGATTGGACAATTCAAGCTCATCCTCGGATGCACAAGAAGAACATGACACTTCATTGTTGAATGTAGATATTCAAAGTGAATCAAAGGATGATGGATAGTGGGCAGAATTGAATGAAGTCAATTACAATGAAGAAGCTGAAGGCCTAAAGACGGATGACCACACTATGCACACTGATCAACATAACACAAGTAAGGAAGCAGAGCCGACAGGTACACATATGATAAAATGTAATGAGATGTCCACTATTCATATCAAGGAGGCAACACCCCTGCGCGAAGTGTCCATCACGATACCAAAGAAAGAGCATCCAGAAGAGAACAAAGAAGAAGAAGAACCATTCACACCCATAAGGGTTGTGGCAGAACCCTCCCCCATGGATGTCACATTTCAAGGGAGTGCCACAAAAGTTGTTGATCTGGAGGAACAGGTAAAAATCCAAAACATACAATTACAAATTAGACAACCACACAACGAAACCATCCATGTGGAGCAGGGAAAAGATGTGCAATCAGGGATTTTTTCATTTATATATTTTTTCTTTTTTTTCGAAAGAAAACAAAAACGTTAGTGAGTAGCCAAAGCTTAACTATTTTCCCCAAGGTTATTGTACAAGTGCTTTCCTATTCCCTTGGAGGGAAATGTGTATCACTAATAAGAAGATGAAGAATTATGTGCCGAATGCATGACCTCGTAATGTGGCCCTATTATGCATGCTCGAGGTGTATGTAACTCAAGATGTGTGCAAGAAGAAGTTTCTCGTCGATTTATAGGTGGTGATCAAGATTTGGGTATCCTCGTGATCCATCTTGGCTTGTAGCCTTGTACCGTTGTTGTTGCCTGTGTAGATGAAGGCTTTGTTGTTGATGATATGGTGCTACTTGATCTTTCCTAATCCATGCCTATGCCTTGAATTGGATATATCCTAATGTGGCCAGGTTTAGGTTGATTACTTTGACTATTAGCTCTTGTGTTCAATTCCTTACTAGGGCTCTCCATGGAAACGATGTTAGTAGAAAGGACTAATGGATGATGAGGGGATGTGAGATTAAGAATTGTTGTGAACACAAGTGAAGTGCTTGGAGGTGTGAGTTCCATAGTAGAGGTAGATGTACAAGCATCATCATGCATGATTAATTGATCTCTGAGAGCTAGATGATGCAATTGATAGCTTCTCCTATGTCAATGAAGGCATCCACCAAGTGGTATTCCTCTGTTCCCACTCCTAAGTTCAAATAAGGTTGCCACACTTGATGTTTTAGAGCTTCATAGTCTCTAAAATTAGCCATTGGGATGGGCTTCTCTCCTAGCCGATATGTTTCATCCCTCTCTCTCATCCATTCCTTCCGTTTCCTTATTCGCTCTAGGGCTTCTTGTCGTGCTTCCTCGCGTATTTTTTTGTCTTCTTCTCGTCTATTTCTTGTTGCCAGAAGTCTTCACAACATCTCCTTTGTTAATGGCTCTAAATACTTCTTCACTCGACAACCACTTATATAGTTTGGTAGTACTTCTCCATCTAGGGTTGCTAAATTGATGGCTCTACTAGTTGATATGCGATTGATCACCAAGGGTCCATATCCTCTTTTTTGCAACTTCTTTGCAGCTTCTTTGCATGTTGCTTTAAAGTATATACCAGGACTAAATCTCCCTCCTTCAAATTTTTATCCTTAATATGAGCATCAAAGTATGCCTTTTGTCGCATTTTTGCAGCATAAATTCTTGCCACCGCTGGTAATCTAGTTTCATGTAGCTTCTCGATTTGGTCCAATTGATTAGATAATTCATGTCCAGTCAATTCCTGGTTCAAAGCTATTAAGAAATTAATTGGTAAGATGGCATTCTGGCCGTACACTAGGTTAAAAGGAGTAGTTCCTATAGATGTTTTGTATGCTACTCAGAATGCCCATAAAGAGTGATGTAACTGCTTGTCCCAATTAGATCTTCCATTGTTCACAATCTTTGAGAGAATTGTACACAAAATATTGTTTGAACTTTTAGCCTGTCCATTGGCTTGTGGGTGATAGGGAGCTGATTTCTTGTGAATCACTAGGAATTCATTCATTAGGGCTTCTATCACTTCATTGACGAAGTGTGTGCCTCTATCACTTAGGATTTCTATTGGCAATCCAAATCTGGTGAATACATTCTCAAAGAGAAACTTAGTCGCAGTCCTTGCATCGTTCTTCTTAGTTGCCTTGGCTTCTACCCATTTGGTCAAGTAGTCTATTTCTACAATTATGTACTTGGCATGAGAACCTTTCACTGACGGGCTAATAGTTCCTATGAAATCTATCCCCCATTTAGTAAATGCTCTGGCACTTATCATAGGTCTTAATGGCATTTCATCTCTTCTAATAGGATACTTCGTTCATTGACACATGTCACATCTTTGGACATATGTGGCTGCATCTTGATATAGAGTTGGCCACCACATTCTAGCAAAGAGAATCATTTTTGCAGTTTTATCTGCAGAAAAATGTCCTCCGATGATTCTTGTATGAGCCATCTCTAAGACTGAAACATAGTCGTCTTCATGGATGCACATTCTTAAGTGATTGTCCCTTCCTCTCTTGAAAAGTTGTTTGCCTATGAGTACATAAACTTTGCTTTGCTCCTCGAGGGCACATTTTCTTGACAAATTGGCTCCTTCTGGGTACTCCTACATTTTCAAGAATTTTACAAAGGCATACTCCACCTTGGTGCTACTGTAGAGTAACATAGAGTGGAGTTCTCTTCTTTGAATTTTTTTGCCAACAAGTAGTGTCTAAATTTCTTTATAGCATATGCCATTCCTAAGCCTTCTTGGTCCGTAGTGGTATAATTATGCTCTCCTTGGTTTAATTCTCTAGTAGCATAGGCTATAGGGTGATCTAGCTTCCATGTATCTGCTGGCTATGCTAAGATGCAACCAATGGCAAACTTGGAGACGTCTGCATGAATATGAAATGGCCTATTCCAATCTGGTACTCTCAGGATTGGTGCTGAACTCAAGCGACTCTTCAATTTAGTGAATGCCTTTTCACATTCTTTTGTCTAGGTAAACTGGCTCAGTAATCCATAAAGGGGCCTCGCAATTATGGCATACATGTGAATGAATCTACGATAGTATCCACAATGTCCCATAAATGCTCCCACTTCCTTAGCGATCTTTGGTCTTGGTAAATCCAGAATTACTTTGATTTTGTCTTCATCAATGGAAATTCCATTATTAGAGACAATGTGCCCTAAGATCTTTCCTTGTCGAACCATGAAGATACAGTTTTCTGGATTATGGCATACTCTATACTAATGACATTTGGAAAATATTTTTCTTAGTTCTCGGATGTGTTCTGATCTTATAGCTGAATAGGTACATACATCATCCATGTATACCTCCATACTTTTTCTAAAGAATTCCCTGAACACATGGCACATCAATCTTTGGAAAGTGGCTGGGTTATTAGTTAGACCAAAAGGCATAACCCTAAATGCATAGGCTCCCCATTCGGTTGCAAAGGCTGTCTTATGTTGGTCTTCAGGAGCAATGACTACTTGATTATATCCTGAGAAGCCATCAAGGAAGCTATAGACTTCCTTGCCTACTACCCTTTCCAACAAATGATCTGTGATAGGTAATGGGTAACTATCACGTATGGTGGCGGCGTTTACCTTTTTAAGATTAATGCATACGCTTAACTTGCCATTCTTCTTCGGCACTACCACCAATGGTGATACCCATTCCGTATGTTCAATTTCATAAATGAAGTCCGCATCCAACAATTTATCTATCTCTTTCTTAATCTTTGATGAATAAACATCGTTATAAGTGTATGGTCTTTGTTTGGAGGGCTTGACTTGTGTCATCATAGGGATTCTATGAGCGCAAATAGATGGATCCACACCTTTTAAATCCTTATATATCCATGCAAAGACATCTCTATACTCTCTTATGAGTTGTATTAAATCTAGTTCTTCCTCAAGCGAGACATCTTGTCCTATGAAAGTGCATCTCTCTTCTCCTTCCTCAATAGTTACTACAATCTTCTTGGTCAGTTCTTTATTGTCGTATGCTATCCCTGGTTGCGCTTCCTGTTTTGGCATCTGAATAGCAATCTTCCTTTCTTCCACTTCATACTTCTTGAAATGCTCAGGTACCTTGAATTGATCTTGAGGTATGTTTTCTTCTTTTCCGTTTTCGCAAAACAATAGACAAAAACCGCACCAGAATGTGTAGGAGTATGCCACTTTATTTCGTACTCATCTATGGTAACTGCCTCTGGTGCATGCCAACCTACCGGATGATGTGATCACCCAGTGGTTTATTAATGGATTAAACCCTCAACTTAAACAAGTGATGATCATATGTGTAGCTCAGTGATGAGTAGCACCTCCTTTAATGTCAATCCGGGGAGACGTGAGGATGGTATGATGACCTCGAGCAAGTGAAGGCACAAGTGCGTGAGTGAGAAGCACACCAACATGCACACACATACACACACGCGCACACACGGCAAGACAAAGAGTGAGAAGCAATGGAGTTCTTCATATTACTTCCAAAAAGCTCATACAAGTTCAAATCAATTACAAGCTAACCTCAAAAATGAGCTTTCTAGCTCTATTTATAGTTTTTGACTAGGTTTTGGCCGTGTCCAGACCTAGTGTCCGGCCTAGTTAAAAATTAGGTTCTAGGGCCTATTTGAAGACTCAAACGAAGTCTAAAAATTATGAAAATTGGTAGGTAGCTACTTCGAATGATCCTGAAGCTCAAGGACTCCTTGGCTTGCACAAAATGGAGCTACAAAAATATGAGTTGGTATTTACAATGGCTTTTAGTGATGAAAATCACTATTTTTGTAGGGATTTCTTCTAACGATCTGACATACATATCTTCGAGCTCCCTACTTGCTCCTTCTCCTTGTGTGTCCACCTCTTTGATATGCTTTAGTGTCCTGAAAAAAATATTGGCCTACTTGCCAGATCGTCGTTGACTACTCTGTCTGCTTGTGCCTTCTCTTCTCTCTAACTCCCTTCGTAAGCTTCCTTGCCTTGTGAGTCCTTCAGTTCCAACACCCCCCCCCCCTCTCTCGCATCTGTCGTCCCTGACAGACCCTTGTTGGGTGGGTCGTTGGATGTAGTATTCTACAACGTCTTGTGCTAAGTGATATTCTGCAATTTTCAATCCTTTGGCCAAGTCAGTGAGTAGAGCATCCCAATCTACCGGCCCGAGAACCTCTGGATGTGGTATACGTAACTTTTCTGAATGGAGAGCTTGTTCCATTGCAAACAACTGCAATAAATGTGATGTTCTGGGAATGAATATCTCTAAATGATATTCCCAGAATCCTGTGACAAACATTTCTTCAAACTTCTGTTTGAAGCAGGCTGGTAGATACTTTATACACGCATGCCATGCATATACAACATTAATAGATGGTGTGGCGCTCATGTCGTAGACAAGGTCCTGATTACCTTCATTAAATCCAAGAGCTGATAGATGAGGTTCCTTGACATTTTTGAAGGTCCTGAAGGTGACCAACATGAGTTCAAAAATTTTAAGGCACATTTGGGCCATGACATCTGGTACATTTTTGAACCGGACCCCCCAATGCCGAATCGTCAAAATCATATATCCTATGGTAGGTTGGCCTTTAGGTGGTGCTAAGTAGACATAATTGAGCCATTTCTCACATCCTTTGGTTGTCAGCACAATTTTTGTGTATTCCGGCCACGACCTTCTTCGAAATACAGGGCAGTAGCATGGGTTGTATTTGATATACAAAGGCATGTTATTCCATGTCCTTACCATCTCAGGGTAGGTTTCTAGCAGACGAATCCTCCACGTAGGTTGGTGTATATTTCCTTGCTTGGCACTTGCTGGGATGTCGTCCAGTGCAAACTGTGTAGCCGAGGTTGGTTCTTTTGAGGTGTGGTGCTTGATTTCAGCATTGTAATCTGCCATTAAGACATAGAAAGGAACATACAAATCGTCAGATGTTCCGATCCACCTATGATGGGAGAGGTTTCTAAAGTAATCCGATTTTATGACTACCTCTTCCAAACGTGACATAGACGCTAGCTGAACTGCCAATCTGTCATCATGGGTTGTGGCGACTTTCTCTAACTTCTACATCCATTCAGGAGCCTCGATCTCGATGGTGTCCATGCCCTCTTCTGTTTGCTTGCCTCCTGGTGCAGGCATGGGAACGTATGGGTCTTTGAAGGTTTCCTCTATTTCAATTGGCACTAAGTCTTCAGGCTCAGGCTCTACAAGGGAAGAGGGTTGACGCTCGTATTGCATGACTTTACTTCGTAATTCTTCTAGTTCTGCTCTGAGTTTTTCGACTTCTTCAGACATGTCAACTGCAGTTGTGACTTTGCTTGGTGACTCATGCTGGGTTGCCAGCTGCTTTAATAGGTCATCTCTTTCTCTTTCTAATGCTGCATGGGCTTCCAGGAGGTCGGCATGGGTTTCCAACACAATTTGCATATTCGCTAAGGGTATGGCCTTGAATCTATCTGGGTCGATTTCCTGTGGGGAACCCTCCATGGCTGCTTCCAAGTTTTCTTCGTTTTGTTTCTGTAGTCGTTTATTCTCCTCGAGTGCAGTAGACATGTGTTTGCGTAAGAGGGCCAGGTTGCGTCGAAGCTTGAGATTCTTTGTTATCTGGGAGTGTAGCAGATCATCCATTTGTTGTTTTTCTTTTGCATCTGATTGGGGTGGATTGGCTACTAACTGCTCATGTTGTTCCTGTAAGGTGACATACTGTTGTTGTAGTAGCCGCTTTTCCCTTTCTAGATCAATGAATCGTACTTGAAGTTCTTCATGGCTTCGGAAGAGTCTTGTATGTTGGTTATCCAGATGCTGGTAGTGCTGTTGTAGTTGAGACATACACTCATACATATTATTAAATACATTATTAATAGGGGTGGATGCGGGAAGGGTGTTGAATGCAGAAGGGAAGGGGAAGGGGAAGGGGAATGGGAGTGTGGATGCGGTGCTGGAAAATGGTGAAGTGGGAGGTGGGGGAATGGGAGATGGTGGTTGTATGGGGGGAGGGAGAGGTGCGGAGGTGGGTGATATGTCCATAAAATCAATAGTGGATGCAGTGGTGGGAGTGATTGTGAACATGGGAATCGTGGGTGCAATGATAGTGGTGAAAGTGTACAGTGGTGTGTGCAATTGTGAATACGAGCTGCCAGGAAGTGTGATCGGGGGAATGAGGTTTTCCGTGGATGCGGTTAGAATTCCTGTGTCATTGATCGTATAGACAAGAGAGGTGGAGATAGGTTGTGTGGGTTGTGTGGGTTGACTGACGGTCATTGCTTCGGTATGGGTAGTGGACTCAGAGGTGGTGACAGTAGTGGTTACACTGGTTGTGGGAGGTGAATGTGGTGGAGTTGGAGGAAGGGGTGGCAAAGGGGGTGACAGAGGTGCACTTGATGTATGGGTTTCCTCAGTATCATGAACGGTGTGTGCTGTGCCCGTGGTTGTGGATGTGCCTTGTGGTTTTGATACTAATACATTCATCTGTTTTCCTGATCAAGGGGGACGTCTACCGTATCTTCGCTCCATTCTTCATGCTTGTGCAAGGGCGGTATGCACCATCTCACGTACTCCTAAAGCATCAGATATCATATCAAGTGTGGCGCGGTATTGCTCGTCTACTCCTTCCTCCTCAAGGATTTGGTTCATGAGAGCTTTTCCTACTGCGAGGGACAGTCTATGTTGCTCTTGAACCCTGTTGATGGTATCATAGAGCTTTTTCAATTCCTTCGTATAAGCCGGGGCAACCTCAAGTACTTGCAGAGATTCCTGATCATATTCCTGCTCTTCTTCCTCAGATTGTCCACCATGTTCCTCCTCTTGTTCTTCTTCTTCTTCACCCTCCACATCGACGACATCTGGTTGTCTGGGATGGGGTTGGTCTGTAGCAGTTTGTTGTCCACTAGCTTGCTCTACCTCGACTTCCACGTTAACAGCTTCAATTATTCTGGCTACCTCCTCATCAATGAGGTCTTCTAATGTGAGTCTGTGAGGAAACTCTAGGTCGGTTGGTACAGGTGGGAACACCAGATTCGGTCCATCAGTGTTGTGTCTTGGTAATCTGATAGTGAAGGGTTGTACCCGCCTTGGAAGTCGTGGAGTTGTCTTTGGTGTCAATGTCGCACCGCGGGGTTGTGCACAGGGCATCTGAACTGCGCCTCTCATTTTCTTAGATGGCGGTCTTGCGGTTGATAGTCTACATTGGAATTCCTGTACCCTGGTCCAATTTAATGCCCTCTGCACTGGCACATCATAAGCCAAACATCTATACACAATCCGGGTGAGAGCACAGCATCCATACAGTACAGACTTTTGCTTTTTATACCACCTTTGATGAGCCAAGTGGATTTGGTCGATAATCCAGTGGGGCATGTTGATTGTCAAATCGAAGGCGTCGGCCAAGTATAGACTAAACCATATCTTCTTAGGAGGCATTGTGAACCTCTCTTGAGCGGGAAATGCAAAATGCTGCCTGACCATTCGCAAGTGAATGGCAATTGTAGGTGTCATTGCCACCATGTCCTTTAATTTCGTCAGATTCCTGTTCTTCATATTGTTGGGGACCATAGTCTCTTTCTCCGTAGGAATGTGCATACCTTTCATGTCTAGAGCTTCCCTCACCAAATTGATAGTCAACCTGAAGCGCTTCAGCTCATTGCCCCTTGTGAGAGATGGGAGGACAAAGGTGTTGTACCCCTTTTTGTCTTTGCTCGGAGTGAGGGTGCTAATCAAATATGAGCATCTTAGAAAGTCGGGCTTTGGCAATTGGAATTTGAAGTAATCGTAGAGTCCCGCCTTCTTCCATATAGGTTTAAGTCCTTCATTATTCTGCAGTCTCTCAAATTCTCTGGTGAAGAAGTGATACCTGCCCCAACGCCCGTTGAATTCTATCTCGGCCTCCCACATGTAAGTGCCTTCAGCCAGAGATCCTGCCACATCACTGAACCAATGTGAGTTTTTGCTGACCGGCATTGTGTGCCCCTATGGAGGATTCTGAATCGGTATGGCGTGTAATGCCCTCAATGCCACTGGGCGTTACTTCAATTCCTCCTCAACGGGAAGACTTTCAATGTCCACGACTTGGGGGCTGGTGCCTGCCTGGGAGCTAGTTCTTGCCGTATCTGCCATGTTACTTCTTGCCTCCTGACTCTGTGAGAATATAGAAACAGATGTTAACATTGTAAAGGACAAGATAGAACCGTTTTTGTCCCCATTACAACATTAACATGAGGTTCGGGAGAGATTAGTAGGCTATTAAGTGCTCGGTGCTTGTGCGTGTAGTTAGGAATTGGGTAGACCTAGAAGCTAAGTGGAATGATGTAGTGAGAGAGTGATGTAGTTAGTAGGTGGGCATGGATTTACAACTGGGGTCTGGGGTTTTATTACAAGTTTTAGGGTGCCAAATGCAGTGGATGGGCTTTGATCTTGATTTTGTGGAGACTCTGAAGAGTTTGATAGGGGTATCTACTTGAAAATGAGGCTTTTTAGGGACCCATTTACAAGTGATTCTACTTGTGCTCATGGAAGAATATGTGCCCGCGCGTGATGTATAAGCATGGGCATCTGATGGTTGAGTGAGTGAAACATGTTGTACCGGGTGTGGCCTTGGTGTAGCTATTTGAGCCTGCAAGCAAGCCTTAGGCACCCAAATTTGTCGTGATTGTGGGCTGGCCTTCATTGACTTCTTGGGTACCCAAATAGACTTCACATTCGCAGAAGAATTTATGAAGGACTTCTTATTAGTGTAGTGTTGTTGATTACTAATAAGAGGTTTTGGCCGTGGGGTTGGCATGGTTGCATCAAGGTGTTCGCCTTTCCGCACCCACACTTGTTTCAACGGCTGAGATA
Source organism: Ceratopteris richardii (assembly GCA_020310875.1). Lineage (NCBI taxonomy): Eukaryota > Viridiplantae > Streptophyta > Polypodiopsida > Polypodiales > Pteridaceae > Ceratopteris > Ceratopteris richardii. The sequence goes on along the minus strand of CM035417.1, from coordinate 8,991,778 downwards.
TTCTGCTTCGCACGTGTTTTTGGCCTCCAGTATAGGTGGTACTCTGCTCCTTCTGTATTTGATCTGCCTTTGGTTGCTGCATCCCTCTAGCATTTGGAACAGAAGGGAGTGCCATCTTATCCTTGACTCCGTTGTTGAGACAATCCTCTTTCTGCATCATACAGTTTTGGACAAGAATAGCATTGTCAACTTCATGTGTGCCCCTGGAAGGACCATGAGTTCATGCCTTACTTAGTTCCTTGAGTGCCTCATTTTCCAATTCAACTATAATTCGACTGTGATTTACCCATACCTGAAGAAGTCCACTCCTTAGGTTTAGGTTGACTGCATGATCATAGATCCAGTCCTGACCCAAGACAAGAGGCTCAGTGAGGTCCTCATCTTGACACACTAGTACTTTGACTGTCATTGCTTTGTCGTGAATATAGAGGGGAAGTTCCACCTCGCCCATGCAAGGGGTTTCCACACCTCCCAATCTTATGAGATATGCTTCTATAGGATTGACGGTTAATTTCAACTTTTGACAGTATGAAAATTTAATAGCACTAGTGGCTGCACCTGAGTCAATCAAGGCTCTTACAGTCCTTGCACCCTTTCCTTGTCCTATCTCTAAGGTTATAAAAGGACGTCGATCAATTATCCTATGAGAGCTGATACCTAAAACTTCACACATAGCCACGTGATATCCTTGATCTGCATATGCATCTGTCCTAGGTTGCTCTCTACCCTGTCTTCTCAACTTCATTCTCCAGATGCGTTCCAATGCTTCTGCTTGAGCTTCTTCGCGAATTCATTTTTCTTCTTCTTTGCATTTCTTAGCAGTGTTGAGTCGACTTAGCATCTCTTTCGTCAGAGGTTCCTGATATAACTTGACTCTGCACTCGCTTATATAGCTAGGGAGAACATCCCCTTCTAATGTGTCTAGTTGCACTGCTCCACTTGTTGAGATCCTATTAATGAACATGGGTCCGTAGCCTCTTTTCTCTAGTTTCCTCGCATGTTGTTTCAAAGTGTAGACTAGTACTAGGTCACCTGCTTTCAAACCTTTATCCTTAACGTGGGCATCAAAGTATGACTTCTGTCGTTTCTTAGCTACATATATTCCTGCTGCCGCTCTTAGTCTCGTTTCACCTAGTCGTTCTAGATCAAAAATTCTAGATGAGAGCTCATGGCCTGTCCACTCGTGCGTGTGAACACATTCTCAAATAAGAATTTGGCCGTCGTTTGAGCATCGTTCTTTGTCGTAGCTTTTACTTCTACCCACTTTGTTAGATAGTCTGTGGCAACAATGATGTATTCAGCATGTGAACCCTTAGCTGGGGGATTAATAGGACCTACGAAGTCTATTCCCCACTTAGAGAATGCACGTCCACCCATCATAGGTTTTAGTGGCATCTCATCTTTGCGTATAGGATACTGAGTTCGCTGACAGACATCACACCTCTTCACATAGGTATGTGCATCCATGTGAAGGGTCGGCCACCAGAAGCCCGCAAATAGTATTGCCTTGATCACCTGATCTGGTCCAAAGTGTCCTCCTGCTACACCTTGGTGAGGAGTTTCCAAGATCTTGAGATATTCACTCTCGTGGACACATAATCTTAGGTAACCATCTTTACCACGCTTGTATAGGTTATCACCAATGAGCGAGTAATCTAGGGCTTCTTGTTCTAAACGTCTTTGTCTGGCTAGTGTCATATCTTGAGGGAATGTTTTCGTCCTCAGGAAGGATACTAGTGGTTCACCCCAATCTCGCACTATGGACACTTGATAAAGAGTGGCATGTTCCATAGGTGGTTTAGTGCAGCAGATTGGGCATTCCTTGCACAATCTTTGGACATCAGCTTCCATAGTCAGCCAATGCACTCCGAGTCTCCTTAGTGTCTGCAGGATTCGTTGCTTTGAGTAGTGTTGCTCTAATGCACCTACATGTGCTAATTGCAACCATTTAGCATACTCATCCTCTTCCACACAACAAGCTAGGATCCCTTGATCTGTGTGCTTGTACATACTTCCTGCAATGATCTGGTATTTTTGGGCTTTTACTACCTCTTTATCCTGTGTGTTTATTACTGGGTGGTTAGGTCTGTACGTCAATACTGGCACTAATGGCTTAGCCCACTGTGGCACCACTTCCAAATTAAACAGGTAAGCATCAGGAAGGTCATCTGACACTCCTTGTGGGGCTTCGCCCGATGTGAGCCTAGAGAGATGATCTGCTCTCAAATGAGTCTTCCCTTTCCTTACCACAACCTCGAAATCATATTCCATTAGCAAGAGAAACCATCTTACTAATCTTCCTGTATTGCATGGCTTGTTTACGAGATATAGCAGTGCCTGATGGTGAGTAAAAAATTTAAACTTATTTGCAAGCAAATAATGTCTAAACTTTTTAACTACATATACCATGCCTATTCCTTCTCTCTCCGTAGTGGTATAATTTCGTTCAGCTACATTTAACTGTCTACTAGCATAGGCAATTGGAAGATCCATATTACCTTCGCCCGTAGGTTGTGCGAGTACACACCCAATAGCATAATTGGATGCATCCACATGAACATGGAAGGGCTTATTCCAATCCGGTGTGGTCAAGATTGGTGCATAACACAATCGTCTTTTAAGCTCATTGAAGGAGTTTTCACATTCATCAGTCCACTCGAAGTTAGTCAAAAGTCCATACAAAGGCTTTGCTATGATGGCATACATGTGTATAAACCGTCGGTAATAACCACAATGCCCCATGAAAGCTTGTACTTCCTTGACATTCTTTGGCCTAGGTAGCTCCGCTATGGCTCTCACTTTCTCTTCATTAGTGGATATGCCATTCTTTGACACTATGTGTCCTAGAATCTTGCCTTGCCTGACCATAAAAACACACTTTTCTGGGTTCAGGCAGACTTGATATTCTCTACATTTGTCAAAGATTTGTCTGAGTTCAGGAATATGGGTTTGTCTAATGTTGGAATGAGCACAAAGATCATCAACATAGACTTCTAAATTCTTCCTCAAGAACTCTTTAAATACATGACACATCAATCTCTGAAATGTAGCGGGTGCATTGGTAAGCCCAAATGGCATTACTCTAAAGGCAAAAATGCCCCATTCAGTGGCAAAAGCTGTCTTATGCTGATCTTCTGGAGCTATGGCTACTTGATTGTAGCTCGAAAATCCATCAAGGAAGCTATACACTTCCTTGCCTGCTACTCTTTCTAAGAGATGCTCTGTGATAGGAAGCGGATAGTTATCTCGAATTGTGGCTGCATTGACCTTCTTCAAGTTAATGCATACACACAGCTTTCCATTTTTCTTGGGCACGATGGGGGATACCCACTCAGTGTGCTCAATTTCATAGATGAATCCAGCTTCAACCAGTCTATCTATTTCCTCTTTGATCTTAGCAGCATATTTATCATTATATGTGTGTTGAAGCTCAAAGTCAACGACAAAGCATGGAAGCACATCAAAAGATGGACACACAAGGAAAGGGAGCAAGTAGGGAGCTCCAAGAAGTGTATGTCAAATTTTCAGAAGAATCCCCTACAAAAATAGTGATTTTCATCACTAAAAACCATTGTAAATACCATTATCTATTTTTTGTAACTCCATTTTGTTCAAGCCGAGGAGTCCTCGAGCTTGAGGAGTATTAGAAGTACCATCGTATCAATTTTCATAATTTTTAGACTTCGTTTGAGCCCTCAAATAAGCCCTGGAACCTAATTTTTAACTAGGCCGGACACTAGGTCTGGACAGGGCCAAAACTAGTCTAAAAACTATAAAAAGAGCTAGAGAGCTCATTTCTGGGGTTAGCTTCTTGTAGATTTCAGTTTTGTAATAGATTTCTTTTGTAATCAAAGTCCTTCCATTGTTCCTCTCTTTGATCTTGCCTTGTGTGCGTGTGTGTGTGCGTGCATGTATGTGCTTGTCACTCACATTTGCTCACCACAATTGCTCACGATCTTCATATCGGTCCTCACGTCTCCACGGATTGACAAGTAAAGGAGGTGGTGCTTACGCTTGAGCTACACCAAATTTTGGCGCCGTTGCCGGGGAGAGAGCTTCGAGGACGAGCGTTGTGATGGTAAGATCGTAGATTTGCGACGTTGGAAGGTAAAAAAACTGTCATTTCAGTTCATTTTCTGTTTTTTCCTCTTCATCTTCATCATCATCATCATCTCCACCTTCTTCCACCTTCTTCTTCATAGAAAATTCTTGTTTTTTAGTGCATTTTCACCATCTTCATACCATTTTTCATGCATTATTGTGTGGGAAGGAGTTAGGAGAAGCAAGGGAGAGCAAGCGCTGTGTTTTTTTTCATGATTTTCTGCTCATACGGAGCTCGCCATAGCCGGCGCTCAGAAATTTGAATTTCCCGCCAAAAAACGCGATTCTGTGATGAAAATCGCGATTCTGTGAAAATTCAAATTTTTTTGAAAAATCACGATTTTCTGTTTTCCCGCCTAAAAGTTGGCTGAAAAAATCACGATTCTGTGGTCATTCTCAGAATCACGATTCTGTGATTGTGCTCAAAATCGCGATTCTCACAAATCACGATTTTCAACCAAAAATACGATTTTGTGAAAAAGGCGATTCTGTGATTGTGCTCAAAATCGCGATTCTCAAAAAATCACGAATTTTAGTCAAAAAACACGATTTTGAGAAAACACGATTCCCTACTCCAAATCGCGATTCTCAAAAAATCACGATTTTCAGTAAAAAACACGATTGTGTGAAAAAAGGCGATTCTGTGTAATCACGATTTTTTGCTCAAAATCGCGATTTTCTAAAAACACGATTTTGTGCTCAACATCGCGATTTTCATGCCAAAAACACGATTCTGAGAAAATACGATTTTCAGCGGGCTCAAAATCGCGATTCTCACAAATCATGATTTTCAGCAAAAAACACGATTTTGTGAATCACGATTCTCTGAGTCAAAATCGCGATTTTCAGAAACACGATTTTGTGCTCAACATCGCGATTTTCAGAAACACGATTTTGTGCTCAACATCGCGATTTTCATGCCAAAAACACGATTCTGAGAAAACACGATTTTGTGAAAAAACACGATTTTGTAAATCACGATTCTCTGAGTCAAAATCGCGATTTTCAAAAACACGATTTTGTGCTCAACATCGCGATTTTCAAAAACACGATTTTGTGCTCAACATCGCGATTTTCAGAAACACGATTTTGTGCTCAACATCGCGATTTTCAGAAACACGATTTTGTGCTCAACATCACGATTTTCTGAGTTCACAAAATCGCGATTCTCTGAAAGTTCACAAAATCGCGTTTTTCGCCAAAGGTCCTGTTTGCCTGTTTTGACCCCTAGGAGCCTGAATTGGCATAACTTTTTCATCCAAAGTCCATTTTTTGAGCTCTATAGCTCGTTGGAAAGCTCGTTTCGAATCCTACATGACCTCAACTGTTTTTTATAAGAATAATGCGTTGATTTTCACATAGGATAATTTGAAGTTGGGCATCAAGTGGGACTAGAAAACCAGGGGGCTCCCAAGGATTTTTGAGCAATACCAAGGGGGAGAAAATTGTGTCATGGGAAAGAAAAAAGCAAAAGATAGAAGAAAAGGGGCTAAGATTGAAAAAAAGGAGGGAGATAAACATGAAATACATGAGATAATATCACATAAAGGTGAAACATCTAGAGAAAAATTACAAGGAGTCGAGGAAACGGGGGAAATGTCTAAGGGGGTTGGATCCTTATTTGCAACAAGAGAATATGATAATACTTTTGTGGATATCAGAATAGGATATGACCATAGAAGGTTGGGTGCTTATATCAATCCTAATTGTGAGTGGAATTTAATTCATATTGACCTAGTGACCATTATCTTTGAGAACATTCAACCAACAACCCATCCTTCTATCCTCATGGATGGGGAACATTATGAATGCATGGGTAAAGTTGTGTTGCCTGTTATGGTGGATGATGTGCAATTTTTGGAAACATTCTTTGTCATGGATTGTATAGATGAAGACTTGATCATTGGCACCCAAAGGTTCATTACACAAAATCATCAAGGATTTGGGGTGCCTTCTCCACCTATTATCCATGCTTCTACATATATGTCTATGGAAAATCCTAATGACTATCCACCTTATGATAATTGGGGGCAAAATCATCTTTTCAAAGAGTGTGCTTTTCATGAAAATTTTTTTCTTTCTACTCATGTTTTTGAATCTAATCCTTCTTTGAGTAAATCACAAGAAACCTTGGAGAATGGAGAAATGGAGGACTCCAAGTGTTTAAAGGATGTGGAAGGACCCTCTCTTCCTGTAAATTTGGATTCCCCTCATGAAACCATAAGCAGGGATGATCCACACTCATATGATCAAGAAGGAGATGATCAAGAAATACCAGGTATCATTGATGTGGAGAATAATGTCAAATCGATGGTCAATCATGACAATGCATCACCCATTTGTACTCCTAGAGATTCAATGTGTAATACGGACAAAAGTATCGATGAATCTCTAGATCAATCTCCAACCACACTACCCATTGAACCCTTGCATAAGTCTGATGCATGTATAGAAGATCAACCTTCGTTGCATTCCCCATGTAAAGATGAGTTTTCTCAAAAAACTCACATAGAAGGCCCCAAAGACCCTTACATCAAGAAACAGAAATCACAATCTCTTGGTAATCTCAAGCAAATTTGGGTGGCCAAGAAATTACTTAGAGCCCAACCAAATCGCACTATGATATGGGTACCAAAGAAAGCCCTTGTACAAAATCAGCCCCCTCACACTAGACTTCAAAATGTATGGTCGAGGCCTATCATGACTTATCTTCAAGAAAGACCACTTCCAATCGAAGGACCCAAAGCAATCAAGCCTAAACTCAGAGAGAATCCAGGGAGGGACTTCAAGGCAACAACCTGTACAACAAAGACACCAAGGCGAGGTAAGAGACTGCATCAAGCACAACGCTCCAAAAAAGATCAAAGAACACCTTCTACAAGGATATGGGTATGGAAACCAAAAGCATCGATAGGCCCCATAGAACCACAATGCCAACCACGCAGGATCAAAGCCTCAAGAAAGTATCCAAACATGGAGCCACCAAAGGAGATCACTAAACAAGCGAAGACCAATCTCAAATGGATCCCTATAAGGAGGAAGTATCAATTGTCATTTGAGGATCCAATGGATACTTCTAACAAAGGCTACCATAGCATGTGCAAATAACATCGAAAGCCTCGACGAGCGACAACCATGTGTTCCTTGCACAACCCTGTCTTATGCACCATTCAGGTCATGCATTTCCAAAGTATGCATTATTATAGGGCCACATTACATGGCCGTGCATAGACACATTTGAGAATCCCATGCACAAGAGCATAGTGACATATGTCAAACATTTCTATTGATACTAACTTTTGTGTTCTTGTTTTGTGATATCCTTTTCCTCAAAAAAAAAAAAAAAACAACAAAAAAAAAAGAGAAGAGAGAAAGAAAAGCGGGAGAGAGCTTGTTCCCAGGTTTGGCTTATGAAACATGAATGAGTCATGCTTAGTTGAAGGTGGAACTGTTGATTACTAGGCATTTATCAATTTGGATAGAAGTGTGTCTCGGCCAGCAGTAATTATTATTGCTGCCTTATCTGGTAGATGACAAGCATTTGGCATGAACATGGCATCTACAACTATGATTTTCTCTTACCATGGTAGGAATGAAGAGCTTGAAGGTCCGCAACTTGAGTGATGCTTAACTACTTCATGTACCAGAGCATCCAAGGAGATATCTGCACAAGGTAGTTCTGGAGGAGAAGACTCCTGCATATGGTGAGCTAAAGAGAATATGTGACACTCAGCTTGGTGTAGTTACCCGATGTTGCTTGCCAAGGAATATAAAGCAATTCAATTCTCAGTATTTGACAAATGTTGCTTTGAAAAGAGGAGAGAGGATCCACCACTCAAAAGATCTCATCAGTGGACAATCAACATGGACATTCATCAACAATGTTCCATCCCAAAGGCCGAGTGTACAACACGAAGAGACAAACATCCATCAACCTTCTCCATGGTAAGTATCTTTACTCTAGAAACACCATAACCATGATAGTTTAGGAAACCTCTTCGTCAGCATACCCTTGAGCACTTAGCTCAAGACCCGCAACTTTTGCACCATGCTTCTTCCAATGCATTTTCCAAGTAAGCATGCGTAGGGCTACATTACAAGGCCGTGCACAAGGCACATACTTTTTTCAACCCAGGCACGAACACACTTACCCATCATTCATTATGGGTTATGAGTAGTTGGCATGACTGCTCTCAACATCATCTTTGGAAGAGCTAGCGGACGTTATGGGAACAACATCCATATCTCGGAAGCAAATTGAAGCCAGTAGTTGCTCCAAATCACTCTTGACAACCTCTTTTGAGCAACTTGCAGTTTTGAAAGCTCACAACACATTCTTGCTGGAATCTAAGGAACCAGCTCATACAACGGATGGACACCACCTCTCAAGCACTACATGGAACAACCCTTCCAACAAGGGTCTGTCAGGGACGACAGACTCGAGAAGGGGGGGAGTGTTGAAGCTCAAAGTCAACGACAAAGCATGGAAGCACATCAAAAGATGGACACACAAGGAAAGGGAGCAAGTAGGGAGCTCCAAGAAGTGTATGTCAAATTTTCAGAAGAATCCCCTACAAAAATAGTGATTTTCATCACTAAAAACCATTGTAAATACCATTATCTATTTTTTGTAACTCCATTTTGTTCAAGCCGAGGAGTCCTCAAGCTTGAGGAGTATTAGTAGTACCATCGTATCAATTTTCATAATTTTTAGACTTCGTTTGAGCCCTCAAATAAGCCCTGGAACCTAATTTTTAACTAGGCCGGACACTAGGTCTGGACAGGGCCAAAACTAGTCTAAAAACTATAAAAAGAGCTAGAGAGCTCATTTTTGGGGTTAGCTTCTTGTAGATTTCAGTTTTGTAATAGATTTCTTTTGTAATCAAAGTCCTTCCATTGTTCCTCTCTTTGATCTTGCCTTGTGTGCGTGTGTGTGTGCGTGCATGTATGTGCTTGTCACTCACATTTGCTCACCACAATTGCTCACGATCTTCATATCGGTCCTCACGTCTCCACGGATTGACAAGTAAAGGAGGTGGTGCTTACGCTTGAGCTACACCAATGTGTATGGCTTTTGCTTAGAGGGTTTGGCATCTGAGGTCATGGGGATAGTGTGTGAGCATATGTCAGGGTCAACACCCTTCAAATCCTTGTAACTCCAAGCGAATAAATCTCTGTATTCTCTTAGCAAGGCTATTAATTCACGCTCTTCTTCCTCTGTCAGGTCATGTCCTATATAAGTACATCTCTCCTCTCCTTCTTCTAGGGCTACCACTATTTTCTTGGTGGTTTCTTTGTTATCATAGGCCTCCCTTGATTGTGCCTCTCGTTTAGGCATTCTGATCATGACTCTCCTGTCATCTATCTCATACTTCTTAAAATTTTTCGGGACCTCAAACAAAGATTCTTCCTCTTCTAATGTGACTTCTCTCTTCTTTCGTTTCTTTCCTTCTTCCTTCGGGGTCACATGTGTGGCTAGCCTTACGTCATTTGTAAGCTCTCCATGCCTCTAGGGTTGAAATTCTACTTCATAGAAGTATTCTTCATTTGATGCAAAAGGTGGATCCATAATGATTGACTCTAGATCGGAGTCACTTGCATCCTCAAATGCATCAGGGCTAGGTTCACACTCTTCTAACACTGCCTCTCCCATGATCGGCTCTATGGAGAAGACTAAAATGTCATAGCCATCTTCATCACAGTGAGGTGTCCATTGTTCTTCATTGATGGATACATCCATTGTTGCTAGGATTTCTGCCCAGCCGTGGGGTTCAAATTCTTCGTCAGGAAAGACTACAGGTGCATAGGCTAGGTCTTGAATTGATCTATGTGTTTCTTTTGCACCTACCTCTCTGGCTTTTTCTCTCTTCTCTTCTTCTACTGCTACTTTGCACATCCATAAGTGGGTGTCTTCATGCATCCATGAGGATCCTGATCCTATGGAATGCACGGATTCCGTCCCAAAATCATCTCATAGGCATGATTTTTGCTAAAGTCATAGATAGCAAATGTGTGCTCAAACTCTACACCACAAGTAGTGAGAGTTATCCCCTCTAGTAGTCCTAAGGGTCTTTCTATGTGACCGTCAGCCATCTGCAATTTCATTCTCGTCAGCCTGAGTGCTGGCTTGCCCCGACGCTTCCATAGGGAAGTGGTAGCAATTGCAACTCCTGCGCCTGAGTCTAGAATGGCCTTGGTGGTGTATCCTTGATGGGTGATAGGAAGATATGTGTTTCCTTCTTCTCCTTCACTCATGTCTCCTATCTTATCTAGAGGAATTTCTGGCATTGTCCTATGAGAACCTACCTGGGAATGAGGTTTTGCTATCTCTGGCACTTGTTTGGCTACATGTTTCCATAGCTCTGGCCTGACTTTGAGTAGCTCTTCTAAGGTGAGGTTGCACTGTACTTTAGTGTTTTTCACTACCTCTATGTTCCTAGGTATGACTGAGTCCTCATTTCGTACCATGACTGTGGGCGCTCTCATACAAGTAGACTTATCTTCCCATGGGCCTGTGAAGTGGGGTAATTCTTGTAGAGAGTTAGACTCAAAGTCTAATCTTTCGTGAGATTGGGTGCTCTCCTGCACCTCATAAATGGATGGGATGTCTTGTGGGAATTGGTCGTGTGCATCATCCACAAGTCCAATGGGAGGAGGGACTTCACTTTCTTTAGCCCATTTGTCTTCTTGAATCTCTCGTAGGAATTTTGGTATGAACCGATTCATGGAAGATGATGTGTCTGGCTCTGTAGAGTTAGGCACATAGGCTTCCTGGGTAGGAAGGCTTAATCTTTCGCTTGCCTTGCCCTTATTTTGAGAGGCGGGTTCCTTTTCTGATTGTGCAATCAGCCTCTCTATTCTTTCTAACAGTCCTTCAAAGTGCAACTGTGTCTTCGCTGAACTAGAGATGTTAAATAGGCAACTAGCTTCAAACATGGTCTAAGCCAATTCCACCATTTTGGCACAGATTTGGTTCGTTCAAGCTCTAATTCTGCTCTAGGGTAGCACTTTTCATGATCAGTTACGTTTGGCCCTTCTTGGATTCTGGCCTGATATGCTTTAAGCATCATGTTTAAGTCCTCAGGAGTGGGATCTGCTAGGACTGATCCTACTCTAGGGGGTGGTGGGATTAGGTGAGGCGGGTTGGAAGGTGGTGGGTCGGATGGAGTTGGGAATGGTGGAGGTGGGGTAGTGTGAGAGGGAGTTTGAGATGTGAGTTCGGTTATCCTGGCTCTTGTTTCTCTTAGGCTTTCCTCAAGTTCACTCATTTTCTTTGCCCATTGTCTTTTCATTCTTTCACGACTATCTTTCAGGCTCTAGTCCTCTTCTTGGTTATGCTCTCTATTTCACTCACCTCGGGGCTCTTTTCTTGACCTACACCTTGGTTTTGCTGCAGTGCTTGGGCTCTCATGATCACTTGCACTGGTGCAATGGAAGTCACACTCCCTGTGGAATCTACAACTAACCCAATAACATTGATAGGAGTGATTTTCGGCATATTATTAGGATTCTTTGGGCAATCTCGTAAGAGATGCTCCTTTCCACACTCCTGGCAATAGCCCTGGATCGTCACTGACTGGGGTTGTGTAGGTGGAGGTAAGGGACAATCATGAATGAGATGATATCCTTGACATCTGTAGCATGGTCCTCTAGGGAATGGGGATCTTACTTGCCTAGGTTGAGGTCTAGAGTTGGGGTTCGCGTACATGACATTCGCATACTCTGTCTCCCAAATAGGTTCACTCGGTTCCTCACTGTAGTAGGACTCACCATGTTCAGGAGACTGCATGTAGTAAGCCTGGGGACTATCAACATGCGTAGAATCAAAGCTATGGTCACTGGGATCACTTTCTGAAATTAATGGTGTTACTGGGACTATAGCTCTATTCAGGTTTTCTTCCACAGCAGCATACTTTACCGGAATCACATTAGTAGGAGTAGGTGGTTGTTGTGCTAGCACTCGCTGGGGTCTCAATTGGGCCTGATATTGCGGTTGGTAATTTTGCTGAGGCCTAGTATACTATTGGGGTGGGTATTGACTCTGGTATCTGCCTTGTTGAGGGTATGGCTGAGGGTAGGTTTGCCTAACCGCTTGCTTATTGTATGGGTAGTCTTGTGCGGAGTGATTTGTGTATCTTCGTTCCATGGTGCAGTACTGGCTACTAGGGTTTACTTGGTGTTGAGCCATAATGGGACATACATTTGTCATATGGTCACCTCCACAAGTATAGCATCTTTTCATAGGGGCAAATCTTGGGATCTGTTTGCTAGTGACACCTAATTTCTGAGCTACTTTCTCTGCTAGTTCCTCAATAGATGTGGATTGCGTGGAAGAGAGGCTAGAAGAACTATTAGTATCTTTGTAGATTTTTGAAAGCTCTAATTCCTCCCCTAGTTTATCCTCGATGTCAATGCACATGCGTACACACTCTTCTATGGTCCTAGGGTCCTTCAAGTACACATATGATCTCAATTTGGTACTTAGCAATCCATCCAAGAATAAAGCCACTTGCTTAGCTGGTGTGGGTAACTCAGGGACAGGGCATCTCTCTAGGTATTGCCTAAATCTTCTTCCGACAAGTCTCACGATTTCTTGAGGAGTTTGCTTGAAGCTGTGAATCAACGAGGAAGTGTTATGTCTTATGCCACTTTTAGAGAATTCGATAATGAATGCCTCTAGAAGTTGTTCTATGCTCCTGAATTGCCTCTCGTTTAGTGGCTGAAACCATGTCAGGGCAGTGTTCCTAAGGGTTAGACCAAAGGCATTGTACTGCGTGAACAGATCTTCAACTTGTTCAGCTCTCAAGACTTGCCTAAACTCAGCCACATGATCGTATGGATCTCCAGTGCCATCGAAGTAGTTCTTCATGGACTTAGCTAGCTGAGTCGGCCTCAAAGTCCTTGTGTGCTCTCTAGGTCGTGGTAGAGGGAACTCATCCGCATTTCTTTGATTCCTGGGAGCTCTAAGTACCTCAGGTTCTACTCTATTTGTTTCCGTCCTCGTTCTTTCTCTGCCCCCTGGGTTGGCAAAGCTTACTTCTGGCCTATCTCTACTTCTGTCTCTTTGAGTTCCATGAGCTTGGGATGTTCCAGCTCCAGGGTGACCATAGGACACATTTGATCTTGGTTGGGGGAAAACGAATTCACCCTTCCAAGTATAAGCATGCCTGTCATGTTCTGTAACCACAAAGATCCTCTCTGAAGTGTGATCTAAGTAGGTCACTCTGCCTGGGCTATCATGATCTTCTAACTCATAGATCAGGATTGACCCTATATCATTTGGCCTATTTGATGTATACCTCCAAAAGGCTTCATCGGTTTCTTGATTTAGGAGCAGATCTATGCTCTTATTATCCTGGGGAATCCACTCTGGATTGAGGATTCTAGTAAGAACAGATTTCCCTCGAGGGGTCCTAGGCTCTATACCCATGTTTCCTTGCTCCAGGTCACCTATGTCCTCTTCTGGGATCACATTTCCGAATTCTTCTGTCCTATCTGGGTGACTGGTGACTACGTATATGGTTCCTTCTTTTTCCAAGTATGCTCCATTTTCAAACTTTACAGCTGGGTGTTCTATTCCAATGGATTGGTCAGGGTTTTTAATCTGGACCACGGATCTTCCTAGGCCGTCCTCATAGATGCTAGCACCTAATCGGTTGGTCCTAAGGAATTCCAGCTGCGTCTTGTAGGGGCCTTCCACCCTATACAAATATGGCACACCTGAACTCCCTGCAGGTCTCTCCGTACCTTGAGACATCTCTTATTTACTAGTCTCAGAGCTAGGGTAATGCGAGTGGTGACTCAACTGGTGGGCCCAAGACCTAGCAGTATGATTAACGCTAGCCTCTGAAGTTCTCAGACTTTGTCTATCTCTCCCTAGATGTCGTCTTGATCTAAGGTTCATATGCTTTATTGAGCAATCCCCAATTTTACCCAAGTACAACCTCGTTGCTGAGTTCTTTTGTATCAGTTACTTGATTCTTTTTAGTCGATTATCGTGTTTAGGATCTTGTCTGATACCACGTCGTCAGGAATACTTGAGTATTTTTCGTACTTTAAGTTGATCGTTCCACGTTAAATTCTTTCCCTTTAAAGTTATCGATCACACACAAGTTAACTCTTGTCTTGAACTTGATTTTTTAGATAGTCTTTGACTTGTCTCGTGCCTACCGTTGTCTTGACTTACTTCTAGCACTATTCACGTGTAGCCTAGGCTAGGAATTGACAGAGGGAGTTGAGAATCTTCTGACCTTACTTGTTGATCCCTTGCCCTTTGGTACTCAAGAACCCGGTTCTCAAGCTTGCAAAAAGCCCTTGCTTTGGATGCCTTCAAGTGCTCTCAGTGGACTTGTAAAAGTCCCAAAGTTAGCTCAAGACTTAAATTCCAATGACTGACAGATCACTTTCATGCATGTAATCCATAGACCAATTTATCCTTTGCCTTTATGGAAGACAATCCTAAAGATCCCTCAGTTTTCCTACCTCGGGGTATGGTCAACTTCAAAATACCCTACCTAATAATCCTGATATTACAGCATGAGCTTTCCGACAAAACAAGAATCACAGCAAACAGATTTCGTATGAGAAAGTTATGACAGTTCAGGGTTCTGGTGCTAAAACAGGGTTCAAACAGGCTCACAAATCCTAGGATTTTTCTCAAAACACACTTTTAGGAACCTCACAAATCACGAATAGCTTGCTAATTATGCCCAAAATTACCCCAAAGACTTGGAAATATTAACCCTAAAATTTTGGCCGAAAAGCCTGTCAATCGTAATCGACAGGTCTGTCAATCGCGATTGATAGAGGTGTCCATCGGGGCCTGTCGGTCGCGATCGACACGTCAGTCGTGATTGACAGTGTCAATCGCCATCGACAGAGTCGATCGTGGGTCCTGTCAATCACGATGGATGGTGCCAATCGCGATCGACACTTTTTCCAGGATTTTTGCCGTGATTTCAGTCAATCGGGGATGTGTCCGTCGCGATGGACACGTGGCAACGCGAATTTTGGTGTCAATCGTGAATTTTCAGTCGGTCGCGATCGACCGTGTCGATCACGATTGACTAAATCCTACGTGGAAGTCAGTTGGTCGTGAGGTCTGTCGGTCGCGATCGACAAGTATATCGGTCACGATCGACGGGTCTGTCCGTCGCGATTGACAGGGTCTGACGGTCGCGATTGACAAATGTTGTCGATCGTGGCTGTCGATCGCGATCGATGGTGTCGGTCGCGATTGACAGAGAAACACGAAATTTTTCAATTTTATTTAGTGATTTGGAATGTGCTCTTTGTGCTGGTCCTAGTGGTGCACTTAGTTTTACCAATTGGTCGAATTTTCTGTTGATCACGATCGACAGAGGTCTACGACATAGAGATAGTTTCTGAGTTTTTCTATACCTGCGCAGCGTGCTGGAGGGGATGATACAGTTGGATCCTGCAAGAAAACTCAACAAACATGCAAAAACAATGCACACAATATTGCTCTCTCGCTCTCTCTCACAAGTGGAATGAGGGAAATGGAATGGAGAAGGTGATAAGATCAAAACTGAAAATTTTCGCGATGATGGAGATGGAGGTGGGAGATGGTGATGATGATGATGGTGGTGAGGTAAGAAAGAGAAAAATAAGAAGATTGAAGAAATTACCTACAACGCCAACGTCTCAAATCTACATCTTACCATCACACGCTCGTCCTCAAAGCTCGATCCCCGGCAACGGCACCAAAATTTGGTGTAGCTCAGTGATGAGTAGCACCTCCTTTAATGTCAATCAGGGGAGACGTGAGGATGGTATGATGACCTCGAGCAAGTGAAGGCACAAGTGCGTGAGTGAGAAGCACACCAACATGCACACACATACACACACACGCGCACACATGGCAAGACAAAGAGTGAGAAGCAATGGAGTTCTTCAGATTACTTCCAAAAAGCTCATACAAGTTCAAATCAATTACAAGCTAACCTCAAAAATGAGCTTTCTAACTCTATTTATAGTTTTTGACTAGGTTTTGGCCGTGTCCAGACCTAGTGTCCGGCCCAGTTAAAAATTAGGTTCTAGGGCCTATTTGAAGACTCAAACGAAGTCTAAAAATTATGAAAATTGGTAGGTAGCTACTTCGAATGCTCCTCAAGCTCAAAGACTCCTTGGCTTGCACAAAATGGAGCTACAAAAATATGAATTGGTATTTACAATGGCTTTTAGTGATGAAAATCACTATTTTTGTAGGGATTTCTTCTAACGATTTGACATACACATCTTCGAGCTCCCTACTTGCTCCTTCTCCTTGTGTGTCCACCTCTTTGATATGCTTTAGTGTCCTGAAAAAAATATTGGCCTACTTGCCAGATCATCGTTGACTACTCTGTCTGCTTGTGCCTTCTCTTCTCTCTGACTCCCTTCGTAAGCTTCCTTGCCTTGTGAGTCCTTCAGTTCCAACAATATGCTATGTGGGTGGTATGACTCTAGATGCGGTCATACCTATGGCATTATAATTGGAACATAAAATGCATGGATTCGCTGAAGATTTGGACTGGTTGAAGGCAACCAAGGGTACGAGTGAAGATTAATTGAAACAAGTGTATTGCACAAAATGTAAGAACCAGGGACAAACTATGCTATTTGTAATATGGCGAGTCACTCCACCAAAACATGTCCCTATAATGCCAAAGTACAGGCCAAGCCAACCATAAATGCTATAATACAAGAGCAAGGACAACCGACTGCTCACTATGTACCATCGCAATTGAGGAATACTTCCTACCAAAGTTATAGAACCTATTGGGGGAAAACAAGCAAACAATTTCGGCCATACGTAGTGGAATTCTGGTCAATTAGGTGAAGGCACATCCCTCCCACCACCGAGATGCCATTTCTATGGTGAGATTGGGCATATCCAAACATACTGTTCGGTAGGCCCTCACTAAAACAAGCCAAAGTATTCCAAGATAGGTCAGCACACGAGCTTATTTTCAAAAGCAACCACCGAAAGTATGTCGTTACATTAGATGAGATGAAACCATGTTATCTCCATGCTCGACCCTACGTAGCCGAACCTGTGCATATGTTGGATGGACTTTCAGATGATGAAGAAGAAGCTTTTCCCAAGGCTAACTAGGATTCGCTCACCTTGGGGTCAATTGACTTACAAGCGGTTGCAAATAATTGGAATCCGGTCTTCTGTTCGGTAGTTTCGGTTCCAGAAGAAGGGAACCTTAAGATGGATCCAACTTTGAATGCCCAGAGTTTCCAGCATTTATTCTCCTCACCGGAGGATATACTCATGCCATGACAGTTTTATGTACCGAAAGATCAACTTATCACTTGCGATTTGGGAAATGAGGAAACACCACAGCCGGTGAAGATTAAGGCAGGATTACCGGAAACTTTTCAAAATAGTCTACTATAGTTGCTAAGTTCCAAGACGTATTTGCGTGGGATTATCGAGATATGAAAGGGTTGGACCTTCGCATTTATCAACACTGCGTGATGCTTAAGTCAGATGCACGTCCAATCAAGCAACCCAGTTACCGTATGAATCCCAATTATGCTGCTCAAGTGAAAGCTGAATTGGATCGCTTGCTGAAAGTCGGTTTCATAGTTCCCATTGAGCATGCAAAATGGAGTTCACCTATTGTTATAGTCCCAAAGAAAAATAAGCAGTTACGTATTTGTGTGGATTACCGGAAGTTAAATGCGGCGACCATACCAGATCCCTTCCCACTTCCAGTTCTGGACACAATGCTTGATGATGTTACCAGAGGAGAAATATATTCCTTTTTGGATGGTTACAGTGGCTATAATAAGGTGCGCATGGCTGAAATGGACATACCAAAGACTACGTTTATTACAAATTGGGGTGTATATGCGTGTACTGTGATGTGGTTCGGCCTTCGCAATAGCAAGCTGCTTCTTGCTCAACCAAGATATGCATGAGCTACCAAGCATGAAGCAAAAACCACTAGTGGACACAGGTGTCATAACAACGAGCCCATTCAGGGTAGAAAAGCATGCAAATCTAACAGTACCGATCCCCCCTTGGGATAAAACAATCCAACTAGCCGGGTACCACTCAAGTAGCAAAAGATGCGCTTAACCGTATGCCAATGCTTGACACCTGGGCAATGCATAAACTTGCTCATCTGTGACATAGAAAACTAAATATATGATCGAGTAATGCATAAGTAAATCAAGCATCAAATAGCTTGATGATAGAGAACAACATCAAATGCATCTCAAACATCATGAAGACACAACCATAAATGTGTCTCCATAGGAGTGGCAATAGGTTTGCAATCTTCAAGGCCAAAATGCTCCAATAATGTGCCAATATATTTTTTTAAACAAAGTTATTCCACCATCAACTTGCATAAATTGAATGCCCAAATAATGATGCAAATGCCCCAAATCAGGTATCTCAAATGAGGCATGGAGATCAGCCTTAAAATGATCAACATGCTTCTCATTAGGCCCAATGAGCAACATGTCATCAACATAGACAACAGTGATCAGAAGCACATCATTTGCACGCTTAACACATAAGGTGCTCTCAGTTGGATTGTTCTCAAAACCATATGCAAGTAGGTAGGCATGTATCTTTCATACCAAGCACGTGGAGCTTTCTTCAAACTTTTGGTGCAATTACTCCAAGCCTAAATGCTTGATCATTTATCCTAAGGTTGCTATGTGCATTCATGTACTAGCACATGAATAATCTCCTGTAAAAGATAGACTTTTTTACTCCTTGTAAAAGTGCACATATGGAATAACTTCAATCATGAATGCTTAGGAAAATCTTTTCATGAATTATTGGTGAGGTAGTTGGGGATTGAGATCCTTAGCTCTAGAGATACCTTTTTGGTAGAAGTTTGAATTTCAAATTTAGAAAGAGCTCCAACTTTAGGTTTAAAAGAGGACTTCAAAAGTTGTGTATGTGGAGCCTGATTACAAGAGATATTTAGAGGGATTTTAAGCTGATATTGATGTCAATGTAATTTATGTGCATTAATACATATAGTTCTCTTATATCTCAACTCTTCTACTCTGTCGTGTATCACTCAGAACAATGTACTTCTCTGATCTATTTCTCAGTGTATACTTGATCATTTTTAGTGATTTAAGTTTTTTTAGATTTAGTATTTTTTGTGCCACAAAGTTTCATATTTGTTGACTTAGTCAATCTCGAGTTATGACCAAAGCATTGCTCATTGGTCTGCATACTATTAGTGCCCAAAAATATCGCGATGCATGGCTAACTTGCTAAGCATAATTCTCTGAGCATGGTCTATCATTTCAAGTGAAATAACTTGCAGAAGTTAGCTATCCAAGTTGTTTAGATATGGCCAAAAGGATTTTACTCAATTGCTAGCAGAGAAGGAGTACTATTCATTTCTTTGAGCAGGTGTAGTGACCAAAATAGCAAGCTTTTGTTCATAGTTGACACTCCTACTCATCCATTTTGATCCAATGATTTGAGGATCATATTCCAAAGTACTTGGGTGATTATTTGTGCTTATTGGAAAGCTCAACAAGTCTACTTTGCACTCCTCAACTCAATTTTGGCTAGTGTCAAGCAAGAATTTGTAGCACCATCTCATCTCTAGAATGTGTCCATGATCTCCTTCAACACAAACCATGTAATGCCTTTTCCAACTTGCACACTTGGTTTTCATGCCCTTTCTACACAAAGCCATAGGGCTGAAAAACATACATGTCATATGGATTATCATATTTGAGTAATGAATTAGAGGTGAAAACCTCCCCTTATACATTATGAGTATGATACTCACATGAGTGCCAAGTGGCACTCATATGAGAACCTTAGTATATTGCCCATTATGGGGATTAATGAGAGAGAGAGAGAGAGAGAGAAATATAGGATCCATGCGGCTAGGCAGTGAGACATCAATCAAACTCCATGTAGCTCTGAAGGCTTGTCATCCTCGACCTCAATTCGGGTGCAGAGAGAGACCCCCCCTTAAAAGTGAGGGGAATCCTTGGAGGCAATTTAATATTGGTATCGGAGTGGGCTAGCATGCACAACGAGGCATCAACATGCACAGTTTGATGGCCGTCAGATATCATGAACAAATGTGGGGACTGACAGAGATGCGCATGTAAGGAAGCTAGAGATCACAGCTCATGGAGGAGCTTCCCTCCTCATCCCCTCCTCTTGGATGGGAGTAAGAGTCTTGGAGCTTTCTATTTATACCTTACTTGTCTTCCTACAACCCTCTATGTGGTCTCAAAGGGAGAGTAAAAAACCAATAAGGTATGACTATGACACATCATTAGCCACCAGGCATTCTGTGCACATCACTAAAGAATCTCTGATAGAAGAACCTTGTTCATTTGAAGAAGCTAATGAGAAGAAAGAATGAAGAGAAGCCATGCATGAAGAAGTTGAAGAACTTCAAGAAAACAATACTTGGGATTTGGTTCCCAAGAAGCCAATCATTAAGATAATAGGATCCATGTGGATATATAAAATCAAGAAGAATTCAGATGGTTCTATAAACAGGTACAAAGTAAGGCTAGTGGCAAAAGGGTTTGCTCAAACCCATGGAGTGGATTATGAAGAAACCTTTTCACCTATGGCTAAGATGCAAACAATTAGGTTTTTGGTAACTGTTGCTGCTTCTAAGATTTGGAACCTATATCAGTTAGATGTTAAGAATGCATTTGTAAATGGATGGATCTCACAAGAAGTGTACATGGCTCAACTACTTGCGTATGAAGATATAGACAAACTAGGTTATGTATGCAAACTAAGGAAGGCACTCTATGGTCTAAAGCAAGCTCCTAGAGCTTGGAACCATAGGCTTGTTACATATTTGTAGGATCAAGGATTTGTTGCTAGCAAAGCAGATTCTTCTTTATTCATAAAGAAGACCAACTCAAAAGTCATTTACTTATGTGTATGTATGGATGACATCATCATTATAGGTAATGATGCTAATGGCATCAAGCAAGTTAAAGCTCAAATGATGGAAGAGTTTAAAATCAATGATCTTGGAATGTTAACATACTTTCTTAGACTAGAACTTGTATACATAAATTTTGGTGTGTTTATTACTCAGAGGAAGTACATTCATGATATGTTGATAAAATTCAAGATGGAGACCACCAAAATTATACGTACACCTATGGAACTCAATCACAAAATTAGTTCTCATGAGGGAGAACTTCTTGAAGATGTTACAGGTTATCAAAAGCTTGTTGGGAGCCTCAACTATGAAACCCTAACAAGAGTGGACATTTGTTATGGAGTAATTAAGCCAGTTTATCCATACACCAAGGACTCATTTGGAAGCTACCAAGAGGATCCTAAAATATCTAAAGGGTACCATAAATGAAGGGATGTTTTACCCATTCACTTCTGATTTGGATATAAAGATGTATTCTGATGTAGATTGGGATGGCTCTAAGGATGATAGGAGGAGCACCTTAGGATACTTGTCTTTTGCAAGATCAAAGCTAATATGATGGTCTTTAAAGAAGCAACTAATTGTGGCATTGTCTTCTACAGAGGCAAAATATAGAGTCTTAGCAAATGCAACACAAGAGGCTATGTGGCTTAAGCAATTCTACACAGATTTGGGGTTACATTCTTACACTCCAATGATTTTTGGAGAAAACACTAGTTCACTTCATTTGGTTGCTAATCTTGTATATCATGCAAGGACTAAACACATTGAAGTGCATTATTATTATGTAAGTGAGAAATTGCTTACCAAGGACATTCAACTGTCCTATGTATCAACTCATTTGCAATGTGCAGATATGCTCACAAAGTCTTTGGATGGAACTAAGATGAATAGGTTCAAGTTGATGATTGGTTTGTAGGAGATCAAGATGGAATGAAGACCAGCATGTTAGGCTTGAGGGGATCTATTGGTGCAAGAGAATCCAAGCCTACATACTTGGATGATTAGCATATACCTCATGTAGTCACATATGATCAATCCCTTGTAAAAGTCAATTACCTTTTATCCTTGTAAAAGTGCCCTTAGTGCACTACACCCATGTGGAGTTAGGAGGCATCAAAATCAGCATGGAAATTAACTACGATCCCAATAAAGTGAGACCACAATCCCTTTCCATAATTGATGTGTAACCTTTGTAGCCATGTGTTGTGAGGTGATTGGGTAATGATGTATCTGTAACTAATGCAGGTCTCTAGAATTTCTACATGCTCTAAATAATGCATACATTGCTTTCCATGCGATGTCATTATGGGTGATGGTGAGTTAGTGAAGGTTGATTTGTACAAGGTTTAGGTGTCAGTGAATTATTACAAGGATAAAGGTTTGCTTTAAGAGATGTTATATTGTACAAAGGAAGGTAAGGAAGTTTTTGGATGCTTTTCGGCACCCACTTTCTAAGAGTTGGTTCATGAATGTGGTTCCTTTGATGGGGTACAAGGGATGAATCTGACAATGGTAAGATTGGTGAGTGGTGTGATTATAGAGGGGTGGTTATTACATGGCTTGATTGTTGAGCTATAAGATAGTCTTTGGGTATCTAGACTTGAGTTGGGTTGGGCTTAGTTCTTAGATACTTCTTTGGCACCCAGACTTGCAGAATTCTCATTGGTGGAGAATGTCTAGATGTTCTTAAAAACCTATTTACAATCATAGGTCCATAACCGCATTTCTCTATTTTTCATGCGTGCTATTTCAAAGTATACACTAGGAGTAAATCGCCTTCTTTCAAGCCTTTGTCTTTCACATCTGCATCAAAATAGGCTTTCTATTGCTTCTTGGCTGCATATAGGCTTGCTACTGCTGTCAACCTAATTTCTCCTAATCATTCCAAGTCCATGATCCTTCATGATAACTCATGGCCCGTCCACTAATGCTCTTGTGCAACCTTAAGGGTGGGTATCAAAAAATCCAAGAGAAGCATTGCATTTTGATCAAAAACCATCTGAAAAGGAGTCACATTGAGTACCATCTTGTAGGCCACTCAATATGCCCAAACAGTGTGATGTAAGTGTTTGTCCCAATTCGAATGTTTGTTGTTTACGAGTTTCATCAGTACATTACAAAGCATCTTGTTAGTACTCTTTGCCTACCCATTGGCCTGAGGATGATATGGTGCAGATTTCTTATGAATTACCATAAAATCCTATAAAAAATATTCAATAACCTAGTTTAGAAAGTGAGTCCCTCTATCACTCACTAGATCTATAGGTAATCCATACTTTGTAAAGACATTTTGGAATAAGAACTTTGCAATCGTGTGTGCATCATTCTTTTTGGTAGCCTTAGCCTCTACCCATTTGGTGAGATACTCAATAGCTACTATGATGTATTCAGCTTGAGTGCCTTTAGCAAGGGGTTAATGGGTCTTACAAAATCTTATACCCCACTTAGAGAATGCATGTCCTCTCATCATGGGTTTTAGTGGCATGTCATCCCTCTGAGTAAGAAACTGAGCTCTTTGGCATACATCACATCTCTTCACATATGTATGTGCATCCATATGAAGAGTGGGCCACCATAATCTTGAGAATAGTATGGCCTTGATTATTCGGTCAGGGCAAAAATGACCTCTTGCAACACCCTTGTGTATGGTCTCTAATACACTCAAGTAGTCACTTCATGAACACATTGTCCCAAGTATCCATATCTTCCTCTTTTGTATAGATTATTGCCAATTAGTGTGTAGTCTTGAGCTTCCTGCTCTAGACTTTGTTGTCTTGCTATGGTAATTCCTTGAGGGAATGTCTTCTACCTCAAGTAGGTTACCATTGGTTCACTTCATTCTAGTGTCAGGGACATGGTACAAATACATAATATTACAATATGTGCAGAGGGCAAGTCTCCAAAGGCAAAATTCCCCTAGAAAAGGGGATAAAACATGGTGAATCTTACATCAAAGTACAATGAGAGGAGCTTAGTTCTCCATCTACTGGGCCTAAAATTACACATGACTTGAAAGAAACTATTGTCCTGATGAGAAGAATCAAAAAAATTGATTTCATACACATCTTTCATATCCTTTTCATCTCAATAATACAAATATGGAGGAAATCCTTCTAAAAAGGATTAAAATCCTATGGTTTCTTCTATTCCAAATGCACTCGATAATCTAATATCTCCATAACTACCACAATCAAACATCCGTCCTATTACATTCACCTAGGAGGATCTCTTTATACCCAAGCTTTGTGATGCCAACCAACATATAGTAATTGTTGAAAAGCTTCTAGTATCTTTGAGCATGCTAGCAATTGATGAATAAATGGGTGAGGTCCTCTCTGCCATGGAAGTAAGATTTTCCTAAATTAATATTCAACTTTTTGGCTTTGCTCCCTCTACAACCACCTTTTTGAAGAATCAAGCACAATAGAGTATATTGTTTGATTGACAAGGGAAAAGCCCAAATACATTTGAGTTTATATCTCCACTAAATGATCCATCCTTTATTGAGCTTTTCAACAATAGTGTTGATAGGATTCAAGGATCTCTTGAACTCATGGAACATGTTAGCAAGCATAGAATACTTATCCACCCTCTTCTTCATAGTACACTTGTTCAATCTACCCTATAGCAGCCATTTTTGTTCAATGAGGACCTCTTTACATGCAAGAGACAAATCCTTAATTTCCATAATTACATTTTCATGAATTAGCTCATCATTACTAAACAAGCTATTCCAAGTGTCATAACCAGCCTTTCTACATTTATTCATTCTAATATTCAGTTCCCCTTTCACTCAATCTATAATCCATCCTATCCAAATAGAGACTTGGAAGAAACACAATTAGTAGAAACATCATTATTAAGAGCATAATTAAGTTTCACCTCCATCCATGCATTCCACATGATGCAGATCAATCTACTACCTATAGGAAAAAAAAGTTAGGAGAAATAACAATGTCCCAATTTTTTTTTTCATACTTTATAGTTTTTCACATAAAAGTTATCATAGTTTCTTTTGATTCAATAGGCCCTAAAATAATTAGAATAAGTAGCCCTCAGAAACCATTTAGCCGACATCATTTTAGCCATTCTAGTAGGACAAAGAATGCCCAACCCCCCTTCCTATTTTTTTATATAGCAAATTTGCCAAGCACCCTTGGGTATTTTTTACGACTATCATTTGTACCTCCCCATGAAATACTCCTAGCCCATTATGGGAAAAAAGAAGCCTTTTTTTGGGCCCTTTAGATTCAAAGATTCTTTGGAATATTCTCTCTAAGATAATGAGAATGGGCTACTAGACAGAATTTCATATTTACTCCAATTTAAGAGAAAAAGATCGTGGTCAAATTGGCTCATCAAAAGCTTTCAATAGATAGGTCATATTATATATGTTTATGCTGCACAAGACATAGTTCTCCATGACCCCCTTTTATCCATCCTCTTTGACTAAAATCTGATTGGTTTCTCTTACAAGGTCAAAAGGGGGTTGTTAGCGGCTGCCCGATCGGAAGATTGTATAACTGAATCTTGTTCGCATGAGTGAAAAAGTAGTTACAAACAATTTGTAAAAAAGTTATATAAATCAAGAAGACGCGCAGAGACGGGGACGTGACGGATCACCAGACTGTCTGTCTGGGTGACTGAGCGGATCGTATCTGTAGTGTCTATTTGCATAATCTCCAGTATTCTAAGTTTCTGGTTCATCACTTGTTCGTCTGTCACTCTTGTTTGTCTGCCGTCAACCTCTGTTCTGCTTGATTAACTTCATAACATTCGAGAGATTATGAGACTGTCTCTCTGAGAGATTTTTCTGGAGCGTTACTGTGTATCAAGTGGAGTAATCCAGAGCATCTTGGCGACTTTCTGAGTATTCGGTGTGTATCTGTGTTCGGCTTATCAATTGTCTGATGGTATCCATGGCTATTGTGCGTCTCAGTTAGTTCGCGTATCAGATCGTCTCTTTTCTTCAAACATTCTGTAAGTGTATGGTGAAGTCTGTGCAGTCATGGTAACTCTTCTAGTATCGGTGTTGTCCTAAGTTGTCGGTAGTATCTGGTTCAGGTTTCACACGGCAAGTTTAAGTTACAGTAGAGATCTCTTGGGCTAAGTACTGAATCTTCAGTACTGTGTGTTTGAACTATCGATTTCTCTGTGTCTACGGTGTTGTCTGATTGTTTATATCCATTCGGTAAAGGTTAACGATCACTCTTGTTTCCGGCATTCCCAGTAAGTATTGTGTAGATGCAACATAGCATTTTAGTGTATTCGGTACACGTGGTTGAGCTAAGACTGTGAACGGTAATGCCTAAGTACAGCACATTTTTGTTAGAACTCTCAGCAGTAGTATATTGCTGAGCAATGAGTTTGGGAACTAAGTACAGGGCCTCTGTCTAACAGACCCCTTCCACTCCCAAGAACCCAAGAATCACTTAAACGCACTTCTGATAGTTAGAAGGAACCAACAGTGTTTAACACTGGCGCCGTCTGTGGGAAGGTGGCATTAAGATTGCCATTTATTTGTCGAAAGTGTTATCAAGATTTCCATTGATCTGTCGGAAGGTGGCAACAGGTCAGATTGTTGCAAACTTGTTGTGAAAACATGACTGTAAATTTTTAATCGACAGTAATAGTACACGATTAGTACAAAAGATGATACATGCCGGTTACTTGATCCGGTGAAACGTATCCAAAGAACCGCCAGCCTGGGGTACTTAATTTGCTAAAAACGACTCCGGGAGGTAGAAGTACAACTAGGTCTAACCCAGTTGTCAAGAAAGTAAAGAACATTAGTAGTGATTCCGGTCATATTCCGGTGGAACGTGTTACGCCTCTGGTAAATTCTGGTACTATTTCGGCATAGTCTGTGGAAGATATAGTAACTCCAGAATCTACCAGGACGCAGCCTGAAGTTAGTCTAACAACATTGGGTAAAGATTCAAATTTGTTTACGACTAGAAACACTTTAGCCAAAGAAATTAGTGAAGGCGAAAAAACACCTTGTTTTGGCGAAAATTCGACACATTCCGGTGATATTTCGGTAACAGTTACTGAAAGATCACAGTTTTTCGACGACGGTTTACCATTTCTTGGTGAATCTTCAGCCCAGTGACCGCTATTGGGAGTAAGCTTCCCTACATTTGACATCAAGAAGGAAGGTAGCTTGTTCGAAACCGAGATTCGAAGCATATTGAACAAGATTATCGAACCAGCAAGTGCACAGACTGATACAGACTCCGACGGTTCAGATATTCAGCCTCAGAATATAGGAGATAGTCACCATACAACCATCAACACGATGAACGAACAACAACAACAACTATGTCTACCCAGGCCGACTCCAACGGGAGTAACGTACACCAAATTCGGTGGATTTCCAGGTGATGACCCGGATGCTCATGTACGCACATTTGAGATAAGCTACACAGTACTCAACCATCCACCTGATCCGGCGTATAAGGCTATTGTTTTCCAATCGACATTGGTCAACGAAGCAGCTAGATGGCTTACATAATATGATATTAACCATTTCGGTCCCTATGAAGCAGTAAGGGATGCCTTTTTGCAGAGATTCAGGCTAAAGAAGAATCCAGCCGAAATTTTTGACTACCTGCAAAACAATAGACAGAAGATAAATCAAACAGTACAGGAGTATGCCACTCTATTCAGGACTCATTTGAGATAGTTACCACCAGCACATGCCAACCTACCGGATGACGTTATTACTCAATGGTTCATCAATGGCTTGACTCCACAACTTAAACAGATTATGATCATACGTTGTGTAGGAGCTATGACGCTAGATGCAGTGATCGCAATGGCTTTGCAGTTGGAAAACAAGGTTGGAGGATTTACAGAAGATCTGGAATGGTTAAAAGCAAATAAAAATGTCGCTGAAGATCCAACCAGACAGATGTACTGCACTACATGCAAGAATTCAGGTCATACTAGTGCCACTTGTGCACTAAATCAGTTGTTTTGTGCTATTTGCAACACTGCCGGACACACCACCAGAAACTGCGCATATAATGCCAAAGTGCAGGGAACAGCGACTGTCAATGCAATTATACAGGAACCAGGGCAGCCAGCCAATCACTATGTTCCTCCGCAAATGAGAAACAACTAGCAATAAGGATATCGAAATTACAGAGGACAGAGAAATAATAACTATAATGCAAACCGCTGGCAGACCGGACCACCACCGGAAAATCCCAATTTGCCACCACCACGCTACCATTTCTGTGGTGAATTTGGTCACATTAGAAGATTTTGTAAGGATGCAGCTGAGTATGATCAGAGGAAGAAAGAACGTCAAAATCCAATGGCTAATATGGTACAAATCACACCAGTAGAAACGCACGCTGCAGTAATTCAGACCCAATCCGGTAAGCAATTGCAACGAGCAGCAGAAATATTTGAACCAGGCATACGTGAACAACAAAGGATGTACGATAAAGCTAGTCAATGGACCACTACCGAACTGCCAGTCTTCCCAGATCCTATTCCGGTGACCCAGACTCCGTTAACCAAGGAAGGAACACAACAACAGGATTTTAATTCAGCAACAGGCACCTCATCTTCAGCAGGCGCATCCTCTTTAGAATCTAAGGAAAATACAACCCAATCACAAAAGGCTTGGGAAATTTTATCTAAAGCATCCATCACTCTTCCTGTGGGCCAATTACTTGCACTAGTATCAGGAGTTCCACAACAATTCCAACAACAATTCAGTCCTGTGCCTCCCTGCATTCCAGCGACAGCAACAGTGCAACCGGAACCTGATTCTACGGTCGATCATTCAGTTCCTTTGATTACGGTATGGTATAAAAATCATAAAATCACACAGGTACTAATTGATAGAGGATCTGGTGTCAACATTGCTACTACTCCACTGTGTAAAAAGTTAGGGTGGACCGAAATCGAACCAGTTCAGTTTTTTGTCAGAATGGCCGACCAATCCAGAGTCCATCCCATAGGACTTGTACGAAATGTACCAATCACTTTACATGGTACAACATTTAAAATGACCTTTGTCATACTAGATTTACGGGAATCCACTCTTGATTACAACCTCCTTTTCGGCCGATCTTGGCTGAAGCACGCTAAGGTGATACAGGATTGGTCTGCATAGGAACTCACTTTCAAGGATAATAATCATAAATATGTTGTAAAATTAGATGCTATACAACCTTGTGAGTTGCATGCTAGACCGTATTTTACGGAACCAGTTCATATGCTAGATGGGTTGTCAGATGATGAAGAAGAAGAGTTTCTGAAAAATAACATTGACTTGATCTCCCTAGGAACTGTTGATCTACAATCTGCTGTAGATAACTGGAATCCTACAGTGTACGGTGATGACTGTAACAGAAAAAGATATGAAAGAAGATAAGGCTACCATAGATGACACTAATCTACAACAACTCTTTAACCTAGCTGAGAATACAGAGAAGCTTCGACAATTCTATGTTCCAGAAGATCAACTGACCCTTACAATTTAGGTGATGAAGAAAATCCAAGACCTGTTAGGATAAAGCAGACCTTACCGGAATTATTTCAAGCAGATCTAAGCCAACTACTTCGCAAATTTTCTGATGTATTTGCATGGGATTACCAAGATATGAAGGGTTTGGACCCGCGCATCTATCAACACAGGGTCACGCTGAAGCCGGAAGCAAAACCACTTAAGCAAACCAGCTACCGGATGAATCCAAACTATGCATCACAGGTAAAGGCAGAACTTGATAGGCTAATCAAAGTCGGATTTATTGTACCAATAGAGCATGCTGAATGGATCTCTTCAATTGTTATTGTCCCTAAAAAGAATAAGCAATTACGAATATGTGTAGATTACCGGAAACTGAATGCAGCTACAGTGCCTGATCCATTTCCGCTCCCTTTTCTTGACACAATGCTTGATAGAGTAGCAGGACATGAAATGTATTCATTCTTAGATCAGTACAGTGGGTATAATCAAGTTAGAATGGGTGAACAACATATACAGAAGACCGCCTTCATTACCAACTGGGTTGTTTTAGCATGTACTGTTATGTGGTTTGGATTAAGGAATGCCCCAAGTACGTTCCAAAGGTGTATGCAAGAAATATTTTCTCCTTACCTTACCTCTTTTATGCAAGTATATCTTGATGATTTTTCAATTTTCGGTAAGATGATAGCACACCTGTTCCATTTACGGTGCTGCTTTGAAAAGTGCAGAGAATACAGACTCTGTTTGAACCCAAAAAAATCTGTGTTTGCGGTGTCATGTGGAAAGCTACTTGGCCACATTGTATCTGCACAAGGTATACAGGTAGATCCAGATAAAATTTCAGCTGTGTTAGAAGCTCCTGTGCCTACTACACCGAAGGAAGTAATGCGCTTCATGGGCCAAGTAAGATCGCATGGACGACACTTACGATGGCTTGCTCACTTGGCAATACCACTGAACAGATTAATCACCAAGACTCCTCGACAGTTTGAGTGGACTCAGGAATGTCAGATAGCATTTTACAGCCTCCCGACTGGGATCACCCATTTCATGTATTTGTTGATGCTTCAGATATAGCAATTGGCAGCATTCTAATGCAACAAACCGATAAGTGGTTCAGATCAGTGTACTATGCAAGTCAAAGATTGGCCCCTGCTGAAAAGAATTACTCTATAACAGAAAGAGAATGTCTAGGTTTAGTATATTCTGTCAAGAAATTCAGGTATTATTTGCTGGGCTGTAGATTTACTTTTCATGTAGATCATGCTGCACTTGTTTATCTGGTTCGGCAACAGCATCTAGGAGGTCGATTAGCACGATGGGTTCTACTTTTACAAGAATTTGACTATGAAGTCATTCATCGGCCAGACAGTTCACATGCCTTAGCAGATTTTTTGTCTCGCTTAGATTCCGGTGAAGCTCCGGTCGGTGTAGATGACACAACACCAGCAATTTATGTCTCTGAACCAACTAATGATGAATTTACAGACCCGCCTATGCCATCTACATACTATGATCAAATATTGACCTTCCTCACTGATGGATGCCTTCCATCTCAGACTTCTACGACAATACGCAGGAAAATTGCAGTTTTTAGCCACCGATTTCGGTTGATTGCTGGGGAATTATACTACATGGATCATACTGGAATTTTACTTCGATGTATTCCACCACATGAAGTTAACTCAGTTATTACTTTGGCTCACTCAATTCCTTTCGGTGGCCATTTTGTTGCAGACTTAACACACCGAAAAATTCTACAAAGTGGTCTCTGGTGGCCTACTATGTACAGGGATGTATTGCAGTTTGTCAAAAGATGTGATAATTGTGAGAGGCCTGGACAACTGTTACCACGTCATTATTTTCCGCTACAACCTATCCTGCCATTAGAACCTTTTCAGAAGTGGGATCTAGATTTCATTGGACCTATTACACCACTAGCAATCCTCAGTAACAATCGCTATATTTTGACATGTACTGATTATGCTACCAGATGGGTAGAATCCTGGGCTTTACGGTCTGCTACAGCTGTTGCGGTAGCAAAGTGTCTGCTAACCGATGTCTTTCCACGTTTTGGTTTACCACTGGAACTTGTTACAGATCAAGGCACTCATTTTGTCAACAATTTAATGAAAGTACTCACACATTCGTTCCAGGTCACGCATAAGTTTAGTTCTCCTTATTATCCTTGTGCTAATGGTTTGGCTGAAAGTACAAACAAAACTTTGTTGAATATGCTTCGGAAACTCATTTTTGAAGCACCGAAAAGATGGGATCAACTGCTGCCTGCAGTACTATGGGCATATCGGACTACATACAAGGTAACAACAGGATTAACCCCTTTCAAGCTGGCTTATGGATTAGAAGCAATAGCACCGATGGAGATAGTTATACCAAGTTTACGAGTAGCCATCAACCAAAAACTACTATCGGAAGAATCACTGTCCTTTCGGTTGGATAACTCAGAGAATTAGACGAGCAACGATGGCACAGTTTTTGACTATGCAGGAAGTACAGCTAAGACAAGCTCGAACACATGACCGATATCTAAAGACCCCAATTTTTTCGGTGGGACAACTTGTACTCTTGTACAATGCAAAGTTGAATTGCTCTGCTGGCAAATTCAAGTTGCGATGGTTTGGTCCCTACCGAATTTCTGAGCAAGTAGGCCCAGCAACTTTTTGGTTGACTATGTTGACCGGAATCCCTCTTCCGAAAGTCATTAACGGTTCGAAGCTGCGGCCGTATCAACACACATCTAACCCACACTGAAACGTTTTGCGGATTGGCCGCGTCTTTTGGCGTTCCCTTCACTTTTCTTTTCTTTTCTTTTCTTTTATTTTGCGTGCTTAATAAAATAAGTCTATAAATATCTGCGTTTTGTTAACTAATTATGTACACAGCCGCCCTGCCCTTGCCAGCTACTCACGCATGCACACCGAAGTTAAGAATTATCATTTCAATACCGCGCGATGATTAATCATCCTTCATTGCTCTCCACTGCAACGCATCTACTTAACCTTTTCTGTTTCGTCGAAAAACGCTATTGTGTTTGTGTGATTTGTGCTCTGTGTGCTTACCCTGTGCTCTGCGTGCTTGTGTTTACTATCGTTATCTGCGCCATGGAAGCTCTGGCTAACTACACCGCCTTCCGTGATGGACTCCCTGCAGACGTAGGAGAGTTCCTGCGCATTCCTGGGCTTAACAACTTCGTTGAACTGCCTTGGCATTCAGTGGAGTCCCACCCATTCTTCGCCCAAATCATCTCCGCCATCGCCAACACACCTGCCACCGAGCAGAGTTGGACGATCACCTCC
The DNA here is from genome assembly GCA_020310875.1 of Ceratopteris richardii. NCBI lineage: Eukaryota > Viridiplantae > Streptophyta > Polypodiopsida > Polypodiales > Pteridaceae > Ceratopteris > Ceratopteris richardii. The sequence goes on along the minus strand of CM035417.1, from coordinate 8,958,944 downwards.
CTCCCCTCCCGTACACTCATCACATTCCAAGCTTTTGCAGAAGCCTTTAGACTCCCTTCGCAAGGCCGGGAAAATGGCCCAAGTCTGATAGTCGCTAGTAGAATGGTAGAGTTATTTCCTAGGCATTCATCCAACGAGTATGCGATTCTCTGCCGACCGGAACCAGAACGATCAGCTCTCCAGTTCTTAGTAGCCATTCTCAACCTACAGAAACGCACCTATGGAATATCCCACCCCTTCTACTCCGCCATAGAATTAGCTGCGCAAGAACCAGTCAACTTCGCATCCTTCTTCTTCCACCACATTCACCGAGAGTGCGTGTCCATTATTAAATAGGTAAACAAGGAAGGCATGCCAAGATCCAGATTGCCGCACATCCTTTCATTCCTTTTCTAGCAATTCTCGCAGCACAACCACCACCCCGAGGACCTGTTCTACGACATGAAGAATCAGTACAACTATGGGACGATGAAGAAGAAGATGAAGAGGAGCTAAACCAAACTATTCCGCAAAAAAAGGATCCGAATTAGTTCTTCTGAGAGTGAAACACAAGCATCTGCCGAAGGAAACAAAGATGACAACAAAGAAGAAGACAAACAGGTCGAAGAAACATTCCACGACACCACAACATCGATGCAGCATGAATCCTCCGCACAATCTTCCCAGGAGCTATAACAGGAAAATCATATTGAAGCTGACACAACCTCTACCGAAGAAGCATCACAGCAACAGTCTGAAAGGGAACAACAAGCAGATGAAGAACAAGTTGCTAAAGAAGCATTCGAAAGGCTGCTTAAGACAGTTGAGTCCACAGCCGAAGACAATGCAACAACAAAAGGTAGATAAGGTAACATCTCAGACTATCCTTCCCACTCCTCCACCGGAACCACCCATCGACCCCATTATCCCCATCCAACCCATTCACCCTGCCGAACCTACTGATTCTTCATCCTCCTCCCTCAACTACTCTCCACCGAACTCCCAACAACTGCTCACCACCTCCTCATCCCAACCACAACCTCAACTGCCACTTCCGTCGATTCCCGTAATTTCTGAATTGGCCAACATGGGTCAATTACTCATTAACCTATCACAGCAACTGCCAATCCAAATGAAAGAAGCCACAGACAACATTCGGAATGAGCTACAACACAAAGTGGACATTCTAGAAGCAGACATCACGCCACTGCAAGAAGAGATAGATGCAGTTAAAGCCGAAAACCATCAGCTCAACTCACAGATTGCCCAGCTCCAAGCTCAAATTGCCGAACAACAGACGATTGCCAATCAGAGAGATGTGGCCGTGGCGGAACTCACAAAGAAAGAAGAGTCGTTACAGATTGCAAATGCAAAAATCAGCAAAATGAAACAAGATATACAAGACAAGGAAGATGCAAGGATCGCCTTAGGAAACTTGCTCGAAGAAACCAGAATTCATCTACAAGAATTAGTGCAGCAGAGTCAAGAACAGCAGACGCAAGCTAAGTTAACAGAAGAAGAACTGCAACGGACAAAAGAAAATCTAGCAGATGTTAACAACATGCTCAAACATTACTTAACCAAGGAAGCATAGACACAGAAACTACTTGCAGATCTCAGACACGAAAAAACATCATATGAAAGAATAGTAAACTTTCAAATTCAAGAAATCGAAAGAAGAGAGAATCAATTGGAAAACCAGAAAGAAAGAGTACAGAAGATGGAGCAACAGATTGCCGAAATGAAGATTTCAAGAGATGCGGCTTTATCCAACGAGTTTTACTTACAGGAAGCCTTTCTGCAGACTCAAGCAAAAATTTTGCTAAATGAAGCCATAGCTCTAAGCTCTGTACGTATAGATGCACAATTAATAGAACCGGACACCCTAAAACAGTTATTAGAAACCCTCAAGAAAAAGATAGCCTGTACCTTTAGATTAGCTAGAAATATGTACTTAGAAGGTATTATCGATGAGCAATAATTTTGTAAAACCTGCGGGTTCGAGTCCACCCTGCGTGCCAGAGTGTTAGCAGCCGCCGGATCGGAAGATTGTATAACTGAATCTTGTTCGCGCGAGTGAAAAAGTAGTTACAAATAGTTTGTAAAAAAGTTATATAAATCAAGAAGAAGCGCAGAGACGGGGACGTGACGGATCACCAGACTGTCTGTCTGGGTGACTGAGCGGATCGTATCTGTAGTGTCTATTTGCATAATCTCTAGTATTCTAAGTTTCTGGTTCATCTCTTGTTTGTCTGTCACTCTTGTTTGTCTGCCGTCGACCTTTGTTCTGCTTGATTAGCTTCATAACATTCGAGAGATTACCAGACTGTCTGTCTCAGAGATTTTTCTGGAGCGTTATTGTGTATCGAGTGGAGTAATCCAAAGTATCTTGGCGACTTTCTGAGTATTCGGTGTGTATCTGTGTTCGGCTTATCGATTGTCTGATGGTATCCATGGCGATTGTGCGTCTTAGTTAGTTCGCATATCGGATTGTCTCTTTTCTTGAAACATTCTGTAAGTGTATGGCGAAGTCTGTGCAGTCATGGTAACTCTTCTGGTATCGGTGTTGTCCTAAGTTGTCAGTAGTATCTGGTTCAGGTTTCACACGGCAAGTTTAAGTTACAATAGAGATCTCTTGGGCTAAGTACTGAATCTTCAGTACTGTGTGTTTGAACTATCGATTTCTCTGTGTCTACGGTGTTGTCTGATTGTTTACATCCATTCGATAAAGGTTAACAATCACTCTTGTTTCCGGCATTCCCAGTAAGTATTGTGTAGATGCAACATAGCATTTTAGTGTATTCGGTACACGTGGTTGAGCTAAGACTGTGAACGGTAATGCCTAAGTACAGTAGATTTTTGTTAGAACTCTCAGCAGTAGTATATTGCTGAGCAATAAGTTTGGGAACTAAGTACAAGGCCTCTATCTAATAGACCCCTTCCACTCCCAAGAACCCAAGAATCACTTAAACGCACTTCTGATAGTTAGAAGCAACCAACAACGTTTAATAGGGGTTTATTTTTTTCCCTATTGCAAAGAAATAGCTTGCATAACTACATTTTATTGTGATTCCAACAAGAAAGAAAGTTGATAAGGGAGGGAATAACGTACTGATTAAAAAAAAACACTCTATGAGGCAAGTGTTGAAAATATTGTTAGACATGCTCAATGCCTCACCCTTATGTAGCACCACCATTGTTCCGTAACACTCTATTTTCTAAGGCCCCCATTATGAGGAGAAGCCATGTGAGAGTGTTGGACATTGGTAGGTTCCTCACTTTGAGGTTAGATGAGGTCTAGAGTAGACCATAGATGGATAGTTAGGAAGGTTACTTATAAGCCATTGGATTTGGGACTGATCCTATGTGAGGATCAACTTAAATCAAGGGCTAGAAACAAAATTCTCTTTCTTAACTTGGAGAAAGTTCTATTTGATGTGGGCCATTGGATCTAGACTTGATCCTAAGTGTAGATTAAGCAAGATCAAGGATAAAAAACAAATGGTTGTTGATCCTATCTTTCTACCATTGGATTTCCCCCGTAGATCAATGGTGGAGATTATTTTGAGCATGGATCAAGCTAACACGATCCTAGAACATGGGTAGGACAGCTTAGGCTTGGAGGACCTTATAAGGATGGTCCCCTCCCCATGTAGGATCATCGTTTGTGGTGTTTGGAACCATTAAGGTGTCCATCTTAGTACCTATTGTGTTGGCCTATAGACCTTCACCTAGCTTCTATCTAGATCACCATTTAGGCTCCATATAGGGAGTGCATGGGTGGATAGAACCATCTATATATTGTGTAGTGTTTTCGTTCCATTGTATTAGAGTTATGAGTTTGAGTTGAATTGAGTTGAGTTCATCTTTGACTCATCTTGAGTCCACTTTCCATTATAGCCAAATCTCTTGTGTTATTCACATGAGTAGTGATGTCTCTCTTTCTATGTAAGCTTGATCTTATATGTGTGTTGTGGCAACCTCCGTCACGAGGAAGGAGATAAGGAAGAGAGCTCTCACACACACTCTCACAATCAAAGAGAAGCACACACATAGATTGAGGCAAGGAAGAATGATCTTCTTCTTCTTATTCTTCTATTACATAAAAGGAATGTACAAGAATGACCTAAAAACAACAATACACCAAATGCAATATGTAAAGAACAGTACATAAGGAAAAAACTAATGTCCACAAATGAGTAAGCTGGCAAGAAACATATGTGCCATCACTCTTGGTAGATAAGTCTAATAAAGCTCAATGAAGTATCCTTGACATATATAGGCATGACCACTATACATATCAAAGAAATGAAAAAGTGATACGTTTCATCCTGGATCATCACATGTTGAGCTTGATATCTCAACACTCCCCCTCAAGCTCAACTTCATGTCCTCTAATCCAAGCCTGTTCCAAAACTTCTTCAGCTTCTCTGCTCCAAGTGCTTTAGTAAAAATATCTGCAACCTGCTCATCTGTCCTCACATAAGCAAGATCAATATCACATGCTAATACATTCTCTCTGATGAAGTGATGATGTATCTCAATATGCTTTGCTCTAGCATAAAAAATAGGATTCCGTGCTAATTGTATGCTGCTAATATTATCACAATAGATGGTGATAGGTTTCTGCACTTCCACACCTAAATATGCAAGTAGCATCTCAAGCCATGATGCTTCACATGCTGCCATTGCAGCCCCTCTATGCTCCACCTCTGTACTTGACAAAGCAACACTAGGTTGTTTCTTGTTTCTCCATGTAATAGTTGCACCTCCAATTGAGAATAGAAAGCCGTTAGTAGATCTTGAATCTTGAATACTACTAGCCTAATCTGCATCGATGTATCCATGAACCTGCAAATCTACATCAACTTCATAAAACAATGCATGATCCAAAGTAGCTTTCACATAACATAGAGTGCACCTCAAAGCATCCAAATGTGGCTTCCTAGGAACCTGCATAAACTGACTTTTAAGTCCAATAGTGTAGCTTAGATCACGCCTTGTAATTGCGATATATGTTAAGCTTCCCATAATTTTCCTATACATAGTAGCATTTTCCAGTGCTTCACCTGATGTAGTATCAAACTTCAAATTCTAATCTAATCGCATAGAAATTGGCTTACAATCAGCCATACCATATTTTGAAGCATATTCAAGGCATATTGCCTTTGTAACATCCATATACCTATTTCTGTATGTATAAACTCAATGTGCAAGAAATAGTGTACCACATCAAGATCTTTCATGTCAAATTCTTGCATAAGAAGTTGCTTTACCTCTTTGATGCTTTCTTCATTATCACCACATACAATCAAGTCATCAACATAAATAGCCACAATTGTGATGCCATCATCACCTTTCCTTGCATATAATGAATGATCTGCATCACACATAGAAAACCCAATGGTGGTTAAGTAATCACCAATCCTTGCATGCCAAGCACGAGGAGTTTGATTAAGCTCATACAATGCCTTTTGCAACCTGCAAACAAATTCTAGGTGCTTTGAATCTTCATATCCTTGTGGCTAGTCCATATATACTTCTTCCTGTAACGCACCATGTAGGAAAGCATTCTTCACATCCATCTGATGTAAAGTCCATCCTTTTGCTGTAGTTAATGCAACAAGTGTTTTGACAGTAGACATTTTAGCTACAAGGTTGAACGTTTCCTCATAATCAATGCCATATGTTTGTGCATATCCTTTTGCTACCAATCGTGTTTTACACCTGCTTATGCTATCAAGATTGTGATTTACCTTGTAAACCCACTTGCAGCCTATGGGTTTCTTTCCTTGTGGCAATGGAGCAAGCTTCCATGTTTTGTTTCCATAAAGTGCTGCCATCTCCTCATCCATAGTTTTTTGCCAATCTTCATTTCCGATTGCATCTTCAAAACAAGAGGGTTTAGCATCTTATATTACCTTTGCCATGTAGGCACAATCATGAGCCATGGAACTATCTTATGTTTATCATTGCAATGAATTCTGCATCCTCCCAAATCTTCTTGGTCTTGGATCACTTCTCCTTGTATCATTTGCATGTGCCTTTCTTACTCCTGGAGTCTTCACAAAGGGAAATCCAAGTTCCTCATTAAGACTCTTTCCTGAACCACCTGAATCTCCATCAATGCCTTCAAAGCCTCCATATGTTTTACCACCAACAAAAAGCTTTTCTTTACCTTTCTTGGATGTATGTCAATTGCGGATAACGGGAATCGAACCCATATCTTCTGCTTGGAAGGCAGATGGTCTACCGTTAATCTATATCCGCCTAAGTGTCCCTGGATTTGCTGGACTAAAATTTCCATGCAATCTTCCACTCCATGGATTTGAGTTGGAACTATTGCTTGGTAATGCATCCGATCCACTCAAAACTTGAGATTCTACACTTTCTTTTTGAACATTTTCTTTGTCATTTGATTCAAGATTAAGTTCATCTTTGACATCTGCATAGAAGCTTTCACCTCATCAAACACAATATTTTTGCTCACCTTCACCTATCATATGAGTGGGTTATAACATTTATATCCCTTTTGTTCAAGGGAGCACCCAATGAAGATACATTTTTCTGCTTTTGGATCAACCTTTGTCCTCAACTCATGTGGGACATCTACATATGCAATACAACCAAATACTTTCATATGTGATAAGTTTGGCTTTTTACCTATAAACTTCTCTTCAGGTGTAACTTGATGTACAACAGTAGTTGGAGTTTTGTTCATGATGTATACAGTAGTATGCAGAGCTTCTGCCCAATAACAATGAGGCATATCCTTCTGAGTCATCAAAGCTCTTGCTATTTCTACAATATGTCTATTTTTGCACTCAACAACACCATTTTGTTGTGGTGTGTACCTACATGAAAACTAATGTCAAATTCCATGATTTTAAGAAAGTTGTTGAACTCATTTGACATGTATTCACCTCCTCCATCAGCCCTTAATGTCTAAATATACTCTCTTATCTACTTTTCCACCATAGCCTTAAAATTTTGGAAGTGAGTGAACACCTCACTCTTCTCTTTCATGAAATATACCCATACTTTTCGTGTATCAATGAAAGTAACATAAAACCTGCAACCACCCATAGATGTGGTCTTAAAACTAGACTTAACTAAAAACTAAATAATGCACAGATCTTGGCAAATTTGATAAACCTGTTTTAGATACAACACATGCATGTGTTAAGATTTCCAAATAATGTTTAAAATCCTATAATGGATACATACATTGGGAGATATGACTCTCACAATAAGGCTACCTAGAAATTGGGATGCAGCTGGACATACTCTATGAGACTATATAAAATGAAATGACTGAAACAAAAAGAACTACCTACAAGGGGACTTTAGTGCCTTCTTCCTTTGTTCTTGAGTGCCCTCCCTTGAATCTTTTGTAGCCAAATGACCAGGAGCTCTCATGATGAGTTTGAGAGCTCTTCTCCATAACTCCTCCACTACTTTGAACAACCACTCTTCATGTTTGATTCAGTTTTTGGATTTGATTCTCTTTTGATTGATTCTCTTTTGACCTCCACTACTTGCTGAAGTAAATGCTTCCATTTTTCATTTGTGTATTTTCCTTCTATTTGAAGAAAATCCTTTTTGCAAAATATATACGACCTTGCTTCTTTATTTTTAACATTCCTCCTCAAGCTCACATGTGAACTTGCACCTTCAGCCATATCTTGCAAATTGATTTCATCCTTGAACCTCTTTAGTTTAGAAGCATATAAGGACTTTGTAAACATGTTTGTAACTTGGTCATTAGTTCTAATGAACTTTATATCCACATCCTTGCTCAAAACATTTTCTCGAACATAATGATAATGCACTTCTATGTGCGTACTTTGTGCATGAAACATTGGATTGTTTGTCAAGTGAATGCGTGACATGTCTCCATGAATTGGAATGATCTCTACTTGCACATCGAGATCAGCCAAGAGCTTCTTAATCCACATAGCTTCACAAGTTGCAAAGGCTAATCCTCTATATTTAGCTTTTGTGGATGATAGTGCAATAGTAGGTTGCTTCTTTGAGCTCCATGTGATAGGTTTGCTGACTATCATGAATACATAACCTGGAGTGGATCTTCTGTCTTCCTTTGAACCAGCACAATCAACATCACTAAAGCCCTTCACCTGCAATTATTCATCATATCTATAAAACAAGGCATGATTGGTTGTGTGCTTCACATATCTTAACACTCATTTGGCTGAATTTAAATGTTCACTTGTTTGAGTTTGCATAAATTGAGAAATAACTCCAAAATATAACATAAATCTAGTCTTGTGATCGTAGCAAAGATCAATGAACCTATCATACTCCTGTATGTAGTTACATCATGTAACTTTTCTCCATCATTTGAGCATAGCTTCACATTTTTGCCCATAGGTTGAGTGAGTGGTTTGCATTCACTCATTCCAAATCTGAAAAGAACATCCAATAAGTATTTTCTTTGCATCAAGTAGATGCCATCTTTCCCATAAACTACCTCAATGCCTAAAAAAAATTCAGCTCACCAAGATCTGAAATTTTAAACTCCTTATTGAGTTTTCTTTTTATCTCTTGTATTCCTGCAAGATTACTTCCTATTATGATGAGATCATCAACATATATGCATATGTATACCTGCTTTCCTTCTTCTTTCTTCATGTAATGAGAAGGATCAACACTCCTTAGACTATACCCACACCTTGTGAGTTACTCAACCAACCTTTGGGTCCAAGCACGTGGTGCTTGCTTTAGCCTAGACACAGCTTTTGTAAATCTGCAAACAAAATCTGGATGTTTTTTAGCTTCAAATCCAATCGGTTGACTCATGTATACTTCTTCTTGAAGTTCATCATTGACAAAAGAATTTTTAATTTCAAGTTGGTACAATGGACATCTCCTTGTTGCACTCACTACAATCAAGGTTCTAATTGTTCCCATCTTTGCAACCGGGCTGAAAGCCTCTTCAGCCGATCCTGTGAGTCTGCTTGAATCCTTTTGCTACTAGTATAGCTTTATGCCTAGCTAGAGAACCATCTAAATTTCTCTTTATTTTAAACACCCATTTATTTGGAACAATCTTCATACCTTTAGCCTTTGGAACTAGCTCTCATGTGTGATTGTTCTTCAGAGCTTTTATCTCTTCTTGCATAGTTTGCTGCTATTCCTTTTGTGTACATGCTTCTTCATATGCATCCGCTTCTTTGTCTTTGACCACCTGTGTCATATATGCAAAATGATTTGCTATAAAACTATCATAGCTCAGCCTTTGAATTGGATACCTTGCTCTTGAAGATCTCCTTTCATTTCCTTTTGAATATTGTTTCTTTAACCAGTTCAGCTTTACCTTTGGTGTGATCACCTCTTCATACTCTTCTTCACTTGCATTTGAATCACTATGTTGGCAGCACTTCCAGCTTCAAATCTTCCATAAGTTCATGTTGGTGATGAGGAATTACTCCTTAGTCTTCCCTTCCATGTTGAACTTTCTCCATGTGATGTAGAAGCTTCCAGACTTGACATTTGAATGCTTATTTGTTGAAATTCTTCTTGGACAGCACCTCCACCATCTTCATAGTCTTCTTCAAGAATCTTCTCTTTCCCTTTATCAAACCATGGTATTAGTTCATCAAATACCACATCTCGTGAGACTCATAGCTCCTTTGTCACTGGATTGTAGCACCTATATCCTTTTTGCTCCGATGAATATCCAATGAAAATACATTTTTTTTACTTTGGCTCCATCTTTGTCCTTAGTTCTTGAGGAATGTGAACATAACACACACATCCGAAAACTTTGAGATGTGTAAGGTCAGGTTTCTTACCAAATTAAACCTCCTCCGGAGTTAAATTATGTGCTCCAGCTATTGTGCACTTGTTCATCAAATAAACAGTCGTACTAGTTGCTTCAACCCAATAGTTTAGTGGAACCTTCATCTCATTGAGCATGCATCTTGCAACTTCTATGATATGTTTATTTTTCCTTTCAACAATTCCATTTTGTTGAGGCATGTACCTACATGTGAATTGTCATTTGATGTCATTTTCATAGAGAAAATCTAAAAATTCTTTGGAAAAATATTCTCCTCCTCCATCTGACCTCAAAGACTTTATGTACCAGCCTATTTCCTTTTCAACCTGTGCTTTAAATCTCTTGAACATAGAGAACACATCTGATTTTTGTTTTATGCAAAGCATCCAAACTTTTCTTGAATGATCATCAATAAAAGTGACAAAATATCTATTACCAACCATCGATGGTTGTTTTGATGGTCCCCATACATCTGTGTGTATCAGGTCGAGGACATTCCTTGCCACATAGTTGCTCTTCTTGAATGGTTGTTGAGTTTTCTTTCCTAGTTGGCATGCTTCACAAAATTCATGCAGTCCAACATCATTAAAACTTGGAAGACCTCTTACCACTACATGGTTGCTCATGTCCTTGAGCTTGGGAATGCTGATATGTCCAAACCTTTTGTGCCACAAATCGATTTCAACAATCCTTTTGTTTCCAAACTGAATATACATCACCTTTCCATGTGGTTGTTGAATGTCCAAAGTGAACATCCTACCTTCTTTCCTTCCTTGAGAAACGACCTTGAATCCTTCTTTTGGATTCTTTATAAAGCAGCCTTTTTCATTGAAGATAACATGATATCCTTTCTCTGCCATTTGTCCTACTGAAATCAAATTCTTTGCAATAGTAGGAACATGAAGAACATCAGTCAATACCTACTTGTCTCCAAGCTTGATTTCTCCAACATACTCAATTATGTGTTGAGTTTCATCACCGGTTTCCACACATCCTTTTCCACTTGGAGCTTGTAGATTTGTGAATAAATCTCCTTGGCATGGCATATGATTGCTTCAACCTGAATCTATAAACCATTTTTGGTCATCACTTCTTGGGCCATTGTACTCATGCTTCATGGCAAGCATGGTTTGCTTGTCTTCTTCACTTGATGTGCTCACATAGTTATTTTGGCTCCTTTGGTTGCCTCCATTCTAGCTTCCATTGTTTTTGCCAACAATCATTTGCATAATGTCCTAGTTTACTACAATGATAATGTGTTATACCTTTATGAGGATTGTATGAACCTCGACCTCTTCCTCTATTTCTTCCTTGAGCTCTTCCATGTGTGTTGTCATTGTCCTTCGAGTTGTGTTGGCTAGAATTTGTGTTCTTGTAGCTTCTTCCTTTTCATCTCGAGCCTCCTTGTTGTAGTATTACCTTGGGGAGCCAAGACCCACACCACCTTGCATGGAAGCAACAAGAAAGGCTCAAGGATGGGAGTCAAGGATCCTAATCACATATGTAAAATACAAGAAATTTGCAACACTCTACTTACACACATAGGAAATGCTAGCATGCACACACACCTCACTCTCTCACACTCCAAGACTAAATACATCTATGCACAAAGCCTTAAGAGAAAAGAGAGTTCTTCCATTGAAAGGATTTTACACGAGAGCACGTCGACCAAAAGCTCTCTCCTTACAAGAAATGAGCCTATATTTATAGGCTAAGCACAATTCCCCATGTGCTCTTTTTTACTAGTCAAAAAGGAGCACATGCTTTCTAACTAACATATCTTTTGATATCTTGGAAAGTATTCCCAAATCTCAAGGAAATGGGAGCGTGGGAATTTCAACGTGGGATTTCTACATATGTGCAAAAGGGTGGATTTATTTAAGATGCTTCCACTCTATAGCATAAGGAAAATATTAAAAAGGGCTTAGGAGAGTGTTCACATGAGCACATCTCCTAAATACAAAAAGAGGTATTTTTATGAGTACTAGAGGGTGCCATTACATAAGAGAAATTATGGGCAACCCTTATAACCCAACACTCTCCTCTTCCTAGACTTTGTCATCCTTGACAAAGCTAAGATAGGAGAAGCATACAGTGCCGAACAGGTCCAAGTTTGGAGTCTTCAACTCTTCAAATACGCAGCAGTTCCAATCTGAATTTTGCAAGGCTGCAAATCTTTTGAATTAGCAAGCCGTCTGCTTTCAAATCTTCATCCCAGCAATGCTGAGGGACACAATCCTCCTGGGGGGCAGTCAGTCCAGCCTCCATCCAATGTGCCTTCTCTCAAAACTCCAATACCTGAAATTTAAACATACACAACAAGCAGACTGAATTTGAAAAGAAGCAGCCACAAAATGTTAATTCTATTTGAAAAGAAGCAGCCACAAAATGTTAATTCTATTTTTAGTTTCCACTTCAGGGAACATCTTTCACTCAAGACTTGCTCTTCAATTGATAAGAACTCCTGAAAATATTCTTATCTCTCCAATCCAAAAAGTGATGCCAAAATCTGTTATCTCCAAGTGAGTTTGACATATTGCATTGTATAGCATGAGATGAATATGTAGTTGGATGTTTAACTTATGTTCCTGCCATCATTCATACTATGCTCGTATCAGCAAGATTTAGCACGAGTATTATGTGTTCACCAAATCATTAGACAATAGTGCAACATTATGACTTCAAGCATTCATGAAATTTAAACAACTTATCCAAAATTATTCCTGTGAATCACAGTTTCAAATCATTTAAAGGAGGGAAGAAGGATCAATGCTGAAGGTCTAAGTGTGTTGGCCTGCAATGTATTATGGAAAAATTAAGCCTTAAATGAGCATTGTGAAACTAGAGAGTTACCTCCCTAGCAAAAAACAATCACTCATTCCATGATTTCACACTTAATTTAGTGCAGGTCTGAATAAAAAATTTAAACCCCCTATGTGCATGTTCACCTGAAAATATTCCTTAAAGAATACATGCTCACATCATAAAGAACATTTTGAAGTATTATGCATTAAACCCAAGAATTTTACTAGAATCAGGTACATGCATTAATAAAGAGTGGAGAAAAGAGATGCATTAACATGTAGCAAGAGTTTGTGCACTCTTGAACCCGATTTCTATTAGTGGGTGAATGGACACAAAACATCAAGCAGCATTCATACCATTATGACTTTTGTACCACACAAACATACAAGCAGTTTATTCATTTCCAATTATTATGACCAGCATGCAATAGAAACTTCATAAGCCCAAGAAGCACCATCCTCTTTCTTTCAAACCTGCAAGCTTTCCATCAAGCAAAGATCATATATATGATAAATGCACAGATATGAGGTGGTTAAAGGAGTCAGTAATCTTCAAATCCAACATGTGCATCACTCCTTGGTGAGGCTTCAAAACCTGCAACTCCAAGAGTTATCAAAAAGCATGAATGGTACTTGAAACAAACATCAAGCAAATTAAAGAGCATCCCAAAGACTGTCATTAACATATGCATCCGATTCTCCCCTTTTCATAATAATATAGTGAAGATCATACTTTGCGCATAGACGACAAAGTCAAGGGTCCATAACCTGCAAAAGACAAAAAGTGGGCACCTTCCCTGCAGTACATTGTCCATGTTGGTAGCTCAAAGAACTAGCACTAGATTATGAAGTGAAACCTATTGCAAGGTGAAACCTAGAGAAGTCCAATATCTGCTCAAAAGATATCAGGCCCTAAACTCAAACATGAACCCGAACCATCACATATGTCAACCATATAAATCCACTATCGTTCTTTCTGTTAATCATGAGTGAATCACAAATAAATATGACACAACACAAGGAGACGCTTAATGAGTTATGAACAAAAGATCATCCGAAAAATCCTGGGCTGCCATCAACTACTGTCTCGACCTGTAACACTCATGATAGATTCATGAAGAGCAATTAAAATGAAGACATTCATTTCATGTGGGAGGAATGCAAAGACAAGCCAAATCCATCCACAACCTACTACATCCAAATCCATCAAAATTTTTCAATGTTCTCTATAGGTGACATGTAACATCCGAAAGGAATGTCAACTTTAGTCAAATGATAAGATAAAAAACAATGCTCCCATCATTCCAATGTGTCCCTAGAGCTCTCACAACCTAAGGAAGCATTTTTCACCTACCAAGCTCGAATTGAAGTATGTTCTTTAAGCAAGGCAATCACAAACTCGGCCAACATGAGCATTGACTTCTCGCTAATAACCTTGTGCAAAACAGAGCCTTTCCGAGTCTACATTGGCAACAACCCTGTCAAGAGGAATCAACTCATATAAAAACCAAGCAACTCATTAATAAGACTTGGAACATGAGTTGGCATGAGGCAAGATTCCTAGCGTGGGGATATAGATTATTGATGCATGTTGACACAATAACGTACTCTAGAGATTGACTGTCACCAACTGTTACAATGGGCCGTCATTACCCTCCCATTTCTACCTATCAAGGCATTTTCACCTGGCAATCTCTTGGTTTTCTTGTTTGAAGTTCATACTTCCCTTGTCTAGGCATGTTTCCATAGTACTAAGTGAAAGTAAGAGGCAAGTAGAAACTGAAGACAGAACACCAATAAACAATACCCCCTACGAGTGTCGCAAAAAAAAACCCGTTTGGGACTTTAGAAAAGACAGGTTAGAAGATTAGAGGTCATTCATACAAAATGGCATCAATTCTTGGGATCCTAAGCTTGGGTTTTTGTACTCAACCATCCAGCCATTGAACATGGTAAATGTCCAAGTTTGTTGAAAATTAGTTTATGGAAGCAATGAAATTTCCAACTCACCACCCGCTATAATTTCCCAATTGTTTTCGAGATGGATGCCTTCGATTCTTATACAATGAGTTATCACTTCCTGCAAGTTTCTTGCAAAGCAAACGATTACCCAAGCGTGAAGCATTAAAGGATGATTCATAATAAATCCTCTTTAGAGATAGCTATTACCTGGGCACCAACACAAAAATGCAAGTCACACTTACAAGAAAGTCCCTCTCCCATGGTAGCAAATGAACACAACAAGATCTATATCAACAAAAAGTAACATTTTGCAAGAAGAATAAGGGATAGAAATGTTGGTCGTGACAAACTTAGGCGCCAGACTTGTAAGCATACGTACAATCTTCAACATTCAAAGAATAAAATTGAGGGTAACCAGATTGCCAATTCGGATGTCACATCACAGAGAATGAAGTGGGATTAGAGCTTACCCCATAAACAGCAAGGCTTACCTCAACATAGTAACTGTGAGCAAGAATGGTGGGCACCTGAAAGTAAAGTAGTTCAACCCCTTTGTTGAGGGTGAATCAGAAGGTATTAGGGAGCATGTCGCGATTTTGAAAAATAAGGGGAAAAAACCTCAATTCCTAGAGAATTACACATGAGCATGAGCGCATTGAAACAAACCCCAAATTAATATTACCACGAGATGCCACGACAAAAATCAGAGACACCACTCTCAAAGGTGCATAAGTTTAATCATTCATATTTTAGATGGTATAGTAAACATAACGATTCCATCATGATGCGCACAACATCGAGCACCTCATATACTACTGAGACACACACATACAAAAAAATCATCCTCGATATTCCTAGAAATAGTGCATCCACTACACTTATGCGCAAAAGTTATAACATGAGATTATGACAGATTGATAATCATGGATAGTAATAGACGTCAGATAGTAGCACTCAACCCAACAGAATAAGCATATCAAAAGTCATCATCCTTGCCATAGCACACCATGGTCCAAATCACACTTCTGGCGAATGATCCATCGGCGAGCATCTTTCAGCCCGCAGAAGAACCTCATGTAGAGAGATGGAATGAGAGCCAAAGTTTGATACATGGTGAATCTGATCAGGTAAGGAATATAACTCAAATTGCAGACCAACACACCCTCATAGAGCTTGCATAAACCCCAACCTTCACTCCATGGCGAATGCCAGAGGATAGGTAATGCAGCAGAGCCCCGTTCAATAGTAGAAGCCAAGGGACGTATGTAAACCAAGAGCTTCGATCACCACAATAGAGGCGAAAGCCCACTTCAGACAAAAAATGAGCAGCCATTGTTAGGATATAATCTCGCTACAAGATGGTTGTAGAGCAACAGACGTGCACCAAACCACCGATGTGCAAGGTCAGATACTAGCAAAGATGAGAGGAGAAATCTGAGCTGAAGGACAGCGAGGGGACGTACATTAGAACTCAACCCTGCATGGACAAATCGTGGGGAGAAGACGCTCAACCCCGACGCGTATGCAGATGGGAGATGCAGGCATGGCCCAACATGGAGCATAGCTCAACATGCTGAAGAGAAAACTCACTCCGTGCACAAGAAAGATAAGAGTGAAAGGCCATGCGCACCATGTCGCAAAATGTCACCAAAGTTAAGGTCTTACCTACCCTCGTGAGTGCAGTCCTGTTTCATCGTGCCCACATTTACTCATGACGAATTGGAAACCCAAAAACTGATATGAAAAGGCCATGTAGTTGGCAATTTGGCATCCAAGTAGAGAGAGTAAATGCATTTCAATCCTCCCTTGGTCCCCACTTGCGAATTCATGACTGCAGTTGTTAGACAAAGAGTGTTCCAAAATTTTTTTTGGAAAATTCGAATGGAGGGAGTGAGTTTGTAAGATTTTAAAACTCCAAACTTCTAGAACTTCTCTTTTTGTGGGAATTTTTTTTTGAAAATTAAAAAGAAGGTTGGGGCCAAAGAGGAGGTACCCCTCATCCCTCTACCCAAGGCCATCACTAAAAAGGGGTGGTAGAGGTGGAAAATGATGCCCAATGTGTGTGGGAGTGTGTATATTAGAGAGTGGGAGAGAGAGAGAAGGGGGTTAGGGGTTATTCTTGTGCCACAAACAAAACTGAACTAAACTATCCTACTAAAAACAAGAAAATAAGGAGCTAATGGCCCAATGGAAGGGTGAAAGTGCCATGCCAACACACATAACCTAAGTGAATAAGTAGAAAAATTTTAAATCAATATCTTACCACATGCTCTTGAGCACTCCAAGTGATGAAAGGCCGTTCTCCCCGGCAACGGCACCAAATTTGTTGTTGTAGTATGCCCTTGTGGAGCCAAGACCCACACCACCTTGCATGGAAGCAAGAAGGAAGGCTCAAGAATGACTCTCCTTTCATCCACCCCAACCTCCATCATGTTCAAGCCATTGGCCATCAGCCCGCTGCTATGCCACATGCTTGAAAATATGGAGCGATGGGAGTCGAGGATCCTAGTCACATATGTAAAATACAAGAAATTTGCAACACTCTACTTACACACATAGGAAATGCTAGCATGCACACACATCTCATTCTCTCACACTCCAAGACTAAATACATATATGCACAAAGCCTTAAGAGAAAAGAGAGTTCTTCCATTGAAAGGATTTTACATGAGAGCACGTTGACCAAAAGCTCTCTCCTTACAAGAAATGAGCCTATATTTATAGGCTAAGCACAATTCCCCATGTGCTCTTTTTTACTAGTAAAAAAGGAGCACATGCTTTCTAACTAACATATCTTTTGATATCTTGGAAAATATTCCCAAATCTCAAGGAAATGGGAGTGTGGGAATTTCAACATGGGATTTCTACATATGTGCAAAAAGGTGGATTCATTTAAGATGCTTCCACTGTATAGCATAAGGAAAATATTAAAAAGGGCTTAGGAGAGTGTTCACATGAGCACATCTCCTAAATACAAAAAAGAGGTATTTTTATGAGTACTAGAGGGTTCCATTACATAAGAGAAATTGTGGGCAACCCTTATAACCCAACACTCCTCTTGAGTTCCTTCCTCTACCTTGACCTGCATATAACATTTGGCTATGGCTGTCCTTATCTCTATTGCCTTCTCCTTATGGAGAAGCCTCTTCAACCACAAGATTTGGTATAATCTCCTCGAACGTTGGTAGAGGATTTCTATAAAGAATGTTTGTGATGAGGGGCTTCAACTTTTCTTCACTCCTCTAGCAATTGAGGGCCGTTTGGATTATGTCTTCCTCTTCTATCTTGCATCAAACTAATGCTAGCTGATCTCAAAGCTCCTTGATCTTCAACGTATACTCGCTAATGCTTTTGTTTGATATTTTCTTCACGTTGTTGAGCTCATTCTTGAGTTGCATCTTTGGAGACCTTGTTGAGGTAGCATACACCTTCTCCAATGCTTCCCAAACTTCCTTGGCTGTCTCTAGGATCCAAACATGACCAATCATACTGTTAGAAATAACTTGTGAAATGAGGAACATCACCCTTCGATTCCTCTCTTCCCAAGCCAAAAATTATCTCCTTTTTACTGGAGTGATGTTTGGATCTTGAAGGTCCTCTGGTTGTGGTTCATCTCCAATAACTAGACTCCATAAACCTTTACCTTTAAGGTAATTTGTCATTCTATACCTCTGAGACTAAAAATTATCTTCATCTAACTTCTCAACTTGTTGTCCTAAATCATCCATTGAAGACTTCCAAGTTTGAAGTTTACCTCAGTTATGTTCTGATGCTCTATCTTGACTTTAAAAAGCTCCCCCTTGATTTGTAGTTTCCCCTTTGCTTTACTTTAGTTCCAATGAGTTGCCTCTTCAAGCTCCAATGCTCTGTTATTGTGCTTTGATTAACAACTATTGGAGAATTCCTCTCCTATGCGTAGCAGAAAGTGTAGAAAACTTTATCAAGATTAAGACTTTCACATATAGTTGAACCTTAAAATGAATACTGGTATCAATTGAAGATCACAATGAACTTGAGCCTTTTGTCACTCAAAATAGATACTAATAGCTTTTGAATGAGCTATCAAACACTCAATTTGGAATAGTTTTGGTTTGACAACTCTTTGCCCCAAAACAAGTTGCATGCCCACTTACTTAGGCTTAAAACTAGACTTCACTAAAAGCTAAATAACTCAACAAACATTGTGAATTTGATGAAAATCTTTTAAATAGAGTAAGTACACAAGATATGATTTCCAAAAAATGTTTAATCTCTAAAAATGGATACATACATTGAGAGATATGACTCTCGCAATCAAGCTACCCAGAAATTGGTATGCGGCTAGACATAGTCTATGAGACTGTAGAAAACAAAATGATTGAATCAAATGAACAACCTACAAGGGGACTTTAGTGCCTTCTTCCTCTGTTCTTGAGTTTCCTTCCTTGCTTCTTTTGTAGCCAAATGACCATGAGATCTCATGATGAGTTTGAGAGCTCTTCTCCATAACTCGTCCACTACTTTGAGCAACCGCTCTTCTCTTCTGGTTTAGTTCTTGTATTTGACTTTCTTTTGATTGATTCTCTTTTGACCTCCACTACTTGCTTAAGTAAATGGTTCCATTTTTCGTTTGTGTATTTCCTTCTATTTGAAGAAAATCCTTTTTGCAAAATGTATACAACCTTTCTTCTTTATTTTTAACATTCTCACTAACATGCTTATCATTCGGAAATGATGCTCTTGATTGTTTACCAAACTGACATGTTGCACATACCTTTTGCATCTCTGCAACCTTGAAATTTGGTATTCCATTGGCAAGCTCCTTTGATTGCATCATTTTCAGCCTCTACAAATTTGCATGTCCAATTCATTTGTGCCACATCTCTATATCAGCAATCACTCATGCACCTTTTGCAAACATGGCTGCATTTATTTCAGGAACTTTCACATTTGAGGTGAACATCCTACCCAGGTTGTTTCCTTTGGCAATCAATCTTCCATCCTGTTTGTACTCTTCTACATATATTCCATCAGCATTGAACTTGACTTGTAATCCCTGGTCAATCATTGTCCAACAAAAATGAGATTCTTTGATATATTTGGAACATGTAGCACATCGGCAAGATGTTTTACCTTCCTATCCTCTATACACAATGCTATGTTTCCTATATGCTTGATAGGATGTGATGTGTCATCATCTGTTTCAACATATCCAAGAACTAACAATTTTTGCAAACTACTAAACCATTCCGTATGATTGGTCATGTGATTTGAAGCACCTGAATCAACATACCAGACATTACCATTTGATTTTGAAACATGAGCTGACATTGTATTCATCATGTGATGTTGAACCATGAACAACTTCTCAGAATCATCTGCACTTGTGGATGCATAGTCTTTTTGTTGCCTTCTATTATTTTGATTCTTCAACCTGCAATCATGTTCAAAGTGTCCAAGGTTACCACAATTCTAGCATCCTTTACTATCATTACCTGAATCATTTCTTTGGAAATTTCTGCAACATCTTTGGCTCCCTCAGCCTCGAAACTATTGTTCGCAGTAGCCAGAGGCATAGACGTCATGGAAGAATGTAAAGACAGAGCACAACAAAGTAGTGGGGAGCCAGTCGAATCATTTTTTCACACAAATATGTTTCAAAATACTTTTCAAAAACCTTCAATGGTGATTTTCATCACTTTTGTATCATATGTAATATAGAGAAACCCTTTTTGTAATTCATAGCTCCATTTTGTGCAATTCAAGGAGTCCTCGAGCTTGAGGAGCTTAGGTAGAATGAGCGTACCAATTTTGGCTATTTTTAGACACCGTTTACCCTTTTAAATAGCACCTAGAACCTATTTTTTAACTATGTTGGCCACTAGATGTGAAACCGGTCAAAAATAGTCTAGAATCTATAAAAAGAGCTAGAGAACTCATTTTTGAGGTTGATTAGTGTGAGCTTAGAGCTATTTTGAGCTTGTAATTGACCTTAAGCAATAGAGTCTATTATCCTACCTTCCATTGTGTCTTGCTTGTCTCTTCATTGTGTGTGTGTGTATGTGTGTGTGCATCTCCATGCTTCTCACCTTCACTCTCACTTCATCTCATATTCACGATCTTCATATCACACCTATCTCTTCCGCGGATTAACATTAAGGAATTGGAGCTTCTTAACATGGTTCTCACCATTGCACTAGAGCAACACCAAATTTGGCACCGTTGCCAGGGATCGAGTCTAGGATGGATGTGTGATGGTAAGAGTATAGCAAGAAGTGTTGGAAGGTAAAAATTTCAGTTTTTGTTGTTGTTTTTCATTAGTTTTTTGTGTTTTCCATCTCCTCAACACTCCTCCTTCACCATCGCATCATCTTTTTCCACTCCAAAAAAATCACAAAATTCACCATATCCACCCATTCTCCTCTTTCCCCTCATTTGTGCATGCGAGAGAGAGAGCTTTTGTGCTTGTGTGTACTTTTGTGTTTTTTATTAGTTTTCTTGCAGGTACAGAGCTCCAGAACATCAAAAAATTTTCCAAAAGGTGAAAATGTACTTTCTATCAAAAATTGCCAATTGTGTCAGACCATCGTGATGGTCTGGCAAACTCGGAATTTGAGGTAGCTGACCACACTAGCGTGTAGGCAATCCTTGCGCACATAGGAATCCACATTTTCTTTTTGAAAATTTGCATTTTGGTGGACCATCATGATTGGCTCACACCATCACGATTGTGTCACACCATCGCGATTGGCTCACGCCATCACGATGCCTCACCCGGACCATCGCGATGATCTCACACCATTGCGATGGTTCACTTGAACCATCGCGACAGTCCCTAACCATCGCGATGATCCGGTCCACCCTATGCCATCGCGATTGGCTCACACCATCGCGTCGACACTGCCACGTGTCAAGCCATACCATCACTTGAACCATCGCGATGGTCCGTGACCATCGCGACGATCCCGTCAACCCTATGCCATCGCGATTGGCTCACGGCATCGCATCGACACTGCCACGTGTCAAGCCAGACCATTGCGATCGTTCACTATCCATGCCATCACGACGGTACCAGCTACGCAATCGCAATGACTCAAAATTAGACCATCACGATTGGCTCAAGCCATCACGCCTCGTGACCATCGTGACGGGCTCATGCCATCGGGATTGTTGCGTTGACCGTTGATCGATGCCATCGCGATTGTTCGCCAATCTAGCCATCGCAACGGTTCATTTTTGCACCATGCGACAGTTCATTTCAGACCATCATGACAGTTCACGCACCATGCCATTGTGATGGTTCATCTACACCATCGCGATTATCCCAGACCATCGCGATTGTCCACCCCAAATGCAATTTTTAGGGTTTGATTTTTTGGGAAAATTTGAGGCTATTTTTTGAAAATGTTTTGGTGATTGCACTCATAGGAGACCCCTTAGCTCATATTTGGAGAAAAACCTAGTTGTTAGTTTTCGCCCTAGAGGACCTGAACACTCATATCTTTTTCATCCAAAGTCCGGTTTTTGAGCTTTATAGGTCGTTAGAAAGCTCTTTATGAGTACTATGTGACCTCAACTGTTTTTTTTTTTCAAAAAGAAGAAGTTGTTTCTTAGAGAGGATAAATTGTGGTTGACCATCCTTGGGACTAGAAAGCCACAGGGCATTGAAATTTTGGGCAAAAGGGAAGGGACCTTTAAAAGTGTATATATTCAAGTGCTTGAATATCCAATTGAGAACTGGTCTAAACATTAAATTTTTACAGGTCTAGCAAGTGCTATCAAGGGCAACCAAGGCAAGTCAATGAAGAACACAGGGCTTGGGAAGTGCGACTTCTTGGGCATCAGAGCACTCAAAGCAACTGACTTGAGGTTGGAAGAGTACTCAACCCCTTGGCTCAGTCAATTACTAGGTTAAGATAAACGGTAGCATTGTGGATTAGATTAACGATGATAGGAATGCATCAAGTTCAAGAGATTTAATTTTTCAAGTCCAAGACTAAAGTAAAGGTGTGTGATATGAAAACCTAAAGGAAAGAACTTAAGTCTAACGGCATGAGAACTCAAAAGTACCACAGAAAGTCGATTCCTGACGCATACATCTAGACAAGAATCTAAAGGAATTTAAAAAGAATCAAGAAAGTGAGAAAAAAGAATCATTGACGATCAGAAGAATCGCGAAGTAAATTCATGAACCTTAGATCGGGTAAGCATATAGGTAAGTCAGACCGACGAAGCCTTAGATCATCAAAAGCAAGCGTAGGAACTACTGCACATTCATGGGCACAACAGTTGAATAATAGTTATCCCTACAAATTGATCTCAGATACGAGTGAATCAGAAATGGCTTTTAGCACGGAAAGACTAGAAGGAGGGTCAAACATAGCATATTTGGAAAGACCCGAAGGATCCTATAGAACTCAGTTAGAATTTCTCCGAACCAACTGCTTAGGTGCTGGCATCTATGAGGATGGTTTGCGAAGACAAGTGGTACAAATGCATAACCATGATCAACCCATTGGATTGGAATGTCTATTCGAGAGAGATGCATATAGAGACAAAGCTTATTTTTCCTCCAACACAAGGGTTAGGAAAAATCGGTTGTGGATTGAATTTACAACATTAAGGAAGCAACCTAAGCAAGTTGTCTCAGAATTTGTGACCAAGATTAAAGATGTAGCAGATCAGTTAGCAAGCATAGGAGAAGAGATTGAATAAGAACAGATTGTAAGGCAAGTAATCAATGGGATCAAGGCTGATGACAAATAGCAAAGCTTCACCACTGCTATGGATCTTTACATGGACATGCACACTCCAGATCTTACAATTCTCATGGGACAATTGTTTGCTCATGAAGCAAAGCTCAACAAGAATGGAGACACATCCAAAGGTAATAACTCTTCTGCCCTATACACTGATAAGAAGTCTAAAGATAAAGGCAAGAGCAAGAAGGTGGAAGATGAAGGTTCTACCTCCCAAGCCAACTATGCAGGGAGAGGTATATCATCAAGAGGAAGGGGCAGAGGAGGTAAGCAAGGTAGGGGGAGATCTTATAACTCCTCACCATGCACCATTTGTGGTTTATCAAATCATACTATAGATGATTGTTTCAAGAATTACAAGAATCAGAGAGGAAGAGGATATCAAAGAGGTGGATGCTCACAGTCAAGAGGTAGATTCAACCATCACCAAGGCTACAACAATAACTACAACAACAACTACAACAATAATTACAATGGCAACTACCAAGGAGGATTCAAATCCAGGAAGGATTACAACAACTACACAGAGGAGCAGGATGACTCTCTTCTAATCATGAATATGACTTCAAAGTCAGGTACAAATGATGACCACCTATTCTACATTGACTCAGGATGCTCAAATCATGTGGCTAGCAATGTAGCACTACTCTCTAATCTTGAGGAACCAAAAGGTAAGCATCAAGTCCAAACAAGTGATGACACAAAACATTCAGTATTTAAAGTTGAAATGTTAAGACTTGTGATGGAAATCAGAATTTTTTGAGTAGGGTACTCTATGTACCAACCATTACCAAAAACTTGATGAGTGTTGGTCAGATTGTGGAGAAAGGTTTGCAGGTTAGATTCAACCAATATGGAGCATTTGTGGAGGATCCAAGGCATGGGTTCAAGAGGATTGCTAAAGGAGAAAAATCAAGTAGACTTTTCACCTTTGGTTAGAAGATACAAAGAATATTGCACTATAGAGTTATAAAGATCAAACACTTTTAGAGCTTGAGATTTGGCACAAAAGGTTAGGACACATAGGAGAAAGAACCTTGAAACAAATGTGCAGGGACCAATGTGTGCTTGGGATATCCAATGTATCCAAGCAACATATGATTTATAAGTGTGGTGCTTGTCAATTTGGGAAGTCTCATAGGTTACCCTTCTCAAAGAAAGGATGCATGCATGAAGACTACCTAGAGCTTCTCCACACAGATGTATGGGGACCAAGCAAAGACCCCTCTGTCTCAGGATCAAGGTACTATGTGTCTTTCATTGATGATTATAGCAGATGGACTGTATTGTACTTCATGAAGCACAAGGATGAGGTATTTAATTGCTTTAAAAAATATCTTGCACTAGTTGAAAATCAGACAGGAAGGAATTTGAAAAGGATAAGGTCAGATGGAGGAGGTGAGTACTTTCCAATGAATTTGAAGACTTCTTGCAAGACAGAGGCATCAAAAGAGAAATAACCACAAGGTATTCTCCTGAATAGAATGGGGTAGCTGAGAGAAGAAATAGATTAATTGCTGAGATAGCTAGGTCTATGTTGAATAAGAAAAAGTTACCTAACTATCTATGGGTAGAAAGTGTTTCTACTGCCACTTACCTCATAAACAGGTTACCATCTAAGTCTCTTGATGGTATGACACCCTATGAAGCATGGCATGGTAAGAGACCTTCACTTGAAAATTGCAAAATATTTGGATGTGTAGCATATGTACACATTCCTTCTCAGATTAGAGGTAAGCTAGACCGAAAGGCTGAAAAATGCATCTTTATTGGGTATGATTTAAATAAAAAAGGTTACTGGTTTTATAATCCTACCAATAAGGGATTCATGGTAAGCAGAGATGTTGTCTTTGATGAAAATGATTCTTGGTATGAGAATGAATGCAGGAAGGTTAAATTACCCTATGATTTGGAAGAGGAATTTCCAAGTCTTACAAAGGATGAACCTACTCAGAATGAAGACTCAAGTTCAGTTGATGAAAATACTATCAATCTTGAAGAATTCAAAGCATGGAAGTCCAAAGGCAAAATGAAGATGAAGAAGCTTGAAGATATACCTGAATCTTCAACTCAACCATTTAGAAGATCACAAAGAGAAAGCCAAAAACCTATCAGATATGGGTATGATACATCTCTTGTTACTAAACATTATGTTTATCTTGCCAAAGATTTGTCAAATGAAGAACCAGGATGATATGAAGAAGCAATAACCAAATCAGAATGGAAAGAAGCTATAGATGAGGAGATTGAAGCACTCAAAGAGAGTGACACATGGGAGTTAGTACCTAAGAAGGACTCCATGAAGGTAATAGGATCCAGATGGATCTATAAGCTTAAAAGGAATTCTGATGGCACAATTAATAGGTGCAAAGCCAGATTGGTGGCCAAGGGTTTTGCCCAAACTGAAGGCATTGATTATGAGGAGACATTCTCACATGTGGCCAAGATGCCAACCATCAGAGTGTTGGTAAGTGTGGCTGCATCAAAAAATTGGAATATGTACCAATTGGATGTCAAGAATGCTTTCTTGAATGGATGGATTTCAGAGGAGGTATATATGTCATGTTGGAGCAAGTCTATGACAAGCCTAAGTATTGGCTTGAGTCGCACAAAGTCATAGAAGAAGCCCTAAAATGAAGACTATGTAAAGTTCACTTGTGAACTACCTCTTGTAACTTTTGAAGAGTTTACTTAATGTAAAAGTGAGAGAATCTTAAGTGGTTGAGTCCACTTGATCAAAAAGGGAAAGAGGAGCCACGAATTCGTGATTTGTGGTAGGTAGAGAATCAAATCAATCAGTAATTGATTGGAGAGTGATTGAGTTAGCCTCCCAAGCTCAACTATAAATAGATGGCAATTTTAGTCGTGGTTAGAGAGACCTATGTGAAGACCTCCAAGAGCTGAGCTTTATGCCATATCAAGGTGTGATTCCAAGGCACACATATGTATCAGTAAGTCCATTGTATTGTACAAGTAATATACTTTCATTTTCATTATCATTTGGGTTCATACTTCCATGTTCTTGTGAAGTGTACTACTCACTGCCATATCTCTCAACTTTCTCAGTTAGATTGCAGAGATGGTTTCTCTGAGCTTGGTGCATCATTTTCAGTGATTTAACTTGGTCAAGTTAGATCTATAAGTCTAATATATGCTCCTCAATTTTCATTTTATTTGGGTATTGAAATCTTCAGTTATGTTCAGTTGAAGTCAACCTTGTCTGTCATTTTCACTTCTCTCTCAGGTACCCGACGTTCTTACTCATCTTGTGAGAGCTGTTTCTCACTGGTTACTTATCCAAATTCAACTATTGAAGGCTTGTTGGATTTAGCATACTGTCTAGTGTAAGCATATAAATTTGCATAATCATTGGATTCTCAAATCTGGAGTTATGTGCATGTTTCTACTGACTGGTCTGAAATTGTAGCAGCCCGTGAAAATCGGGATGATGTCATCACTTGCTAAACCTCATTCTCAGTGTGTGGTTCATTATTTTTGATGCTATTACTCTTGAAAGTTAGCTCTTTATGTTAGCTAAACTTCACCAAGAGTAATTAAGCTAATTTCTACTGTGCTCAGAGAATTATGCAAAACACTGGACAGGTGTATGAACCAAATTAGCAAGTTCTTTACCTCTGAGCTAACTTCAACTTATCTGTTTTGATCTATCTTTTTGAGAGTGATATTCCAAGGTACATAGGGTGTCTAATACATCCATTGGCAAGCTAAAAGGGCCCACCATATACTTCTGGAGTTCATTTGGCTGGTGTAGATCAAGGATTTTGCAACACCTCTTCATCTTCAAGCACATACCTATCCATCTCTTCACAATGGTATCAGAGCAAGGTTGGACAACATGGCAGATTGATTTCCTTCATCAATTGACAAATTGGATAGAGGTAATTACTCAGCTTGGTCATTAAGGATAGAAGCTTATCTCCAAGGTAGAAGTTTATATGGTTATGTGGCTGGAGATGAAGTTATGCCAGGTTTCAGGAACAAAAGTCAACCAACACAAGAAGAGCAAGAAAGATTGAGCACATGGTGCACCAAGGATGCACTTGCAAGGTCTTATCTCCTCAACTCTATCTCAAATTTTTTGTTGCCTCACATTAGAAGTTGTAAGACATCTCAGGAAGTGTCCGATGCACTTGAAGCCTTCTTCTCTTCAAGTACTAAAGCTAGGAAGCATCAACTATAGCTGGATTTCACAACTCTCAAGAAGGCTCCCAAACAAAATCTGACTGATTTTGTCACAAAGCTCAAGGACATAGCAGATCACTTGGGAAGCATTGGAGAGGTAATAGATGAAGAGCAAATTGTAAGGCAGGTCATCAATGGCTTGAAGGCAGATGACAAGTGGAAAGCATTCACCACAGCTATGGATTTGTACATGGACATGCATGTACCTGATTTCAATACACTCATTGGACAACTACTTACTCAAGAGGCAAAGCTTATAAAAAATGGAGAAAGCTCTAAAGGTAATCAATCTTCAGTTTTATACACTGATAAAAGCAAGTCCAAAGATAACAAAGGAAAGGCAAAGAAAGTGGATGATGAAGCAAGTACATATCAAGCTAACTATGCAGGTAGAGGAAGACATGGCAGAGGTAGAAGAAGAGGAGGTAGACAAGGCAGGGGGAGATCCCAAGACTCCAACCCATGTTCTATTTTTGGATTAACTAATCATACAACTGAAAATTGCTTTAGGATTTCCAGGAATCAAAGAGGCAGAGGATACTATAGAGGAAATGGCTACTCAAGAGGAAGGTTCAACAATCATCATGGCAACTATAACAACTACAATCATTCAAACTATCAAGGAGGCTACAATGGAAGGAGAGACTTCAATAACTAAACACAAGACTCAAACAAAGAGGATTCATTATTGATCATGAACATGGCTATGCCACAAGGTAAATCTGATGAGCATGTTTTCTACATAGATTCAGGTTGCTCAAACCATGTGGCAGGAAATGTGGCACTCCTATTAGATTTAGAAGATCCAAGGAATAAGCATGAGGTACAAACAGGAGATGACACAAGACATCCTGTGGAGAAAATAGGCAATGTCAAAGCACCTGATGGAAACATCAACCTACTCAGTAAGGTACTCTATGTCCCTACCATTACAAAGAATTTGATAAGTGTTGGGTAGATAGTAGAGAAAGGGTTGCAAGTCAGGTTCACAAAAGCAGGAGCATTTGTTGAAGATCCAAGTCAAGGATTCAGAAGAATTGCAAAAGGTGAAAAGACAGGTAGATTGTTCACATTTGAATTACAAGACACTAGAAACATTGCTCTCTTCAAATTTGGTAGTCAGACACTCACAGAATTGGAAGTATGGCACAAAAGGTTAGCACATATTGGTGAAAGGTCATTAGAGCAAATTTGCAGGGACCAAAGTGTACTTGGACTTCCTAACTTGTCAAAACAACATATGATTTATAAGTGTAGTGGATGTCAATTTGGAAAGTCTCACAGGTTACCATTCATGAAGAAAGGTTATATACATGGAGATCTCTTGGAGTTGGTTCATACAGATATATGGGGACCTAGCAAGGAAGCTTCAATATCTGGATCAAGGTATTATGTCTCCTTTATTGATGATTGCAGTAGATGGACTATCCTATTCTTTATGAAACACAAAGATGAAGTTTTTTCATGTTTCAAAAGATATTTGGCTCTTGTGGAGAATCAAACAGGTAAATCTCTAAAAAGTCTAAGGTCAGATGGAGGGGGAGAATACTTCTCCCATGAGTTTGATTCTTTTCTTCAAGAAAGAGGAATCAAAAGAGAGGTAACTATAAGGTACACTCCTGAGAAAAATAGAGTGGCAGAAAGGAGGAATAGGACAATTGTTGAAGCTACAAGGTCCATGTTAAATGAAAAGCATTTACCTAATTATCTATGGGTTGAGGCTGTATCTACAGCCACTTACTTGATTAACAGGTTGCCTTCAAAATCCCTTGATGGGATGACTCCATATGAGGCTTGGAATGGAAGACGACCAAGCTTAGATCATTGTAAAATTTTTGGATGTATTGCTTTTGCTCATGTTCCTTCACAAGTTAGAGGCAAGATGGATCCAAAGGTAGAAAGGTGTGTATTTATTGGATATGACAACAATAAAAAGGACTACAGGTTATACAACCCTAACAACAAAGTATTCTTGGTAAGCAGAGATGTAGTTTTTGATGAAAACAATTCATGGTATGAAGATTCATGCAGGAAGGTCAATTTACCATATAGTCTTGAAGAAGATTTTCCAAAGCTTGGTAGAGAACAACCAAAGATTGAAGAATAAGACACCTCGGAGGATGATGAAGAATCTCAGATGGAAAAGATCAAAGCATGGAAGTCTAAAGGTAAAGCAAAATTGCAAGAACTTGGACATGAGGCAGAATCATCACATCATGGCCTAAGAAGATCTATGAGGGAAAAGAAAAGACCAGAAAGGTATGGGTTTGACACCTCATTAGTAACTAAACATTTTATCTACATAGCACAGGACATAAATCAAGAGGAGCCATCATCCATTGAAGAGGCCAAAGCAAAATCAGAATGGAAGCATGCAATGAAGGAAGACATTGAAGCACTTGAGGAAAACAACACTTGGGATTTGGTGCCCAAGACTTCATCCATGAAGGTAATAGGCTCAAGATGGGTCTATAAACTCAAGAAGAATTCTGATGGTTCCATTAACAGGTATAAGGCAAGGCTTGTAGCAAAAGGCTTTGCACAAACTCAGGGAATTGATTATGAGGAGACCTTCTCTCCTATGGCAAAGATGCCTACTATTAGGGTTTTGCTTAGTATTGCCTCTTCTAAGAATTGGAAGATACTTCAACTAGATGTAAAGAATGCATTCTTGAATGGTTGGATAACAGAAGAGGTATATATGGCACAACCACCTGGTTTTGAGAATCAAGCTTATCCTGATTATGTGTGTAAACTTAACAAAGCATTGTATGGTCTCAAGCAAGCTCCAAGAGCTTGGAATTTCAGGCTTGTTTCATTCTTGCAGGACAAAGGCTTTTGACCAAGCAAGGCAGATCCTTCACTCTTTATCAAAAAGAGTAATTCTGAGATCATCTACTTATGTGTATATGTAGATGATATTATATTGACAGGAAATGATGCAGATGGTATGAAGAAGATCAAAGATCAGATGAGAGAAGAGTTCAAGATAAGTGATTTGGGTTCACTTACCTACTTCCTAGGTTTGGAAGTTGTCTACAAAGATCATGGTTTGTTTCTCACTCAAAGAAAGTACATTAAGGACATGTTGGCAAAATTCAAGATGCAAGATTGTAAGATTGCAGGTACTCCAATGGAGGTCAATCACAAATTGAGCTCACATGAAGGTGAACTCATAGAGGACATCACATCATATCAAAGTCTAGTGGGTAGTCTCAACTATGCCACATTGACAAGAGTAGATATATGTTACAGTGTGAGTGTGCTAAGTCAATTTATGCACACACCAAGGAAACCACATATGGATGTTGCCAAAAGGATTCTCAAGTATCTCAAAGGAACCATAAATGAAGGACTTTATTATCCTTATGTATCTGATTTAGGTTTGAAGCTATTTTCTGATGCAGATTGGGCTGGCTCCAAAGAAGATAGAAGGAGCACTTCAGGATATCTTACCTTTGTAGGTTCAAAGCTTATTTCATGGTCCTCCAAGAAGCAACCCACAATTGCTCTCTCTTCTACTGAAGCTGAATATAGAGTTCTTGCCATAGCTACACAAGAAGCTACGTGGATGAAGACATTATTCAAAGATCTTGGATTGGAGTTTAGAACTCCAACTATTTATGGTGACAATATGAGTTCTATTCATTTGGCTGCTTATCCTATTTTTCATGCAAGGACTAAACATATTGAAGTTCATTATCACTATGTAAGAGAGAAGGTTCTAAGCAAAGAGATTCAAATATCATATGTGTCCACTCATCAACAATGTGTAGATATTCTAACCAAAGCATTGGATGGTACAAAGCTTTGCAAATTCAAGGCTATGATTGGTTTACAGGTAATCTTGGAAGATTGAAGACCTCAAGCATAATTGGCATGACGGGGAGCTGTTGGAGCAAGTCTATGAAAAGCTTAAGTATTGGCTTGAGTCGCACAAAGTCATAGAAGAAGCCTTAAAATGAAGACTATGTAAAGTTCACTTGTGAACTACCTCTTGTAACTTTTGAAGAGTTCACTTAATGTAAAAGTGAGAGA
Organism: Ceratopteris richardii; assembly: GCA_020310875.1. Lineage (NCBI taxonomy): Eukaryota > Viridiplantae > Streptophyta > Polypodiopsida > Polypodiales > Pteridaceae > Ceratopteris > Ceratopteris richardii. Next base: position 8,927,418 of record CM035417.1, on the reverse strand, counting down.
ATCTAAAGTGGTTGAGTCCACTTGATCAAAAAGGGAAAGAGGAGCCATGAATTCGTGATTTGTGGTAGTTAGAGAACCAAATCAATCACTAATTGATTGGAGAGTGATTGAGGAAAGTTAGCCTCCCAAGCTCAACTATAAATAGATGGCAGTTTTAGTCGTGGTTAGAGAGACCTATGTGAAGACCTCCAAGAGCTGAGCTTTATGCCATATCAAGGTGTGATTCCAAGGCACACATATGTATCCGTAGGTCCATTGTATTGTACAAGCAATATACTTTCATTTTCATTATCATTTGGGTTCATACTTCCATGTTCTTGTGAAGTGTACTACTCACTGCCACATCTCTCAATTTTCTCAGTCAGATTGCAGAGATGGTTTCTCTGAGCTTGGTGCATCATTTTCAATGATTTATCTTGATAAAGTTAGCTCTATAAGTCTACTATATGATCATCAATTTTCATTTTATTTGGGTATTTCAATCTTCATTTATGTTCAGTTGAAGTAAACCTTGTCTCTCATTTTCACTTCTCTGTCAGGTACCTGACTTTTTTACTCATCTTGTCAGAGCTTTTTCTCAGCGGTTACTTATCCAAATTCCATTATTGAAATCGTGTTGGATTTAGCATACTGTATAGTATAAGCATAAAAATTTTCATAATCATTGGATTCTTAAATCTGGAGTTATGTGCATTTTTCTACTCACTGGTCTGAAACTGTAGCAGCCCGTGAAAATCGGGATGATGTCATCACTTGCTAAACCTCATTCTCAGTGTGTGGTTCATTATTTTTGATGAGATTACTCTCAAAAGTTAGCCCTTTAAGTTAACTAAACTTTTCCAAGAGGAATTAAGCTAATTGCTGCTGTGCTCAGAGAATTATGCAAAACACTAGACAGGTGTATGAACCAAATTAGCAAGTTTTTCACCTCTGAGCTAACTCCAACTTATCTGTTTTGATCTATCTTTTTGAGAGTGATATTCCAAGGTACATAGGGTGTCTAATACATCCATTGGCAAGCTAAAAGGGCCCACCATATACTTCTGGAGTTCATTTGGCTGGTGTAGATCAAGGATTTTGCAACGCCTCTTCATCTTCAAGCACATACCTATCCATCTCTTCACATGTCACAACCTCTTGGCTATGAGGACCCTAAGAAGGTAACATATGTTTTGCAAATTAAAAAAGGCTTTATATGGATTGAAGCAAGCACCTAGGGCATGGAATTACAGGTTAACTACATACCTCCAAGACCAAGGTTTTGTCATGAGCAAGGCAAATACTTCTCTGTTCATCAAGAGAAGTAATTCAGAGGTAATATACCTTTGTGTTTATGTTGATGACATCATCATTACAGGTAATGATGTCAATGGAATCAGATATATCAAAAGTCAAATGATGGAGTTCAAGATCAATGATCTTGGTCTATTGAAGTATTTTCTAGGACTTGAATTAGTCTACACTAATTGAGGGATATACATCACTCAGAAAAAATACATACAGGATATGTTGAAGAAGTTTCACTTGCAGGGTGCCAAAGTAGCAAACACTCCAATGGAGGTAGACCTAAAACTAAGTGCCCATGAAGGTGTTGAAGTCAATGACATTACAAGCTATCAAAGTATGGTGGGTAGCTTGAATTATGCTACCTTAACAAGGATAGATATTGCATATGGAGTTAGTGTGCTAAGTCAATTTATGCACAAGCCAAGGATACCTCACTTAGAGGCTGCCAAGAGAATCTTGAAGTATCTCAAGGGTACACAGAACCATGGTTTGTATTTCCCTTACACTTCAGATATTGATATCAAAATTTATTCAGATGCAGATTGGGCAGGATGCAAGGATGATAGGAGGAGCACTTCTGGATATATCTCTTTTGCAGGTGACAAACCAATTTCAGGGTCCTCAAAGAAGCAACCTACTGTTGCTTTGTCTTCCACAGAGGCAGAGTATAGAGGACTGGCTAATGCCACACAAGAAGTAATATGGATTAAGCTTTTGTATACAGAATTGGGTTTATTTACTAGGTCTCCAATAATCTTTGGAGATAATACAAGTTCTCTTCACCTTGCAGCTAATCCTATTTATCATGCTAGGACCAAACACATAGAGGTCCATTACCATTATGTGAGAGAAAAGTTGATAAACAAGGACATTCAACTAACCTATGTATCAACCAACATGCAATGTGCAGATTTGTTAACTAAAGCTTTGGATGGAACCAAACTTTGCAGGTTCAAAGCCATGATTGGATTGCAGGATATACTTGAAGATTGAAGATGAAGACCAAGCCAAAATGTTTGGCTTGAGGGGGAGCTCTTGGTGTAAATCACAAGCCTACACATTTGGCTTGAAAGATATCTTGAAGATCTTACATATGTGAAGAAGCATAGGAACCATTGCTAGTGGATAATTACCACTTTATCTCATTGTAAAAGTCAAATCGACTTGGAATCTCTTGTTATCACCTACCAAAAGGATTCGTGGAAAAATTAGTTGTTTGATTGAAAGAATATCTCCTAGTATATAGGAGCTTGATCATAGGGAGCCAAAAGTTTGAATTTGAATTCAAATTTTTACTCATTCCTTATAAAAATGGACATGAAAAGTCGCGGTTTGAGATGATCACTCCCGAGCCTCTCATTACTGATTTTTGAGTGAGTGTGAGGTCTAAACTCTAGCCCACACCTCTCTACACCATTTGCCAATGAAGTTTGTAGCTCAGTGATGAGTAGCACCTCCTTTAATGTCAATCCTGTTAGTATATGATCAATGTCTACCCCTCATGATTGTATGTACATTTTGTAAGGTCCCCGTTATGAGGAGAAGCCAAGCGTGCATTACCCAATTGATGGGAATCCCAACTTGCATGTTGGATGAAGGTCATAGTGGACCATGTAAGGTATTGTAAGGAAAGGGAGTTACCAGGGTCCCCAATTCGGGGGTCTGGGGCAACGGGGAGCAGCATCGGCTGGGGGGTCCAAGGGGGCCAGCGGGCCCCCTGGCTAGGGGGTCCCAGGGGGCCAGCGAGCCCCCTGGTGGGGGTCCGCCCCCGACGCGATGGTAAAGGGAACATTCCATAGAATATTCCCTGTGAAAGTCAGAAATCATTTATATTTGTTAGGTCGGTTCAACCGGTCTAAGCCGTGTTTGACAATTACGCGGGTGGTGGCCGCCCACGCTCTACCGCCCATGTATAGCCGTCCACGGAAGGCCACCCATGATCCTATATATACATGAGTTCTGCACTACCTGAGACATCACGTTGAGCAAACATACCTCTACCTTGTATCTCCCTATCTAGAGTTGTCTAGATCACCATTTAAGCTCTACCTTGAGAGCGCACCGGTGGAAAACGCCATCATCTTTGTACTTGCTGTTAGTAGAAAATTGTTGAGATTCTCCTATATCTGTTATCTTCTCTGCTACTGCTCCTATGTTATATTGCGTAACTATTGTTTTACAAATCCGGGAAGACGTGAGGATGGTATGGAGACCTCGAACAAGTGATGGCACAAGTGCGTGAGTGAGAAGCACACTAACATGCACACACATACGCACACACACATGCACACACGGCAAGACAAAGAGAAGGACAATGGAGTTCTTTTAGATTACTTTCAAAATGCTCATACAAGATCAAATCTATTACAAGCTAACCCCAAAAATGAGCTCTCTAGCTCTATTTATAGTTTTTGTCTAGTTTTTGGCCCTGTCCAGACCTAGTGTCCGGCCTAGTTAAAAAATTAGGTTCTCTGGCCTATTTGGAGGTTCAAACGGAGTTTAAAAAATGTGAAAACTGATAGGTAGGTACTTCTAAAGCTCCTCAAGCTCAATGACTCCTTGGCTTGCACAAAATGGAGCTACAAAAATATGAAATGATATTTACAATGGGTTTTAGTGATGAAAATCACTATTTTTGTAGGGATTTCTTCTAACAGTTTGACATACATTTCCTGGAGCTCCCTACTTGCTCCTTCTTCTTGTGTGCCCACCTCTTTGATACATGAAAAATTTAGATGGCCTACTTGCCAGATCTTCTTTGACTACTCTGTCTACTTGTGCCTTCTCTTCGTTCCGACTCCCTTGGTTGGCTTCCTTGCCTTGTGAGTCCTTCAGTTCCTTGACTGCTGCCAACACCCCCCCCCCTCTCTCGTGTCTGTCGTCTCTGACAGACCCTTGTTGAGTGGGTCGTTGGATGTAGTACTCCACAACGTCTATGGCTAAATGATGTTCTGCTATTCTCAACCCTTTGGTCAAATCAGTGAGTAGTGCATCCCAGTCTACTGGCCCTCAAACTTCTGGATGTGGCATACGTAGCTTTTCTGAATGTAGAGCTTGTTCCACCGCAAATAACGGTAATATGTAAGATGGTCTGGGAATTAATATCTCTGAATGATACTCCCAGAACCCTGTAATAAACATTTCTTCAAACGTCTGTTTGAAGCAGGCAGGTAGATACTTTATACGAGCATGCCATGCATATACGACGTTAATGGATGGTGTGGTGCTCATATCGTAGACAAGGTCCTGATTGCCTTCATTAAATCCGAGAGCCCAAAGATGAGGTTCTTTGATACTCTTAAATGTCCTGAATCTAATCAGCATGAGCTCAAAAATTTTGAGGCACATCTGTGCCATGATATCTGGTATATTCTTAAATCTGACTGCCTAGTGTCGAATGGTTGAGATCATGTATTTAACTGTGGGTTGGCCTCTAGGTGGGGCTAAGTAGACATAATTGAGCCATTTTTCACATCCTTTGACTATCAGCACTGTTTTTGTGTACTCCGGCCAAGACCTTCTTCGAAATACAGGGCAGTAGCAGGGATTAGACTTAATATATAAAGGCATTTTATTCCACGTGCGTACCATCTCAGGATAGGTTTCAAGCAGAAGGATCCTCCAAGTAGGGTGATGTATATTCCCCTGCTTGGCACTTGCAGGGATGTCATCCGGTGCAAATTGTGTCGCCGAGGTTGGTTCTTTTGATGTGTGTTGCTTGATCTCAGCATTGTAATCTGCCATTGATACACAGAATGGAACATACAAATCATCGGATGTGTCAATCCACCTATGATGGGAGAGGTTTCTGAAGTAATCTGATTTTATGATGACTTCCTCCAATCGTGACATAGACGCTATCTGAACTGCAACTCTCTCGTCATGGGTTGTAGCAACCATTGGCACTAAGTCTTCAGCTTCCGGTTCCACCAGGGGAGAGGGTTGACGCTCGTATTGAAGAACTTTACTTCGTAGTTCTTCTAGTTCTGCGACTTCTTCCGAAGTGTCGGCTGCTGTTGTGACTTTGCTTGGTGACTCCTGCTGAGTTGCTAGTTGCTTTAGTAGATCATCTCTTTCTCTTTCTAATGCTGCGTGGGCTTCCAGGAGGTCAGCATGGGTTTCCAAGATGATTTTCATATTTCCAAATGGGATAGCCTTGAATTTTTCTGGGTTGATTTCCTATGGTAAACCCTCCATTGCTGCTTCCAGGTTTTCTTCGTTCTGTTTCTGCAGTCTCTTATTCTCTTCGAGTGCTGCGGACATGTGCCTCCATAATAAGGCGAGATTGCGTCGAAGCTTGAGATTGTCTGTGATCTGAGCATGTAACATGTCGTCGAGTTGTTGTTTTTCTTCAGCATCTAACTGGGGTGTATTGGCAACTAATTGATCATGTTGTGCTTGCAATGTAGTATACTGCTGTTGTAATAGCCGCTTCTCTCTCTCTAAATCAATGAATCTTGCTTGGAGCTGTTCATGGTTTCTGAAGAGGCTCGTATGTTGTGCGTCTAGGTGCTGCTAATGCTGTTGCAGTTGAGACATACACTTGTACATATTATTAAATATATTATTAATGGGAGTGGATGCGAGAAAGGTGTTGAATGCAGAAGGGAAGGGAAAAGGGAATGGGAGCGTGTATGCTATGCTTGAAAAGGGTGAAGTTGGTGGTGGGGGAATGGGAGATTGTGGACGTATGGGGGGAGGGAGAGGTGCGGAGCTGGGTGATATGTCCATGAGATAAAAAGTGGATGCAGTCGTGGGAGTGATTGTGAACATGGGAATTGTGGGTGCGGTGATGGTGGTGAAAGTGTAAAGTGTTGTGTGTAGTTGTGAATATGAACCGCCAGGAAGTGTGATCGGGGGAACGGGGTTTTCCATGGCTACGGTTAGAATTACAGAGTGAGTAGTAGTGTACACAAGAGAGGTGGTGATTCGTTGTGTAGGTTGTGTGGGTTGACTAACGGTCTGTGCTTCGGTATGGGAAGTGGACCCTAAGGCGGTGACTGTAGTGGTTTCACTGGTAGTGGGAGGTGAAAGTGGTGGAGTTGGAGGGAGAGGGGGTAAGGGGGGTGACGGGGGTGCACTGGATGTATGGGATTCCTCAGTGTCATGAATGGTATGAGCTGTGCCCGTAGTTGTGGATGTGGTGCCCTGTGATTCTGATACTAATACATTCATTTGCTTTCCTGATCGAGGGAGGCGTCCACCGTATCGTCGTTCCGATCATCGTGAATATGCGAGAGCGGTATGCACCGTCTCAGGTACCCCCAACGCATTCGATATCATGTCAAGGGTTGCTCTGTATTGCTCGTCCACACCTTCCTCCTCAAGGATTTGGTTCATGAGGGCTTTTCCTACAGCCAAGGACAGTTTGTGTTGTTCTTGAACTCGGTTGATGGTATCAGACAACTTTTTCCATTGCTTCGTATAAGTCGGGGCACCCTCAAGTTCCTGTAGAACTTCTTTCTCATATTCCTGCTCTTCTTCATCGGACATTCCTTCTCGTTCAAATCGAAGGCATCTGCTAAATATAAACTGAACCATATCTTCTTGGGTGGCATTGTGAACCTCTCTTGCGTGGGGAATGCAAAATGCTGCATGCACATCCGAAGATGAACGGCAATAGTAGGTGTCATTGCCACCATGTCCTTTAGTTTTGTCAGATTCCTATTCTTCATGTTGTCGGGGACCATAGTCTCTTTCTCGGTGGGAATGTGCATACCTTTCATGTCAAGAGCTTCCCTCACCAAGTTGTTCATTAATTTGAACCACTTCAGCACCTTTGAAAGTCAGGCTTCGGCAATTGGGCTTTGAAGTAATCGTATAGTCCCGCCTTCTTCCATATTGGTTTCATCCCTTCATTATTTTGAAGTCTCTCAAATTCCCTGGTGAAGAAGTGATACCTGCCCCAGCACCCGTTGAACTCTATCTCTGACTCCCACAGGTAAGTGCCTTCTCCCAGAGGTCTTGCCACGTCACTGAACCAATGTGAGTTTTTGCTGATAGGCATTGTGTGCCCCTGTGGAGGATTCTGCACCGGTATGGTACGTAATGCTCTCAATGCCACTGGACTTTCCTTCAATTCCTCCTCAATCGGAAGACTTTCAATGTCCACAATCTGAGGGCTGGTGCTTGCTTGCGAGCTAGTTCCTGCAGCCTCGGCCATATTGAAGGGAGTGGTCACCGGTTCTGTGAGAATATACAAATGAATGTTAACATTACAAATGGACACCAAGTGGTCACGTGTCCCCGTTACAATATTAACATGAGGTTTTAGTGATATGTTAGTTAGTCAGTGAGTGCTCGGTGATTGTGGGTGTGGTTAGTGGATGGATTGTCCTAAGAGCTAAATGGAAAGATGCAGTGTGAGAATGATGCAGTTAGTAGGTGGTGGTGAATTTACAAATGGGGTCGGGGGGTTTGTTACACGCTTTGGGCTGCCAAACAAATAGAATGGCTGTTGGTCTTGATTTTGTGGAGACTATGGAGGGCTTTATAAGAGTGTCTATTTGGAAATGAGGCTTTTTAGGGACCCATTTACAAGTGATTCTACTTGTGCTCATGGGAGAATATGTGTTCGTGCGTGATGTATAAGAATGGGCATCAGATGTTTGAGTGAGTGAAACATGTTGTACAGGGTGTGGCCTCGGTGTAGCTATTTGAGCCCGCAAGCAAGCCTTAGACACCCAAATTTGTCTTGATTGTGGGCTAGCCTTCATCGACTTCTTGGGTACCCAAATAGACCTCACTTTCACAGAAGACTTTTTGGACGACTTCTTATTAGTGTCGTGTTGTCGATCACTAATAGGAAGTTGAGCCAGTTGTGGTGGCTTGACCGCAATAAGATGCTCGCCTTTCCGTACCCACACTTGTTTTGGTGGTTGAGACACCGTGCATCGCATTTTCTTTGTGCCTCGAGCATAAGTCAGCTGCTTCTTCTGCATTTGATCCGCCTTTGGTTGTTGCATCCCCGTGGCTTTTAGAAAAGAAGGGAGTTCCGTTGTACCCTTAACTTCTTTGTTGAGACAATCATTCTTTTGCATCACATAGTTTTGGACAAGAATAGCATTGTCAGCTTCATGTGTACCCCTAGAAGGACCAAGAGTCTGTGCCTTTCCTAGTTCCTTGAGTGCTCCATTATTTAACTCAACTGTAATTCGAGTCTGATTTACCCATACCTGAAGAAGTCCACTTCTTAGGTTTAGGTTGACTGCACGATCATAGATCCAGTCTTGACCCAAGACAAGAGGCTCAGTGAGGTCCTCATCTTGACACACTAGTACTTCAACTGTCAGTAAAACATCATGAATATAGAGGGGGAGTTCCACCTCACCCATGCAAGGGGTTTCCACACCTCCCAACCCTATGAGATATGCTTCCACAAGATTGACATTTAAGTTCAATTCTCAACAGTAAGAAAGTTTAACAACACTAGTGGCTGCACCTGAGTCAATCAAGGCCCGTAGAGTCCTTGCACTCTTTCCTTGTCCTATCTCCAAGGTTACAAAAGGACGTCGATCAATTATTCTATGAGAATTATTACTTGAAACTTCACACATAGCCACATGATATCCTTGAGCTGCATAGTCATCTGTCCTAGGCTGACCTCTACCCTGCCTTCTCAACTTCATCCTTCGGATGCATTCCAAGGCTTCTGCCTGTGCTTCTTCCCGAACTCGCTTTTCTTCTTCCTTGCGTTTCTTGGCAGTGTTGAGTCGATTGAGCATTTCCTCAGTGAGAGGTTCCTGATATAACTTGGCTCTGCATCCGCTTATGTAGCTAGGGAGAATATCGCCTTCGAGTGTGGCTAACTGGACTGCTCCACTAGTCGAGATCCTATTTATGATCATAGGTCCATAGCACGTTTCTCTAATTTTCTTGCATGTTGCTTCAATGTGTAGACTAAAACTAAATCTCCTGCCTTCAAGCCTTTATCCTTGACATGGGCATCAAAGTAAGCCTTTTCTGTCGTTTCTTAGCTGCATATTATCCTGCGGCAGCTCTTAGTCTTGTTTCACCTAGTCGTTCCAAATCAAGAATCCTCGAAGAGATTTCATGACCCGTCCATTCATGCTCCTGTGCTACTTTCAGTGTAGGTATCAAGAAGTCCAATGGTAGCACTGCATTTTGACCGAATACCATATGAAAGGGAGTGGCTTGGAGTACCGTTTTATAGGCAACTCGGTATGCCCAAACAGCATGGTGTAGCTGTTTGTCCCAATCGGAGCGTTTATTATTCACCAATTTGGTAAGCACATTGCATAGAATCTTGTTTGTGCTTTCGGCTTGCCCATTAGCTTGTGGGTGATAGGGGGCAAACTTCTTATGTACTACCAAGAATTCTTGGAGAAGATTTTCAATAACTTCATCTAAGAAGTGAGTCCCTCTATCACTAACTAGCTCTATAGGTAGCCCATATCTTGTGAAAACATTCTTAAACAAGAACTTAGCCGTCGTTTGAGCATCGTTCTTCGTGGTAGCTTTCACTTCTACCCACTTGGTTAGATAGTCTGTGGCCACAATGATGTATTCAGCATGGGAACCCTTAGCTAGGGGATTAATAGGACCAACAAAGTCTATTCCCCACTTAGAGAATGCACGTCCACCCATCATAGGTTTCAAAGGCATCTCATCTTTGCGTACACGATACTGAGTTCGCTGACAAATGTCACACGTCTTCACATAGGTATGTGCATCCATGTGAAGGGTGGGCACCCAAAGACCTGCAAATAGGATTGCCTTAATCACACGGTCTGGTCCAAAGTGTCCTCCTGCTACACCTTGGTGAGATGTTTCCAAGATCTTAAGATATTCACTCTCGTGGACACATAATCTGAGATAACCATCTTTGCCACGCTTGTATAAGTTATCACCAATGAGTGAGTAATCTAGGGCTTCTTGTTCTAGACTTCTTTGTCTGGCCAATGTCATATCTTGAGGGAATGTTCTCATCCTCAAGAAGGCTACTAATGGTTCACTCCAATCTGGCACTATGGACACTTGATAAAGAGTGGCATGTTCCACAGGTGGTTTAGTGCAGCAGATTGGGCATTCCTTGCACCACTTTTGGACATCAGCTTCCATAGTCGGCCAATGCACTTCGAGTCTCCTTAGTGTCTGTAGGGTTCGTTGCCTTGAATACTGTTGCTCTAATGCACCTATGTGTGCTAATTGCAACCATTTAGCGTACTCATCCTCTTTCACACAACAGGCTAGTATCCCTTGATCTGTATGCTTGTACATACTTCCTGCCATGATGTGGTACTTTTGGGCCTTTACTATCTCTCTATCTTTAGTGTTTATGACTGGGTGATTAGGTCCGTATGTCAATACTGGCACTAATGGCTTAGCCCACGAAGGTACAACTTCCAAATTAAACAAGTAAGCATCAGGAAGGTCATCTGACACTCATTGTGGGGCTTCTCCAGATGTGAGCCTAGAGAGATGGTCTGCTCTCAAGTGAGTCTTCCCTTTCCTCACCACAACCTCAAAGTCATATTCCATTAGTAAGAGAAACCATCTTACTAATCTACCTGTATTGCATGGCTTGTTTACCAAGTATAATAGTGCCTGATGATCAGTAAAACATTTAAACTTGTTTGCAAGCAAATAGTGTCTAAACTTTTTAACTGCATATACCATGCCTAATCCTTCTCGTTCAGTGGTCGTGTAGTTCCGTTCAGTAGCGTTCAACTGTCTACTAGCATAGGCAATCGGGAGATCCATATTACCTTCACCAGTAGGTTGTGCAAGCACACATCCAATAGCATAATTGGATGCATCTACGTGAACATGAAAGGGCTTATTCCAATCTGGTGTAGTCAAGATTGGTGCTAAACATAATCATCGTTTGAGCTATTGAAGGAGTTTTCACATTCATCAGTCCACTCAAAGTTAGTCAAAAGTCCGTACAGAGGCTTGTCAATGATGGCGTACATGTGTATAAAGCGTCGGTAATAACCACAATGCCCCATGAAAGCTTGTACTTCCTTGACATTCTTTGGCCTTTGTAGCTCTACGATGGCTCTTACTTTCTCTTCATCAGTGGATATGCCGTTCTTTGACACTATGTGTCCTAGAATCTTGCCTTGCCTGACCATGAAAACACACTTTTCTAGGTTCAGGTAGACTTGATATTCTCTACATTTGTCAAAGATTTACCTGAGTTCAGGGATATGTGTCTGTCTAATGTTGGAATGAGCACAGAGGTCATCAACATAGACTTCTAAATTCTTCCTCAAGAACTCTTTAAATACATGGCACATCAATCTCTAAAAGGTTGCTGGAGCATTGGTAAGCCCAAATGGCATTACTCGAAAAGCAAATATACCCCACTCTGTGGCAAAAGCCGTCTTATGCTGATCTTCTGGGGAAATGGCTACCTGATTGTAGCCAGAAAATCCATCAAGGAAGTTGTACACTTCCTTGCCTGCTACTCTTTCTAATAGATGCTCAGTGATTGGAAGTGGATAGTTATCTCGAATTGTGGCTGCATTAACCTTCTTCAAGTTAATGCACACTCGCAACTTCCTGTTCTTCTTGGGCACCACTACGATAGGGGATACCCACTCAGTGTGCTCAATTTCATAGATGAATCTAGCTTCGACCAAGCGATCTATCTCCTCCTTGATCTTAGCAGCATAATTATCGTTATAAGTGTATGGCTTCTGCTTGGATGGTTTGGCATCTACGGTCATGGGAATGGTGTGTGAGCATATGTCTGGGTCAACACCCTTCAAGTCCTTGTAATTCCAAGTGAATACATCTCTGTATTCTCTTAGCAAGGCTATCAATTCGCGCTCTTCTTCTTCCGTTAGGTCATGTCCTATGTAAGTGCATCTCTCCTCTCCTTCTTCTAGGGCTACCACTATTTTCTTGGTGGTTTCTTTGTTATCATAGGCCTCTCTTGATTGTGCCTCGCGTTTAGGCATTCTTATCATGACTCTCGTGTCGTCTATCTCATACTTTTTACAATTTTTCGGGACCTCAAACAAAGATTCTTCCTCTTCTGGTGTGACTTCTCTCTTCTTTCTTTTCTTTCCTTCATCCTTAGGGGTCACTTGTGTGGCTAACCTTACATCATTTGTAAGCTCTCTGTGCCTCTAGGGTTGAAATTCTACTTCATAGAAGTATTCTTCATCTGATGCAAAAGGTGGGTCCATAATGATTGACTCTAGATCGGAGTCACTTGCATCCTCAAATGCATCAGGGCTAGGTTCGCATTCTTCTAAAACTGCTGTTGAAGCTCAAAGTCAAGGACAAAGCATGGAAGCACATCAAAAGGTGGACACACGAGGAAAGGGAGCAAGTAGGGAGCTCCAAGAAGTGTATGTCAAATTTTCAGAAGAATCCCCTACAAAAATAGTGATTTTCATCACTAGAAACCATTGTAAATACCATTATCTATTTTTAGTAACTCCATTTTGTTCAAGCCGAGGAGTCCTCGAGCTTGAGGAGTATTAGAAGTACCATCGTACCAATTTTCATAATTTTTAGACTTCGTTTGAGCCCTCAAATAAGCCCTGGAACCTAATTTTTAACTAGGCCGGACACTAGGTCTGGACAGGGCCAAAACTAGTCAAAAAACTATAAAAAGAGCTAGAGAGCTCATTTTTGAGGTTAGCTTGTTAGAGAATAGAACTTTTGTAAGAGAACTCTTTTGCAATCTAAGCTTTCCATTGTTCCTCTCTTTGATCTTACTTTGTGCGCGCGTGTGTGTATGTGTGTGCATGTTTGTGTGCTTTCACTCACGCACTTGTGCCTTCACTTGCTCGTGGTCTTCATACCGGTCCTCACGTCTCCGCGGATTGACAAGTAAAGGAGGTGGTGCTTACGCTTGAGCTACACCAAATTTTGGCGCCGTTGCCGGGGAGAGAGCTTCGAGGACGAGCGTTGTGATGGTAAGATCGTAGATTTGCGACGTTGGAAGGTAAAAAAACTGTCATTTCAGTTCATTTTCTGTTTTTTCCTCTTCATCTTCATCATCATCATCATCTGCACCTTCTTCCATCTTCTTCTTCATAGAAAATTCTTGTTTTTTAGTGCATTTTCACCATTTTCATACCATTTTTCATGCATTATTGTGTGGGAAGGAGTTAGGAGGTGCAAGGGAGAGCAAGCGCTGCATTTTTTTCATGATTTTCTGCTCATACGGAGCTCGCCATAGCCGGCGCTCAGAAATTTGAATTTCCCGCCAAAAAACGCGATTCTGTGATGAAAATCGCGATTCTGTGAAAATTCAAAATTTTTTGAAAAATCACGAATTTCAGTTTTCCCGCCTAAAAGTTGGTTGAAAAAATCGCGATTCTGTGTTTTTCTCAAAAAAGCACGATTCTCTGCTCAAAATCGCGATTCTAAAAAAAACACGATTCTCTGCTCAAAATCGCGATTCTCACCAATCACGATTTTCAGCAAAAACACGATTTTGTGAAAAAGGCGATTCTGTGAAAACACGATTTTTTGCTCAAAATCGCGATTTTCAAAAACACGATTTTGTGCTCAACATCGCGATTTTCATGTGAAAAATACGATTTTCAAAAAACACGATTCTCTGCTCAAAATCGCGATTCTCACCAATCACGATTTTCAGCAAAAAACACGATTTGGTGAAAAACACGACTTTCTGCTCAAAATCGCGATTCTCACAAATCACGATTTTCAGCCAAAAATACGATTTTGAGAAAAACACGATTCTGTGGGACAAAATCGCGATTTTCAAGTCAAAAACACGATTTTGAGAAAACACGAATGTTTGCTCAAAATCGCGATTTTCAATTCACGATTTTCTGCTCAAAATCACGATTTTCATGTCAAAAACACGATTCTGAGAAAACACGATTTTCAGTCAAAAACAGAATTTTGTGAATCACGATTCTCTGAGTCAAAATCGCGATTTTCAGAAACACGATTTTGTGATCAACATCGCGATTCTCTGAAACACGATTTTCTGCTCAAAATCGCGATTTTCAGAAACACGATTTTGTGATCAACATCGCGATTTTCAGAAACACGATTTTGTGACCAACATCGCGATTTTCAGAAACACGATGTTGTGATCAACATCGCGATTTTCAAATCACGATTTTGTGATCAACATCGCGATTTTCAGAAACACGGTTTTGTGATCAACATCGCGATTTTCAGAAACACGGTTTTGTGATCAACATCGCGATTTTCAGAAACACGATGTTGTGATCAACATCGCGATTCTCTGAAACACGATTTTGTGATCAACATCGCGATTTTCAGAAACACGATTTTGTGATCAACATCGCGATTTTCAGAAACACGAGTTTGTGATCAACATCGCGATTTTCAAAAACACGATTTTGTGATCAACATCGCGATTTTCAAATCACGATTCTCTGCTCAAAATCGCGATTTTCAAAAACACGATTTTGTGCTCAACATCGCGATTTTTTTGACATCACAGCATCGCGATTTTCAGAAAGTTCACAAAATCGCGATTTTCTCCAAAGGTCCTGTTTGCCTGTTTTGACCCCCAGGAGCCTGATTTGACATAACTTTCTCATCCAAAGTCCATTTTTTGAGCTCGATAGCTTGTTGGAAAGCTCGTTTCAAATCCTACACGATCTCAACTGTTTTTTTCAAGAATAATGCGTTGATTTTGAGATAGGATAATTTGAAGTTGACCCTCAGGTGGGACTAGGGAACCAAGGGGACTCCAAAGAATTTTGAACCATACCAAGGGGAAATTTTGGACTCTTGACTAAAGCTTATGAACCTGAGATCTGGTAGACACTTAGGCAAGGATAAACAAAGCATTAGATCTTCTGAGGCTAGTGTCAACCATACATCCAAGTCTTGGACACAACAACTAAGTGGTGATCTTTTACTAAGTTCAGACACAAGTGATTCAGAAATGTCTTTTAGCATGGGAAAACCTGCAGGTGGCTCAGGGACTGCCCATCTACAAACACCGGAAGGTCCCTATAAGACACAGTTGGAATATATTCGGACCAACCAATTAGGTGCTCGCATCTATGAGGATGGTCTGAGGCGATCAGTGGTCCAACTCAAAAATCCAGATCAATCCTTTGGACTTGAACACCCGGTGGTCAAGTTCGAAGAGGGTTCATACATTGATAAGGAAGGAACCATGTATGTGGTTACCAACCAACCAGATAGAACCGATGAGTTTGGAAATATCATTCATGAGAATGAGATAGGAGACCTAGAACAAGGAAATATAGGACAAGGACCCCAGACTCCTAGAGGCAAGTCAGTTTTGACCCGAGTGATCACTCCAGACTGGATCCCTCAAGACAACAAAAGCATAGAACTATTTTTGAATAGAGAAACAGAGGAAGCCTTTTGGAGATTCAAGCCAGAACAACCTAGCCAATTGGGCATAGTCATCATCTACGAGTTCAAGGATCCAGAGATACCAGGAAAGGTTGTCTACCTGGATAACACATCAGAGAAAATTTTCTTGGTGACAGAACATGATAGACATGCATATACTTGGAAGAATGAATTGATTTTCTCCCCACCAAGATCCAATGTTTCCCACGGCCTCCAAGGAGTAGGGTCATCCCAAGCTCAGGAAGCCCAGAGAGAAAGAACTAGAGAGAGACCGGAGGTAAGTTTTGCACACACAGTGGGCAGGAATAGGTCACGATTTGAAAATGAAAGACCTGAAAGAGAGAGATATCAAGCACATAGGCAACAAAGAAATGAACATGAATTTCCATTGCCTAGAACCGGAGAGCACCCAAGAACCCTCAGACCCACTCAAGTGATCAAGGCAATGAAGAATTATTTTGACGGGTCAGGAGATCCTTATGATCATGTGGCTGAGTTCAAACAAGTGTTAAGAGCTGAACAGGTTGAGGATTTGTTCACCCAGTACGAGGCATTTGGTCTGACTCTTAAGGGCACTGCCTTAGCTTGGTTTCAACCATTGAGTAGTCGCAACTATCACAATATAGGTCAACTGCTAGACGAATTCATTGTAGAATTTTCCAAGAGTGGTATCAGGCATAACACTTCATCTTTGATCCACAGCTTCAAGCAGACACCCCAAGAAACAGTGTGACTAGCAGGTAGAAGGTTTAGACAGTACCTAGAAAGATGCCCTGCTCCAGAGCTACCCACACCAGCCAAACAAGTGGCTTTGTTTTTAGATGGCTTACTGAGCACAAAGTTAAGATCCTATGTATACTTGAAAGATCCTAGATCCATAGAAGAGTGTGTGCGGACGTGCATAGACATAGAAGATAACTTGGGTGAGGAGTTAGGATTGTCCAAACTCTACAAAGATTCGGATAGTTCCACTAGTCATACCTCAAAGATCTCCACAGAAATAGAAGAGATAGCTGAGCAAGTTGCCAAGAAGCTGGGAGTCCAAAATAAACAAACACAGAGAGTCACTCCAGTGAATCGGTGTTATACTTGTGGGGGCAACCACATGGCTAATGTATGCCCAATGCAAAACCAAAACATTAGAGAAAGGAATGCTCCATATTGCACTATTGAGAGAAAATACACAAACCACACGGCTCAAGATTGTCCCTACAATAGGCAAGCTGTTAGACAGAATTATCAGCAACCTTACCCACAAGGTAGGTATCAGAACCAATACCAACAGCCATATTATAGACCACAACAGCAATATCAGGCACCATATAGGCCACAACCTGTCTTGGGAAACCAACCACCAGCACCAGCCAACGTGATTCCAGTCAAATATGCTGTGGGAGAGGAAAATCCAAATAGAGCTTTGGTGCCACTAACCCCATTGATACCAGATAATGACTCTCATGCTCATAGTTCAGACTACTCCCATGAAGGTAGTCCACATGCTTATTACACAGAGTCACCTGAACATAGTGAGATTTACTCGTATCAATATGAGGCACCGCCTATGGAGCAAAATTGGGAGCCAGAATACTCCACTGTCATGTACACAAATCCTAACCCTAGGCCCCAGTTGAGACAAATGAGACCACAAGCCCCTAGAGGATCTTGTTTCAGATGTCATGGTGACCATTTCATTCGTGACTGTCCCCACCCACCATCTCCGAGCCAAGGACAGGCTATCACAATACAGGCTTTTTGTCCTGATTGTGGCAAAGACCATCTCCCCAGAGATTGTCCAAGAAACCCCTCTAGTGCACCCAAGATTACACCCATTAATGTGGTAGGCTTAGTGGCAGATCCAAGTTCAAGTAGTAGCAATGTGGCTCCTATACAAGCTGTTACTAGAGCACAAGCCTTAAAACAGGATAAACCAGTAGAACAATCAGAGTCGAGTGAATCGGGAGAGCCTAGTAAGAGGAAAACAAGAACATGGAAGGATACCAGAGAGAAGGCCAATCGCAAGTGGAATAAAAAGTTATCGGAACTAGAAGAAAGCTTAAAAGAAGCGAAAACAAAAATAGAAGACATTGCATCTCAAAGCCCCTCGCATGCCGAAACTCCATCCACTCCACCTCATCCCACCCCACCACCCATTGTAAATAGACCGCAACCAGGGTCTGTTCTTGCAGATCCAACCCGAGAAGGCTTGGACATGATGTTCAAGGCCTACCAGGCTCGACTTCAAGAAGGGCCTACAGCGGCAAACCTAGACAAGAGTTACCCTAGAGCAGATTTAGAGATTGAACGGATGAAAATGTGCATGAAAATGGTAGAACAAGCTCAAGCCATACTTGAGACTAGTCAAAAGTTCAATCAGACAAACTCTATCAAATCAGATTTGCATTTCCAGGGCTTACTAGAAAGATTAGAGCAGTTGGTAAACAGACCACAAGTTTCTTTACCTCCTCAGGCTCAACCAGTTATTGAAAGAGGAAGCTCACCACCAATGGGAGCTTATGTTCCTAATTCCACGGATCCAGGAATACCTCCTTCAATTCAACAGTACTCTCAAGAATTCTTGCGGGAAATACAAGAAGAGAAATGGGCCAAGGAGAAGGGTAATTCCCCTCCTATTCCTGAGATTGATGATCTTCATGATCAATTTCCCCAAGACATCCCATCTATTTATGAAGATGAAGCAGAACAAAAAGAGGACGAAAGGTTAGATTTTGAATCTAATACCTTAGAAGAACTGCCTCAATTTCCAGGCCCATGGGAATCTGAATCACTCCAGATTAGAGCTCCCACAATACTAGTAAGAAATGAAGACTCAGTTGTTCCAAGGAACACGGATGTCGTGAAGAACACTAAGGTTCAGTGTCATCTCACTGTAGAAGAGTTGCTCAAAGCAAAACCTGAGTTATGGAATCATGTGAAGGATCAGGTCCCAGAACTTGAGTCCAATATGCCAAAAGCAGGCTCTAAGCAAAGGGTACCAGAGATACCTCTAGACAAAATAGGGGACATGTGTGAGGGTGAAGAAGGTAATACTTATCTTCCAATCACCTACCAAGGTTACACAACCAAAGCAATCATAGATTCAGGTGCTGGTGTTGCTATTGCGACCACCTCCTTGTGGAAGCAATGGGGCAAGCCCACATTAAGACCAACTAGAATGAAGCTTCAAATGGCTGATGGTCATTTTGAAAGACCTCTAGGATTGCTAGAAGGGATCACTCTAACCACTTGTGGTGTAGAGTTTGAGCACACATTTGCTATATGTGACTTTGAGAAAAATAATGTCTATGAGATGATCCTAGGAAGACCCTTCCTACGACAATTACAAATAGTACAGGATTGGGGAACTAACTCCTTGTACTTACAGCACTTAGGGGTTACCACCAAGGTCAATTTGAAGGATTACACCTTCAGAGATGTACCACCCCTACAGTGGAATTCTATCCACAAAGTGAAAGAAGATTCCATCTCTGTGCATTCTGAAAGTTCACCTGATCCATCATGGCTGCATGAAGATACTCATTTGTGGATGTGCAAAGTCGCAAAGGAAGAGGAAAAACGTTTAAAGGCAAGGGAAGAAGGAACTTCACTAGGAGATAGACCAGTTAGGGACCCAGCCTACACACCGATGATCTTTCCAGATGAGGAGTTTGAGCCTCATGGCTGGCCAGAAATCTTAGCCACCATGGACATTGCTGTCAATGAGGAACAGTGGACACCTCATTGTGATGAGGAGGGTTATGATATCTCAGTGTTCATGTGTCAACCCTTGCTAGAAGAATGTGACCCTAGTGATGTCATAGAAGAAGAAGAGAATGACGATGATCTGGAGTCTATTGTGATGGATAGTTGCTTTAACTCAGAGCAGCACTATCTAGAAGATATAGGAGTGTTCACCCAGAAAGAAGAAGAACCTCTCACAAGTATTAAAACAATAAACTCAAAGGATGGAAGTGAGAGTAGTCAAAAGAAAAAGAAAAGAAAAGCAGTGAAACAAGAAAAGGAGGAATCATTGTTTGAAGTACCAGAAAACTTCAAGAAATATGAAGTTGACGACCGCAAAATTTTGGTACGAATGCCTAAGAGAGAGGCCATCATAGGAGAATCATATGATAATAAAGAAAAGACCAAGAAGATTGTAGTGACCATTGAAGAGAACGAAGAGAGATGCACATATATAGGAGATGACCTAAGTGCAAGAGAAGAAATGGAGCTCATAGCTCTATTAAGGGAATATAGGGATGTGTTTGCATGGCACTATAGAGACTTGAAAGGGGTAGATCCAAGAATTTGCTCTCATACTATCCCCATGACTGCTGATGCTAAGCCCACCAAACAGAAGCCCTACACATATAATGATACCTATGCAGCCAAAATCAAAGAAGAAATTGATAGGTTGATTGAGGCTGGATTCATCTATGAGATTGAGCATACCGAATGGGTGTCTCCCATTGTTGTGGTACCCAAGAAGAACGGGAAGTTGCGAGTGTGTATTAACCTTAAAAAAGTTAATGCCGCTACGATTAGAGATAGTTATCCACTTCCAATCACAGAACACCTATTGGAGCGTGTTGCAGGCAAGGAAGTTTATAGTTTCCTTGATGGATTTTCAGGTTACAATCAAGTAGCCATTGCCCCAGAAGATCAACACAAAACAGCTTTTGCTACAGAGTGGGGAATCTTTGCATTTCGGGTGATGCCATTTGGGCTCACCAATGCACCTGCAACATTCCAAAGGCTCATGTGTCATGTCTTCAAAGAGTTCTTACGAAAGAGCTTAGAAGTGTATGTGGATGATTTATGTGCTCATTCCCAAGAAAGAAGATTTCACATCCCTGAGCTCAGACAGATCTTCAACAAGTGTAGAGAATATCGAGTGTGTCTGAACCCAGAAAAGTGTGTGTTCATGGTGCGTCAAGGTAAAATCCTCGGTCATATTGTTTCTAAGAATGGAATCTCAACGGATGAAGATAAGGTACGAGCCATAGCGGAGCTACCAAGGCCAAGGAATGTTAAAGAGGTACAAGCCTTTATGGGCCATTGTGGATATTACCGTAGGTTTATCCACATGTACGCGATCATAGCTAGACCCCTTTATGCCTTGTTGTCTAATTTTGAGTGGAACGACGAATGCGAGAATTCTTTCAATGAACTGAAGAAACGTTTGTGCACAGCACCAATATTGACCACTCTTGATTGGAATAAGCCATTCCATGTCCATGTGGATGCATCCAATCATGCCATAGGATGTGTGCTAGCACAACCCACAGGTGAAGGGAATTTAGATTTGCCCATAGCATATGCTAGTAGACAACTAAACCCAGCCGAAAGAAATTATACCACAACCGAGCGAGAAGGGTTAGGCATGGTATATGCCGTAAAGAAGTTTAGACACTATTTATTGGCCAACAAGTTCAAGTTTTTCACTGATCATCAAGCTTTGTTATATTTGGTCAATAAACCTTGCAATACTGGACGCTTAGTAAGATGGTTCCTCTTACTAATGGAGTATGACTTTGAAGTTGTTGTCAGGAAAGGTAGAACCCACCTTCGGGCAGATCACCTTTCTCGCATTACTTCAGGAGAGTCACCACAAGGAGTGTCTGATGAACTACCTGATGCTTATCTGTTCAATTTGGAAGTTGTTCCTAAATGGGCAAATAAGTTGGTACCAGTCCTAACCTTCGGCCCTGCAAATAAGAATGTGAAAACATCACAAGAAGAAATTGTAAAATCACAAAAATATCACATATTGGCAGGAAGCATGTACAAACAAGATACTGAGGGTGTATTAGCTTGTTGTGTCGAGGATGATGAACATAGTAGTTGGTTGCAGCAAGCTCATGAGGGATTGCTAGGAAATCACTATTCTAAACAACGAACATTGCAGAATTTGAAACGTTTAGGAGTGTATTGGCCTAGCATGGACAAAGAAATACATGAGTGGATCAAGAATTGTCCAATGTGCAGAGAGAGACCACCAGTGGAGCATGTGACCCTTTATCAAGTATCATTAATTCCAGATTGGAGTGCTCCATTGGTAGAGTTTATGAGATCGGGAAGATTACCCAAAGAGGCCAGTCTAGCAAGAAGACGAAATATGGAGCAAGAGGCTCAAGGCTATGCCTTAGTAGGAGAGAACCTATACCGAAGAGGTAAAGATGGTTACTTAAGACTGTGCGTTCATGAATCAGACTATTTAAGGGTCTTAGAGACTGCACACAGTGGTGTTGCAGGTGGACATTTTGGTCCTGACCGAGTGATTAAGACCATTCTATTCTCAGGACTTTGGTGGCCCACTCTTCATATGGATGCACATACCTATGTGAAGAAATGTGACACATGCCAACGTGCACAATATCCAGTTAGAAAAGACGAGATGCCTTTGAGGCCAATGATGGGAGGGCGTGCATTTTCCAAGTGGGGCATAGACTTCATAGGTCCTATTAATCCCCCTGCTAGAAACTCCCATGCAGAGTATATTATTGTAGCCACAGATTACCTTACCAAGTGGGTAGAAGTGAAAGCCACAACAAAGAATGATGCTCAAACGACGGCTAAGTTCTTATTCGAGAATGTGTTCACGAGATATGGGCTACCAATAGAGTTAGTGAGCGATAGAGGCACACACTTCTTGAATGAAGTCATTGAAAATCTTCTCCAAGAATTCTTGGTGATACATAAGAAATCCGCCCCCTATCATCCACAAGCCAACGGACAAGCCGAGAGTACCAATAAGATCCTCTGTAACGTATTGACAAAACTGGTGAATAATAAACGCTCTGATTGGGACAAACAACTTCATCATGCTGTTTGGGCTTATCGAGTTGCCTACAAAACGGTACTCAACGCCACCCCATTTCAGATGGTCTTCGGACAGAACGCTGTGCTACCATTAGATTTCTTAATCCCTGCCTTAAAAGTAGCACAAGAGTATGAGTGGAATGGGCATGAATTGTCCTCTAGGATCTTTGATCTCGAACGCTTGGGTGAAACGAGGCTACGAGCGGCAGCAGGCATCTACGCTGCAAAGAAGAGGCAAAAGGCATACTTTGATGCACACATCAAGGATAAGGGATTGAAAGAGGGAGATCTAGTGTTGGTATACACACTAAAACAACATGCCCGTAAGTTGGAAAAAAGAGGATATGGACCCATGATCATTAATAGAATTTCCACTAGTGGTGCAGTTCAGTTGGCCACTCTAGAAGGAGATATCTTGCCAAACTATATTAGTGGCTGCAGAGTCAAGCTATATCAAGAACCTCTTACTGAGGATATGCTAATGAGACTCAACACTGCTAAGAAGCGAAAAGAAGAAGAGTTAAGAGTGAGAGAAGAAGCACAGGTAGAGGCCAGAGAGCGTATTAGGCGAAATAAGTTAAGGCGATTAGGCCTAGATGTCAACTCAAAAGCCCCAAAATATCACATGGATATGTGTCAAAAGTCAGGCATTGCGACTTCTCAGGTCATTGACCGAAGACCCTTTGTGACCATAGAGATAGGACAAGGGAAGGGCGCAAGGACGGTGAAAGCATTGATTGACTCAGGTGCAGCAAGTAGTGCAGTTAGACTTTCCTACTGCCAAGACTTGGGGTTGAACATCAATCCCATAGAAGCTTATCTCGTAGGATTGGGAGGTGTGGAAACCCCTTGTTTGGGCGAGGTGGAACTTCCCATCTACCTTCAAGATGTTCCAATGAAAGTCAAAGCGCTAGTATGTCAAGATGAGAACCTTACAGAACCACTTGTCTTGGGTCAAGATTGGATCTATGACCATGCAGTTAACTTAAACCTAAGAAGTCAAATTCTTCAAGTTTGGGTACATGAACAATGCATTACATTAGAATTAGAGAACTGCATACTCCTAGATCATGGCACCACACACTCTCTTAGTTCTTCCAAGACTAATCATATGAAAGAAGATGTATGTGTCAAAAGCTCTATGATGCAGAAGGAGTCAATCGTGGAAGACCAGGTTCGAAGACGGGTGGATCTTTCTTCTTCTCCAAAGACTCAAGTAGTCACAGTAGTGAGCCCACCACACAAGCAAACACAACCGTTCACGACAACTGCTACATCAAATAGAAAGACACCATTCGATAAAAAAGCGGTTCCGGGCATGAAGCAGATCTGGGTACGCAAAGGAGAGCAACCACCAGCCTTACCCCCACAAATCCCATCCATGCACACTAACCAGGCCAGAAGACGAAGGAAGCAGCTCAGACAAGCTCCATCACAAGATATCCAACAAGTTTGGGTGCCTAAGAAGTTAGCTGCAGCTCAACAAGGGCAATTACAGATGTGGGTACCTAAGAAGATCCTATACCCACAACAACCTTTGTTCTCCCACATGCAAAAGGTTTCAACAAAGAAGCCAAAAAGAGAAAAGGGTAAGAACCACGTACAGAGACCAAAGGAAGATCAAATCAGCTCTTCAACATTAGTAGGAAGACATGCAAAAAGGATATGGGTTTGGAAGCCAAAAGTGCAAGTAGCCTCCACCGAACCAAAGCATCAACCACACTGGATACCACAGTTCAGAAAGCATCCAAAGAGGAAGACGCCTGAAGTGACCTCTACAGTGCCAAATGATGTTCTAAAATGGACTCCAATAAGGAGGATTACATCAGTTCGAGACTCAATGGATACCTCCACCAAGGTCGGCATTAACCTCCACAAATAACATCGAAAGCCTCGAACGAGCAACAACCATGTGCTCCTTGCACAACCCTGTCTTTTGCACCATGTAGGTCATGCATTTCCAAAGTATGCATTAATATAGGGCCACATTACACGGCCGTGCATAGACACACTGGAGAATCCCATGCACAACAGCACAGTGACATATGACGAACATTTCTATTGATACTAATTTTTGTGTTCTTGTTTTGTGATATCCTGTTCCTCAAAAAAAAAAAAAAAAAAAAAAAAAGAAGTGCGAGAGAGCTTGTTCCCAGGTTTGGCTTATGAAACATGAATGAGTCATGCTTAGTTGAAGGTGGAACTGTTGATTACTAGGCATTTATCAATTTGGATAAAAGTGTGTCTCGGCCAGCAGAATGAAGAGCTTGAAGGTCCGCAACTTGAGTGATGCTTAACTACTTCATGTACCAGAGCACCCAAGGAGATATCTGCACAAGGTAGTTCTGGAGGAGAAGACTCCTGCATATGGTGAGCTAAAGAGAATATGTGATACTCAGCTTGGTGTAGTTACCCGATGTTGCTTGCCAAGGAATATAAAGCAATTCAATTCTCAGTATTTCCTGAACCAGTATGGAACAGTAGCACTGGTGAATGGTCTATGTCAATCAGCATGGTAATCTCTTAGAAACCGGCACGTGTCCAATATTCCTCTGAGTGTCAATATAGGGAAGTGAACGTGCATGAGCCCAAGCTCAGAAATGCACATTGTTAGTGACAAATGTTGCTTTGAAAAGAGGAGAGGGGATCCACCACTCAAAAGATCTCATCAGTGGACAATCAACATGGACATTCATCAACAAGGTTCCATCCCAAAGGCCGAGTGTACAACACGAAGAGGCAAACATCCATCAACCTTCGCCATGGTAAGTATCTTTACTCTGGAAACACCATAACCATGATAGTTTAGGAAACCTCTTCGTCAGCATACCCTTGAGCACTTAGCTCAAGACCCGCAATTTTTGCACCATACTTCTTCCAATGCATTTTCCAAGTAAGCATGCGTAGGGCTACATTACAAGGCCGTGCACAAGGCACATACTTTTTTCAACCCAGGCACGAACACACTTACCCATCATTCATTATGGGTTATGAGTAGTTGGCATAAATGCTCTCAACATCATCTTTAAAAGAGCTAGCAGACATCATGGGAACAACATCCATATCTCGGAAGCAAATTGAAGCCAGTAGTTGCTCCAAATCACTCTTGACAACCTCTTCTGAGCAACTTGCAGTTTTGAAAGCTCACAACGACACATTCTTGCTGGAATCCAAGGAACCAGCTCATACAACGGATGGACACCACCTCTCAAAGCACTACACAGAACAGCCCTTCCAACAAGGGTCTGTCAGGGACGACAGACTCGAGAGGGGGGGGAGTGTTGAAGCTCAAAGTCAAGGACAAAGCATGGAAGCACATCAAAAGGTGGACACACGAGGAAAGGGAGCAAGTAGGGAGCTCCAAGAAGTGTATGTCAAATTTTCAGAAGAATCCCCTACAAAAATAGTGATTTTCATCACTAGAAACCATTGTAAATACCATTATCTATTTTTAGTAACTCCATTTTGTTCAAGACGAGGAGTCCTCGAGCTTGAGGAGTATTAGAAGTACCATCGTACCAATTTTCATAATTTTTAGACTTCGTTTGAGCCCTCAAATAAGCCCTGGAACCTAATTTTTAACTAGGCCGGACACTAGGTCTGGACAGGGCCAAAACTAGTCAAAAAACTATAAAAAGAGCTAGAGAGCTCATTTTTGAGGTTAGCTTGTTAGAGAATAGAACTTTTGTAAGAGAACTCTTTTGCAATCTAAGCTTTTCATTGTTCCTCTCTTTGATCTTACTTTGTGCGCGCGTGTGTGTATGTGTGTGCATGTTTGTGTGCTTTCACTCACGCACTTGTGCCTTCACTTGCTCGTGGTCTTCATACCGGTCCTCACGTCTCCGCGGATTGACAAGTAAAGGAGGTGGTGCTTACGCTTGAGCTACAACTGCCTCTCCCATAATTGGTTCTATGGAGAAGACTGAAATGTCATAGCCATCCTCATCACAGTGGGGTGTCCATTGTTCTTCATTGATGGCTACATCCATTGTTGCTAAAATTTCTGCCCAGCCATGAGGTTCAAATTCTTGATCAGGAAATACTACAAGTGCATAGGCTGGGTCTTGAATTGATCTATGTGTTTCCTTCGCACCTACCTCTCTAGCTTTTTCTCTCTCCTCTTCTTCTACTGCTACTTTGCACATCCACAAGTGGGTGTCTTCATGCATCCATGAGGATCCTGATCCTATGGAATGCACTGACTCGGTATGGTCTTTAGCTCTATGGATGGGATTCCATTGGATAGGAGGGACATCTCTATGAGATTAATCTTTGAGATTAACCTTGGTCGTGACACCTAAGTGTTGCAAATACAAGGAATTGGTTCCCCAATCCTGTACCACTTGCAAGTGTCGCATAAATGGTCTTCCCAAAATCATCTCATAGGCATGGTTCTTGCTAAAATCACAGATAGCAAATGTGTGCTCAAACTCTACACCACATGTAGTGAGAGTTATTCCTTCAAGTAGTCCTAATGGCCTCTCTATGTGACCATTAGCCATCTGCAATTTCATTCTCGTTGGCCTGAGTGCTGGCTTGCCCCAACGCTTCCATAGGGAAGTGGTAGCAATTGCAACTCCTGCACTAGAGTCCAGAATTGCCTTGGTTGTGTATCCTTGATGGGTGATGGGAAGATAGGTGTTTCCTTCTTCACCTTCACTCATGTCTCCTATCTTGTCCAAAGGTATCTCTAGCACTGTTCTATGGGATCCTACCTGGGAACGAGGTTTTGCTATCTCTGGTACTTGTTTGGCTACATGCTTCCATAGCTCTAGCCTTACTTTGAGTAGCTCTTCTAAAGTGAGGTTACACTGCACATTAGTGTTTTTCACTACCTCTGTGTTCCTAGGTATGACTGAGTCTTCATTTCTTACCATGACTGTAGGTGCTCTCATACACATGGACTTCGCCTCCCATGGGCCTGTGAAATGGGGTAGTTCTTGTATGGAATTAGATTCGAAGTCTAATCTCTCCTGAGATTGAGTGCTCTCCTGCTCTCCATAAATGGAGGGAATATCTTGTGGGAATTGATCATGTGCATCATCCACAAGTTCGATGGGAGGAGGGACTTCACTTTCTTTAGCCCATTTGTCTTCTTGAATCTCTCGTAGGAATTCTGGTGTGAACCGATTCATAGAAGAAGATGTGTCTGGCTCCGTAGAGTTAGGCACATAGGCTCCCTGGGCAGGTAGGATTTCTCTTTCACTTGCCTTTCCCTTATTTGGAGAGGTGGGTTCCTTTTCTGATTGTGCAATTAGCCTCTCCAACCTTTCTACCAGTCCATCAAAGTGCAACTACGTCTTAGCTGAACTAGAGATGTTAAAGAGGCGACTGGCTTCAAACATGGTTTGAGCCAATTCCACCATCTTAGCACAAATTTTAGTTCGTTCCAGCTCTAGTTCCACCCTAGGGTAGCACTTTTCATGATCTGTCATGTTTGGCCCTTCCTGGATCCTGGCCTGATATGCCTTAAGCATCATGTTTAAGTCCTCAAAGAGTGGGATCTGCTAGTACTGATCCTACTCTAGGGGGAGCTGGGGTCGTATGAGGCGGGTTGGAAGGGGTTGGATTGGATGGAGATGGGAATGGTGGTGGTGGCGTAGTGTGAGAGGGAGTTTGAGATGTGAGTTCAACTATCCTGGCTTTTGTTTCTCTTAGGCTTTCCTCGAGTTCACGCATCTTCTTTGCCCATTGTCTTTTCATCCTTTCTCAGCTATATTTCCAGGCTCTCGTTCGTTTCTTGGTTATGCTCTCTGTTTCACTAAGTTTGGCAGTCTTTTCCTGACCTATACCTGGGTTCTGTCGTAAAGCTTGGGCTCTTGTGACCACTTGCACTGGTGCAGTGGAAGTTACACTTCCTGTAGAGTCTACTACTAACCCAATAACGTTAATAGGAGTGATTTTTGGCATATTATTAGGATTCTTTGGGCAATCTCGTAAGACATGCTCCTTTCCACAATCTTGACAAAAGCCCTGAATTGTTACTGGCTGGGGTTGTGTAGGTGCAGGCATGGGGCAATCACGAATAAGGTGATCTCCCTGACATCTGAAGCATGGTCCTCTAGGAAATGGGGTTCTTACTTGCGTAGGTTGAGGTCTAGCGTTGGGGTTTGCATACATGACATTTGCGTAATCTGGCTCCCAACTAGGTTCACTCGGTTCTTCACTATAGTAGGACTCACCATGTTCCGGAGACTGCATGTAATAAGCCTGGGAGCTATCAATATGTGTAGAATCAAAGCTATGGTCACTGGGGTCACTTTCTGAAAGCAAGGGTGTCACTGGCACTATGGCTCTATTCAGGTTCTCTTCTGCAGCTCCGTACTTTACTGGAATCACATTGCCTGGAGCCGGAGGTTGTTGGGCTAGCACTGGTTGAGGTCTTTGCTGGGGCTGATATTGTGGTTGGTATGCTTGTTGAGGCCTTGCATACTGTTGTGGTGGATACTGATTCTGATATCTTCCCTGTTGTGGATAGGGCTGAGGGCACGTCTATCTAACTGCTTGCTTATTGTAGGGGCAATCTTGCACGGTGTGATTGGTGTACATCCATTCTATGGTGCAGTACTGGCTACTACAATTCACTTGGGGTTGAGCCATAATGGGACATACGTTCACCATATGGTCACCACCACATGTATAGCACCGCTTAACTGGGGCAAATCTTGGTATTTGTTTGCTAGAGACACCTAGTTTTTGGGCTACCTTCTTTGCGAGTTCCTCGATTGATGTGGATTGCAACGAGGAGAGGCTAGAGGCACTATCTGAATCTTTGTAGATTTTGGAAAGCTCTAACTCTTCTCCTAGGTTATCCTCGATGTCGATCCACATGCGTACACACTCTTCTATGGTCCTAGGGTCTTTTAAGTACACATAGGATCTCAACTTCGTACTTAGCAATCCATCCAAGAATAAAGCCACCTGCTTGGCCGGTGTGGGTAACTCTAGAACAGGGCATCTCTCTAGGTATTGCTTAAACCTTCTTCCTGCAAGTCTAACTGTCTCTTGGGGGGTCTGCTTGAAGCTATGTATCAATGAGGAAGTATTATGCCTTATCCCACTCTTAGAGAATTCAGTGATGAAAGCCTCTAAGAGTTGGTCTATGCTCCTGAACTGTCTCTCATTCAATGGTTGAAACCATGTAAGGGTTGTGTTCCTAAGGGTTAGACCAAAGGCATTATACTGCGTGAATAGGTCCTCAACTTGTTCGGCTCTCAAGACTTGCCTAAACTCAGCCACATGATCATATGGGTCTCCTGTGCCATCGAAGTACTTCTTCATGGACTTAACCAGCTGTGTAGGTCTCAAGGTTCTGGTGTGTTCCCTAGGCCTTGGCAGAGGGAAATCATCAGCATTCCTTTGGTTCCTTGAGGCTCTAAGTCCCTTAGGTTCCGCTCTATTTGTTTCCGATCTAGTTCTTTCTCTTCCCACTGGGTTGGCAAAGCTTACCTCAGGTCTATCTCTATGTCTGTCTCTTTGAGCTCCATGAGCTTGGGATGTTCCAGCTCCGGCACAAAGATCCTCTCTGAAGCGTGATCTAAGTAGGTTACTCTGCCTGGGCTATCAGGATCCTTGAACTCGTAGATCATGATTGTTCCTACCTCATTTGGCCGATCAGATTTATACCTCCAAAAGGCTTCATCAGTCTCTCGGTTCAGGAGCAGATCTATGCTCTTATTGTCTTGGGGAATCCACTCTGGTGTGATAATCCTAGTGAGAACTGATTTTCCTCGAGGGGTTCTAGGTTCTACACCCATGTTTCCTTGCTCCAAGTCACCTAAGTCCATTTCTGGGATCACGTTTCCAAATTCGTCTGTCCTATCTGGGTGACTGGTGGCTACATATATTGTTCCTTCTTTGTCCAAGTATGCTCCATTTTCAAACTTGACAGCTGGGTGCTCTAGTCCAATGGATTGGTCAGGGTTTTTAATATAGACCACAGATCTTCCTAGGCCATCCTCATAGATGCAAGAACCTAATCGGTTGTTCCTAAGGTATTTGAGTTGCGTCTTGTAAGGGCCTTCTACCCTATGTAAATATGGCACTCTTGAACTTCCTAAAGGTCTCTCCATCCCCTGAGACATCTCAGACTCGCTAGTTTCAGAGCTAGGGTAGTATGAATGATGGCTCAACTGCTGGGCCCAAGACCTAGCAGTATGATTGACACTAGCCTCTGAAGATCTAAGACTCTGTCTGTCTCTCCCTAGGTGTCATCCTGATCTAAGGTTCATAAGCCTAATTGACCAATCCCAATTTTTACCCAAGGTACAACCTCATTGCTGAGTTCTTTTGTATCAGTCACTTGATTCTTTTTTATGTTGATTATCGTGTTTATGATATTTTCTGATATCACGTCATCAGGAATACTTGAGTTAATTTCCGCACTTTAATGTTGATCGTCCCAGGTTGGGTTCTTTTCCTTTAAAGTTGTCGATCATACACAGGTTATCACTTGACTTGAACTTGATTTCTTAGATATTCTTGACTTGTCTCATGCCTATCATTGCCCTGACTTACTTATAGCCCTATTCACGTGTAGCCTAAGCTAGGAGTTTGACAAAGGGAGTTGAGAGTAGTCCAACCTCACTTGCAGATCCCTTGCTCTTTGGTGCTCAAGAAACCCGTTCTCAAGCTTGCAGATTACCCTTGCTTTGGATGCCTTCTAGTACTCTCAGTGGACCTGTAAAAGTCCCAAAGTTAGCTCATAATTTATATTCAAAGGACACAAAAAATCATTTTCATTCATGTAATTCAAAGATCAACTGTTCTTTTGGCTTTATGGAAAACAATCCTCAAGACCCCTTAGCTTTTCTTCCCCCTGGGTATGGTCCACTTAAAAATACTATGATCCACTTAAAAGTACTCCCCGCGAGCTTTCCAACAAAACAAGAATCACAGCAAACGGATTTCGTATGAGGAAGTTATGATAGTTCAGGGTTTTGGAGTTAAAACAGGGTAACACAGGTCAACAGGCAATCCGGCTTTCTCTTAGATTACTAGTGTAGAGGCCTCTCAATACTCTAAATGTGTGATTTTTATGTCCATAGTGACTCAAAAAAAGTTGAATTAATTAGCCCTAAAATTTTGGCCAAAAAGCCTGTCAATGGCGATCGACAGGTCTGTCAATCGCGATTGACAGAGGTGTCCGTCGTGGCCTATTGGTCGCGATCGACACGTCAGTCGTGATCGACAGTGTCAATCGCGATCGACAAAGTCGGTCGTGAGTCCTGTCAATCGCGATCGATGGTGTCAATCGCGATCGATGGTGTCAATCGTGATCGACACTTTTTCCAGGATTTTCGCCATGATTTCAGTCGATCGGGGATGTGTTTGTCACGATGGATACGTGGCAACGCGAGTTTTGATGTCAATCGTTAAATTTCAGTCGGTCGCGATCGACAGCGTCAATCGCGATTGACTGAATCCTATGTGGCAGTCGGTCGGTCGTGGGGTCTGTCAGTCGCGATCGACACGTCTGTCGGTCGCGATTGACAGGTCTTTCGGTTGCGATTGACAGAGGCTGTCGGTCGCGATTGACAGAGAAACACGGAATTTTTAAATTTTATGTAGTGATTTGGAAAGTGCTCCTCATGTGTGTCATTGGGGTGTGCTTTGTTTTACCAAATGAGCGATTTTTCTATCAATCTCGATCGACAGAGGTCCACGACATAGAGACAGTTTCGAGCTTGTCTGTACGTGCACAGCATGCTGGAGATGGTGGGATAGCCAGATCCTACAAGAAAACTCAAGAACCATGCAAAAAGAGTGCACACAAATCGCTCTCTTGCTCTCTCTCACAAGTGGAATGAGGGAAATGGAGGGGAGAAAGTGATATGATGAAAAACTGAAATTTTCGCGATGATGGAGATGGAGGTGGGAGATGGTGAAGGTGATGATGGTGATGAGAAAAACAAAATAAAATAGATGAAAGTGGAGAAAATACCTATGACTCCAACGCCTCAACTCTACGTCTTACCATCACACGCTCGTCCTTAAAGCTCGATCCCCGGCAACGGCGCCAAAATTTGGTGTAGCTCAATGATGAGTAGCACCTCTTTTAATGTCAATCTGGGAAGACGTGAGGATGGTATGGAGACCTCGAACAAGTGATGGCACAAGTGCGCGAGTGAGAAGCACACTAACATGCACACACATACACACACACGTGCACACACGGCAAGACAAAGAGAAGGACAATGGAGTTCTTTTAGATTACTTTCAAAATGCTCATACAAGATCAAATCTATTACAAGCTAACCCCAAAAATGAGCTCTCTAGCTCTATTTATAGTTTTTTGTCTAGTTTTTGGCCCTGTCCAGACCTAGTGTCCGGCCTAGTTAAAAAATTAGGTTCTCTGGCCTATTTGGAGGTTCAAACGGAGTCTAAAAAATGTGAAAACTGATAGGTAGGTACTTCTAAAGCTCCTCAAGCTCAAGGACTCCTTGGCTTGCACAAAATGGAGCTACAAAAATATGCAATGATATTTACAATGGTTTTTAGTGATGAAAATCACTATTTTTTGTAGGGATTTCTTCTAACAGTTTGACATACATTTCCTGGAGCTCCCTACTTGCTCCTTCTTCTTGTGTGCCCACCTATTTGATACATGAAAAATTTCGATGGCCTACTTGCCAGATCTTCTTTGACTACTCTGTCTACTTGTGCCTTCTCTTCGTTTCGACTCCCTTCGTTGGCTTCCTTGCCTTGTGAGTCCTTTAGTTCCTTGAGTGCTGCCAACAAAGTTCATGCTAATGGAGTTGTATACAAGTGTTTATTAATACATACATTCACATTGTCCATCTCTGAGTTCTCTCTTAGTCTACTCAAAAGTCTGTCAACTTGTGAAGGGCATATCTCGATCAATTCGCCACCAAATTCAGTGATTTGAAGCTTGTTAGATTCAGTTTGAAGTTATCTACATGCTCTCAATGTCTGAAGAAATTCTATTCAACCATTTTCGAGAACTCTGTGTCGAGGTGATCTCTGGTCATTGTCTACTACAGTCCTAAAAAGTCAAGGGTATAGCTTAACTTGCTAAATTAATTTCTCTTAGCATAGTTTATCTTTTTACATATTCCACTTGGAATAGATAGCTTACTAAGCTAATTTGATACCCCTAAAAGGAATTTTTCCAATTCCTACTGTGATGGTCATACTAAGCAAAATACCCAGCAGGTATCAAGACATAAATAGAAGGTTTTCTTGAGTTTGTGAGTTTCAAAGGGATCTGTTTTGATCCAATCATTGCACACATCATTTCCAAAGTACATAGGACATTTTATGGTGTCATTGGAAAGCTAAGGAGGTCTAGTTATCAATTCTGAAGCAAAAGAGGGCTGGTACAAAGCAGGTTTAGCAGTACCTACTCAGTCTCTTGGAGCATCTATCCATCTTTCCCAACACCTATGACCATATTGCGGAATTTAAGCAAGTGCTACGAGCAGAGTAAGTAGAAGATATGTTTACGCAATATAATGCTTTTGGACTAACATTAAAGAATACAGCTTTAACTTGGTTTCAACCATTGCAACAAAGGAAATTTAGAGATATCCATCACTTTTTAGAGTCATTCATCACAGAATTATCTAAAAGTGGAATCAGACATGATACATCTTCGTTGATTCATAGCTTCAAACAAACCCTGCAGGAGACAATTAGACTTGCTGGACGTAGGTTTAGACAGTGTGGAAAGATGTCCAATGCAAGAATTACCCTCACAGGCCAAGCAAGTGTCATTGTTTTTAGATGGGCTCTTGAGCTCTAAACTACGCTCCTATGTATATTTGAAGGAACCCAAAATGCTAGAGCAATGTGTAAGAATTTGTATAGACATTGAGGACAACCTTGGAGACGAGTTGGAACTCTCAAAGGTCTATAAAGACTCAGATTGTTCATCTCTAGCATCCTCAAAACTAGCTAGCTCGATAAAAGACCTAGCAGAAAAAGTGGCCCACAAACTAGGAGTTTCTAGCAAACAGATGCCTAGGTTAACAACAAACAAGCGTTGTTACACTTGTGGTGATGATCATATGGCAAATGTGTGTCCCAATGCAACACAACCTCAAGCCAACCCTAGTGGCCAATACTGTACTATTGAGAGATGATACACGAATCATACAGCTCAAGACTGCCCATACAACAAACAAGTAGTAAGATAGAACTACCCGCAAGCATACGCACATCTAGGCAGGTATCAAGGTCAATATAATACTCAACCTCATTACTATAGGCCTCCTCAGAATTATCCTTATCAGGCTTAACAGAGACCACAACCTATCTTAGCTCAGCATCCACCCCCACCAGCGAATGTCATCTCAGTCAAATATGCTGCTGTAGAGGAAAACCTCAGTAGGGCTTTAGTGCCTTCATCACCCTTGATCATAGAGAGTGACTCGAACTCAAATAGTTTTGACTCCACTCATGTAGATAGTCCACCCACATATTATTTAGAGTCTCCAGAACAAGTGGAAACATATCAATATGATAGTCCACCATTGGAACCCAGTTGGGAGCCCGACTACGCTAATGTGATGTATACCAACCCTAACCCATGGCCCCAATTAAGACAACAAAGATCACAAGGCCCTAGCGGACCATGCCTTAGGTGCCAAGGAGATCATTTCATAAAGGATTGTCCACATCCTCCAATATCACGATAGTCACAATACTATAACATACAAGGCTTTTGTGTTGAGTGTGGCAAAGAGCATATCATCAAAGATTGTCCGAAGAACCCTAGGAATGCTTCAAAAGTGACACCAATCAATGTGATAGGCATTGTACATAATGCAGATGGATCCAATCCTACCTACGTGCCTATCCAAGCGATAACAAGAGCCCAGGTGCTCTTATAGAATCAACAACTTAATCCTGAAAAAGTAGCCGGAACTAGCGAAGTTGGAGAATCTAGCAATAAAAAGACAAAATCTTGGAAAGATTCAAGGGAAAGGATTAAGAGAAAGTGGAGTAAAAAGATAATTGAGTTGGAAGGAATTTTGAAGGAATCAAGAGCAAAAATCCTAGAATTGACTTCTCAAGAATCAAATCAGGAGAACCCAGCTCAGAAATCAGGATCAGTTTTAGCGGAACCCATACACGAAAACTTAGACATGATGTTTCACACGTATCAAGCTAGACTAAAGGAAGAACCCCAGATAGCCGAAATGAGCAAGAATCACCCACGAGCAGATCTAGAAATTGAGAGAACAAAACTTTTTATGAAGATGGTAGAGCTAGCACAAACTATGCTCGAAGCCTCTCGTTATCTTAATTGGAACAACATGGCAAAACCTGAATTACACTTTCAAGGATTAATGGAGAGGCTAGAATACTTGATTGATAGCAAGGAGAAAAAGAATCAACATAGGAACCCTATTACCTCGGAGACACAGGAAAGGAATGCACCATCCCTGTCTCAAGTACCAAATATAGAAGGTGAAGACAACTTATCTTCCATACATAAATATTCACATGAATTTTTGAGAGAAATACAAGAAGAGAAGTGGAGAAAAGAACAAGGAACCCATCCTCCTATTCAAGAAATAGATGACTTGCAAGAGCAATTTCCCCAAAACATTCCCTCTATTTATGATGATGTAGAGGAAGAGAAACTGAGTGAACACACAGGTTTTGAATCCAATTCTTTGCAAGAATTACCTCAGTTCACAGGACCTTGGGAAGCCAAGTCTATTAGCATGAGAGCACCCACAATAATAGTGAGGAATGAAGAATCAATAATTCCTAGAAACACGAAAGTGGTAAACAACACCAAAGTATAGTGTCATCTCACTCTAGAGGAATTGTTAAAGGTTAAACCAGAATTGTGGAAGCATGTAGCAAATCAATTCCCTGAGCTTGCTACTACTCCCTCATAGATACGATCACACAAGAAGGTATTAGAGATACACAAAGAAAAAATCGAAGATCTAAGCGAAGGACAGGAAGGTAATACTTATCTTCTAATAACCCATCAGGGCTACACCACCAAAGCCATATTAGATTCGGAGTCGGAGTAGCCATCGCTACCACCGCTTTATGGAAATGTTGGGGTAAGCCAACATTAAGACCCACCAGGATGAGGCTACAAATTGCTGACGAACATATAGAGAAACCATTAGGCTTACTAGAAGGCATATCTCTCACCACTTGTGGTGTGGAATTTGAGCATACTTTCGTCATTTGTGATTTTTGGAAAAATCATGCCTACGAGATGATTTTAGGACGACCATTCATGTGTCAGTTGCAAATCATACAAGATTGGGGAACTAATTCGTTGTACCTGCAACATTTAGGAGTGACTACTAAAGTCAATCTTAAAGACTATTCACATCGGGATGTACACCCAATACAATGGAATACCATCCAAAAGACCCAAGAAGAGGCAGAATCAGTACACTCATTGGAATCAGACGCCTCATGGTTGCACGAGGATACTCATCTATGGATGTGTAAGGTAGCAAAACAAGAGGAAGAATGGTTAGAAGCCAGAACTTTAGGTTCAGAAAAACATCCATGAACCCTTCAAGACCGAGCTTACGCACCTGTAGTATTTCTAGACAAGGAATTCGAGCCTCATGGTTGGGTAGAAATATTAGCAACAATGGATGTAGCCATCAATGAAGAACAATGGACACCCCACTATGATGAGGATGGCCATGACATTTCAATCTTTGCGATAGAGCCAATTATGTGTGATTTCCTTATAGAAGAATGTGAACCTAGCACTGATGCATTCGAGGATGCAAGTGACTTTGATCTATAGTCAATCATTATGGACCCTCCATTTGCATCAAATGAAGAATACTTCTACGAAGTAGAAGCTCACCCACAGAGACACGAAGCACTTATGAATGATGTGAGGTTATCCACTCAAGTGATTGCCAAAAGCGAAGGTAAGAAGAGAAAGAAGAAAGAAACCATGTCAGAGGAGGAAGAATCTTGTTTGAGGTTCCTGTGAACTACAAAAAGTATGAGATAGAAGATAGAAAAATCATGGTACGAATGCCTAACAGAAAAGCTGACATTGGAGAAGTATATGATATAACTAAGAGAAAACCAAAAAAATCATAGTAGCCATAGAAGGAGAAGAAGAAAAATGTACTTACATAGGGCATGATTTGATGAATGAAGAAGAAGAAGAGTTAGTTGCCCTATTGCAAGAATATAGAGACGTATTCGCCTGGAGTTACAAAGACTTGAAAGGAGTAGACCTGGATATATGCTCCCATAGAATCCCTATGACTCGAGATGCAAAACCCACAAAACAGAAACCATACACGTACAATGATAACTATGTTGCGAAGATTAAAGAAGAAATAGATTGTTTGATAGAAGCAGGATTCATTTACAAAATTGAGCACACTGAATGGGTATCCCCCATTGTAGTTGTGCCCAAGAAGAATGGAAAATTGTGTATGTGTATTAACCTTAAAAAAGTTAATGCTGCCACGATAAGAGACAGTTATCCTCTTCCTATCACCGAACACTTGTTGGACAGAGTTGCAGGCAAGGAAGTTTACAGCTTTCTTGATGGTTTCTCAGGCTATAATCAAGTAGCCATCGTTCTAGAAGATCAACATAAGACGGATTTTGCCACAGAATGGGGCATATTTGCATTTCGTGTGATGCCATTTAGCTTAACAAATGCACCTGCCACTTTTCAGAGACTCATGTGCCATGTTTTTAAGGAATTCTTACGCAAGAATTTGGAGTTTATTTCGATGACATATGTGCACATTCGAATGTAAGGCAGACACATATCCTAGACTTAAGGCAACTGTTTGACAAATGTCGAGAATATCAGGTTTGCTTGAACCCAGAAAAATGTGTTTTCATGGTTAGACAAGGCGAAATTCTAGGACACATTGTGTCAAAGAATAGTGAAAGTAATTGTAGATCTACCTAGAACAAATAATGTAAAAGAAGTACAGGTATTTATGGGTCATTGCGGTTATTATAGGCGATTCATACACATGCATGCAATCATAGCCAAGCCTCTATACTCTCTTCTGAACAAGTTTGAATGGACAGATGAGTGTTAGAATTCATTCAATGAACTTAAATGATGTTTGTGCTTAGCACCTATATTGACAACCCCGGATTGTAGTAAACCATTCCATGTACAGGTGGATGCATCCAATTATGCCATAGGATGTGTGTTAGCACAACCCACGAATGAAGCTAATATAGACTCCCCATAGCTTATGCGAGTAGAAAGTTGAATTCAGCAGAAAGAAATTACACCACTACGGAACGAGTAGGATTAGGAATGATCTATACCATAAAGAAATTGAGACATTATTTGTTGGTGAACAAGTTCAAGTTCTTTACAGATCATCAAGCATTATTGTACTTAGTCAATAAGCCATGTAACACGGGACGATTGATATGTTGGTTTCTATTACTCATGGAGTATGACTTCGAAGTAGTAGTCAGGAATGGAAAGACACACCTTAGAGCTGACCACCTCTCAAGATTGACCATAGGAGAAACTCCTCAAGGAGTAGCGGATGAATTACCAGACGCATATTTCTTTAACCTTGAGATAGTACCAGAATGGGCTAAGCCGATAGTCCCTATTCTCACATATGGACCCAAGAATCCTAGGATAAGGATCAAAGAAGGAAAGATTACCAAGTCTCAAAGATATCAAATAATAGCAGGAAGTATATGCAAACAGGATAATCAAAAGATTCTTGCTTGTTGTGTAGATGAATCAGAACATGCGAATTGGTTGCAATCAGCACACGTAGGTGCATTAAAGCAACATCATTCAAAATATCGTACATTGGAGACTCTGCATAGACTAGGAGTATATTTGCCTTCTATGGAAGCAAATGTCTACAAGTGTAAAGAATGCCTTGTTTGTTGTGAAAGACCACTAGTAGAACATGCTACATTATATCATGTGTCTCTCACACTAGAATGGAGTTAACCTTTAGTGACATACTTGAGGACGAACACATTCCCTCAAGGAATGACCTTAGCACAACAAAGAATTCTAGAGCAAGAAGCTTAGGACTATTCACTTATTGGTGACAATCTATACAAAAGACGAAGAGACGGATACTTAAGACAATGTGTTCATGAAAGCGATTATTTGAGCGTACTAGAGACTGCACACCAAGGTG
Source organism: Ceratopteris richardii (assembly GCA_020310875.1). Classification (NCBI taxonomy): domain Eukaryota; kingdom Viridiplantae; phylum Streptophyta; class Polypodiopsida; order Polypodiales; family Pteridaceae; genus Ceratopteris; species Ceratopteris richardii. The sequence goes on along the minus strand of CM035417.1, from coordinate 8,887,861 downwards.
TTGCAGGAGGTCATTTCCGACCTGATAGGATCATCAAAGCCATACTATTTGCAGGATTATGGTGGCCCACTCTTCACATGGATGCACATACCTATGTAAAGAGATGTGTTGTGTGCCAGAGAACTTAATTTCCTACTCGCAGAGATGAAATGCCATTGAAACCCATGATGGGAGGACGTGCATTCTCTAAGTGGGGTATAGACTTTGTAGGACCCATTAACCCCCCTGCAAAAGGCACACATGCTGAATACATCATTGTCGTGACAGATTATCTTACCAAATGGGTAGAGGCAAAGGCCACAAAAAATAATGATGCACACACGACTGCAAAATTCTTATTTGAAAATGTGTTTACAAGATATGGATTGCCAATAGAGTTAGCAAGCGATCGAGGAACTCACTTTCTAAACCAAGTCATTGAATATTTGTTACAGGATTTTATGGTGATTCACAAGAAATCCGCACCATATCATCCTCAGGCCAATGGTCAAGAAGAAAGTACTAACAAGATCCTTTGTAACGTACTGCCGAAACTCGTGAACAACAAATGTTCAGATTGGGACAAACAGTTACACAATGCTGTTTGGGCATATCGAGTGGCCCACAAGATCGTACTCAATGCAACTCCCTTTCAGATGGTTTTTGGTCAGAATGTTGTGCTTCCTTTGGACTTCTTGATACCGACCCTTAAGGTTGCACAAGGACATCAGTGGACGGGCCATGAATTATCATCAAAGACAATGGACTTGGAACGATTAGGAGAAACCAGGCTGAAAGCAGCAGCGGGAATATACACAGCAAAGAAGCGACATAAAGCATATTTTGATGCACATGTGAAAGATAAAGACTTAAAAGAAGGAGACTTAGTCCTAGTGTATACGCTGAAACAACATGCACCAAAGTTAGAAAAGCGAGGTTATGGACCTATGATCATTAACAGACTCTCGACAAGTGGAGTAGTACAATTAGCCACCCTAGAGGGAGACATAATTCCTAATTACATTAGTGGTTGTAGAGTTAGGCTATACCAGAAACCTCTTACTCAGGATATGCTTAGACGACTCACATTGGCAAAGAAGTGTAAGGAGGAAAAAAATAGAATACGAGCTGAGGCTCAGGCAGAAGCTATAGAATGCATTAAGCGCATGAAGTTAAGAAGACAAGGACTAGGGAGAGAACACTATAACCATCTGGAAACAACACCCAGATATCCCATGGCCATGTGTCAAGTAAAGTCAACCACTCATCCTAGCATACTCGATATGAGACCATTCATTACAGTCAAGCTAGAGCATGGCAACCCTTGCCACAAGCTCAGGGCTTTAATTGACTCAGGTGCTGCGACGAGTGCGATTAGATGGTCCCACTATAAGTACTCAGGAATAGAAATGCGCCCAATTGAGGCGTACCTCATAGGGCTAGGAGGCATGGAAACCCCTTGCATGGGCGAGGTGGACCTTCCTATCCTCATAAACGAAGTGACCATGACAGCAAAGCTACTAGTGTGCCATGATGAGGACCTGATAGAACCCCTAATCCTTGGCCAAGATTGGCTATACGATCACTCAGTGGACCTAAATCTTAGAAAAGGCTCCTTGCAGATTGGAACCTTAGATCAGTAGTGAGTGATACCGCTTGACTTCCCTAACAACACTCCGCTTGAGGTATATAACCCTAGACCCTATGAAACGCTTGCGACGGAGGACCAGAAGATATTTGGCCAAATCCCTCGGTTAAGCAGGCTCCCTCCAAAGTCAACCCATGAGAGCTTGCCGATGGATAGGGGCCAAACAAAAGGATGTCAAGAGATTTTCCCCCGATCTTCCAGTAGCGGAAAAATGGGACCATTGTAGGACAGATGGGGATAATCAGTGGTCAGGTGGACTGCATCAGCAACCACATGGGCAAAACACCCTGCAGTGCCCATCCTTCCACACTTACTTTGGACTGGCCTAGATTAATAGTACAAAGCGGAGCACTTCCTAATGGGCAGGTTTCGCAAGTGTTGGACCTCCCTTCTTTTCCAAAGCAGAGTGTCCATCCGACCTCTTAACCTCAACCACAAAGGAGTCATCCACAATGGAGGAACCCAGACCGACAACCATATCAGACGACACAAAGAAAGCAGCAGTGTCAATATCACAAAGCAAGAGGCACGCGACAAATATGGATGCCAAAAGGACATCAACCACCGATAGATTTCAACAATGCGGACAATAACAAGAAGAAGTTACAATAGAATCAGAAGTAGTATCCAAAGCCTTTTCGACCTTATTCTACGAGTACAAAGATTCGACGAATTTGGATCGCCAAGAAGTACCTCATGAATCGATCCACACCCACACAGATTCGGTTACCGAGACAGTGTATTATAGCTCAACCCTCAAGCCATGTAATATATACCCCTCAAAAATCTCTTCACCCTTCAATACCACCACATCTGATATCACCTTTTGTCCCTCAGCAGAAACATATCAACTGCTCAGAAACTCTTAGGAACTAGATACCGAAACATATCCAAACGTCTTCTCTGACCCCCTTATCTAACATAACTCCCACCATGACTAATCTCCAACCTTGTCATAACTCATTCACAACTGAAGCTTGTACAAATCCACACACTATAACCCAACATCACTTGTAATAACATCTCATCAAGAAAGGTATGCATTATCTGAAGCATATAGGTGTCTAGAGACCTACACTAGTTTTGCGAACATCATTCCATAAACCACATCACAACACTCGGGTACACGGGTTACACATCGGTTATGGAAAGGCATTGCGGTCTCACTTTAATGGGATCATGATTAATTTCCATGCTAATGTATTAATCTTTTGTAGCAGATCTTCTACACTCTCGCATCACTCATCATGCAGGCAGAAGGACCACCTGAAGCTGGCCCGAGTGTACCTACGGTAAATATTGGCGAGTTATTGGCAGAGCCTCATCCCACGAAACAATCACCAAAATTTCAAGGATTCTTAGGACCTATGCCAATTGATGAACCTCCTAGAGGATACACAAAAAAGGTCCATCGCAATTCACACTGGTTCCGAGGTTTAGCAGGCCCATTGGCAGATGCAGATTTCATTTTTGAGGCCAATTTGACTTTTGATACCCGTACGTGGGGCAAGTACTAGTTTTACTCAAGAGAGTTTGAAGCACTACAGAACACAGAAGACCTGAAGCATGTTTGGGCGAGAGCTGGCTTCATTGAATACTTTAGTGACCCACTGCCGAAACCAGACTTCTACAGATGCTACTACCTAGTAACAACTTTGACAGCTTCGGAGAACAAGGATTTGCCAGGCACATTCATTTTGCCATCCTTCATAAATGACCCGCCCTTTAAGAAGTTTTATCTTTCCAAAGACTTGATTAGAGCTGCAATCAAGATACATGGAACCCACATGACGACAGAGCGCGAAAGGCTAATTCGAGAGCCTATGAAGCATGGAGACGTTACAAAATGGGAAGATATTTCGGCAATCACACCTAAGCTCTCTAAGCCACTAAGAATATGTATGCAACATTTCACATTTCCAGCTCAGGACTGATTCACCATGCCCCACAAACGCATTTGTTTTGGTTTATATTTAGCTTGTATTGGGCCCCAAACAGTTGATCTAGCGAGTTTGATCACTGATCAGTTATACTTAGCACAATACAGATGGGAAAGGAAAAAGATAATCCATGGATGTTGCACTCTCATGAGAATTGTGTATATGTGTTTGGCATATGATTTGCCAATAGAGCATGCAATGAAAAATGAAGAGTTAAAGGCATTTAAAGGGACAGCCAAGAAAACTAGGAAATCTAGCAAGCGACAAGCAGGAAAGTGCATGAGAGGATCTATCCCATGCCTACAAGTTCCAGAGTCCCCATCACCTCAACCCTCTCCAGAGAAATCTCCTACGGAACCCCCTGTAGTGATACAACTTATTCGCATATGCCTGTCACGATCTCTTATTACAGAAGGCACTATCATTGCAGTTACCTCATAGGCAACATCAGTTCAAGAACCTACCACCACGACAACAGAAGTTCCCACCACTATTGATGCGGAAGTGTTTTCTTTTCCGATACCTAACCTGGAAGCGGAACCCATAGATACAATGTTTGATTTTGAAATGCCGGATGCTTTGTCAAATGAATTTGAGTTTTTTGAAGGCCAGATTTTCTCTCAAGAATATGAACGACCAAGCTACCCTACCACTCCGCTTGATCAACAACAAGAACAAGTAGTATCCAGCTCAGCCGAAGAAAGGGCAGAAAGAGATGATGATGACGGAGATGATGAAGCCAGCTAGGGCACTCAAGAATCTCAAGAGAATGTGCAGATGGATGAACAAGAACAGCACACTGATACCCAGGGTGACACTAGCACTTATGAAGAAACATTTGAAGCAGCTACCTACACCTTGGCAATTAAGAAGCTATACCGAACCATGGAAAAAGTTTGGGCACGTAAAAAGCTATCTGAGGAAGAAAGCCAAGCGCTTATAGAACAAGAACTTGTCGAAGGAGGCTTTGAAGAAGCATATATCAAAGGCTTCAGAGAACTTGTTAAATCAGTGGGCACAAATGAAGCATTAAGATATTTGCAGCGAAAGCTATTACTGTAATTTGACCTGCACAGAGTTCGTTTACTAACAAAACCCAATCAATTCATTCGTGTACCAACACAGCCCCAATCTTCAGAACAGGCCAAGGAAGCCCGTCTCATCCCTGATGAATCTTTGGCAGAAGAAACAATCGTCATCGACTCTCCACCTGACGCTACTATTGTACATACCACCATTGTTACCAAAGTACCCACCGCTCCTCCTTCACCTCCCATCCATCCAGTTTCTCCTATACACCCTATCTCTCTTAGACAATCCACATCCCTCGACATTGGAGTAGCTAAAGCCCTTGTTGCTCCGATTCCTCTAACCCTTTCTGCACCTATGCAACCCAACTTACCTCCTCTAACATCCACCTTTCTATCCACTCCATTTCTCCATCCATCCTTTCCTTCCTTCCCCACACCTCCAAGACACCTATTTCCATTTCCACCTCCATTGACTTTTTCCCCAGTCTCACCTCCCCGACACACCGGAATTCCTCTTTCCCCTTTCCACCAAGCAGTACAAGAGACCCCATCTGTAAATTACTCTGCCACTTTTGTAAATCTTGTATTTACACCCACGCACGCACCCACTATCACTCCACTATTTACAATCACGGCACTCGACACCATGTCCAGTGACATGGACATATCACCACCCACTGCACCACCACTCACCTCATTTATTGCACCCTCACATTTAGGCACAACACATTTTTCCACTGTTACCACTACATCCACATTCCCATCCCTATTTCCCCTTGCACCCACACCCACCACATCTGCATTCACCACACCACTAATCTTATCACCCACCATCGACACCACATTTCGCCAGATGTTCACATGCATGACTCAAGTGAGAGATGAATTTGCATCTCTTGGAACTAGTTACCACACGGTGCAGAAGACCACGAACGATTTACAATCGCAGCTAAATTCATTGTCGATCGAGAATGCCTCACTAAACACCCGATACCAAGAGCTCTACAAGGCCTATCATAAACTCGAACTAGAAAGTGAATAAAAGACCAAAGAGGCCATCACTGGCATAGACAACTTGTTGCGGGCTCAGACTATTCGCAATGCAATGCTTATGAGAAACATGGGATTACTCAAACGACACTTAGTAGTAGCGAAAGAAGAAAACCAACGTCTACAGGAACAGAATAGAGAGAACTTGGAAGCTTCTCTAGATCGACGAGATGTGTCCCTGAGCCCCAGTTTCTTCAAAGTTGTCCCCTCTGAATCTATGAAGATGTTATTGGAAGATCATGTCAGATTATTAGAGAACTGACAGTATGAATGAAGAATTCAAGAATCTCAAAGAAGATCACAAAGTGCTCTAATTGAGAGCACCTGTACAACAAGGACTACCAGCTCCTGTGGACCCATCCCCTGAAAATCATCAAGGAACTCAACGCATTACGGGCCAAGGTATTAACTCTTCAATCACAAATAGCAATATATGAAGCACCACCCAGGCCAGATTCCCCACCGGAACTACCAGCAGATAAAGAAACAGTCACTATCTCGGTGGAGGACACTTTTGAAGAAGCATATGAACCCCAACCCATCCCAAACAGACACGTCACGGTCGAAGGCTAGACAACTTTTGAACTTCCTACTCCTCCATGGATGAGGACGGTTGAAGAGCTTGGAAAAACCCACTCCGCTCGTGTGGAAGCACAATTACATGCGATGGCAATGATTAAAGAATGGATATTACAATCATCGTATTTTGCACACTTGGCCCCTCGCAGGTACATATCTGGGCAGGAGCTACAATATAAGCCGTATTAATGGCAGAATATCAATTGGCCATCGAAAATCAAACAGGCAAGAATCCCTCCCCAAAACTCAATTTGAGCCTGAAGGCTTGCCAACAGATGCGCAGCGGGGAGAAATATATCAACCAACTTGGCGACAGGACTTATTACAATGAGTACTTGGGCCAAGGCACCACTCCACTTGAAGTACAACCCATGTTGGGGATCTATGCCACGTCGTCGCACCTGGAAGGCATTTGCCATTAAAGTACAGAACAACAAGCAATGCCAGGATTGGCTCAATTACCCATATTTCAGACCACCCACAGGACCACCAACACTTCGATACATGATGGCAACGATTCGTCACTCGCTCCCTCGCTTACGAAGAATGGATGATGTAGCAGTGCATATGACTGTCAAAATATTTGACATGATGCAGATGGTATTCAAAGTCTTCTGTCGCGGCAAGGCACCACATGTGAACACCCCAGGTTTTGAGCATGGAAATCTAGATTGGCTTATGACATGATTACGACACCATTCCTCCGGGTGTGTTATGCCTGGCACTGTCGAATCAAATACTTATCGGCAGGATATAAGCAGACCTTCAAAGAAATGTTCACTATCGGTTTTTAGGAGTATCACTCAGAGGTGTTCATAAGCAGGCCTACACATCTACTGCAATTATTCGCCTGTGAATAACTGGTGTACTTCACACATTATAGACTCCCGCCACCAGAGGAACCTCAACCCATCAATTGGGAAAAACTCGAAACTGATCTAGCAAAAGGTATCCGCATTTGAGAACACACCCTCGCTCATGACCTACTACAAAATTATATCCAACAGACCCCACAACAAGGTTCTGTCAAGGATGACAGAAGCGAGAGGGAGGGGGGTGTTGGCACTAGCTAGAGGCATAAACATCACAGAAGCATGTAAAGATAGAGCACAATGAAGTAGTGGGGAGCCATTCAAATAATTTTGTTGAAGTAGTGGGGAGCCATTCAAATCATTTTTTCAAACAAATATGTTTCAAAATACTTTTTCAAAAACCTCCAACAGTGATTTTCATCACTTTTGTACCATATGTAATATAAAGAAACCCTTTTGGTAATTTACAGCTCCATTTTGTGCAAGCCTAGGAGTCCTCAAGCTTGAGGAGCTTAAGTAGAATGAGCGTACCAATTTTGGCTATTTTTAGACACCGTTTACCCTTTTAAATAGCACCTAGAACCTATTTTTTAACTATGCCAGCCACTAGATGTGAAACCGGTCAAAACTAGTCTAGAATCTATAAAAAGAGCTAGAGAGCTCATTTTTGAGGTTGATTAGTGTGAGCTTAGAGCTATTTTGAGCTTGTAATTGATCTTAAGCAATAGAGTCTAGTATTCGACCTTCCATTGTGTCTTGCTTGTCTCTTCATAGTGTGTGTGTGTGTATGTGTGTGTGCATCTCCATGCTTCTCACCTTCACTCTCACTTCATCTCATATTCACGATCTTCATATCACTCCTATCTCTTCCGCGGATTGATGTTAAGGAGGTGGAGCTTCTTAATGTGGTTCTCACCATTATGCTAGAGCAACAACTGTCCTCTACATCCTACATGATTCAGATGTTGACATTGGTCTTGGTTAATGTTTCCTTTTCCACTTCGAAGTCTCCACCTCTGCCTCTTCCTGTACCAAAGTAGAATACCTACTTAGAACTAGGTTTTCCTTGGGAGTTTGAGTCCTCACCACGATTCTTTTCTTCAATAATCAACATGGACACCATATCATCAAAATTTAGAATATTTTCCCTAGTCTGTATAAAAGTTTTGAACTGCTTATATGCAGCTCCTAGACCACGAAAGCACACTTCTACCTTGTCATCATCTACATTTATGCCAATAGATCCAAGTGACTCACATATGCTTTTGATTTTTAGGGTGGTCACTTACCAACATGCCCTTTTTCTCCAATGTATACAACTCATTCTTGAGTTGTAATTTCTGTGCCTTTGTATTGGTCTCATACAAAGTGACCAAACTATTCCAAGAATCTTTCGGAGCCTTGGCATCCTATATGTGGTCCAATCATGCTATCCTATATGCTAACATATAGCCAATACATTACCTTCTGTGCTCCTTGATTCCATTCCTTGTATGCTCTTAACTTGTTTGTAGTGTGATTCCTCTCTGGTAACTGCATAGCATTTTCATTCTCTCCTTTGATGTACTTCTAGTAGCCTTTTCCCATTAGGAAATTTGTCATACGGAATCTCCAAGATGGAAGTTTTTCTTGTCCAGCTTATCGCTCATAAGTTGACCATTCCATCTGCATTTTCCATTTATGTAGCAATTCTCAACACTACAAAACACTACAAGCAGCACTTCTGCTTGAACATTGTTGCACTATGACCTAACAATTCAATCTTATAAAAACATAGTTCTTGTGTATCAGCAATATACGAAATTGCTTGAAGTTTTGGATCTGGAATATATGAGTGTTGCCAAACAGAATGCAAATTACAGTTTTGCAAACTCACCTAGTTTTTTTGTGGGTCCCACCTTACGGGCTCGAAATAGAGGTCGAGATGGCTCCGAAACTCTGATGTGATAAAAACGAGTGACATGAGGTCGTTTGTGAATTGCTCTTTCTCCACACCTTCTCACGTACTTTTCGTGCCAATTTTCATAGCAATTTGAGGTCATTTGTGAATTGCACTTTCTCCACGCCTTCTCATGTACTCTTCACTATCGGCCTTCTCCACGAGCTCTTTATAGCCACACTAGCTATGATACCATGTCACAAGGAAGGAGATAAGGAAGAGAGCTCTCACACACAATCTCACAATCAAAGAGAAGCACACACATAGATTGAGGCAAGGAAGAATGATCTTCTTCTTTTTCTTCTATTACATAAAAGGAATGTACAAAAATGACATAAAAACAACAATACAATAAGTGCAATATATAAAGAAGAGTACAGAAGGAAAAACCTAATGTCCATGAATGAGTGAGCTCGCAAGAAAAAAAAAGTGCCATCATTCTCGATAGATAAATCTAATAAAGCTCAATGAAATATCCCTAACATATATCGACGTGACCACTATACATGTCAGAGAATAAAAAAGTGATACGTGTCATCCTAGATCATCACATGTTGAGCTTGATATCTCAACAACCTCTACATGGAATTAGAGTTATACCACTAGCCCACCACTCATCACTCACTCATTTATTTCTTTTTCTTACATGGTATTAGAGCATAGGAAGGTACAGAAGATTGCAGAGATCATGGAGGCCAAGGAATCAACTCTAGCATTTTTGGAAGGAATGCTTCAACAATCAAGCTTGTGAGAGATAAATGCTTCAACTCCAAATTTTATGCTAGGCAAAGGCTCCAACATTGGAGTTCTTGGAAGGCAAAGGCTTCAGTGCTATAGCTTGTGGGAGTTAAAGGCTTCAACAGTAGAGTTCTTGGGAGGAAGAGGTTTCAAGGCTTCAAGTTCATGGGACACAAAGGCTTCAACACTATGGAGGTGTTATCATCTAGGAGTGGAAGTGGAAGTGGAGTTGGTGAAATGGATTTGGAAATGCAAACACTATGGGTTCATCCACCAACCTTTAGTGAAGGAAAGTTAGATGGCACAAACTATTTTCTTTGAAGTTCAAGATTATAGTTATTCTTGATTCTTATGATATTTTGGAGATGGTGATGGGAAGTGAGAAAGAGCCACAAACTACCTTTGACCCATTGGATTCAAGTATGGGAATTCTCTCATATGCAAAGCTTCAACAAGATTGAAAGATACAGAATAGCAAATACACTACATTATATAGTGAACAATTGTGTGGACTCTATTCTACCTCTTATTCAACATACATCCAAGGCAAGTGAGGCATGGAGTACATTGAAGGGTCACTATGAGGTAAGAAACCAAACATGCATTCAAAATTTAGAAAATCAATTGGAAGGAGAGAATTTTGTAGAAGGCGAGAATGTTAAGGCATTGATTACTCAAATCAAGAAGCCATGTGGTGGAATGGCTTTTGAAGGGATAGAGAATACTAGCAAGGGGCTAGCTCAAAGGTGTCTACTCTCAACATTCATGTGAAACCTCAAACTTTGATATTTCAGGCATTTTACTCAATACCAATGGAAGAGGATTTGCATCTTAAAGCCCAAGTAAGAAGTAGCCAAGGAAATGGTACATTCTCCACCAATGCATCAGGTAAAGATGGTTCCTCAACCAAAGGAAAGAGTGCAAAGAGGAGTAGTAAAAAAAATATTCAAGGACAATGCTTCCATTGCAAAATGAAGGGAGATACAATTGCAGATTGTTATGTCAAGAGGATAGATGAAGAGGCTAAGGAGGAGATAATAGCTACAACTCAAGAGACATTGGTATGCTCCTCAACACAAGAAGAGTCCATTATGGATTCGTGGGTACTAGAAAATGATGCATCTTGCCACATTTCCAATGAGAGAGTCACTATAGTTCTATGCAACCTAAAAAAGAACCCATCATAGTGATAGGGATAGTATGGAAGGAGATGCAACAACAAAGTAATGTTATTCATCACTTACCTATAGTAAATGGAATGGAGGAACCTTATAGAGCTTGTATGATAGGCAAGCCACACAAGGAGACATTCCCACAAGAAAGCAAGAGTAGGTCAAAGGCTCCTCTGGTGTTGGTATATGCTAACTTGTATGGTAAGATGCCTATGTTGGAAGAGATGGATGGATACCTCAAGGAAGTGAGGTGGTACTGCTAAATCTACTTTGTACCTCACCTAATACACTTGAGGGTTATGTAGTAGGCCCTATTAGCTTGCAAATGACACAAAGAAACTACCTATCTACTTTGGAGTTGATGCTTGAAACAACTGAATCAAAACAGACTACCTCATGAATAGCTAGTGTCACAAAACTTGCTATTTTAGTCTATACACTTGCTGGTTCTTTTGCTCAGTGCTCACTATATAGTAACAATTGATGAAATTCCTTTTGAGGAAACTCAATTAGCTTAGATAGATAAATATTGCAAGTGGAAGCATCTAAAATAATAAACTATGCTCTGAGAAATAAGTTTAGCAATCCAAAGCTTAGCCCCAACGTTTTAGGGACTCAACAGTAGATGACCCATGAGTACTTTAATGATGATTTCTCTCAGATGTCTGGACCAAATGCCTTGAAATTTTGATAAAGTACATTAGACTTTAAGCTGGCTCCAACAAGCTATAGATCATGCAAAATGGTTGAGAACGCACTCAGATATGACCAGAGAAAGTTCACTATTCTGAGTAGTCATAGCACAGAAGTAGATAGTGATGATCAACGAACTATATGTATTATAACACATGATTATACAAAATCATTGGCATTGAAATGATGCTCAATGATGGTGGAATGAGTAAGCTATGGTGTAAGATACTCAAACTCTACAATTATTCAAGAAATGAGCTGCAAGATGAGGCCACAAGTGATGGAGAGTGTTAATCTCCAAAAGAACAAGCTACTCTTGAAGTTAGAGCACCTCTATATCAAGAGTAACTCAAAACCTTTACCAATTTAGAGGATCAATAATCAGTTATCAAAATGTGAAGAAGATGACTACACAGAAAGTTTGTTGCACATAGCTCACTCAATGACTTATCAAATGTGTAAATGTTTTGATAAAACTTTGCACAAAGTGTCACCTATAGTTTGCACACCTCCTCCAAGTTAAATCATTCCAAAAGACTCAGTAGGTCTTGAGAAATGATCTTAACAAGTTACCTATATCTAAAACTGTAGTTCTTTACAGTCGACTTTGAAAGCTACAACTTCTAAAGCTTGGTTCTCTCAAAGCAGAACCCGTTTATGCAAATGCTTTTAGCCATAGATGGCTTACCTTCCAACTTATATTTTGATGCCTCATTTGTGCAAAACTTTACACTGTGCACTGAGAAATGATCAATTCTTTGACCATCGAGATTGCACCTATTTTAGAAGACATTTAATACTTCTTCACATATGAATGTTCCTACTCATAATTCTCACAGCCTGTTTACAATTAGGCTCTCAAAGTTTAACCATAGACTCATTAACTATGGAATTAGACACCTACAAAAGGATTCTTGAAATGATCAAAAATAGAAGGAGAACTCTCAGAAATATCGGGCGCAACTATTCTTCATTTCTGGAAAAACTTTACATCTGAGTGACGAGAGAGATCTTACTCACTTCTAAAGTGTCTTATGACACATACAACTTCTAATTTCTCTATTCACATGCTCTCTCATATTTTCCCTGACATTTTCCTTGTATATATAGGCAAATATGTACAAGCTCATAAATATACAAAAGTATAAGTGAGCTAACTCTAAGTTAATGTACATATGTGTACATATCTTCATTGTCTGAACATATACTTTCTTCATGCTTCCTAACTTGATCTTTTCTTCAATCCTTGACTTCAGTACTTCATCAAAATTTCAATTGTTGATTGCCTTGCACCAACAGCTCCCCCTCAATCATCAATTGAGGTTTTCTCTAACTTCTTTATACCTGCCATGTCTTTGAATCTCTGCTGCTTTGATCCATCCAAGATTTTGGTTAGCATATTAGCTATCTGATCTTTTGTTGAAGTATGTATAACTTCAATCTCTTTATCCATCACCTTCTCTCTTAGAAAATGATACTGAATCTCAATGTGTTTAGTCCTGGCATGAATAACAAGATTAGCAGCCAAATACAATGAACTCATGTTATCTCCATGAATAGTGGGTGTACTCTAAGTAATGTCAAAACTCTTCATAAGAGTCTTAAGCCATATCACTTCCTTTGCAGCTTCAACCATACCTTTGTACTCAGCCTCTGTAGATGATAAAGCAACTGTGTGTTGCTTCTTTGAAAACCATGAAATTAACTTATCTCCCACATAACACAAGTATCCATAAGTTGATCTTCTATCATCAGGATTACCTGCCCAATCTGTATCACTATATATCTTGATGTTTGTATCTGATGTAAAACCATAATACAAACCTTCTTTGAGTGTACCCTTGTTGAAGCTGAAGGTCAAGGACAAAGCACAGGAGCACATCAAAGAGAGTGTTGAAGCTGAAGGTCAAGGACAAAGCATAGGAGCACATCAAAGTGGTGGACACACAAGAAGAAGGAGCAAGTAGGGAGCTCCAAGAAGTGTATGACAAATTTTTAGAAGAAATCCCTATAAAAATAGTGATTTTGATCACTAAAAACCATTGTCAATACCATTTTCTATTTTTGTAACTCCATTTTGTTCAAGTCGAGGAGTCATCGAGCTTGAGGAGTATTAGAAGTATCATCCTACCAATTTTCATAATTTTTAGATTTCATTTGAGCCCTCAAATATGCCCTGGAACCTAATTTTTAACTAGGCTGGACACTAGGTCTCGATAGGGCCAAAACTAATCCAAAAACTATAAAAAGAGCTAGAGAGCTCATTTTTGAGGTTAGCTTGTTAGAGAATAGAGCTTTGTAAGAGAACTCTTTTGCAATCGAAGCTTTCCATTGTTCCTCTCTTTGATCTTACTGTGTGCACGTGTGTGTATGTGTGTGCATGTTTATGTGCTTTCACGCACGCACTTGTGCCTTCACTTGCTCGTGGTCTTCATACTGGTCCTTACGTCTCCGCGGATTGACAAGTAAAGGAGGTGGTGCTTACGCTTGAGCTACAACCCTTAATGTACCTCAACAGTCTTTGTCCTGCAATCCAATGTTCTTTCCTAGGACAATGCATGCATTGAGACAACACTCCAACTGCATATGACAAATCAGGCCTAGATAATGTAGCATAGATCAAACTACCAACCAAACTTTGATATAGCTTCATGTCCTTGAACTCTTCTCCTCCATATCTGCTCAATTTGTGATTCACCTCCATTGGAGTAGGTGCTACCCTGCAATCATTCATCTTAAACTTGATCAACAAGTTTTTCAAATACCTTTCTTGAGTTACATACACTCCATGTTAAGTGTATGAGATCTCCATGCCCAAGAAATATGACGTCTCCCAAGTCACTAATCTTGAACTCTTTTTCCATTTTCTTCTTTAGGCTTTGAATTCCTTTCTCATCTGGACCTGTAAGAATTATATCATCAACATATATGCACATGTAAATGAACCCATCATCACTTGCTTTAACAAGCAAGCTACTATCTGCTTTAGATACTTGAAAACCAAGTTCCTTCAAGAACTTCACAAGTCCATAATTCCATGCCCTTGGGGCTTTCTTCAAACCATACAAAGCTCTCTTGAGCTTACATACATGATCTGGATACCTTTCGTTTTTGAATCCTTGTGGTCGCTCCATGAAAACATCATCTGAAATATAACCATTTGAAAAATCATTCTTCACAATTGACATAATTTCCAACCTTTACATGCAGCAATGGCTATGAGTGTCCTGATAGTTGTCATCTTTGCCATAGGACTATAGGTCTCATCATAATCTATACCATATGTCTACGCAAACCCTTTTATAGCAAGTCTAGCTTTATACCTAGACACACTTCCATCTCCAAACCTGTTTGTCTTGTCGACCCATTTGCATCCAATGATCTTCTGACTATTTGGTTTAGGAACCAAATCCCATGTCTGATTCTCCATCAATGCATCATACTCTTCCTGCATAGCCTTCTCCCAATTTTCCTTACCTTTTGCCTCTTCATATGTAGAAGGGTCTTCATCTGCCTTTACCATATAAGCATAATCTTTGGTAGCCAAAAAAGAAGTGCCATAGCTATACCTTGTAGGTTTCCATTTATGTCTTGATGACCTTCTGAGTTCTCCATTCTTGAGGTTTCTGGTTCATCACATTGTGGATCAAACCTTGGCACTTATTCATCTTCAACCTGTACTTCATTGTTCTCCTCTTCATCAAATATTTGAACCTTTGATTTACCTTTCTTTTGATTCACAACTTCTTCATCACCTGCATAAATATTGATTGTACCTGCATACCAAGTACCTTGCTCATCAAATGTAATATCCTTTGACACAAGGAATTGTTTTGTGGATGGACTCCACAACCTATATCCCATCTGCTTATCATCATATCCAATGAACACATATTTTTCAGCTTTAGGTGCCAATTTATGCCTCAATTGAGATGGCACATATGCATATGCCAAACATCCCAATACTTTGCAATGATTTAGATTAGGTATCTTACCCCACCATGCCTCATATGGTGTCATACCCTACAAAGCTTTACATGGTAATCTACTGACCAAATATGTGGCTGTATTTATAGCCTCGGCCCACAAATAATTTGGGCAATTTTTCGCTTTCATCATGGATCTTCCAAACTCAAGAGGGGCTCTATTCCTCCTTTCTGCTACACCATTTTGTTGAGGAGAGTACCTGCAAGTAATTTCCCTTTTTATACTTGCATTCCACAAGTAATCACTGAACTCATTAGAGAAATACTCTCCCCCTCCATTTGACCTTAGTCTCTTCAAATTTTGACCTGTAATTCTCTCTGCATACACATGATAATGTTTGAATGTATTGAATACCTCTGACTTATCTTTGATCACATAGATAGTGATCCATCTGGTAGCATCATCAACATAAATCACATAATACATTGAACCATGATGGAGAGTGTTAATCTCCAAAAGAACAAGCTATCCTTGGTATTAGACCACCTCTAGACCAAGAATAACTTTAGACTCCACATAATTTTGGAAATCCACTAACACATTACCAAGAAGTTGACTAACTGTGAAGAAATCACTTCTCTGAAAAATCTGCTGCAGATTAATCACTCATTGACTAATCAATCCTGTAAAGTTTTTAACAAAACTTTGCACAATGCTTCACCTTAAGGTTGCGCACCTTCTCCAACTTAAATCTCTGCAAATGATTCAGTATACTCTGAGAAATCATACAAACAATTTACCTATGTGTAGAACACCTTCTCTGCAGTAGCGACTTTGACACCTGTAACTTCTTAGCTATAGTTCTCCCAATGTCGAACCCGTTTGATCAAGATCTTTTAGCCATAGATGGCTTACCTTCCAACTTAGATTTTAAGCCCTCACTTGTGTAAAAATTTACACCATGCACTGAGCAATGTTCATTTCTCTGAACATGAAATCTGCGCCAGTTTTGTCGACTCTCAGAACATCATCACATATGAATGTTCCTATGCAAAATTCTCTTAACTTGATGACAATTAGACTCTCAAATTCTAGCCATAGATTGATTAACTATGGACTTAGATATGTTCAGAAGGATTTCTCAAAAGATTAACTACAGAAGTAGCAGACAGCAAAACATCGAGCGCAAGATTTTCTTGATTTTCTCAAAAAGTTACAACTACATTGAAGATATGACTTCAACTAACTTTCATGTGTCCAATGACACTTTCTACAACTGATTTCTCTCTTCCTATTCTCTATCTCTTATGCCCCAACTTTTTCAAAACATTTATAGGCAAATATATACAAACTTATGACTCATTAAAAGTGTGAGTCACCTATATCTGAACTAATGTACATATGTGTACATAGCTTTGAATTTCTGAGTATGTCCTTCCTTCAAGCTTCTGAATTTGTTCTCTTCTTAATTTCTTGACTTCATTTCTTCATAAACCTTCAATTGATGATTGACATGCACCAACAGCTCCCCCTCAATCATTAATTGAGGTTCTTCTCTATCTTCTTAATTCCTGCCATATCCTTGAATCTCTGTAGCTTTGGTCCATCTAGACTTTTTGTCATCATATCTGCAAGTTGATCTTTTGTAGGAGTATGCATAACTTCAATTTCCTTATCAATGACCTTCTCTCTTAGAAAATGATACTGTATTTCAATATGCTTAGTTCTAGCATGAAACACAAGATTAGCTGCCAAGTATAGAGAACTCATATTGTCTCCACAAATAATAGGAGTACTTTGAATCACATCAAAAACCTTCATAAGTGTCTTTAGCCATATTACCTCCTTTGCAGCTTCCACCATACCTTTGTATTCTGCTTCTGTAGATGATAAAGCAACTGTATGTTGCTTCTTAGAACACCATGAAATCAATTTGTCTCCTACATAGCACAAATATCCATGTGTTGATCTTCTATCATCCACATTACGTGCCCAATCTGCATCACTATATATCTTCACTCTTGTATCAGAAGTAAATCCATAGTACAACCCTTCTCTGAGTGTACCCTTGATGTACCTAAGTACTCTTTGTCCTGCAATCCAATGTTCCTTTCTAGGACAATGCATGAATTGTGAAAGCACACCAACTGCATATGACAAATCAGGCCTTGTCAATGTAGCATAAATCAAGCTACCAACCAAACTTTGATAGAGCTTCATGTCTCTGAATTCTTCTCCTCCAATTCTAGACAATTTATGGTTCACTTCCAAAGGTGTAGGTGCAACCCTGCAATCTTCCATTTTAAATTTGGTTAGCAAATTTTTAAGATACCTTTCTTGGGTCACATATACTCCATGTTGAGTATATAAAATCTCCATTCCCAAGAAGAATGACAAGTTCCCCAAATCAATGATTTTGAACTCTTTCTCCATCTGCTTCTTGATCATTTGTATTCCTTTATCATCTGTTCCTGTAAGTATTATGTCATCAACATAAATACAAACATAAATGAATCCATCTTCACTTGCTTTGACTAGCAAGCTACTATCTGCCTTTGATGCTTGAAATCCAAGATCATTCAAGAATTTTACAAGCCTATAATTCCATGCCCTTGGGGCCTGCTTTAATCCATACAAAGCTCTCTTGAGCTTACATACATAATTTGGATTCACTTGATCTTTGAATCCATCTGGTTGCTCCATGTAAACTTCATCTGAAATGTAACCATTCAAAAAAGCATTTTTAACATCTAATTGAGATAACTTCCAACCTTTGCAAGCAGCAATTGCTATGAGAGTTCTGATGGTTGTCATCTTTGCCACAGGACTATAAGTCTCATCATAGTCCACTCCATATGTCTGTGCATACTCTTTCACAACAAGTCTTGCTTTGTACCTAGACACACTTCCATCTGCAAATCTTTTTGTTTTGTAAACCCACTTACATCCAATAATTTTCTGGCTATTAGGTTTAGGAACCAAATCCCAAGTTTGATTCTCTATCAATGCATCATACTCCTCTTGCATGGCTTCTTCCCAATTTCTCTTGCCTTTGGCTTCATCATATGTAGATGGATCTTCATCTGCTTTTACCAAATAAGCATAATCTTTAGTAGTCAAGAATGAGGTGTCATAGCTATACCTTGTAGGTTGCCATTTGTGCCTAGATGACCTCCTAACTTCTGCACTTTTTGAAGTCTCCGGTTCATCACATTCTGGATCAAACTTGGCCTCTCTTCAACTTCAACCTGTACTTCATTAGTCTCACTTTCATCAAGTAATTGAATCTTTGCCTTACCTTTCCTTTGATCCACTACTTCTTCAACATCTGCATGTACATTATATTTACCTGCATACCAAGTACCTTGCTCATCAAATGTAACATCCTTGGATACAAGGAATTGCTTTGTGGATGGACTCCACAACCTGTATCCCATTTGCTTATCATCATAACCAATGAATACATACTTTTCTGCCTTAGGCTCCAACTTATGTCTCAATTGAGATGGCACATATGCATATGCCAAACATCCAAATATTCTGCAATGATCCAAGGTAGGTTTCTTACCCCACCAAGCTTCATATGGTTTCATACCTTGCAAAGCTTTACAAGGCAATCTATTGACCAAATAAGTAGCTGTATTTACAGCCTCTGCCCACAAATAATTTGGGCAATTCTTCTCTTTCATCATGGACCTTGCAAACTCAACAAGAGTCCTATTTCTTCTTTCTGCTACCCCATTTTGTTGAGGAGAGTACCTGCAAGTAACTTCTCTCTTTATACCTGCATTCCACAAGTAATCATTGAATTCATTTGAAAAATACTCTCCCCCTCCATCTGACCTTAGTCTCTTCAATTTTTGACCTGTAATCCTTTCTGCATATACATGATAGTGTTTAAATGTATTAAACACTTCTGATTTTTCTTTAATCACATAAATTGTGATCCATCTGGTAGCATCATCAACATATATGACATAATATCTTGAACCATTTATACTAAAGTCCTTTGAAGGACCCCACACATCTGTATGCACCAACTCAAGTCTTTTTGAATACATAAACCCATGCTTGGAATAGGATTGCTTATGAGCCTTACCTAATTGACATGCCTCACATCTGTATGTCATGTGTTGACCTGCAATGTTAGGCAACCCAAGCACTGAATCATTATTAATCATGTCTTTGATACCTCTTTCATTGAAGTGTCCAAGTCTTTTGTGCCAAAGATCCAATTCTGACACCTTCTGCTCTCCATATGTGAACATAGCATGTCCAACATTTCCTTGTACCTT
This sequence comes from Ceratopteris richardii, assembly GCA_020310875.1. Taxonomy (NCBI): domain Eukaryota; kingdom Viridiplantae; phylum Streptophyta; class Polypodiopsida; order Polypodiales; family Pteridaceae; genus Ceratopteris; species Ceratopteris richardii. Next base: position 8,868,058 of record CM035417.1, on the reverse strand, counting down.
CAATGTGAAGAGCCTTCCTTCTTTCTTCCCTGTAACAACCTGTTTATACCCTTGACTAGGGTCTTCAACATGACTCCATCATTGGTGAATCTTACCTCATATCCTTTTTCCACAATTTGACCTACACTGATCAAATTCTTTGGAATTGTGGGAACATAAAGAACCTTACTCAGAAGAGTGCTCCCATCTTTAGCCTTGACTGAACCAATTGACTTTACCTTATGCTTTGTATTATCACCTGTCTGAACTGTAAGGTTAATTGCATTATGATCTAGATCAGTCATCAAAGCAATATTTCCACTTAAATGATTACTACATCCTGAATCAATGTAGAACACTCTCATGTCCTCATGTGAGGTTTCATATGTTGCATTCATAATGAGAGTCGAATCCTCCTTCTGATCTGATGCATAGTTGTAGTAGGTGTTATTATAGGATTGATTTTGGAAGCTTCTTCCTCCACCTCTTCCAAAAGAATTCCTACCACCTTATGTACTTGAGCCACGAAGACTCAAGGACTTGTGCCAATGAGACTATACCTCAATTGCCACACAAGTGCATATAGTGGGATCTTTAACACACATTTAAATGTCAATCCTAAGGAGCGACTTACCAAGTGTATGAAGACGTGTGCACACGTGATGGAAAATGAAGTGGTTTATCTAATCACGCATGAGAAAAGACTACTACCTCTCACACCTACTGAAATACTGAAAGTGTTGCCGCAAGCCTCTTTTCAGCAGTTTTGGTATTTTGAGGTTTTCTCCCAGCCCAGAACTCCGAACATAGGCAATACGGTACTCGTTTCGAAGCTCTCGACGAGACGCATCCAATGGTGGTGGTTTCACTCAATTCTGACCACTCTGCTTCAAGTTATGGCACAAACAGTGAATTACGGGAGTCACAAACACCCGCGCCACAGCTTCTCCTAGCTTACGCACGCACTACAGCAGCTCAAAACAAAGGGGAAGGGGTAGATAACAGTCCTACACATGCATTTCAAGCATCACACACACATACAAGAGCAAAATGAAGATCCAAATCAGCAAGAAAGAGGCAAACTCGAAAATTCAGAAGTGCTCCTTCTTCACCATGACAAAAAGTTCTCTACAAAGAGTCACTTTTGACTTATATACTAGTGCCCTAAGTTTGGTCCTTTCACACAAGAGACCGGCACTTTATTCACTAAAAGACTAATTTCCTACTATTGTACATGGGTAAATCACTAATCTTCTGTGGGGATGCATCTAGAGGACTCCTCTAGTGCATTTACAATGGAAAATATATACAAGAGTGGTTATGATACAAAACTTGTGTGTCCAAATCGGAAAAATTTTGGGGCCCGTCTTTTTCTCTGCTTTGTGCGCTCTTTAGCTCTGCAACACTCTCCCCCTCTTCGTCTCTGTCGTCCCTTGACAGGCTTTGCTTCGCGCACGCATCCAGTGGTCTGTGTTGCCTGATTCTTGATCTTGCATTACGTTTTAGAGGCGCTCTGCTTTTCTCCGCACGCTTCCCTTGGTCAGTGTTGTCTGTAGTTAAACAGACATGCAGATTCGATGGCCTTCTTGATTCAAGCTCTACTACTCGAGAGCCTGTTGCACTTGTCTCGCCTGTTGACTTGGGTTGCCACGCACGCCACCAGTGACTAGGAATGTGCTGTTCTTAGTCACCCTCTTAAACTTTTCAGCCTCTACTTCTTTATAACTTTTGGTCCTCTGATTTGTCCTGGTTGCACACATCTGACCCTGTTGTATTGCTTTGAGGCTGTTTACTTCTTTCCACCGTGCATGACCTGGATGATTTCTCTTTTTGCCTGGTGCGTGCCCCTGCGGGGCTCTGTGCAGAGATGGGTAATGCGCCCCTGCGGGGCTTCCTGCAGAGATGTGTATTTATTGCACTGTCTTAGACTTTGATTTTCTTCTTCTTTTCTTTTTGCTTGATTGTCCCTCTACACATCCCTCCTCCTGAACTCTGTCGTCCTCGACAGGCTTTCTGAGGCGACGTGTGTATGTTTGAATGGCGGTTTGCTCTCGTTGGTTCAGCAGATTTGCGTGACATAACATGAATTCCTTCCATTGCGTTGACTTTACTCCGTCTTCTGGCGCCTGTCTATGATCAGCAAAGAAACTTGTTTCGTAGGCCACCAGCCTTGCATTCAAATTGGAAGTCATTTTAACAAAAATTTCTGAATCCATTTCAAAGAAGCCTGTAAAGAATGCTTCTTCGAAAGTTTGCATATATGTCGATGGCAAAAACATGAGACGAGAGTAATAGGCCATGATGGTGAGGCGGCTCGGAATGGTCGATAAATCAAAAATAAGAGCCTCAGACCCTTACGTAATGCCGATGAAATTCAAGAATGTATATTTAGCATGCTGGAACACCTTCAACACTGTAATGAGCATGCTGAATATTTTGTTGGTCATCTTGACGGCTAAGTCCGGAACTGTAGCATACCTTGCAATCCAAAATTCCATTGTCTTCACCATATATTCTTCTATAGGTAAGTAATTATGTGGCGGACTAGGTAGTAACGGATAGTTAAGCCACTGATTATTGATATTGCCTTGACGCTGTCCTTCCCAAAATTGCGTCCAAGAGCGTCTGCGGGGTACAGGACAAAAAGATGGATTTACCTGAAGTGCATATGGTGATGCTTCCCACTGTACCCGCAATGTTGGATTCTTCTCCAAAATTTTTCTTCGCCATATCGGATCCGCCTTGTCAAATTCCTCTTGAGTATAATTGAAAGTGTCATGCTGGAATTGAAGGTTGTGGTCCGGATCTTTGTTCGTTGCAGACTTTATATACATCCGCGTCTGTTCTTTAAGTAGACCGTATGGTACATTGAATGGCTTCAAAATTTGATCTAAGTGTTTGTTTTCTATCTGAGCTTCTTTCATTATCTGGATAATTTGATCTTCAAAATCAGCGGTGAGCTGGGACACCAGTAGTGCCCTTTCTGGTCTGCTCAGTTCTGCAATTTCTCGTGTGTTAGGTTCTAATGGAACCTCCTTTTCCGCCCTTATTCGTGAATGATACGTGGGGGGAGAGAGAGGACGTACCTCAGTCTCCACAGCAGTCTCCGCAGCATGTGGAACTACTGGTGTCCCCTGCTTTCCTTCTAGCTCTATCTGCTCCTGAAGCCATTTGATGATTTCATCCTTATTCTTAAGTTCTTCTTCAGCCTTTGTAATCTTTTCCTGATGTTTGATTAATTCCTGTGCAACTATGTGCATATGATCTGTGTCTTCTTTGCACTGTTGGAAATATTCCTTCTCTGCTTTTTTCCATTTCTTGCGTAGAGCTGCAGTGTCATTCATATACCTTTGTTCCCAATCAGCAATGATTTCTTGCTCCTGTTTGAGCTGATCTGCCATCTTGGTTATCTTTTCTTCCATTTCTTTTAGATCCTCGTTTGATTTATCAGTCTCTGCCGGTGGTTGATCACTGAGGAGAGCTGTCATGAGCTCCTTGTTCCTGCTCCTTAAGTGGTCTGCTTCCTCCATACTCACCTTGAGCTGAGATTCGAGTACTTTACTACGAGCGTGGATCCTTGTTTTCTCTTTTTCGGTCATGTCTAGTTTCTTCGTGAGCTCCAAAACTTGTTCTTTGAGTTTGGCATTTTCCGTTTCTAATATTCTGTATTGTGTTTTGGTCGTTTTTATCTCCTCGTGTTTCTTTAGAACTTGAGCTTCTGCTTTTGATAATTTTTTAGCCAGATTCATACCTTCTTTTTGAAGCTCCTGCTTTTCGAGCATGGCTTGGTCGTAATCTTCATCAGCATCAAGCATCAATTGTTGAGTGTCTAGTGCAGTGCGAATCATATCCTGCACCACAGGCTTGAGCTGAGCTATATCAACATTCAGCCATGTCTTTGGTATGTCTGGGGTCTCTCCTGTTTGTACATCCTGTCCCATTGCGACGTGGATCGTTTCATTGTGTGGTTGTCGGACCTGTAGTTGTACTTGCGGTTCTGCGTCATCTTCCACCACCTTACGAACCTTCGTGGCACTCCCTTGAAATGTGACATCCATTGGGGACGGTTCTGCCACAACCCTTAGTGGGGTGAAGGGTTCTTCGTCTTCTTTTCCTTCTTCCTGAGGCTTATCTTCTGATATCATTAAATGCTCCTCATCATCAGATTTGCCCTCCTTGGGGTGGGTAGTGGAGGCATCTTTTGGTTGAATGTGGTGCTTTTTTTCTTCTCGTGCCTTCTGGTTGGTTGTAATTTGGTCTACGAGTGGTGATTGAGCTTTTTCTTTGTGGCCTGCTTGGTCTTCGCCATAGTCTACTTCATTTAATTCGGCCCACTGGCCATCATCCTTCGATTCACTTTGAATATCTACATCCAATAATGATGTATTGGGCTTCTCTTGGCCGTCGGATCCAGAACTAGAGTTGTCTAGCCCAATTTCCCGATATCTATGTACCTTGGTGAGTTTGCCTTTTGGTTTCCTAGCTTGTTCGTGTTGATAATGATGACCCTGCACTGGCAGATTAATTTGTCCTTCTGTATATTTGTGAGTCTCCTCCAGTGCTTGAGTTAATTCTTCTTCCGTGATCTTTTTAGTCCCTTGAGTGGTGGTTGTAGGAAGTAAATGTACTCTCTTTGTTTTTGGTACTTCCTCTTCTGCTTGTTGGACTTCTCGAGGTCGTTTTGTGCCTCTCATTGTGCCTCTCATTCGGGGTTGCGAGCTTGTTTCTGCTTCTTCTACTTGTTTGCTTCCTTTCTTCTGTTTCGGTACAGTAGCGGATTTGACAAATTGAGCCAACTCCATTGAAGATGGCATCTCCTGTAAGTACTCGCGCATGCCCAATGCGTGGTAAATCATAATTGTTAGCGCAGTAGTTCCGTTGAGGAACTTCTTATTATCCCATTTCTTCTTTGCCTCAAATAATCTTTCTTGCACATAGGGTGTGAGGTTAACTTGATTTCCTATCTGTTTTATGGCATGAGACAATAGTTGCACAATGATTTTTTGAGGGGCCGTGTATCTATTCATGCTCGGGAAGCAGAAGTGTTGGTGAATCAATCTGACTTCTTCTTCGATGTCCACCCTATTGATGTCAACGAAAGTTCTTGTTTTTGCTCCACGACTCTCTTCCTTGACCGTGTTGACACCATCCTTTTCCCATCCAAATGCTTCTTTGATTAAGTCGTGGGAAAATTGAATGACCACCCATTCTCCATTCTTATCCATCACATTGGCTTCGGGTACCAATGGGTCATATAGTGCTGGTCGTAGGGTGTTCATGACTTGTGTACAGCGTTGGAAATCCGGTTTATAGATAGGTAGTTCAAAATACTTATGAATTCCTGCTTTCTTCATGATGTCGATTGTGGATGGCAGTCCATGTAAAACTTTGAAGTCCTGGGACATGATCAGAAAGTGATGCTCTGTGTCCATGATCTTTATGTTGGTCAAGAATAGATATTCCTCAACTGGCTGCTCATCTCTGAACCAATGGCCTTTTGCTTTCGTAAGACATTGGGGAGGAAATTCCTGGACCTCCTCTTGGATTGTAGCTTCAGAGTCTTCAGAAGCCATCTGCACTTACAAGAAAAAGTGCATTAGCTCGAAAGGCCTTTATGAGACCATGCAGTGTATTGTTGTGATTATGGTCGCTCGTCACTCCGTTCCCCATTATTGCAAGAGTGGGATTTCTTACCGCCTCTTTTTATACTTTTTTCCTGAAAGAAGACAATCATTAGTATAGCCGAAGCATAGTTTATGTACATAGTATGTCCATTCCTATCAGGTTAAAGCTAAGATCTAGTCTCACTTGGAGATCGTGCACCACTTATTTTGATAATGTACATCTTGTGCCGAATGCTTGGCCCTGTATTGCGGCCCTATCATGCTTACTTGAGGTGCATTAGAAACTACATGAGTGCAATCGGATGCTTTATCCCCTCGATCATCCGCTCCTCGTGGTAGCTTTGGTTTCCAGACCCATTTTGAGAACACAGAGAGAGATCGCTGGGTTTTCTCGATTCGTGCAGCTGCTCGTGTTCCATTTGCTTTATCCATTGCCCGAGTGAATTTGGCATTGCTCTTCGATTTTCTCTGATGACTCTTATGTGTTGTTGACTTTTGCCTTGTCTGATGTGGTATTTCCTCCTTTGTCCTTACATTCTGTTTAGCTGCTTGTATGACCTTTTTGGGAATCCATATCTGATGTCGCGATCTTTGAGCTTCAAGCAAGGGCTTGGGAATCCATACTTGCACTGATTCTTTTCGTCTATAGTTCCTTGCAGCTGGTTTGGCGATGCCTTTTTCCTTCCTTAGAGTGGGTGTGGACGTTTCTTGACTCTGTATCTGATCCTTGCGTACCCACTTATATTTGGGTGGGTCTTGGTTCGAGTATCTGCTTGTTGGGTTCCAATAGTGCGATCTTTGGATGTTTCGAGCCTGCGTGGGAGAGCACGTCTCCTCAATGATTGACTTTTCCACAATTGCATTGGATAACGTCGACTCTATGGTGGACGTCGCTAGGATTGAAGTTTCAGCTTCGATGCATTTGCTTTCTGAGTGGTGAGCATAGTTGCTACTTTCTTTTGTCGTTGTTTGAACCTCCTCTGATCTTGGCATTAACATGGTTTGGTTACATGGTTTCTCTTCAAGCAAGCTGAAAATCTCCTTATGCCCTATAGTAGCCGAAATATAACCTTGAGCTAGATGGATACACGCCTCTGTCTCAATGATCCAGTCGTGTCCTAGAATGAAGTCTTCGATCAGATCTTCATCCTCACACACTAGGACTCTTTGTTCCATGGAGGAATTTCCTAGGTGGCGGGATACATTCGTGGTTCCAATACATTCTATGGTATGACTTCCAATTCCTATTAATTGGGCTTTCGTGGGATTCACTTCTAATTGCAGCTCGTCTGCTATTCTCTTTCTCATGCAGCTAAGGCCTGCTCCTGAGTCTATCAATGCATCTATCAATTTATACTCTGTCTTGCCAATCCCTAGGTTTAGGTAAGGTTGCGTTTTACACATACCCGTTGAATCATGATTTTTGACCTGATAGTTTGCCATAGGGATAGGCTCTTCTCCTTGGAGATAACGTTCATCTCTTTGCCTGATCCACTCTTTCCGTTTCCTAATGCGTTCTAGTGCTTCCTGTCGGGCTTCCTCTCGAATTCGTTCTTCTTCCTTTTTCCTATTTTGAGCTCCTAACAGTCGCGCTAGCATTTGATCAGTCAAGGGCTCCATGAATCGTCTCACCCTGCATCCACTGATGTAATTGGGAAGAATGTCTCCGTCTAGAGTAGCGAGATTGACTGCACCACTAGTGGAGATTTGATTTATGATCAAGGGTCCATATCCGCGTTTTTGTAGCTTCTTTGCATGTTGTTTTAGGGTGTATACTAGGACTAAGTCGCCTTCTTTAAGTCCCTTGTCTTTTATATGTGCATCATAATATGCCTTCTGTCTGCGTTTAGCAGCATAAATGCCCGCTACAGCTTGCAATCTAGTCTCGTGCAACTTTTCAATTTGATCTAGTTGCTGTGACAATTCATGACTGTTCCACTCATATTGTTGGGCCACTTTCAATGTAGGTACTAAGAAGTCAATTGGCAAAATTGCATTTTGCCCATACACTAAATTGAAAGGTGTGGTTCCAATGGCCGTTTTATATGCAACTCGGAAGGCCCAAATTGCGTGATGCAATTGTTTGTCCCAATCTGACCTTCCATTATTGACAATCTTTGTCAATACAGTACATAGTACCTTGTTGGAACTTTCGGCTTGTCCATTAGCTTGAGGATGGTATGGGGCTGATTTTTTATGAATCACTAAAAAGTCATTCATTAGCGACTCAATGACTTCGTTTAGGAAATGCGTTCCTCGATCACTCACAATCTCGATCGGCAGTCCAAAGCGTGTGAAAATGTGCTCAAAGAGAAATTTTGCTGTAGTTTGAGCATCATTCTTTCTAGTGGCTTTTGCTTCTACCCACTTGGTTAAGTAGTCGGTGGCTACTATGATGTACTCCGCATGTGATCTTTTCGCCGGTGGATTGATAGGTCCTATGAAATCAATACCCCACTTGGTGAATGCTCTTGCACAAACCATGGGTCTTAAAGGCATGTCATCTCTTCGAATGGGATATTTCGCTCTCTGGCATGTTTCGCAGCTTCTCACATATGTCTCCGCATCCATATGTAGAGTTGGCCACCACAAGCCTGCAAAGAGAATCATCTTGACAGTTCTGTCTGCTGAAAAATGTCCTCCCGCAGCTCCTGCGTGTGCCATTTCTAATATGGGAAGATATTCTCCTTCATGCACACACAATCTGAGTTGATTGTCTTTTCCTCTTCTAAACAATTGTTTTCCCATTATCACATAATCCTTGCTCATTTCTTCTAGGGATCGCTTTCTTGCTAAGCTAGCTCCTATTTCGTGCTCTTTCGTTTTGAGGAATTGTACTAATGTCTTACTCCAATTAGGCGCTATGGTCGAAAAAGGTAAAGACATGTGATCCTCTGGGATAGTCTCTTTGCATTCTGCACAATTAATTACATAGTCGTGAACATCTTTTGGCATGTCAGGCCAATAGACGCCTAACCTTTTTAATTCTCGAATTGTTCCATGCATCCCTTGATGGGTTTTCCACTTGTTTACGTGTGCCTGCTGAATTAGTTGCTTCTGTTCGTCCTCCTCGACACATCTTAATAAGACACCGTTAGGTTCCTTATAATACATGCTTCCAGCAACAATGTGTAAATTTCTTGTTTGAAGAATCTCTTTTTTGCAATCCTTATTTATTGGGTGTTGAGGGCCATGGGTGAGTATAGGAATTAGTCATTCCGCCCACTTCGGACATACTTCAAGATTAAACAAATACGTATCTGGTAAATCATCCGGTACTCCGCTAGGTGGTTCTCCATGCGTTAGCCTTGAAAGGTGATCTGCTCTTACATGTGTGTTTCCTTTTTTGACTATTACCTCAAAGTCGAACTCCATTAATAGTAAGAACCATCGTACCAATCTTCCCGTGTTGCAAGGCTTATTGACTAAATACAACAAAGCCTGATGGTCTATGAAGAACTTGAATTTGTTGGCTAAGAGGTAGTGTCTGAACTTCTTCACTGCATAAACCATTCCTAAGCCTTCCCTTTCAGTAGTTGTATAATTTCTTTCTGCTTGGTTTAATTGTCTACTCGCATAAGCGATTGGATGGTCAAGCTTCCCTTCGTCAGCCAGTTGAGCTAGGATACATCCAATGGCATAGTTCGAAGCATCAACATGAATATGAAAAGGCTTGCTCCAGTTGGGTGATTTTAGAATTGGGGCTGTACTCAGCCGCTTCTTAAGCTCGTTGAAGGCCTTCTCACACTCGTCTGTCCAAGTGAATTAAGTCAATAGACCATACAAAGGCTTAGCTATTATGGCATACATGTGAATAAACCTACGGTAATATCCACAGTGTCCCATAAAGGCTTGTACTTCCTTTGCATTCTTGGGTCTTGGTAGCTCTAAGATGACTTTAATCTTTTCTTCGTCCGTGGATATTCCATTCTTTGAAACGATGTGTCCTAGGATTTTTCCTTGTCGCACCATGAAGACACATTTCTCAGGGTTCAAACAAACTCTGTACTGTCTACATTTATTGAATATTTTTCTCAGTTCCGGTATATGGTCTGGTCGTTGATTTGAGTATGTACAAAGGTCGTCTACGTATACTTCCATACTTTTTCTCAGAAATTCTTTGAATACATGACACATCAGTCGTTGGAAGGTGGCTGGTGCATTAGTGAGCCCAAAAGGCATTACTCTAAATGCATAGACTCCCCATTCAGTCGCGAATGCGGTTTTATGCTGGTCCTCAGTTGCAATAGCTACTTGGTTGTAACCAGAGAATCCATCCAAGAAGCTATAGACCTCCTTGCCGGCAACTCTTTCCAAAAGATGGTCTGTGATGGGTAATGGGAAACTATCACGTATAGTTGCTGCATTTACCTTTTTCAAGTTGATACACACCCTTAGTTTTCCGTTTTTCTTAGGCACTACTACTAGTGGCGATACCCATTCTGTGTGTTCAATCTCATAAATGAAGCCTGCCGCTAGTAGTTTGTCAATTTCTTCCTTTATTTTTGCTGCGTAAACTTCGTTATACGTATAAGGGCGTTGTTTAGAGGGTTTTGCATCTGCTGTCATAGGGATTCGATGAGCGCATATGCTGGGTTCTACACCCTTAAGGTCTTTGTACGTCCAGGCAAACACATCTCGATATTCTCGGATGAGTCGTATGAGATCCTCTTCTTCCTCTTCCGATACATCTTTCCCAATATATGTGCACCTCTCTTCTCCGTCTTCTATCGTTACAACAATTTTCTTGGTTTGTTCCTTGTTGTCATAGGCTTCTCCATCCCGGGCCTCTCGTTTAGGCATTTGAGTGGCTATTTTCCTTTCTTCCACTTCGTATCTTTTAAAATGTTCTGGAACTTCGAAACAGTCTGGTTCCGGTTCCACTTTACTCGTGTCCTCTCTATGCTCATGTATTATTGGGATGGTTTCGATTGTTAAGACTTTTGTTGGTCTTTCTTTTGATTCTTTTTACATAGTTTTTAAATATTGTTCCTCAGAATCAAACTCTGGTTCCATTTCTATGCTTTCGTACTCTTCTTTCCACTCTTTCTCTTCAATTTCCCCTTCTTCTACTTCTTGGAGGACAACCATGTAGAGGTTCACGTCATATCCTTCCTCGTCTATACAATCGTTCATCGTCAATACTTCCTCATTCACACACACGTCTAATGTGGCTAGAATTTCCATCCAACCATGTGGTTCGAAGAGTTCACCTGAAAAAATTTGAGGCATGTAATCGAGGTCTTCTATCGATCGATAGTTAGGGTGTCCTATGGGCCACATTTGTTTTTTACACTCCTCCTTCTTTGCTTCTTTGCACATCCACAACTGGGCATCCTCGTGCATCCAAGATTGATCACTTGATCCAGCACTGTGAATGGATAGGTCATCTTCTTCCTTGTGGACTGGATTCCATTGTAATGGAGGGACATCCCGATAAGCGAATGTGTGCAAATTTATCTTGGTGGTGTTCCCTTGATGTTGGAGATATAATGAATCTCTGCCCCAATCCTGTACTACCCGCAATTGTCTCATGAAGGGTCGTCCTAATATCATCTCATAGTTGTTTGCTTTCTCGAATTTGCATATGGCTAGTGTGTGTTCAAATTCCACTCCACACGTGGTTAACTTAATTCCTTCCAATATTCCTAGGGGTCTCTCCACATGACCGTCTGCTAATTGGAGTTTCATACGAGTGGGTCGTAAGGCTGGTCTTCCCCACTTTTCCCAAATCTCCTTTGTTGCAATTCCTACTCCTGCTCCTGTGTCTAAGATAGCTTTGGTCATGTACCCATTGTAGATGACAGGTAAACATGTATTCCCTTCATCCCCTTCACTGAACTCTCCTACTTTATCAACTGGAACTTGTATTGTGGACTTATTTTCCATTTTCTTTTCTTTTGATCCTCCATTCTTTGGTCGTGTTTTCAATTGGTCTGCCAATTGCTTCCATAACTGGGGTTTAAGTCGAAGCAATTCTTCTACCGTCAATTGGCATTGCACTTTGGTTCTCTTTAGTTCCGTTAGGTTATGCGAACTTTCTTTTCCCTTTTCTTCTCCTTTTCCATGCACCGTGGGTGCTCGTATTATCACTGACTTTCTTTCGTACTCTCCCATATAGTTAGGCAATGTTGAAATGCTTATGGTCTCCTCTCTACCTCTATCGAGTCTTGCGACCTCCTCGTAGACTTCCTCGAGGTTAGAATGGGGTTGACAGTCTTCCACATCTATTTCATCAAATGGTGGTGGATCGACACCATTCTTCTTCCATTGTTCTTCTCTGATTCTATCCCACAAGTCCTTGGGCCAATCTGCTTCTAAGTCTGGTATGGCTGATACAGGATCATCTTGTGCTGTCTCTTGTTCACCTTGGGAATCTTCTTTTCTAAGTTCTTTATCCTTTGGTTTGATGCATTCTTCATAAGGTTCCTGTGCAATCCTTGTCTCTGGTAGGGTTGGGATAGTCTTTTCTAGGGTTGTTTGTGCTACTTCTATGAGTTTTCTGCATATGGCTAGTCTTTCCTTTTCTAATTCCCCTTTAGGGTAGATTTATTCATGCTGCTCTATGTTCGGTCCCATTTTGATTCTAGCTTGGTATGCTTTTAACCACATATCCAAGTCGTCTGGCTTTGGGTATGCTAGAATTGATCCGGGCTTCTCCCTATCTGAGCTAGGTTCGGTTAGCTCAGGAGTCTCCTTAGACTTCTCTTGTTCTTTGTGTTTACTTGATTTTTCGATTTGCTTTACTGTTTGTACTCTTGTTCTTTGCCCATTTATCCTTGAGTTTCTCTCGTCTTTCTTTCCATTTCTGAGCTTTTGTGTTGCGGGAATTTTCACATGGGTCCTCAGAATCTTCCACTATCTGAGTTGAAGGGCTTATTTTCGTGTTGTTTTTTTGTTCCTCTTCCGATTGCTGTTCTTTTTGTTGTTTTGTTTGGGCTCTACTGATGGCTTTTAGTGGCACTGTGTACTCCTTATCACTTCCCGATTCTTCTATGACCTCTATTACATTGATTGGTGCAGAGCCTTGGTTTTTTACCGGATTCTTAGGGCAATCCCTAAAAAGATGTTCCTTTCCCCAATCACTGCAATATCCTTCCCAGATTCTAGGTGGTGGAGGGTTGTATGGTAGAGGGCACTCTCTAATGAAATGGTCTCCTCCACATCTATAGCATGGTCCTCTCTGTACTGGTGGTCTACTGGGTGGTCTCATGGGTTGTTGTGCCTTAGGAGCTGTATACATTAGAGTGGAAGTCTCCGCTCCATAAGTCTGATCATAGCCTTCATACCCATAGTATGTAGTCTCATATGCCGGTTCGTATTCCATCATGTAGGCTTCATATGGATAGTACTCACTTGGTGGGGTTTCGTATCCAAGGTTTGTTGATTCTATCTGGGTCACTGTAGTGGCTGGTACTATAGCTCTTTCGAGATTTTCTTCTGGTTGCGCATACTTCACTGATACTACTTGTTGAGGTTGCGACAGTTGGGGTCCTAGCACTGGTTGTGGTGGTGGGTATGGTATCTGTTCAATTGGTCTAGGTACTCCCGTCTGTGTTGGATAAGGGTTGTATCTTGGGATCTCTCTGTTCGGGTCTCTAGGTAGGTATCCATACGGTCGATACTGAGGTGGTTGGAAAGGGCGTGTTTGCCTATTAAATGGACAGTTCTCAGTAGTGTGATTAGTGTATTTCTGTTCTATGTGACAGTACCAAGAAGTCCCTTGTTGTTGCTGCCTGTTGTATGGATAAGCTGGTTGTGCACCGCCCCCTCCTCGAACACACAGGTGAGTGAGGTGATCTCCTCCACATAAGCTACATCTCCGTAGCATAGGCAATCTTTGAGCTGGGTGTTGATAAGCTCTTTGCCCCTGAGCCCCTAATTTCTTGGCTAATAGCTCTGCTAACTCTTCCACATGACTGGAGTTGGAAGAAATGGTACTCCTTGAATCGTCCGATTTAGCGTGGCTGGACTTGCTGTTGAGGTCCTCGGCCAAGTTATCTTCCAAATCAATACACTCCTGAAGACACTCACTCAAAGTTTGTAGTCTTTTCACATACACTAGCGTTCTCAAGGTTCCGTTAGTGAGCCCATCCAAAAATAATGAAATCATTTTTTGTTGAGTTGGTCTCTCTGTCACTGGGCATCTATCCACGTAGTGGTTGAACCTTCTGGCAGCTGTCTTCACCGTTTCATTAGGATTTTGTTTGAAGCTGTGAATTAACGAAGATGAATTGTGTTTGATTCCTCTCTTAGTGAATTCTTCTATAAATTCTTGAAAAAATTGTTCCATGTTTCCAAATTGATTGGGATCTAAGGGTTGGAACCAAGTCAAAGCTGTTCCTATGAGGGTGAGTCCAAACGCCTCATACTGTACAAAGAAGTCGTCCACTTGTTCCGCTCTTAGGACTTGTTTGAATTCTGCAATGTGATCATAAGGTTCTCCTGATCCATCATAAGGGTTTCTTACACACTTTGCCACTTGAATAGGCCTAAGCCTTCTAATCGGTTCAGGTGGTCTGGGCATCACAGGAAGAATAGGGACAGCTGGTCGTATTGGTGGCATTCTAGGCTGTCTTCCTATCGGTGGTTGTGGTCTTACCGGTGGTCTGTACTAATTTCCTATCCCTGGTTGGGTCTGATAGTGTGCTTGTGTTCCTGGCGTGGCAAATTGTACATGAGCATGATTAGGTACGCTCCTATGGCTGGTCTGTCCTGATGCAGTATTTTCTGTTTCTTCTTGATTTCCAAATGGATTTTGTGAGGTTGTTGCCTGCTCTCTCTGAGGAAACACAGGTGTACCCATATATCTTAATCGAGACCTGTCTAAGACACTCACAGGCCAATACCTCCTTTGATCTTTATCCAGGTATGTGAGTCTAGTCTCGTCATCTGGGTCTTTCAGCTCATAGAATGTCATGGGATTTTCTTCTCTCCCTGGAACAGGTGAATCGGTTTGCAACAATAAGTTTGATCCGTGAATCATATAGACTTCTAACAAATAGTCGTCTTGAGGTATCAAGTCACCTCTCAAGACACGTGACACTCGGGATCTGCCTCTAGGGGTGGTCACAAACTCTTCTGGTTGTGTCCTTCCTAGGTTTTCAGGGTCTAAGAGTTCCCCTCTTTCATTGATCCTTTCCGGGAATTCGGTTACAATGTAGATGTGGCCAACTTTGTCAACATATGCATCTCCTTCGTATTTGACAGTTGGTCGGGGTACAATTGTGGCATTCTGGGAAGTTACCATCCTGGCCACAGACCTATTTAAGCCGTCCAGGTAGATTGGAATCTCCTGGGCATTGGTGGACACATACTGCAGGGTAGTACGGTAGTCCCCCTCCGCAGTAGTCATGAAGCTTCTAGTTGGTGTGGGACCTTGCACGTCTTCCGAAGCCATAGGTACTTCTTCCTCTTCCGAGTCACTAGAGGTCTCAGCGTAGATAGAGTGATGGCTAGCTTGGGCTGCACTTCCCACTGAAGATACGACACTCCTTCGACTACTTAGAACTCTTCCTGACCTCAAGTTCATTCACTCTCCTAAGCCTCTCTTTATGCTTCTTAGATTCCCCTTGGGTAGCTCTCCCAATGACTCAATTTGTCTGCCAAAAGAAGGGGTCAGCCTGGGCGATACCACTTCCTGACGACACTGCTCTCGGCGATACTGCACTGACCGCGATATGATACCAGAGGTCTATGCGATACGATACCAGACACCCAGACGATACGATATCAATCTGGTGTCGCGATACTATCCCGGAAAACAAAGGATACGACACCTCAACTATGCACGATACGATACCTGAAAATCTCGGTGACACGATACTAATGACAGTGTCGCGATACTGTCCTAATGAACAGACGATACGATACCACAGTGGTGACACGATATCAGAATTCTCAAGACACGATACGATCTCACAAGGGACACGATACGATCTCAAAAAGACCGACGATACGATACCAGATATAGTGTCGCGATACTCCACTGGGAAATATGGCGATACGACACTGACAAGGATCGACGATACGATACCAGAGGTCTATGCGATACGATACCACCGCGATAAGCGCGATCGCGATACCAACCTTGGCGACACGATACCACTACAATGTCGCGATACCAAGATAAGTAACCAACGATACGATACTTGGGGAGGGTACGATCACGATACCAAAGTAGTGTCGCGATACCAATGTATCAAGCGATACGATACCACCCGGTAAAGTGAGGTCGCGATACTAAAAAACTTAGGCGATACGACACCACAATGGTGTCGCGATACCAAGTGTTAGTACCAGACGATACGATACCAGAGATCGGACACGATCGCGATACCAACTCAGTGTCGCGATACCGAAATAGTGTCGCGATACCAAGACTGATATCCCACGATACGACACCTCTGGCGAGTGTCGCGATACAAGGGAATTTTGGTATCGCGATACCAAAACTCAACCGATCGCGATACTCAAGCCAAAAGGTCTCCAATCTTGAAAATTTTTATAACCCCTTGCACCTCTCACCCTTCTCCTCACTCCTAGGCCTCTGTCTCTCACAAAATATGCAATTAATCAAAAATTTTCCCCCCCGCGATACTGCGCATACCTTTTAATCACTTGTTTGTGCATGTTTAGAGAGTTTTAGGTAAATGTTCTTGTCAAAATCTTACCTCTATCTGCTCTTGCTTGCTCTTTAAACTCTCACACAAGCTCTGAAGGTCTGAAGCACACGATACTGCACGCACGATACCGATCGCTGTCGCAGACGATACCAGTGAGCAGTGAAGTATCAAATGAATCAATTTTTTGGTTTTTATACTTTTTTTTGGACAGAACTTGAAATTTTGGAAATTTTTTGGTGATTTTTGGGGATTTTGGTCTACTCCTACTCCTCTTCTCCTCACTTCTCCTCTCCTTCTAACCTAACCCTAACTCCTCCTTCTCTTCCCTCCTCCTAAACCTAAACCTAAAACTTATCACACACACCTCGAAGATGAGAAGTGACAAGTGCTGAACTGATGGACTATTTGCCAAAGGATGAATTTGCGTCTACAAGTACGATTCGATCACACTCGCTCTATAACTATCACGAAGGCACCTTGGTAGAGTGACTCCCCGGCAACGGTGCCAAAAACGTGTGTACTTGAGCCACGAAGACTCAAGGACTTGTGCCAATGAGACTATACCTCAATTGCCACACAAGTGCATATAGTGGGATCTTTAACACACATTTAAATGTCAATCCTAAGGAGCGACTTACCAAGTGTATGAAGACGTGTGCACACGTGATGGAAAATGAAGTGGTTTAGCTAATCACGCATGAGAAAAGACTACTACCTCTCACACCTACTGAAATACTGAAAGTGTTGCCGCAAGCCTCTTTTCAGCAGTTTTGGTATTTTGAGGTTTTCTCCCAGCCCAGAACTCCGAACATAGGCAATAGGGTACTCGTTTCGAAGCTCTTGACGAGACGCATCCAATGGTGGTGATTTCACTCAATTCTGACCACTTTTCTTCAAGTTATGGCAAAAACAGTGAATTACGGGAGTCACAAACACCCGCGCCACAGCTTCTACTAGCTTACGCACGCACTACAGCAGCTCAAAACAAAGGGGAAGGGGTAGATAACAGTCCTACACATGCATTTCAAGCATCACACACACATACAAGAGCAAAATGAAGATCCAAATCAGCAAGAAAGAGGCAAACTCGAAAATTCAGAAGTGCTGCTTCTTCACCATGACAAAAAGTTCCTTACAAAGAGTCACTTTTGACTTATATACTAGTGCCCTAAGTTTGGTCCTTTCACACAAGAGACCGGCACTTTATTCACTAAAAGACTAATTTCCTACTATTGTACATGGGTAAATCACTAATCTTCTGTGGGGATGCATCTAGAGGACTCCTCTAGTGCATTTACAACGGAAAATATATACAAGAGTGGTTATGATACAAAAGTTGTGTGTCCAAATCGGAAAAATTTTGGGGCCCGTCTTTTTCTCTGCTTTGTGCGCTCTTTAGCTCTGCAACACACCTCTACCTTTGAAGTTTCCTCTCTGAAATCTACCACCTCTTGCTCTTTGATTAAAGTTCGATAATTACCATTGTTCTGATTATTGTGCCAACAATCATGAGATAGATGATTGGTCTTACCACATATCCAACAAGCTCTTGCATTATCTTTGTTGTTTCTGCCTCTTCCTCTACTTCTGCCATTTCCTTTTCCTCTTATGAAATTTGCTTGGTTTGAAGTACCTTCTTCTTCACCTGATTGTTGCTTTCCTTTGTTAGCTTTCTTCTTGTCTTTAGAGTACATTGCATGACCTGCACTCTTATCAACATCTCCTTTGATATCATTCTCAAAAGTTAGCATATGACCTAACAATTGATTCAAATCAGGAGTAAAGTGATCTAATGAAAGTTCTGTAGATAAAATAAAAGGCTTCCACTTCTCATCTCCTCTTAGCCCTGTGAGAATTTGTCTTACCAATTTATCTTCTTCAATATCTTCATCCACTGCACCTAGAGAATCTGCAATGTCCTTCATCTTTGTCACATAATCAGAGATTGATTGTGAGGCCTTCTTTTTGAAAGTAGTAAATTCTGCCCATAGTGAAGCCTTCCTTGATTTGGTTGTGTTTTGGAAATGCTCTTCCAAAGCATTCCAAATGTCACTTGCACTTTCAAGTCCTCTAATGTGAGGAAGCAAATAATCATTGAGTGCCATGTAGATTATGCTCATTGCTTGAGCATCCTTCTTCATCCAATTCTTTAGATCTGACAATTCTTCCCTAGTTGGAACACTAGGATCTCTGAACTGAGGCTTCTCTTCTTCACCTGTAATGTATGCTATCAAATCTTTGCTCATCAGATGAGCTTCCATTCTCATAGACCAAGCTGGATAGTTCTCTCTATCCAACTTTTCAATTTGGAGGCTATCTCCCATCCTTGCTTCACCTGTAGTCTCAAAACTTTAGACTTTACAAGGAATAAATGTACCTTAACTTTGAGTATTGCTTCTTCTGATTCTTTTGATAATCTTTGCGTGTCTCCCTTCAATCTTTCTTCAACACTTTATCCTTCTGAACCTTCGAAATGTAGAACTTGTATGTCTACAGCAGTCGGAGTCTCCCTTTCCTTAATTTTGACACAACCTGCTCTGATACCACTGATGGAGAGTGTTAATCTCCAAAAGAACAAGCTATCCTTGGTATTAGACCACCTCTAGACCAAGAATAACTTTAGACTCCACATAATTTTGGAAATCCACTAACACATTACCAAGAAGTTGACTAACTGTGAAGAAATCACTTCTCTGAAAAATCTGCTGCAGATTAATCACTCATTGACTAATCAATCCTGTAAAGTTTTTAACAAAACTTTGCACAATGCTTCGCCTTAAGGTTGCGCACCTTCTCCAACTTAAATCTCTGCAAATGATTCAGTATACTCTGAGAAATCATACAAACAATTTACCTATGTGTAGAACACCTTCTCTGCAGTAGCGACTTTGACACCTGTAACTTCTTAGCTATAGTTCTCCCAATGTCGAACCCGTTTGATCAAGATCCTTTAGCCATAGATGGCTTACCTTCCAACTTAGATTTTAAGCCCTCACTTGTGTAAAACTTTACACCATGCACTGAGCAATGTTCATTTCTCTGAACATGAAATCTGCGCCAGTTTTGTCGACTCTCAGAACATCATCACATATGAATGTTCCTATGCAAAATTCTCTTAACCTGATGACAATTAGACTCTCAAATTCTAGCCATAGATTGATTAACTATGGACTTAGATATGTTCAGAAGGATTTCTCAAAAGATTAACTACAGAAGTAGTAGACAGCAAAACATCGGGCGCAAGATTTTCTTGATTTTCTCAGAAAGTTACAACTACATTGAAGATATGACTTCAACTAACTTTCATGTGTCCAATGACACTTTCTACAACTGATTTCTCTCTTCCTATTCTCTATCTCTTATGCCCCCGACTTTTTCAAAACATTTATAGGCAAATATATACAAACTTATGACTCATCAAAAGTGTGAGTCACCTATATCTGAACTAATGTACATATGTGTACATAGCTTTGAATTTCTGAGTATGTCCTTCCTTCAAGCTTCTGAATTTATTCTCTTCTTAATTTCTTGACTTCATTTCTTCATAAACCTTCAATTGATGATTGACATGCACCAACAAACCATTGATATTGAAACCCTTTGATGGTCCCCACACATCTGTGTGTACCAACTCAAGCTTCTCTGAACACATGAAACCATGCTTCGAATAAGATTGCTTATGAGCCTTACCTAATTAATATGTCTCACATCTGTATGTCATATGTTGACCTGCAACATAAGGCAATCCAAGCACTGAACCATTGTTAACCATATCTTTAATACCTCTTTCATTAATATGTCCAAGCCTTTTGTGCCAAAGATCTAACTCTGAGATCTTATGTCCTCCATAGGTGTACAAAGCATGACCAATGTTACCTTGAATCTTCACTGTGAAGAGTCTTCCTTCTTTCTTTCCTGAACAATTTGTTTATACCCATTGCTAGGGTCTTCCACAAAAACTCCTTCATTAGTGAACCTAACTTCATAAACTTTTTCAACAATTTGTCCTACACTTATCAGATTCTCTGGAATTGTAGGAACATAGAAAACCTTACTCAAAAGAGTACTTCTATCCTTGGCCTTCACTGATCCAATTGACTTCACATTGTGCTTTGTATTGTCGCCTGTTTGAAGTACATGATTAGTTACCTTATTCTCCAAATCTGTCATCAAAGCTATGTTGCCACTCAGGTGATTGCTACACCCTAAGTCAATGTAGAAGACTCTTTGATCTTCACTTTGCCTTTCACAAGTTGCATTATCAATGTTGAATCCTCCTTATGATCTGAAGCATAATTGTAGTAGGTTTTGTTGTATTGATGACTTTATAATCCTCTACCTGCATTTCTTCCAAAGTCGCCTCTACTACCTCTACCTCTGAAATTTCCTCTTTGATTTCTGCCACCTCTTCCTCTTGAATTAAAGTTCTGATTATATCCACCATTATTCTGAGTATTATGCCAACAATCATTAGCCAAATGATTTTTCTTACCACAAATCCAACAAGCTTTGCCTCCATCTTTATTACTTCTGCCTCTTCCTCTACCTTTGCCACCTCCTTTTCCTCTTAAGAAGTTAGCTTGGCTAGTTGTACCTTCATCTTCATTTGCTTGTTGCTTCCCTTTTCTACTCTTCTTCTTATCCTTTGAATACATTGCTTGACCTGCACTTTTATCACCATCACCTTTGACATCCTGCTCAAAAGTTAGCATGTGTCCTAGCAACTGATTTAAATCAGGAGTAAAATGATCCAGTGCTAATTTAGTAGACAAAATGAATGGCTTCCATTTGTCATCACCTCTCAAACCTGTAAGGATTTGCCTTATCAATTTATCCTCCTCAATATCTTCATCAACTGCTCCTAATGCATCTGCAATGTCCTTCATACTTGTTACATAATCTGAGATGGATTGAGAGGCCTTCTTCTTGAATGTGGTAAATTTTGCCCACAAGGATGCCTTCCTTGACTTTGTGGTGTTTTGGAAATGCTCCTCCAAAGCATTCCATATATCACTCGCACTTTCAAGACCTCTAATGTGAGGTAGCAAGTAGTCATTAACTGCCATGTAGATAATGCTCCTGGCTTGAGCATCTCTCTTCATCCAAGTCTTCAAATCTGATAATTCCTCCCTAGTTGGAACACTAGGATCTCTGAACTGAGGCTTTTCTTCTTCAGGTGTAATGTAAACTATCAAGTCTTTGCTCATAAGATGAGCTTCCATCCTCATTGACCATGCTCGACTATCCAGTTTCTCTATTTCAAGAGAATCTCCCATCCTTTCTTCACCTGTGTATTAAATCCTTCAAGCTTTATGAAGAATAAGGTTACCTTTACTTCGAATGAAGTTCCTTTTGTCTTCCTTGATGTCTTACGGCCTCCTTCTCAAGCTTTGATCTCAAGCTTTCACCTTTTGAATCTTCAAATTTTGAATTCTTTATAACTACAACAGTCGAGGTCCTCCTTTCTTCAATTTTGATACTTCTTGCTTTGATACCACTGATGGAGAGTGTTAATCTCCAAAAGAACAAGCTACTCTTGACGTTAGAGCACCTTTATATCAAGAGTAACTCAAAACCTTTACCACTTTAGAGGATCAATGATCAATTATCCAAATTTTGAACAAACTGTGAAGAAGATGACTACACAAAACGTTTGCTGCACATAACTCACTCATTGACTTATCAAATGTGTAAATGTTTTGATAAAACTTTTCACACAGTTTCTTCTATAGTTTGTGCACCTCCTCCAAGTTAAATCATTCCAAAAGACTCAGTAGATCTTGAGAAATGATCTTAACAAGTCATCTATATCTAAAATTGTAGTTCTTTACAGTCGACTTTGACACCTACAACTTCTAAAACTTGGTTCTCTCAAACTAGAATCCGTTTATGCAAACGCTTTTAGCCATAGATGGCTTACCTTCCAACTTATATTTTGACACCTCATTTGTGCAAAACTTTACACTGTGCACTGAGAAATGATCAATTCTTTTACCATCGAGATTGCGCCTATTTCAGAAGACATTTAATACTTCTTCACATATGAATGTTCCTACTCATAATTCTCATAGCCTGTTTACAATTAGGCTCTCAAAATTTAACCATAGACTCATTAACTATAGAATTACACACCTACAAAAGGATTCTTGAAATGATCAAACATAGAAGGAGAACTCTTAGAAATATCAGGTGCAACTATTCTTCATTTCTGGAAAAACTTTACATCTGAGTGATGAGAGAGATCTTACTCACTTCTAAAGTGTCTTATGACACATACAACTTCTAATTTCTCTATTCACATGCTCTCTCATATTTGCCCCAACATTTTCCTTGTATATATAGGCAAATATATACAAGCTATTAAATATACAAAAGTATAAGTGAGCTAACTCTAAGTTAATGTACATATGTATACATATCTTCATTCTCTGAACATATACTTTCTTCATGCTTCCTGACTTGATCTTTTCTTCAATCCTTGAATTCAATACTTCATCAAAACTTCAATTGTTGATTGCCTTGTACCAACAACAAGGTCGTAAGATTTACAAAGGCCTTTTATAAGAAATTCTTCCAAGTTTGAATTTGAATTCAAACTTGGTTGCAACTAAAAAGTGATTCCCTTAATCTAGAGTTATTATCTCATTGAAACTCGTAGCTATTTTTCTTCCTAACTCCACGAGATTTTGGTTTTTACAAGAATATTTATGGATTTAACCTTTTACAAATGGTAAATGATCAAGTGTTACAAGCTAAGGTTCACATGATCCATCAAGTGCTTCCACATATTTCTTTCCATGCTAAGACGAATGTGAAGGCTTGTATATTTGCACCAACAGCTCCCCCTAAAGCCAAACATCTTGGCTTACATTGCTTCTTCAATCTTCTTGAATTTCCTATAATCCAATCATGGTTTTAAACCTGCAAAGCTTAGTACCATCAAGTGCTTTTGTTAACAAACGAGCACATTGCATATTTTTAGATACATATGCTAATTGAATCTCCTTGCTCAAGAGTTTCTATCTAACATAGTGATAGTGCACTTCTATATGATTTTTGCATGATAAATGGGATTGGCTGCAAGACGCAAAGAACTAGTGTTTCACCAAATGAGTATGATGTCCCAAGTCTGAGTAGAGCAATCTAATCCAAATAGCTTCTTGTGTAGCATTTGGTGACCCCCTATATTCAGCCTCTGTTGAAGATAGAGCAATACTTGGTTGCTTTTTAGAAGACCATGAGATGGGCTTGTCACCCTCAAAGGATAAATATCTTGAAGTACTTCTTCTTTCATCCTTACATCTTGTCGAATCTGCATTTGAGTATAATTTTATGTCCAAGTCTGATGTGTATAGGAAGTAAAGACCTTGATTTTGAGTACCTTTGAGATACTTCAAAATTTTTTAGCAGCTTCCAAGTAAGCTTCTCTAGGTTTATGCATGAATTGGCTTAGAACACTTACTCCATAACATATGCCAATCCTTGTTAATGTTGTATATTTTAGACTTCTAACTATGCTTTGATAACCTGCAATGTCTTCAAGCAAATCACCTTCATGAGCACTCGATTTATGATTTACCTCCATAGGGGTGCTAACTACTTTTGCATTCTCCAAGTGGAACTTCTTCACCATATCCTCCACATATTTCCTTTGAGTGATATAGATTCCAAAGTTAGTGTATACTAACTCAAGTCTAAGGAAATACTTTAGATACCCTAGATCACTAATCTTAAATTCCTGCATAAATGTCATTGGCATCATTACCTGTAAGAATGATGTCATCAACATATACACATAAATATATCATTTCAGAATTACTCATCTTGACAAACATAGAAGAATCTACCTTGCTCATCATGAATCCTTGGTCTAAAAGATAGGCTCTTAACCTATGGTTCCATGCCCTAGGTGCCTGCTTTAGACCATAAAGAGCTTTGTTCAATTTGTACAAATGATTTACCTTGCTTGGATCTTCATAGCCAGGAGGTTGAGCCATGTAAAACTCCTCTGAAATCCACCCATTGAGAAAAGCATTTTTCACATATAACTGATACATATTCCAATTTCTAGATGCAGCTACACTTACCAAAGTTCTGATGGTTGGCATCTTGGCCATAGATGAAAATGTTTCTTCATAATCTACTCCTTGGGTTTGTGCAAAACCCTTAGCCTTATTCTTATTTATGGATCCATCTGAGTTCATTTTGATTTTCTAAATCCATCTAGAACCAATTAACTTCATTGATGCTTTCTTGGGTACTAGCTCCCAAGTGTCATTCTCTTGGAGTGCTTCTATTTCTTCATGTTGGGAAAGATGGATGGATGATCCAAGAGTTTGGGTAGGTACTGCTAAAACCTGCTTTGTACCAGCCCTCTTTAGCTTCAGACTTGATTAGTAGACTCTCTTAGCTTTCCAATGACACCAAGAAATGACCTATGTCCTTTGGAAATGATGTGTGCAATGATTGAATCAAAATAGATACCTTTGGAAGTCACAAATCCAAGAAAACCTTCTATTTTGGTCTTGACACCTGCTCAATATTTTGCTCAGTGTGACCAGCACAGTAGCAATTGATAAAATTCCTTCTAGGGGTATTCAATTAGCTTAGTAAGCTACCATTTGCAAGTGGAATGATGTAAAAGAATGAAATATGCTAAGAGAAATTAATTTAGCAATATTTGGTATACCCCCGACTTTTTAGGACTGTAGCAGAGATATACCAGTGAGCACCTCGACGAAGATTTCTCTGAATTGGCTGAATGAAATCACTTCAAACATTGTCAGCATGTAGATGACTTTGATCTGAATTCAACAAGCTTTGAATCACTGAATTTGGTTGAGTATTGACTGAGATATTCCCTTGACAAGTAGACAGACTTTGGAGTAGACAAGCAGTGAACACAGAGATTAATGATGTAAATGTATCTATAAATTAACACTTGTATACAATCCCATTGGCATGTCTAGCATTGCCTAATGGTGTAGAGAGGTGTAGACTATGATGTAGTGCTCACACACACTCAATTACAGAAGAATGGAGCTCGGGAGTGATGTCTCTAACCGCGACTTTTCTTGATCACTTTTATATGTGATGAATAAGAATTTGAATTCAAATTCAAATGCTTGGCTCCCTATGATTAAGCTCCTAAAGGTTTGGAGATATTCTCTCAATCAAGTTAGCTACTTTTTTCCACGAATCACTTAGGTAGATGATTACAAAAGATTCCAAGTCAAATTGAATTTTACAATAAGGTAAAGTAGTAAGTAATCACTAGCATGTGTTCCTATGGTTCTTCATGCATGTAGAGGTTTCATGATATCTTCCAAGCCAAATGTGTAGGCTTGTGATTTACACCAACAGCTCCCCCTCAAGCCAAACATTTTGGCTTAATTCCTCATCCTCAATCTTCAAGTATATCCTGCAATCCAATCATAGATTTGAACCTGCAAAGTTTGGTCCCATCCAAAGCTTTAGTCAGCAAATCTGCACATTGCATGTTGGTTGACACATAAGTCAGCTGAATATCCTTGCTTAGCAACTTCTCCCTCACATAATGATAATGAACTTCTATGTGTTTGGTCTTGGCATGATAGATAGGATTAGCTGCAAGGTGAAGAGAACTTGTATTATCTCCAAAGATAATTGGAGGCCTAGTATATAAGCCCAATTCTGTATACAAAAGCTTAATCCAAATTGCTTCTTGAGTGGCATTAGCTAGCCCTCTATACTCTGCTTCTGTAGAAGACGATGCAACAGTTGGTTGCTTCTTTGCAGACCATGAAATTGGTTTGTCACCTACAAAAGAAATGTATTCAAAAGTGCTTCTCCTATCATCCTTGCATCGTGCCCAATCTGCATCTGAATAAACTTTTATATCAATATCTGAAGTGTAAGGAAAGCACAAACCATGGTTCTGTGTACCCTTGAGATACTTCAAGATTCTCTTGGCAGCCTCTAAGTGAGGTATCCTTGGCTTGTGCATAAATTGACTTAGCACACTAACTCCATATGCAATATCAATTCTAGTTAGAGTAGCATAGTTCAAGCTACCCACCATACTTTGATAACCTGTAATGTCTTGGACTTCATCACCTTCATGGGCACTTAGCTTTAGGTTCTTCTCCATTGGAGTGCTAGCTGCTTTAGCATCCTGCAAGTGAAATTTCTTCAACATATCTTGTACATACTTCTTTTGAGTAATGTATATTCTTGAATTAGTGTAAACTAATTCAAGTCCCAAAAAATACTTCAATAGTCCAAGATCATTGATCTTGAATTCCTTCATCATCTGGCTTTTGATGCTTCTGATTCCATTGAAATCATTGCCTGTAATGATGATGTCATCAACATAAACAGAGAGATAGATTACCTCTGAATTAATTCTCTTAATGAACAGAGAAGTGTTAGCCTTGCTCATGACAAAACCTTGGTCTTGGAGGTAGGTTGTTAGCTTGTAATTCCATGCCCTAGGTGCCTGCTTCAATCCATATAAAGCCTTTTTTAATTTGCAAACATAAGTTACCTTCTTAGGGTCTTCATAGCCAAGAGGTTGTGACATATAAACCTCTTCTGAAATCCATTCATTCAAGAAAGCATTCTTGACATCCAATTGGTATATGTTCCAATTCTTTGATGCAGCCACACTCACCAACACTCTACTTGTTGGCATCTTGGCCACAGGAGAAAATGTCTCTTCATAGTCAATGCCTTGGGTTTGTGCAAAACCCTTGGCTACCAATCTGGCCTTGTACCTGTTAATTGTGCCATCAGAATTTCTTTTCAATTTATAGATCCATCTAGATCCTATTACCTTCATGGAGTCCTTCTTGGGTACTAACTCCCATGTATCACTCTCCTTGAGTGCTTCAATCTCCTCATCCATAGCTTCTTTCCATTCTGATTTGCTGATTGCTTTTTCATCTGAACCTGGTTCTTCATTTGACAAATCCTTTGCAAGATAAACTGAATGTTTAGTAACAAGAGATGTATCATACCCATATTTGATAGGTTTTTTGCTTTCTCTCTGAGATCTCCTGATTGATTGAGTTGAAGATTCAGGTATGTCTTCAAGCTTCTTCATCTTCATTTTGCCTTTGGACTTCCATGCCTTGAACTCTTCAAGGTTGATTGTATCTTCATCATCTGAACTTGACTCTCCATCCTGAGTAGGTTCCTCCTTTGTAAGTTTTGAAAATTCTTCTTCCAAATCATAGGGTAGTTTGACCTTCCTGCATTCATTCTCATACCAAGAATCGTTCTCATCAAAGATCACATCTCTGCTTACCATAAATCCCTTATTGGTAGGGTTATAAAACCTGTAACCTTTTTGATTTAAATCATACCCAATGAAAATACATTTTTCAGCCTTTGGATCTAGTTTTCCTCTTACCTGTGAAGGAATGTGTACATATGCTACACATCCAAAAATTTTGCAGTGATCCAATGATGGTCTCTTACCATGCCATGCTTCATATGGTGTCATACCATCAAGTGATTTTGATGGTAACCTGTTTATGAGATAGGTGGCAGTAGAAACACTCTCTGCCCATAGATAGTTAGGTAATTTCTTCTCATTAAGCTTAGATCTAGCTGTCTCAACAATTAACCTATTTCTTCTTTTAGCTACCCCATTCTGTTCAGGAGAATACCTTGTGGTTATCTCTCTTTTGATGCCTCTGTCCTGCAAGAAGTCTTCAAACTCATTGGAGAAGTACTCACCTCCTCCATCTGACCTTAGCCTCTTCAAATTCCTTCCTGTCTGATTTTCAACTAATACAAGATATTTCTTAAAACAATTAAATACCTCATCCTTGTGCTTCATAAAGTATAATACAGTCCATCTGCTATAGTCATCAATAAAAGACACATAGTACTTTGAACCTGAAACTGAGGGGTCTTTGCTAGGTCCCCATACATCTGTGTGTACAAGCTCTAGATAGTCTTCATGCATATGTCCTTTCTTGGAGAAGGGTAACCTGTGAGACTTACCAAATTGACAAGCACCACACTTGTAAATCATATGTTGCTTGGATACATTAGGTATCCCAAGCACACATTGGTCCCTGCACATTTGCTTCAAGGTCCTTTCTCCTATATGCCCTAATCTCTTGTGCAAAATCTCAAGCTCTGAAAGTGTCTGATCCTTATAACTGTATAGTGTAATATTTTTTGTATCTTCCAACTCAAAAGTGAAAAGTCTACCTGATTTTTCTCCTTTAGCTATCCTTTTGAATCCATGTCTTGGGTCCTCCACAAATGCTCCATATTGATTGAATCTGATCTGCAACCCTTTCGAGATTGAATCTGACCTGCAACCCTTTCTCTACAATCCGACCAACACTCATTAAGTTCTTAGTAATGGTTGGTACATAGAGTACCCTGCTTAACAAATTCTGATTACCATCACAAGTCTTCACATTTCCAACTTTAACTATAGAATGCTTTGTATCATCACCTGTTTGGACTTGGTGTTTACCTTTTGGTTCCTCAAGATCAGAGAGTAGTGCAACATTACCAGCCACATGATTTGAACACCCTGAATCAATATAAAATAAGTGATCATCATTTGTACCTAACTTTGAAGTCATGCTCATGATCAAGAGAGAGTCATCCTGCTCCTCTGTGTAGTTGTTGTAGTCCTTTCTATTTCTGAATCCTCCTTGGTAGTTGTCATTGTAATTGTTGTTGTAGTTGTTGTTATAATTGTTGTTGTGGCCTTGGTGATGGTTGAACCTTCCTCTAGACTGTGAGTATCCACCTCTTTGGTAGCCTCTTCCTCTCTGATTTTTGTAATTCCTGTAACACTCATCTGTGGTGTGATTTGACAAACCACAAATGTTACATGGTGATGAATTATAGGGTCTCCCCCTACCTTGCTTACCTCCTCTGCCCCTTCCTCTTGAAGATCTACCTCTCCCTGCATAATTAGCTTGGGAGGTAGAACCTTCATCTTCTACCTTCTTACACTTGCCTTTATCCTTAGATTTCTTATCAGTGTATAGGGCAGAAGAGTTGTTACCTTTGGATGTATCTCCACTCTTGGTGAGCTTTGCTTCATGTGTGAATAGTTGACCCATGAGAGTTGTGAGATCTGGAGTGTGCATGTCCATGTAGAGATCCATTGCAGTGGTGAAGCTTTCCCACTTGTCATGAGCCTTGATTCCATTGATTACCTGCCTTACAATTTGTTCTTCTTCAATCTCTTCTCCTATACTTGCTAACTGATCTGCAACATCCTTAATCTTGGTCACAAATTCTGAAACAACTTGCTTAGGTTGCTTCCTTAGTGTTGTGAATTCAATCCACAACTAATTTTTCCTAGCCCTTGTATTGGAGGAAAAATATGATGAAAAGGTTTCCCAAGTCTCTTGGGACATCTTACAATTTTTGATATGAGGTAAAAGAAAGTCAGATATAGAGTTGAGTAAATAAGACCTTGCCAATGCATCCTTTGCACACCATGTGTTGAGTTTTTCTTATTCCTCCTTGGTTGGCAAACCTCTTGCTTTGAATGAGGGCAATTCCTCATCTCTTGAGATGTATCCATAGAGACTCCTTCCTTGTAAGTAGGTCTTCATTCTTAGAGACCAAGCTTGATAATTGTTCCTGTCCAATCTGTCAATAAATGAAGGAAAACCATCTCCCATTTTACCTTATTTGCTCTGATACCACTGTTGGGAAAGATGGATGGATGATCCAAGAGTTTGAGTAGGTACTGCTAAAACCTGCTTTGTACCAGCCCTCTTTAGCTTCAGACTTGATTAGTAGACTCCCTTAGCTTTCCAATGACACCAAGAAATGACCTATGTCCTTTGGAAATGATGTATGCAATGATTGAATCAAAACAGATAACTTTGGAAGTCACAAATCCAAGAAAACCTTCTATTTTGGTCTTGACACCTACTCAATGTTTTGCTCAGTGTGACCAGCACAGTAGCAATTGATAAAATTCCTTCTAGGGGTATTCAATTAGCTTAGTAAGCTACCATTTGCAAGTGGAATGATGTAAAATAATGAGCTATGCTAAGAGAAATTAATTTAGCAAGATTTGGTATACCCCCGACTTTTTAGGACTGTAGCAGAGATAGACTAGTGAGCACCTCGACAACGATTTCTCTGAATTGGCTGAATGAAATCACTTCAGACTTTGTCAGCGCGTAGATGACTTTGAGCTGAATCCAACAAGCTTTGAAGCACTGAATTTGGTGGAGTATTGACTGAGATATGCCCTTGACAAGTAGACAGACTTTGGAGTAGACAAGCAGTGAACACAGAGATTAATGATGTAAATGTATCTATAAATTAACACTTGTATACAATCCCATTGGCATGTCTAGCATTGCCTAATGGTGTAGAGAGGTGTAGACTATGATGTAGTGCTAACACACACTCAATTACAGAAGAATGGAGCTCGGGTGTGATGTCTCTAACCGCGACTTTTCTTGATCACTTTTATATGTGATGACTAAGAATTTGAATTCAAATTCAAATTCTTGGCTCCCTATGATTAAGCTCCTAAAGGTTTGGAGATATTCTCTCAATCAATTTAGCTACTTTTTTCCATGAATCACTCAGGTAGGTGATTACAAAAGATTCCAAGTCAAATTGACTTTTACAATAAGGTAAAGTATTAAGTAATCACTAGCATGTGTTCCTATGGTTCTTCATGCATGTAGAGGTTTCATGATATCTTCCAAGCCAAATGTGTAGGCTTGTGATTTACACCAACACTTCATTCATAGATTTCTTCCATTCTGCTTTGGTACTTGCTTCTTCATATGAAGAAGGTTCTTCAAGTGATCAATCCTTAGCAAGATAAATAGAATGTTTAGTGACTAATGAATTATCATACCCAAATCTGATTGGCTTCTTACTCTCTCTTTGTGATCTCTTGAAGGCTTGGTTGGATGACTCAGGTATGTCCTCCAACATCTTCATCTTGACCTTGCCTTTTGATTTCCATGCTTTGAACTCTTCCAAGTTGATGGTGTCCTCATCATCTGATTTGATTTCTTCAGTTGTGCTTGGCTCCTCCTTGGTGAGCCTTGGAAATTCTTCTTCCAATTCATATGACAATTTGACCTTCCTGCATTCACTTTCAAACCAAGAATCATTCTCATCAAACACAACATCTCTACTGACCATAAATCCTTTGTTGGATGAATTATACAACCTATATCCTTTATTATTTATATCATACCCTATGAAGATGCATTTCTCTGTCTTAGGGTCTAACTTACTCTGATTTGAGATGGAAAATGCACATAAGCAACACAAACAAATATTTTGCAATGTTCAAGTGATGGTCTCCTACCATGCCATGCCTCATACGGGGTCATCCCATCAAGGGACTTAGAAGGTAACCTATTAATAAGATACGTGGTAGTAGAAACTCTCTGCCCACAAGTAATTAGGCAACTTTTTTTCATTTAGCATTGATCTAGTTGCTTCCACAATCAATATGTTCCTCCTCTCTACTACTCCATTTTGCTTAGGAGTATATCTAGTACTGATCTCCCTTTTGATACCTCTCTCCTACAAAAATGCATCAAATTCATTGGAGAAGTACTCACCTTCTCCATCTGACCTTAACCCTCTAGACTCTTTCCTGTTTGATTTTCCACAAGTGCAAGATAATTCTTGGAGCAACTGAATACTTCATCCTTATGTTTCATAAAATACAAGATAGTCCACCTATTGAAATCATCAATAAATGACACGTAGTACCTTGAGCCTGAAATTGAAGGGTCCTTGCTTGGTCCCCACATATCTGTGCGAACAAGTTCCAAATAATCCTTATGCATGTAGCCTTTCTTTGTAAAGGGTAACCTATGTGATTTACCAAACTCACATGCACCACATTTATAGATCATGTGTTGTTGTTTGGATACATTAGGTATCCCAAGTACACATTGATCTCTACATATCTGCTTTAATGTTCTCTCACCAATGTGCCCTAGTCTTTTGTGCCATATCTGTAACTCAGACAAGGTTTGATCCTTATAACTATAAAGTGCAATCTTTCTAGTGTTCTCAAGCTCAAATGTAAACAATCTACCTGTTTTCTCTCCTTTTGCAATTCTTCTGAATCCATGTTAGGGGTCCTCCACAAAAACTACAAATTTATTGAACCTCACCAGCAAACCCTTTTCCACTATCTGTCCAACACTCATTAAATCTTTTTGATAGTAGGTACATAAAGAACTATGCTCAACAAATTTCTTTTTCCATCAGAAGTTTTGACATTTCCTACCTTGACAATTGAATGTTTGGTATCATCACCTGTCTACACTTGGTGATTTCCCTTGGGCTCCTCAAGATCAGAAAGGAGAGCTACATTTCCTGCTACATGGTTTGAACAACCTAAGTCAATATAGAAGAGGTGCTCATCATTCATACCTTGTTTTGAAGTCATGTTCATAATGAGAAGAGAATCTTATTGATCCTCTGTATAGTTGTTGAAGTCTTTTCTTGATTCGTATCCTCCTTGATAATTGGTGTTGTAATTGTTCTTGTAGCCATGGTTATGACCTTGATTATGGTTGAATCTTCCTCTTCATTGTGAGTAGCCACCTCTTTGAAATCCTCTTCATCTCTGGTTCTTGAAGTTCCTATAGCACTCATCTATTGTGTGATTAGAGAGTCCACATATATTGCATGGGGAAGAGTTGAAAGGTCTCCCCTACCTTGCTTACCTCCTCTACCCCTTCCTCTTGAATTCCTACCTCTCCCTGCATAGTTAGCTTGAGAAGTAGTACCTTCATCTTCAACTTTCTTGCTCTTTCCTTTATCCTTAGACTTTCCTTTATCTGTAATGAGGGTAGAAGAATTGTTACCTCTTGATGGTTGTCCATTTTTGTTGAGCTTGGCTTCATGGGTGAAGAGTTGTCCCATGAGAGTGGTAAGATCAAGGATTTGCATATCCATTGAGAGATCCATTGCAATTGTTAAAGACTCCCACTTATCATCTGCCTTGAAACCATTGATTATTTGTCTCATTATTTGATTCTCTTCAATCTCCTCTCCTATGCTTGCCAATGGATCAGCCACATTCTTTATCTTGGTCACATACTCTGAAACATTCTGCTTAGGTTGCTTCCTTTGCGAAGTAAACTCAATCCACAATCGATTTTTCCTAGCTCTTGTATTGGAAGAAAAATATGAAGATAGAGTCTCCCAAGTCTATTGCGAAGTTTTGTAATTCCTAATCTGAGGAAGAAGGAAGTAAAAAATGGAGTTAAGTAGATATGACCTGGCTAAAGCATCTTTGGCACACCATGAGTTGAGTCTTTCTAGCTCCTCTCTTGTGGGTTGACCTTTGCTTCTGAATATGGGCATCTCCTCATCTCTAGATATGTATCCATAGAGACTCCTTCCTGTAGATAGGTATTCATCCTCAAAGACCATGTTGGATAATTATTCCTGTCCAATTTATCGATGAAAGAAGGGAAACCATCTCCCATTTTACTTCAACTTGCTTTGATACCACTGTTGGAAGAGATGGATGGATACCTCAAGGAAGTGAGGTGGTACTACTAAAACCTGCTTTGTACCTGCCCTAATACACTTCAGGGTTATGTAGTAGGTCCTATTAGCTTGAAAATGACACCAAGAACCTGCCTATGTACTTTGGAGTTGATGCTTGAATCAATTGAATCAAAATAGACTACTTCATGAATAGCTCGTGTCACAAAACTTGTTATTTTAGTCTATACACTTGCAGGTTCTTTTGCTCAGTGCTCACAATACAGTAAGGATTGATCAAATTACTTTTGAAGGAACTCAATTAGCTTAGGTAGATAATGATTGCAAGTGGAATCATCTAAAATAATAAACTATGCTCTGAGAAATAAGTTTAGCAATCCAAAGCTTACCCTCGACTTTTTAGCGACTTAACAGTAGATGACCCGTGAGTAATTAAATGCCAATTCCTCTCAGATGGCTGGACCAAATGCATTGAGATTTTGAAAGAATAAATAAGACTTCAAGTTGGTTCCAACAAGCTATAGATCATGCAAAATGGTTGAGAACTCATTGAGATATGACCAGAGAAAGTTCACTGTTTTGAGTAGTCATAGTAGAGAAGTAGATAGTGATGATCAATGAACTATATGTATCATAACACATGATTATATAAGATCATTGACATTGAAATGATGCTCAATGATGGTGGAATGAGTAAGCTATGGTGTAACCTACTCAAAATCTACAGATATTCAAGAAATGAGCTGCACGATGAGGCCACAAGGCCGCAAGATTTACAAAGGCCTTTTATAAGAAATTCTTCCAAGTTTGAATTTGAATTCAAACTTGGCTCCAACTAAAAAGTGATTTCGTTGATCTAGGGGTTATTCTATCATTGAAACTTGTAGCTATTGTTCTTCCTAACTCCACAAGATTTTGGCTTTTACAAGAATCTTCATGGATTTAACCTTTTACAAATGGTAAATGATGAAGTGCTACAAGCTAAGGCTCACATGATCCATCAAGTGCTTCCACATATTTCTTTCCATGCTAAGCCAAATATGAAGGCTTGTATATTTGCACCAACAGTTAATATAGACCTTGAGAGGATCTTCCTACCTTGTGATCGTCGATGACTATAGTAGCAAGAAGATGTGGGTGTACTTTCTTCGTGATAAGGCACAAGCTTTTGGGAGGATTAAAGAAAAACTAGAACTTCTTGAAAATGAACCAAGGAAAAGTGTGAAGACGCTTGGAATAGGAGATGGTAGCGAGCTCAACTTAGAGGAGTTGGAAGGCTTTTGCAAGTCCAAAGGGATAAAGTGTCAATCAGTGACACCTCACACATCACAACATTATGGCATTATGAAATGCAAGAGTCACATGATTGTTGAGATAGCAATGTTTATGATGGGAAGAAAGGCTTCCTAAATCAAATCTAAAGACTCATCATTAAGCTTAGACTGGTAAGAATCCATCTATCTCACACTTCGGAATTTCTCAGAGTGTGTGCTATGTTCTTTTCCCAGGTCAAAGAAAGAACATGTTGGAACCAAAAAGCAAGAGATGCATCTTCGTAGGTCATAATGAAAAGCAAAGGGCTTTCATATTGTATGACCATGAGGCAAAGATGTAGAGAGAGATGGTGGATGCAATCCAAAGATGACTTGGTGCTGCTACAACCAGCTTCACACCAGCAAACTGAGACTTTAGAGTTGGTTAGTAGGCCCTTTGAGTTTCCTAAATCCACAAAAAAATTACCCAACTGTTTTGGAAGAAATATCTCAAAACTTTGAGTCCAGACAAAGTAGTTGCAAAATAATTAGCTCCCAAAACTTGCTATTTTTGTACATACACCTGCTGGAAAAAATCAAGAGTGCTCTCAAGCTCGTATGAATTAGAAAAATTCCTTTTGTACATAACAAAATAGACTTAGATATCTTGCTAATACAAGTTAAAACACTTCAATTGAGCAACTAAGCATTGAGAACAAGATTTAGCAAAATTTAGAACATTCCCACCATTTTCGGTGCTCTACAAAGATTCGACTAATGAGCAGAAAAACACAGATTTCGCACAATGACCATGAAATTTTGTGACGATAAACTAGACGTAGAGGGCAATCTAATGCACTTCAAAAATTTTAAAATAGTTATGTATAGCCCGAGATATGAGCTTCTAAAGTTATCGTTCTCAATGAGTATAACAGAGAATAAAATAGAGAAGAAGTAAATGATGAATGTATAGATTCACATATAATTACAACCACATTGGCAATGAATACTTGAAAAATGGGAATAGAATGATAGAGCTATGGAGTGAGCTCTTCAATCTCTAGAATTGAACATGAAATGGGCATGAATCAAGCTCTCTAATGGCGACTGCCTTCTTGCTCTTTCTATAGCTACTTTTGGAGGTAATTTTGAATTTGAATTCAAATAACTTCACCTAAAAGTGATGCTAAGAATTAAGAAATATTCTCTAGCTGATGGATTTGTAGTTTTGGGTTCTTAGAGCCACAAATTTCCTTTTCACATCATGGATGACTTAAGCCATTCTTTCTTTCACAATTATAAGAGATAAAATATACTCTTTTACAAGAGGTGTTCATATGTGTACACATATGACTACAAATGAACATAAATCAAATCATATCAAGCATGTAGGCTTGGGTAAAATGCACCAGCAGCTCCCCCTAAATCCTAACATGCGTGGCCTCCAAATAAGTCTTCAATTGTCCTTGATTTCTTGCAAGCCAATCATCGACTTGAATCTACTCAATTTTGTACGATCAAGAGCTTTAGTCAACATGTCTACACATTGCATATTTGTAGAGACATATGATAGTTGAATATCCCTGTTCATTATCTTCTCCTTTACATAATGGTAGTGGACTTCAATATGCTTGGTTCTAGCATGGTATACCGGATTAGCTGCAAGATGTAGTGAGCTTGTGTTGTCACCAAAAATGTGAGGTATTGAAGAATGAAGTCCAAGATCTATATACAAAGATTTTAATCACATGATTTCTTGATTTGCATTAGCCAAACCTCTATATTCGGCTTTAGTAGAAGATAATGCCACTATTGGTTGCTTCTTCGATGACCAAGAAATGATTTTTGAACCTACAAATGATACATATCCAGATGTGCTTCTTCTATCATCTCTAGATCCGGCCCAATCCACATATGAGTAGGACTTTAGCTCAATATCTGAATTAAATGGATAAAACAAACCTTCATTCATGGTCCCTTAAGGTATTTGAGGACTCTCTTGGCCACCTCCATGTGTGGTCTTCTCGGCTTATGCATAAACTAACTCAATATGCTAACACTATAGCATATATCCATCCTTGTGAGTGTTGCATAATTCAAAATTCCAACCAAGCTTTGATATCTTTTGATGTCTTGAATTCGCTCTCCTTCATAAGCACTAAGCTTATGATTTTTCTCCATAGGTCTACCTACACACTTGGTGTTTTCCATCTTGAACTTGATGAGCATGTCATGCACATACTTCCTTTGTGTGATGTATATACCTGAACTCGTGTAGATTAACTCCAATCCAAGAAAATAAGTGAGTGGTCCAAGATCACTTATTTTGAACTCCTCCTTCATTTGATTCTTTACCTATTTGATTCCTTCAAGATCATCCCCTATGATAATAATATCATCAACATACACACATAGATAGATCACTTCAGATCCATTCCTCTTTATGAACAAGGAGGTGTTCGCCTTACTAGCTTTGAATCCTTGGTCCTGCAAATAAGTCACCAATCTGAAATTCCAAGCTCCTGGAGCTTGCTTCGATCCATACAAAGCTTTCTTTAATTTGCATGCATAGTTAGGATGATGTGCATCCTCATATCTAGGAGGTTGTGCCATATACACTTCCTCAAAAATCCATCCATTTAAGAAAGCATTCTTTACATCAAGTTGATAGAGCTTTTGATTTCTAGATGCAGCAAGACTAATGAGAACCCTAATTGTATGCATTTTTGCAGCAAGAGAGAAACTCTCCTCATAATCCATACCATGGGTTTGAGCAAACCCTTTAGCAACTAACCTTGCTTTATGTCTATTTATACTTCTATCTGGATTCCTCTTGATTTTGTATATCCATCGAGATCCAAGTACCTTCATAGATGGCTTGTTAGGTACAAGCTCCCAAGTTTCATTCTCCTTCAAGGCTTCCATTTCTTCATCCATTGCATCTCTCCAAGCTTTCTTGCTTTATGCTTCTTCAAATGTGGTAGGTTCTTCATTGGTTGAATCCTTTGCAATGTAGATTGAGTGCTTGGTCACCAAAGAAACATCATAAACATACCTCTTTGGTTTCTTCTTCTCTGTTGAAGACCTTCTAAGTGGTTGATGTGAGCTCTTGGGTCTTCTAGGTCAATGTCCGAATCACTTTCTTCAATTTCTTTGGCTCCTTTGGTTGAAGTGATGGAAAATCTTCATCCAAGTCATAAGGCAGCTTCACTTTCTTGTCATCATCAAACCAGGATTTGTTCTCATCAAAAGTTACATCTCTACTCGTAGAAAATCCTTTATTAGTTAGATTGTACACTCTATATCCTTTTTTGTTTTGGTCATAAACAATAAATATGCACTTATCTGCCTTGGGATCCAATTGTCCTCTTGCTTGAGAAGGAATGTGAGCATAGGCGAAGCATCCAAAGATTTTACAATGCTCTAGACTAGGTCTTCTTCCATTCCACACTTCATAAGGAGTGGTCCCATCTAGTGACTTAGATGGAAGTCTATATATGAGATATGTGGTTGTAAACATAGCCTTTGCCCATAGATAGTTTGGAAATCCCTTTTCATTGAGCATGGACCTTGTGGCTTCAACAATAGCTCTGTTTGTCCTCTCTGGTACACCATTGAGTTCGGGTGTATACCTTGTAGTGAATTTCCTTTTAATGCCTTTTTCATGCAAGTAGGCATCAAATTCAGAAGAGAAATATTCTCCTCCACCATCTAATCTGAGTCTTTTCAAAGTCCTACCTATTTGGTTTTTAACAAGAGCAACATAATTCTTAAAGCAATTAAAAACTTCATCCTTGTGCTTCATGAAAAACAGAATGGTCCACCTGCTACAGACATCTATGAAAGACACATAATATCTTGAGCCTGATATAGATGGCTCCTTACTAGGACCCCACACATACATGTGCACTAGATCCAAAAGATTTTGATACACATATCCCTTCCTATTGAAAGGTTGTCTATGAGCCTTGCCAAACTGACAAGCTTCACACTTATAAATCATGTGTTGCCTTGTGATATTAGGCAAACCAAGTACAATTTGGTCTCTGCAAAATTTTTTGAGTGTCCTCACCAATGTGAGCAAGCCTTTTGTGCCATATCTCCAACTCTGTGAGATTTTGAGATCCATAGCTAAATAAAACTATGTTCTTTATATCTTCCACTTCAAAAGTGAAAAGCCTTCCTATCTTTTCTCCTTTGGAAATCCCTCTAAAGCCTTGCCTTGGGTCTTCAACATATGCTCCAAATCAGCTAAATCTAACCTGTAATCCCTTTTCAACAATTTGTCCAACACTTGTAATTGTAGGGACATACAAGACTTTGCTTAAGAGGTTCATATTCCCATCTCATCTCTTCACATTACCTATCTTCTCCACTGGGTGCTTTGTATCATCTCTTGTTTTCAATTCATGTCTGTTGTGAGGATCTTCCAAATTAGAAAGTAAAACCACATTTCCTGCCACATGATTTGAGCATCCCGAATCAATGTAAAATATGTGATCATCATCCTTATCCTTCTTCATTGATAGATTCATAATCAATAACGAATCTTCTTGACTTTGGTCCTCTGCATAGTTATTGTAATCTCGTCTTCCTCTATGACCACTTTGATAGTTGTTGTTGTTGTAATTGTTGTTGTATCCTCCATTGTATCTACCTCTATTTGATCCATAGCCACCTCTATTGAATCCTCTTCCTCTTGAGTTCCTCGGGTTCCTGAAGCATTCTTCACTAGTATGATTAGATAAGCCACATATATTGCAAGGTTGAGATGATTGGAATCTCCACCTTCCTTGCTTTCCACCTCTACCCCTATCTTTGCTTGGAAAGGGCTACCTTCATGTTCATTCTTCTTATTCTTTGACTTTTCCTTGAACCTAGCTTTATCAAAATATAAGGCAAAAGTTTAATTACCTCTTGAGGACTCACCATCTTTGCTTATCTTTGATTGATGAGTGAAGAGTTGGCCCATGAGTGTGTTGAGGTCAGGTACATGAATATCCATGTACAAATCCATGGCTCTTGTGAAGGACTCCCACTTGTCATCTGCTTTGATTCCATTTATGATTTGTCATCTGCTTTGATTCCTATTCAATTACCTCTCCAATGCTTCCAAGTTGATATGAAATCTCCTTCATCTTTGTGACATAATTAGTCACACATTGCTTGGGGCTCTTCTTCATTGTTGTGAACTCAATCCACAATTGGTTCTTCCTTGCTCGAGTGTTGGAGGAGATGAAAGAAGCAAGTGCATTCCAAGTCTCTCTTGATGTCTTGCATCCCTCGATATGAGGTAAAAGAAATCAGAGATTGAGTTTAGAGTATAAGACCTTGCAAGTGCATCCTTTGAACACCAATTTGAAAGTCTTTCCTCTTCATGTGATGGTTGCCCTTTGTTCCTCATGGTTGGCATAGATTCAACTCCAGATGCATATCCAAATAGATTCCTCCCTTGAAGATAAGCCTTCATCCTTAGAGACCATCTTGGGTAGTTTTTGCTATCCAATTTATCAAGTCTTGATGGAAATCCATCTACCATGTTGATTGACTATGCTCTGATACCACTGTAGAGAGAGATGGTGGATGCAATCCGAAGATGAGGTGGTGCTGCTACAACCAGATTCACACCAGCTAACTCAGACTTCAGAGTTTGTTAGTAGACTCTTTGAGCTTCTTAAATCCTTAAAAAAATCACCTAGGTGTTTTGGAACAAGTAGCTCAAAGGTTTAAGTCAAGACAAACTAGTTGCAAAATGACCCAAAACTTGCTATTTTTGTACATACACCTGCTCGAAAAAATGAAGAGTGCTCTCACCCTGGTAGGAATTAGATAGATTCCTTCTAGAAATAGAAAAAAGACATAGATAGATTACTAATTCAAGTTAAAATGGTTCAATTGATCAACTGAGCACTGTGAACAAGATTGAACAAAATCTAGCACTCGCGATTTTCGGGGCTTTGCACAGATTCAACCAGAGAACAAAAAAACATAGATTTCTCACAAATGGTAAATGCAATGAGCATGAAAACTTTGTGATTATAAACTAGAGTTATAGAGAAATCAAATGCACTTTAAAAATTCTGAAAAAGCTTATGTATAGCCCGCCATATGAGCTTTTGAAGTTACTATTCTCAGTGAGTATAGCAGAGAATAAAATAGAGAAGAAGTAAATGATGAATGTATAGATTCACATATAATTACAACCACATTGGCAATGAATACTTGCATAATGGGAATAGAATGATAGAGCTATGGAGTAAGCTCTTCAATCTCTACAAATGAACATGAAGTGGGCATGAATCAAGCTCTCTAATGGCAACTCTCTTCTTGCTCTTTTTATAGCTACTTTTAGAGGTAATTTTGAATTTAAATTCAAATAGCTTCACCTAAAAGTGATGTAAGAATTAGGAGATATTATCTCAACTAATTGATTCATGGGGTTAGGTAGATACAGCTAGAAATTTACTTTTTACATCATGGATGACTTAAGCCATTCTTTCTTTCACAATTACAAGAGATAAAATATACTCTTTTACAAGAGGTGTTCATATGTCTACACATATGACTACAAATGAACATAAATCAAATCATATCAAGCATGTAGGCTTGGGTAAAATGCACCAACAAAAGAAGATCAAAGGTATTCGCGATGTGTTGTCTATGGAGCAGCCACATGCAGTGGAGAAAAAGAAAGGAGCTTGCACTTTATCATCAAGCGAAGGAGTACTTTACTATGTACCTACCCCAAGAGTCATCTCTACCTATGACCAGGATAAAGCATCATCATTAGATCGTAAGAAGAGAGACTACCAACCTAAAATCACCCAAATAGATTGGTTATTGCTCCAATGGATGAAGGAACAACTCTATTTTCAGAGTAATCCTATGCCAACAACTATTAAATAGAAGGCAGAAGGACCAAGGCGATCACAAAGAATAGAGGAGCACAAGTGGGCTTCTACTCGCATAGTCAGTATAGCCATGATGGTTGCGATTATGAAGGAAGTAATGAAGCCAATAATTGAAGATGATGCACTTGTAGATCTACCATGGAAGGAGGTTATGCAAGCCAATTGTGAGAGCTTAATGAAGAATGAAGCATGGGAGGTCACTAGCATCAAGTGAGTCTTGTTACCGTTAGTGTCCATGTGAAAGGCCAAATGGCCACCGGACACTTCTTTGTATATGTTCTTTAATAAAACATATAGTGGCCTGGTCAGTCACGGACTGTAAGTTCGACCGCATTTGTAAGACCTAAGAAGTCTGTCTTCGTGCTCCCTGTGTACTATGTTTTCTGTGTATTCAGTAGCCTCTGTGTGGAGTACTGGGTGCGGCCTCAGGAGCTCGGTTTTCTACTCCGAGCATATCGTCGTGGAGCTCTCGAGAAGGAGAGCACACTGCAGTGCATCCCCCCCCCAAGGCTTTCTCCAAGGCTTACGGCTAAGGCGGCAACCAAGGCATAGACCTTGGCATACCTTGTCATCCGAGTCACCGAAGTCGCCGTTGGCTGCGCACGAGGGAGGACCTCAACGATCAAGGAATATAGAGGTTCCCGGTACTTCCCCCCAGAGCTCGCTTAATCGTGGCAATCTCTTGCCACTAAGCTACACTCTTGTGGTGTCTAAAGAAGGGGAAAGACTAATGTTGACATTACCTTGAACAAGTTTTGGTCCCTCAAAGCTTCACTTTTTGCTTTCAAAGCCTATTTCTGAAGCAATTTTGGGATGTTTTTGGAGCCATTTTGGAGTACTTTCGCACATAGTTCTCTTCACACAGGTCCAAGAACATCAAGAAGAGTGTTCTTTGTACTTCATCAGGCAATAAATATCAACCATTGGGGCTATATTTTCAGCCACACTCGTAAAACTACATGTTTCTCAATAGGTTTTCAATTTTGGTGGGAGTAGTCGCTACAAATTTATGCAAGTTTTTTAAGCCTAAAACATCAGAGTTGACAGACACTTGCAAGTGTTATTGGCTAGATTTTGGGCTCTGTGTTCAGCCTTTTTAGTGTCATTTTAATGCATATATTGAGCACATACACACCATGTATGCTTCTGTGGATACCGCTTATGTACGTCCATGTGGTCATTGATATAGCGGTTATGTTCTTTGCATAAAGCCTTTTACGTTTTATAAACAGGGTCGTGGTGAGTTTTTCTTAACTAGGAGACACCCAGATGTCGGGGTCTCTTCAGTGATGCAGGTGGAAGACTTACCCAGCCTCGCCATAGGAGATGTATAATAGTTGTTCATAGGTGCTCGATAAGCCTAGTTGGCTTCTATTGGGTAACTGATTATATGCAGTGGAGTCACTGATTCACTATGCAGGTAGACATGTCAGTACTTGAAGTTTTATGATACTTTGACACTGTTCATATGCTAATTTTGCAGAGGATAATCTGTCAAAATTTTTCTAGATTTCTGGTCTAGTCAACTATACAGTAGTCGATTTACTCCTTGATACACTTATTTGTTGGTGTTTGGACTCTTCTAGCTCCATTATCATTCTATTCAGTTCTCTACCATCATGGCATCAGAGGTCTCAGGCACATCCATTGGATCAGGGTCTAGTGATAGTGTTCCAAGGAGGAGCTATAACTTGCAGGGCAAAGACCATTTTGAGATCCGAAAATTTGATGGCACAAACTTTGCTCTATGGAAGAATCAGATTAAAGATGTGCTGATTCAAAGGAGGCAATGGAAGCCAGTAAATGGGATTTCAAAGAAGCCTGCTGACATGGATGAAGATGATTGGGATGAGTTAGATGAAATGGCCAGATCTACCATTCGCTTGCACCTGGCAGATAATGTTTACTTTACAGTATTAGACTGTGAAAGTGCAGAGGAGCTTTGGAAGAAGTTATGCAATACATATGAAAAAGAGACGGCATCAAATAAAGTGTATCTGATGAGAAAATTATACGACCTTCGTATGAAGGACACAGATAGTGTTTCTGCTCATCTAAATGAGTTTGATGCCATATTCTCCCAATTACAGGCTCATAAAATGGATATGGACAATGAAATGAAAGCAGTATTGCTATTATGCACCCTGCCATCATCATGGGATACGTTTTGAACAGCTATTAGCAACAGTGCGCCTGGTGGTAAACTCGTCTATGATGACATATGTGGAGCCCTCTTGAGTGAGGAGATTCGTAGAAAATCTATGGTTGGCACTCAGAGTGGAGATGCATATAATGTTCAAGATTCTTACCAAGGAAAGAATCAGCAACGTGGCAGGAGCAAGAACAAGGAAAAAAATGGTCAACGGAATAAGAGTAGAAGTAAATCAAGGAAGAGGGATATCGAATGCCATTATTGTCATAAGAAAGGACACATGAAGAAAGAATGTTATGCATTAAAGAATGCTAAAGGTAAAGGACAGAATGTTGATGGGTAAACAGTTACCTGCACCATCTACTTCGAGTGTGAAGATTGAAGAAA
This sequence comes from Ceratopteris richardii, assembly GCA_020310875.1. NCBI lineage: Eukaryota > Viridiplantae > Streptophyta > Polypodiopsida > Polypodiales > Pteridaceae > Ceratopteris > Ceratopteris richardii. Next base: position 8,823,640 of record CM035417.1, on the reverse strand, counting down.
TTAATGCTATTTCTGATGATGTTGATAAAATAATGTATGCCATGTACCTCAGTTATCATGCAGTTTGATGTCAGTTGGTCAAGTTGATGACCTTGGTTACAAGGTGGTCTTCTATGCTTAGTCCTTTCGTATATCAAAGGGCAATATGGTTATTTCAAAAGGAAGCAAAGTTGGCTCACTTTATCCTTTATTTGTATCACAGAAAGAACAACTGAACAGCCTATGGCTTGTATTTGGCATGGTCGTTTGGGCCATATATCTCGTAGTGGAATGGAAAATCTTTCTCGTTCTGGCTACTTGCCTATGTTATCTTTCTTTGATTTTTCATTTTGTGAGCATTGTCAATATGGAAAGCAAACCAGAAATGTGCATAAAATGCACATTGACTCTTCAATTCAGCCTTTAGATCTCGTTCATACAGATGTGTGTGGTCCTATGCACACTAGGTCCTTAGGTGGTTCTCTTTACTTTGTCACTTTAATAGATGATGCTACTAGAAAATTCTGGGTATATCCTATCAAATCAAAGGATGGTGTATTCCCTAATTTCAAAAAATGGCTTGCTTGAGTTGAGACTGAAAAAGGAACTAAGCTTAAGGCTTTACGTTCAGATAATGGGGGTGAGTATGCCTCACATGAATTCAACCTTTTCTGTCAGTCTAGAGGGATTCGTAGAGAGTTTACAGCTCCTTATACCCCAGTACAGAATGGTGTAGCTGAGAGGATGAATAGAACTATTCAAGATAGAGTGGTCTCTATGTTGCATCATGCAAACCTCTCACAAGGTTTTTGGGAAGAAGCAGTATTGACTGGAGTTCATGTGATCAACCTTTCACCTAGTACTACCAAAGGTCTGAAAGTGGCACAAGAGTTATGGACAGGGAAATCACCATATTACGATCATCTTCGAGTTTTTGGGTGTGAAGCATATGTTCATATACCCAAGAATCTTAGACAAAAGTTGGACCATAAGTCAAAGAAATGCATTTTTCTTGGATATGGTCAAGAAGGACAATTTGGATATCGCTTATAGGATCCTAAAACATGGTCAGTGATCAGAAGTAGTGATGTCATTTTTTAATGAGTCTAAGATGCATAAATAGTCCATTAAGGAGGTTTAAGTGAGAAGAGTGATGTTTGAGGATACTAGTTCTCCAGTTAGCATGCATAAAAATGATGCACATAGGGATGTTCAAGAGAATGTCCATTCAGATCAGTATGCACATGTTCCTGTTCAGCAACCATTGAGACATTCTGCATGTGTCTCACATCCACCTGATAGATATGTTCCAGGTTTAGATTTTGTTATGGTAACAGATGCCGGTGAGCCTTCTTGCTACAAAGAGCTATGCAGACAAAGGATCATGTCAAGTGGGAGCATGCCATGAAGAGTGAGTTGGATTCTATTCACAAGAATGGTACTTGGGACTTAGTACCTTTGCCAAAGGGCAGGAAAGCTTTACCATGTAAATGGGTATATAAGCTGAAATTCACATCAGATAGTGCTTCTCCAAAATATAAAGCACGACTTGTTGCAAAGGGTTTTAAGCAACAACATGGTGTTGATTTTGAGGAAATCTTCTCTCTACTGGTCAAGATGACTACTTTGCGCATGTTGCTTGGATTCGTTGCAATGGATGACTTAGAGCTAGTCCAAATGGATGTGAAAACAGCTTTCTTGCATGGAGATCTTACAGATGAGATCTATATGGAACAACCAGAAGGTTATGTAGTTCCTGGCAAGGAAAGTCTAGTTTGTAAGCTCAAGAAGAGCTTGCATGGACTTAAACAGTCTCCTAGACAATGGTACCAAAAGTTTGATGCTTTTATGAAGTCCCAAGGCTATTCTCGGAGCAATGAGGATCATTGTCTCTTCACAAAGAGATGCTCTGATGGTAGCTTGATACTTTACGTCGATGATATGTTGATTGCTGGGAAGTCCTCTTATGATTTGTCAATTCTCAAAAAGAAGTTGAGTCAGACATTTGATATGAAGGATTTGGGGGACGCCAAACATATGTTTGGCATGCGCATTACTCGTGATAGGAGTAAAAGTGCATATACTTGTCTCAAAGTGAGTACATATCCAAAGTACTTCCCCGATTCAATATGCAGGGTGGAAAGGCATTGAGTACACCTTTACCCACATATGTGAAATTGAGCAAAGATGACTGCCCCAAATCAGATGAGGAAAAGGAATTCATGACCAAAATTCCTTATCAGTCTGCTATTGGTAGTCTCATGTATGCTATGGTAGCTACGAGACCAAACATTGCATTTGTAGTGGGAGTTGTGAGCAGATATATGTCTAATCCTGGCAAGAAACATTGGGAAGCAGTCAAGATGATTTTGAGATATCTGAGTGGCACTAAGGACAAGTGTCTATGCTTAGGTAAAGCATCCATTATTGGTTACACAGATTCTGACTATGCTGGTTGTGTAGACAATCGTAAGTCTACATCAAGGTATATTTTCATTTTGCTAGAGGTGCTATCTCTTGGAGATCTCGTCTTCAAGAATGTATAGCTATTTCCACCACAGAAGCAAAGTATGTTGCAGCAAGTGAGGCATGTAAGGAAGCATTGTGGCTTTCTCATCTTGCTTGTGATACGGTTTTACCTCAGCATGTACCTTGCTTGCTCAGTGATAGTCAGAGTGCCATTGCTTTGGCTAAGAATCCAGTCTATCATGCAAAGACCAAGCACATTGAGGTGAGATATCACTTCATTAGAGATTGCTTAGCCACTGAGAGCATTATTCTTCAGAAGGTTCACACTCGAGATATATTGGAAGTGAGGTAGGCCCTTAGGCTCATGTCACAGGTCCATGGTTCCATAGTTCCAGTCATGTACAACATTAATTCCAGCAATCTTCCATATTGACAAAACATGAACATATCACAACTTAATCATACAGATGATGAGACAAAGATAGAGAAAGAATAGATGACATGTGTAAGGTGTTACGTAAGCCATCGCTTACTCATAGTATCATATATACCAATGTTCAATGTACAATGTGGGAGCAAAATTCTCAACCATTCTATGTGATGAGAAATAGATGAATGAGTGAATGTACAATGTAACAAACATATTCAGATGTATGGGCAGTAATCTGAATATACATGAGATGTGTGACCTAATAGGTTATAAAAGAGTGAATATGAGTGACTAAAAGAGGAAGGATCAGTGTGAAACTGATGGTCAACAAACCTACATCTAAACTTAGGCTATGGAAGACCCTAAGTCAGATACGTGTGTGAAAAGATCACATACTTATAAAGTAGCATAGAATGCTAACAAGATTGTTCCCGGAAATCCTCAAACTCATGTGAACACACCTTCTCAAACACCTCATAAAAATATGCATAAAGCATATAAGTACCGATTCTCTTGTACCTATGCCGAATAGGACTCCTTCTGATATGAACGCCACAGCCTCCATAAACTTCAAGTAGTACCTGTGTGCATAAAGAGAATATGTACCTGAATACTTAACATAAGATGTGAATCTTATGTTAAACTCCATCTAATGTCTTTGAAGTAGCCCGACATCTTCTTGTAGAAGACAATCTTCAACCTAATATCTTCCTGTAGAAGATAATCTTCAAAATCATGTAGATGGTCCCATCCAATGTCTTTGAAGTAGCCAGACATCTTCTTGTAGAAGATAATCTTCAACCTAACATCTTCTTGTAGAAGATGATCTTCAAATACATCATGTAGATGGGCGATCCTCACCATCAAGCTGCTAATAATCAAGTCTTCTTGCCATGAACAAGAGATAACCTCCTCTCCATGAGCTAGAGTGTGAGCACACCCTTCATCTTCTCCAAGAAGAATCATTAAGAAGAACTCCATAGCTGCTCCTCAACATGCTTCAAGTTAGCACCATGGTTGCCCCATGTGCTAGAAGAAACATCACCTCTACTGAGGTCCAAGCTCTAGAAAGCTTGTGTTGATCCTAGGTGAAGGATAATTCAAGTGATCCCAAGCTTGTTCTTATATAGTAGTTCTTGATACCAATAAAGCACTCCCAAAAGCATCAAACTATGATCGCGACAATAAAGCACTCTATCGTGATCGCTAAATCTGAAAAGCAAGAAAAACATGCGCGCTCGCCCGTCGCTGTTTTTGGACAACACTAAATCAAAAAAGTTTTGATAGTACTGCGATGTGCTGCCGCCGGGTATTGAACTCGTGCCACAGATATGAGAGTACTTTGTTTTATCCACGGCGCCCACACTATTTACTTGTAGAGGTAATGTAAAGAACAGATATACATGCTGAAAAGTGGTATAAACTTTGACCAATTTCCAACCAATGAGACATTGTTTTCCAACAAGATAATGCTGCAGATGCTTTGACTAAAGCTCTACCACAGGATAGCTTTCGACATTGTTATCACTTGATGGGGGTTACTTGATTCTTGATCTTACGCAGTCACTTGTATACTGTGTAACATGCCCATCAGGTGGGAGGTATAGTTTGCATACTTACACTCAGGTATTCTTTATCATTCTTTATTTTTCTCCCATAGATAGCCATATAGGCCTTTAGTGGGAGATTGTTACCGTTAGTGTCCATGTGAAAGGCCAAAAGGCCACCGGACACTTCTTTGTATATGTTCTTTAGTAAAACATATAGTGGCCTGGTTAGTCACGGACTGTAAGTTCGATCGCATTTGTAAGACCTAAGTAGTTTGTCTTCGTGCTCCCTCTGTACTGTGTTTTCTGCGTATTCTGTAGCCTCTGTGCAGAGTACTACGTGTGGCCTCAGGAGATCGGTTTTCTACTCCGAGCATATCGTCGTGGAGCTCTCGAGAAGGAGAGCGCACTGCGGTGCATCGCCATCAAAATACTTCAAGTCTCGCATGTGAAGGTTGTAATAGAAAGAATCTTGGAATGCTATCAAGATACATTGGTTACACAAGGACTTTCACTAGTGAAGGGTTTTGGTTTTCAAGACTATATTCTAATGAACACTTTTTGCATCATACTAATGATAACAGCTCAAATGAAGTGGAAATTTTTTGTGTTAAATGTCAAATCAAAACTTTTGGATATTGACCTCAAGGAGGAGATACATGTGTCTCAGCCATCAAGGTTTGAGGCTCCACATTCAGAGAGCACATTATGTAAATTGAAGAAGGCATTCTATATGATGAAACAAGCCCTAAGATCATTGTACCAGTAGATAGACATTGAGAGCTACATGAAGGTCTTTGGTAGTCTTATCTACTTATGGGGTACAATACAAGATATCATATTTGCAATCAGAATTTTGAGAAGGCGTGGGAATAGACCTCGTGAAGGACATTCAAGACTTGGCAAGCAAGTACACTTTGAAAAGTATGTTTGGAACAATATCCTATCAAATTAAAAAGAACGCAGGAGGTACCCTCACCAAAGTTCTAACAAAGGATCTACTTCAAATACATCTTTTCGAAGACTTGGCATTGGGCCAAGAAAGTAGTTCACCTTTGGGTGGACATTGAGGTGGGGTGTTAGACATGGCCAATGCTCCACCCTCATGGAGGACGTGGCATCACACCAAGAAGGAAATTCAAATTTAGGTGGACATTGAGGGGGGTGTTAGATATGCTCAATGCCTCACCCTTATGTAGCACCACCATTGTTCCATAAGACTCTATTTTGTAAGGCCCCCATTATGAGGAGAAGCCATGTGAGAGTGTTGGACATTGGTAGGTTCCTCACTTTGAGGTCAGATGAGGTCTAGAGTAGACCGTAGATGGATAGTTAGGAAGGTTAATTCTAAGCCATTGGATCTCAGATTGATCCTATGTGAGGATCAACTTAAATCAAGAGCTAGAAAAAAATGTTGCTTTCTTAACTAGGGGAAGGTTCTATTTGATGTGATCCATGGGATCTAGACTTGATCGTAAGTGTGAATTAAGCAAGATCATGGGTTACAAACAAATGGTTGTTGATCCTATCTTTCTACCATTGGATTTACCCCATAGAACAATGGTGGAGATTATTTTGAGCATGGATCAAGGTACCACGATCCTAGAACATGGGTAGGCTGACTTAGGCTTGGAGGAACTTATAAGGATGGTCCATTCCTTAGGTAGGGTCATCGTTTGTGGTGTTTGGAACCATTAGAGTGTCCATCTAAGTATCCATTGTGTTGACCTATAGACCTTCATCTATTGTCTATCTGGATCACTATCTAAGCTCCATATAGGGAGTGCATGGGTGGATAGAAACATCTATATATTGTGTAGCGTTTTAGTTCCATTGTATTAGAGTTATGAGTTTGAGTTGAATTGAGTTGAGTTCATATTCAACTCATCTTGAGTCCACTTTCCATTGTAATCAAATCTCTTGTGTTATTCCCATGAGTAGTGATATCTCTCTTTCTATCTAACCTTGATCTTATATGTGTGTTGTGGTAACCTCTACATGGCATTAGAGGTACACCACTAACCTACCACTCATCATTCATTCATTTCTTTTTCTTACAAATACATCCACTTAAACACCTTATTCCCAAATTTATTCATAACCTCCACCTTTGGTAAAAGAAAATGGTAAATCCCATAGATATCCCATAAATCTTGAAGACAATCCCTTCTTGAATAATCTCACAACCATACATCTTAATCCAAGGAGGAATAAGATTTTTAGTAGGCTCTTTTTTGTGATTAACCATAGATTCACTCACAAGATAGAAAAGATTACAACAATTCATAAATTCGTTAGCATATTTATCTTTAGCCCTAGTGAACATATTGGTGTCATCAATAAACATTTGAAGGCCAAGTTGAGAGGGAGCATTAGGAATATCAACCCCTTGGATGGATCCATTATTAATGCAATTTCTAACCAACCAACCAACCAAGAGCATCACCAACAATAGCAAAAAGAAGCAGGGCAAGGTGGTAGCAACTTTGTCTAATGGATCTATGAAATTCCAATCCATCCTATCATAAGCTTTTTGAAAATCAATTTTGAAGGAACAAAATCTATTTTGTTCTCTTTAGCATACTCAAGCCCTTTCAAAATAGATATGATAGCATCAAAGATGAGTATCCCTCTAATAAATCCAAATTTCACCCAAGAAGGATAATCAAGTCCATAATGGGGCTAAGTCTTCAAGCCAAGGAGGAAGAAAATATTTTATTCAAAGAAGTCAGGCAAGAAATAGGTCTCCAATCTTTTAGGTCATCCTTGGGCCCGTTTCTTTGAACAAGTTTAATCACTCCAGTGTGGATAAAGATAGAAAGATTGTCTCTTCTCACAACTTCTTGCCAGATTAAGAGAATGATGGGAGTCAAAAAATCATTGAGTTCCAAAAAGAATTCATTAAGGACCATCAAAACTAGGGGAGGATTTCAATTTAGTAATGGTTTCTCTAACCTCACCAATAGTGAGCGACAAATCCATAGTTATAGTGTAGAAATGATTGTTGGATTATCATAGATGAGATGTTTGGAGGGGCATGAGAGCCAACCTTGAGTTGAGTAGATAATGAGAAGAATGAACTTGAGGAGAGTTGGGATTGGACACTTTTTGGAGAGTTTTGTTCCTACCTCTCCAGCCCATCGGAAGCTTGTACCGCCCTCTACATTAGCTAAATCAATGATTATCTTGTTCCTCAAGATAATCATTGATTTTTTCTCATAATTTTTTAATCACTCCCTCTCTTCTTTTTTTTTCAGAGCTAACATTTCCATCGCTACAGTCTGAACCCAATCTTATTCTAGGTGAATGCAGAGCGTCGGAAAAAAATGCTTGAGCACTGCTTTTTGACTTCGCATTTGCTTTTTGCGTTTGGATGGTCAGTGGTCACATTAGGTGCGGGATCATCAATGATCATACATGGAGAAGCTTACGGGTTATATCGATGCAGGAGAATCATGGGAGCCGCAGGAGCCGACGGGAACAAACGCGAAAAAGATAAGTACAGTAAGTGGAGAAGGTGATGGCCGGCAGAGACTGGCAGCCGGGCGGCATATGGTCGAATACTGAGAGAGAGAGAGAGAGAGAGGGAGATTCAAATTGCTAAAGCGGCGAAAGATAAAGCTGAAAGAGAGATAAAGGACTCCCTGCTGCTGCAAGCAGCAACTGGATGCTTGTTCCTGATTCAAGCGAACCGTGGACGGACGGAGCGAAGCATGCCTGAAGAGATACGCAAGGCAGAGAGAGAGAGAGAGAGAGTGTGAGAGAGAGAGAGTGAGAGACAGAGAGAGGCTGTACACAGACTCTCTGGACCAAAGGATGACGGTACACATATCGGCTCCAACGAAGAGAGGATGTCAATCCGTGCGAGAATGATAGCTCGGGACTCTGGGAGGCCTTTTGAAGCAGAGCGCAAGTGTAAATCCTCCCCGCGTGACGCTCACAGCAATCAATCGTTTAAACCATCGCAGCTTAGAAAGTTCAAGTTGATGGCTCTGCACCTGTCTTGTCTTTCTACATCAGATCCTCATTCGCTCTTTGGGAACATCAACCGTCTCTTACAGGTTTCACAGAATCTGTCCTCTCAATCTCCCTCCCTCCCCCCCCTCTCTCTCTCTCTGGATGTCTTTCTCTCTCCCTTTCCTTCTCTCCACCTGTAAGTCTGTATGCAGTGCAGCGCATGTATGTATTGATGCCTAGCTGCAAATATGGCCAGGCTCTGGCCATGGCAAGCGGCCGTCGGATGTCCACTGTCCGTCGTCACGAGCAGAGACAAGCCCGCTGGACGCTACCATCGCTGCCTCCCAAATGTCCGCCGTTTTCAATAATCCTTAGTACGGAGCTCTATGACTCTTGAAAAGACGTTGAGAATAAAATTCCAAGGAGCGTCATACACATTATTGCACAATAAGGGTCTGTTCAGTTTGATAAGAGTCAAGTCACTCAACTGTTCGGGAAAGATCACATCGCTAAACGTCGGGGGTTCGTCTGACCACTCTAGAGGGGTGATTCTTGGTCAGTGGTTCAAAGACAAGTGCCTCAACCCCGACTTTATCTGCTTACAAGAGATTAAAATCGACGCAGAGGATCTCCAAAAATGACTTAAATGCATTTCTCCGAACCACCTCTGGTTCTCCACTTTGCACCCTAGGGGGCAGGGGGTGCTACGATTGGCATTAGTCACTCTTGGTCTGGCAGATTGACCTCGACTTGTGAAGATCGGAATCATCATTGGATTGTTGCCTCTATCGGGTTCCCTAATCAGTTCACTGTGGTCTCAATTTATGCCCCTAATGGAGAGGCGGATAGAATCGATACGTGGATTTCCCTCGACTCCCTCTCACACAATGTTTTGATTTGTGGAGATTTCAACATGGTTGAGTCTCTCGAGGATCGATGGAATAACAAGGGGAAAATTATTGACAGTCGGGAGAAAGAGATATGGGATAAAATCAAGCTCCATCTCGACCTGGTCAAGGTGAAAGACATGAAGGGGTTCTTGTTGGCAGTAATCAGAGGCATAGAAGACGCGGAAGCATGTAAAGACAGAGCAGGGAGTTAGTCGAATCATTTTTTCAAAGACTTATATTTTTTAAATACTTTTTCAAAACCTCCAACAATGATTTTCATCACTTTTGTACTATATGTAACATGGAAAAACCCTTTTTGTAATTTATAGCTCCATTTTGTGCAAGCCGAGGAGTCCTCGACCTTGAGGAGCTTAGGTAGAATGAGCGTACCAATTTTGGTTATTTTTAGACACCGTTTACCCTTTCAAATAGCATCTAGGACCTATTTTTTAACTAGTTCAGAATTTGAGGTAAGCGAGTTCACCACCGTATAGGCGACCCTTGCGCATATAGGAATCCATTGTTGCATTTGCAAAATTTGCATTTTGGTGGACCATTGCGATTGGCTCACGCCATCGCGATTGTGTCACACCATCGCGATTGGCTCACGCCATCGCGACGGCTCGGCCTGACCATCGCGACGGTCTCATGCCATCGCGACGGTTCACTTGAACCATCGGGACGGTCCTTGACCATCACGACGATCCCGTCGACCCCACGCCATCGCGATTGGCTCATGCCATCGCGCTGATGCTCCCACGTGGCAAGCTACACCATTGCGATAATACCCTCAGGCCATCACGACACCTTGAAATTTGAACCATCACGATTGGCTCATGCCATCGTGCTTTGTGACCATCGCGACGGGTTGATACCATCGTGATTGTCCCGTTGACCGTTGACCGATGCCATCGCGATTGCTCATCGATTAGACCATCGCGACGGTTCATTCACACCATCGCGATTGCTCACATTTACGCCATCGCGATCATTCATTTTCAAACCATCGCGACAGTTCGCATCTTCAGACCATCGCGATTGTGCCACGCCATCACGACATTTCGCATCTTTGGACCATCGCGATTGTGCCACGCCATCGCGACGGTTCACCTCGACCATCGGGACGGTCCCAGACCATCGCGACGGTCCCAGACCATCGCGATAATCTCAGATCATCGCGATTGCTCACCCCAAACACAATTTTTAGGGTTTGTTTTTTTTACCAATTTTGGGGCTATTTTTGGCAAATTTTTGGGTGGGTAGACTCATAGGAGACCCCTTAGCTCATATTTAGAGAAAAACTTGTTTGTTAGTTTTCACCCTCGAGGGCCTGAACGGTCATATCTTTTTCATCCGAAGTCCGTTTTTTGAGCTTTATAGCTCGTTAGAAAGCTCTTGATGAGTACTACGTGAGCAACAACATGTTCTTTAAAAAAAATACATTGATTTTTAGATAAGCTAATTTGAGGTTGACAAAGTTGGGACTAGGAAAACCAGGGGACATTGAAATTTTGGGCAAAAGGGAAAGGACCTTTAAGGGTGTATATGCTCAAGTGCTTGATCATCTATTTGAGAATTGGTCTAATATTGAATTTTACAGGTCTAGCAAGGGCAATCAAGGGAAACCAAAGCAAGGCAGTAAAGAACGCAGGGCTTGGGAAGCGTGGCTTCTTGGGCATCTGAGCAACCAACAAAGATGACTTGAGGTTGGAAGATTAATTAACCCCCTCAGTCAATTCTTAGCTTAGACTAAAACGGTAGCATTGTGGATTAATGATGATAGGAACGCATCAAGTTCAAGGTATTTAATTTCTCAAGTTCATGACTAAAGTAAAGGTGTGTGATACGAAAACCTAAAGGAAAGAATTAAAGTCTGACGAAACGAGAACTCAGAAGTACCACGAAAAGTCGATTCCTGACGCATACAGTTAAACAAAACAAGAACTTAAAGACATTTAAAAAGAAACAAGCAAGAAAGAATAAAGGAACATTGACGATCTGAGCGTGTACTAGGTGTGCAAGGAAGTAAATTCATGAACCTTAGATCGGGCAAACATATAGGTAAGTCAGACCGACGAAGCCTTAGATCATCAGAAGCAAGTGTAGGAACTACTGCACGATCGTGGGCACAACAATTGAATAGTAATTATCCCTACGAGTTGAGCTCAGATACGAGTGAATCAAAAATGGCTTTTAGCATGGAAAGACCAGAAGGAGGGTCAAATGTAGCATATTTAGAAAGACCTGAAGGACCCTATAGGACTCAATTAGAATTTCTCCGAACCAACCACTTAGGTGCTCGCATCTATGAGGATGGTTTGCGAAGACAAGTGGTGCAAGTGCACAACCCTGATCAACCCATTGAATTGGAACGTCTAGTGGTGAAATTCGAGAGAGACACATACATAGACAAAGAAGGAACGATGTACATCTTAAGTACTCAGCCAAACAATACCAATGAGTTTGGCGTAATTCAGTTGGAGATGGAAGCGAGAGCCCAAGGAAAAGAACCATTAGGAGAACCTAGGACACCTAGAGGGAAATCTGTACTGACAAGAGTACTAATTCGAGAGTGGATCCCTCAGGATAACAGAAGCATAGAGTTGTTTGTAAACAAAGAAAATGACGAAGCATTTTGGAGGTACAGAATGGAACAACCTAGTGAGGTAGGCACCATCACGATCTATGAATTTAAGGACCCAGGTTTCAATCATCCCATAGGGAGAGATAGAACCACCATAGACACGGACAGAGTGGAAAGACAAAGAATGCCAGGTGGTAGAGATGATTTTCCTCTACCCAGACCACGTGAACACCCAAGAATATTAAGACCCACTCAGTTAGTAAAATCCATGAAAAACTATTTTGATGGGATAGGAGATCCCTATGATCATGTTGCGGAATTTAAGCAAGTGCTAAGGGCAGAACAAGTAGAAGACATGTTCACGCAATATAATGCGTTTGGACTAACGTTAAAGAATACAGCTTTAACTTGCTTCCAACCATTGCAACAAAGGAAATTTAGAGACATCCATCACTTTTTAGTGTCATTCATCACTGAATTCTCTAAAAGTGGAATCAAGCATGACACTTCTTCATTGATTCATAGTTTCAAACAGACCCCTTAGGAAACAGTTAGACTCGCAGGACGTAGGTTTAGACAATATGTGGAGAGATGTCCAATGCAAGAGCCACCCTCACAAGACAAGCAAGTGTCATTGTTTCTAGATGGCCTGTTGAGCTCTAAACTACGCTCCTATGTGTACTTGAAGGAACCCAGAGCACTAGAGCAATGTGTGAGAATCTGCATAGACATTGAGGACAACTTAGGAGACGAGTTGGAACTCTCAAAGGTCTATAAGGACTCAGATTGTTCCTCTCTAGCATCCACAAAATTGTCTAAGACAATAGAGGATCTGGCAAAAAAAGTGGCCTAGAAACTAGGAGTTTCTAGTAAATAGATGCCTAGGGTAACAACAAACAAGCGTTGTTACACCTGTGGTGGTGATCATATGGCAAATGTGTGCCCCAATGCAACACAACTGCAAGCAAACCCTAGTGGCCAATACTGTTCAATTGAGAGAAGATACACGAATCATACGGCTCAGGACTGCCTATACAACAAACAGGCAATGAGACAGAACTACCCGCAAGCATACCAACAGCCAGGTAGGTATCAAGGTCAATACAATACTCAGCCTCCTCAGAACTACCCTTATTAGGCTCAACAAAGACCTCAACCTGTCTTAGCTCAGCAGCCACCCCCACCAACGAATGTCATCTTAGTCAAATATGCTGCTGCAGAAGAGAACCTAAGTAGGGCTTTAGTGCTTTCATCACCCCTGATCATCGAAAGTGACCCAAACTCAAACAGTTTTGTTCATGTAGATAGTCCACCCGCGTATTACACAGAGTCACCAGAACACGTAGAGACACCATTGGAACCCAGTTGGGAGCCTAACTATGCTAATGTGATGTACACAAACCCAAACCCACGGCCCCAATTGAGACAACAAAGACCACAGGGCCCCAGAGGACCATACTTTAGGTGCCAAGGAAATCATTTCATAAAGGATTGTCCACATCCTCCAATAGCAGAACAATCACAGTATTATAACATACAAGGCTTTTGCGCCGATTGTGGTAAAGAGATAGTATACTCATGGAGTATGACTTCGAAGTAGTAGTCAGGAAAGGAAAGAAACATCTTAGAGCTGACCACCTTTCAAGATTAACCTCAGGAGAAGCTCCACAAGGGATAGCGGATGAATTACCCAATGCGCATTTGTTTAACCTTGAGATAGCACCAAAATAGGCTAAGCCTATTGTCCCTATTCTCACGTATGGACCCAAGAATCCTAGGTTAAGGATCAAGGAAGGAGAGATTACCAAGTCTCAGAGATACCAAATCGTAGTAGGAAGTATATATAAACAGGATAATCAAAAGATTCTTTCTTGTTGTGTAGATGAATTAGAACATGCAAATTGGTTGCAATTAGCACATGTAGGTGCATTAAAGCAACATCATTCGAAACATCGTACATTGTAGACTCTATATAGACTAGAAGTCTATTGGCCTTCAATGGAAGCAAATGTCTACAAGTTATGTAAAGAATGCCCTGTTTGTTGTGAAATACCACCGATAGCACATGCTACATTATATCACCTGTCTCTCACACCAGACTGGAGTGAACCTTTAGTGACATACTTTAGGACGAAAACATTCCCTCAAGGAATGACTTTAGCACGACAACACAGTCTAGAGGAGGAAGCTCAAGACTATTCACTGATTGGCGATAATCTATACAAACGAGGACGAGATGGTTACTTAAGACAATGTGGTCGATGAAAGTGATTATTTGAGTGTACTAGAGACTACACACCAAGGTGTTGTAGGAGGTCATTTTGGCCCCGATAGGATCATCAAAGCCATCCTCTTTGCAAGATTATGGTGGCCCATTCTTCACATGGATGCGCATACCTATGTAAAGAGATGTGATGTGTGCCAAAGAACTCAGTTTCCTACTCGTAGAGATGAAATGCCATTCAAACCCATGATGGGAGGACGTGCATTTTCTAAGTGGAGTATAGACTTTATAGGACCCATTAACCCCCGTGCAAAAGGTACACATGCGGAATATATTATTGTTGCGACATATTATCTTATCAAATGGGTAGAGGCAAAGGCCAGGAAAAAGAATGATGCACACACGACTGCAAAATTCTTATTTGAAAATGTCTTTACAAGATATGGACTGCCTATAGAGTTAGTGAGCGATCGAGGAACTCACTTTCTAAACCAAGTCATTGAATATTTGTTACAGGATTTTATGGTGATTCACAAGAAATCCGCACCATATCATCCTCACGCCAATGGTCAGGTAGAAAGCACTAACAAGATCCTTTGTAACGTACTGATGAAACTCCTGAACAACAAACGTTCAGATTGGGACAAACAGTTACACCACGCTGTTTGGGCATATCGAGTGACCTACAAGACCGTACTCAATGCAACTCCCTTTCAGATGGTGTTTGGTCAGAATGCTGTGCTTCCTTTGGACTTCTTGATACCGACCCTTAAGGTTGCACAAGAACATCAGTGGACCAGCCATGAATTATCAGCAAGAATAATGGACTTGGAACGATTAGGAGAAACCAGGCTGAAAGCAGCAGCAGACATATATGCAACAAAGAAGTGACAAAAAACATATTTTGATGCACATGTGGAAGATAAAGGCTTAAAAGAAGGAGATTTAGTTCTAGTATATACGCTGAAGCAACACGCACGAAAGTTAGAAAAGCGAGGTTATGGACCTATGATCATTAATAGACTCTCGACAAGTGGAGCATTACAATTAGCCACCTTAGAAGGAGACATAATGCCTAATTATATTAGTGGCTGTAGAGTTAGGCTATATCAGGAACCTCTTACTGAGGATATGCTTAGACAACTCATGTTGGCAAAGAAGCGTAAGGAGGAAGAAAATAGAATACGCGCAGAAGCTTAGGCAGAAGGTATAGAACCCATTAAGCGCATGAAGCTAAGAAGACGAGGACTAGGGAGAGAACATTATAACTATCTGGAAACAACACCCAGATATCCCATGGCCATGTGTCAAGAAAAGTCAAGTACCCATCCTAGCATAGTGGATCGGAGGCCATTCATTACAGTCAGGCTAGAGCACAGAAACCCTTGCCAAGAGCTTAGGGCTTTAATTGACTCAGGTGCTGCGACTAGTGCGATTAGATGGTCCCACTATAAGGACTCAGGAATAGAAATGCGGCCAATTGAGGCATACCTCATAGGGCTAGGAGGCATGGAAACCCCTTGCATGGGTGAGGTGGACCTTCCTATCCTCATAAACGAAGTAACTATGACAGTGAAGCTACTAGTGTGCCATGATGACGACCTCATAGAACCCTTAATCCTTGGCCAAGATTGGCTATACCATCATGTGAAGAGATGGATAGGTATGTGCTTGAAGATGAAGAGGTGTTGCAAAATCCTTGATCTACACCAGCCAAATGAACTCCAGGAGTATATGGTGGACCCTTTTAGCTTACCAATGGATGTATTAGACACCCTATGTACCTTGGAAGATCACTCTCAAAAAGATAGATCAAAACAGATAAGTTGGAGTTAGCTCAGAGGTGAAAACTTGCTATTCTTGGTTCATACACCTGTCCAGTGTTTTACATAAATCTCTGAGCACAGCAGCAATTAGCTTAATTCCTCTTGGGGAAGTCTAGGTAGCTTAAAGAGCTAACTTTCAAGAGTAATCTCATAAAAAATAATAAACCACACACTGAGAATGAGGTTTAACAAGTGATGACATCATCCCGATTTTCACGGGCTGCTACAGTTTGAGACTAGTGAGCAGAAAAGTGAACATAACTCAAAATGTAGGAATGCAATGATTATGAAAATTTGTATTGTTATACTAAACAGTAAGCTGAATCCAACAAGCTTTAAATCACTGAATGTGGATAAGTAACCACTGAGAAATGGCTCTGGCAAGGTGAGTGAAAAAATTGGGTACCTGACAGAGAAGTGAAGATGAGCAGACCCTCTTGACTTCAAATGAACATAACTGAAGATTGCAACATCCAAATGACATGACCATTTGTGAGCATATAGTATACTTATAGAGATAACTTTACCAAGTTAAATTACTGAAAATGATGCACCAAGCTCAGAGAAAACATCTCTGCAATCTGACTGCGAAAACTAAGAGTAATGGCAGTGAGTAGTACACTTCACAAGAACATGGAAATATGAACCCAAATGATAATGAAAATGAAAGTATATTGCTTGTAAAATACAATGGACTTACTGATACATATGTGTGCCTTGGAATCACACCTTGATATGGCATAAATCTCAGCTCTTGGAGGTCTTCACATAGGTCTCTCTAACCACGACTAAATCTGCCATCTATTTATAGTTTAGTTTGGGAGGCTAACTTCCCTCAATCACTCTCCAATCAATCAATGATTGATTTGATTCTCTACCTACCACAAATCACGAATTCGTGGCTTGATCAAGTGGACTCAACCACTTAAGATTCTTTCACTTTTACATTAAGTAAACTCTTCAAAAGTTACAAGAGGTAGTTCAAAAGTGAACTTTACATAGTCTTCATTTTAAAGCTTCTTCTATGACTTTGTGGGACTCAAGCCAATACTTAGGCTTGTCATAGACTTGCTCCAATAGCTCCCCCTCAAGCCAAGTATGATTGAGGTCTTCAATCTTCCAAGATTACCTGCAAACCAATCATAGCCTTGAATTTGCAAAGCTTTGTACCATCCAATGCTTTGGTTAGAATATCTGCACATTGTTGATGAGTGGACACATATGATATTTGAATCTCTTTGCTTAGAACCTTCTCTCGTACATAGTGATAATGAACTTCAATATGTTTAGTCCTTGCATGAAAAATAGGATTAGCAGCCAAATGAATAGAACTCATATTATCACCATAAATACGGTTGGAGTTCCAAACTCCAATCCAAGATCTTTGAATAATGTCTTCATCCACATAGCTTCCTAAGTAGCTATGGCAAGACCTCTATATTCAGCTTCAGTAGAAGAGAAAGCAACTGTGGGTTGCTTCTTGGATGACCATGAAATAAGCTTTGAACCTGCAAAGGTAAGATAACCTGAAGTGCTCCTTCTATGTTCTTTGGATCCAGCCCAATCTGCATCGGAAAATAGCTTCAAACCTAAATCAGATACATAAGGATAATAAAGTCCTTCATTTATGGTTCCTTTGAGATACTTGAGAATCCTTTTGGCAGCATCCATATGTGGTTTCCTTGGTGTGTGCATGAATTGACTTAGCACACTCACACTGTAACATATATCTACTCTTGTCAATGTGGCATAGTTGAGACTACCCACTAGACTTTGATATGATGTGATGTCCTCTATGAGTTCACCTTCGTGTGAGCTCAATTTGTGATTGACCTCCATTGGAGTACCTACAATCTTACAATCTTGCATCTTGAATTTTGCCAACATGTCCTTAATGTACTTTCTTTGAGTGAGAAACAAACCATTATCTTTGTAGACAACTTCCAAACCTAGGAAGTAGGTAAGTGAACCCAAATCACTTATCTTGAACTCTTCTCTCATCTGATCTTTGATCTTCTTCATACCATCTGCATCATTTCCTGTCAATATAATATCATCTACATATACACATAAGTAGATGACCTCAGAATTACTCTTTTTAATAAAGAGTGAAGGATCTGCCTTGCTTGGTTGAAAGCCTTTGTCCTGCAAGAATGAAACAAGCCTGAAATTCCAAGCTCTTGGAGCTTGCTTGAGACCATACAATGCTTTGTTAAGTTTACACACATAATCAGGATAAACTTGATTCTCAAAACCAGGTGGTTGTGCCATATATAGCTCTTCTGTTATCCAACCATTCAAAAATGCATTCTTTACATCTAGTTGAAGTATCTTCCAATTCTTGGAAGAGGCAATACTAAGGAAAACCCTAATAGTAGGCATCTTTGCCACATGAGAGAAAGTCTCCTCATAATCAATTCCCTGAGTTTGTGCAAAGCCTTTTGCTACAAGCCTTGCCTTATACCTGTTAATTGAACCATCAGAATTCTTCTTGAGTTTATAGACCCATCTTGAGCCTATTACCTTCATGGATGAAGTCTTGGGCACCAAATCCCAAGTGTTGTTTTCCTCAAGTGCTTCAATCTCTTCCTTCATTGCATGCTTCCATTCTGTTTTTGCTTTGGCCTCTTCAAATGATAATGGCTCCTCTTGGTTTATGTCCTGTGCTATGTAGATAGAATGTTTAGTTACTAATGAGGTGTCAAACCCATACCTTTCTGGTTTTTTCTTTTCCCTCATAGATCTTCTTAGGCCATGATGTGATGATTCTGCCTCATGTCCAAGTTCCTGCAATTTTGCTTTACCTTTAGACTTCCATGCTTTGATCTTTTCCATCTGAGATTCTTCATCATCCTCCGAGGTGTCTTGTTCTTCAATCTTTGGTTGTTCTCTACCAAGCTTTGGAAAATCTTCTTCAAGATTATATGGCAAATTGACCTTCCTGCATGAATCTTCATACCATGAATTGTTCTCATCAAAAACTACATCTCTACTTACCAAGAATCCTTTCTTGGTAGGGTTGTATAACCTGTAGCCCTTTTGATTGTTGTCATATCCAATAAATACACACCTTTCTGCCTTTGGATCCATCTTGCCTCTAACATGTGAAGGAACATGAGCAAAAGCAATACATCCAAAAATTTTACAATGATCCAAGCTTGGTCTTCTTCCATTCGAAGCCTCATATGGAGTCATCCCATCAAGGGATTTTGAAGGCAACCTGTTAATCAAGTAAGTGGCTGTAGATACAGCCTCAGCCCATAAGTAACTAGGTAAATGCTTTTCATTTAACATAGACCTTGCAGCTTCAACAATTGTCCTATTCCTCCTTTCTGCCACTCCATTTTGCTCAGGAGTGTACCTTGTAGTTACCTCTCTTTTGATTCCTCTTTCTTGAAGAAAAGAATCAAACTCATGGGAGAAGTATTCTCCCCCTCCATCTGACCTCAACCTTTTTAGAGATTTACCTGTTTCATTCTCCACAAGAGCCAAATATCTTTTGAAACATGAAAAAACTTCATCTTTGTGTTTCATAAAGAATAGGATAGTCCATCTGCTGCAATCATCAATAAAGGAAACATAATACCTTGATCCAGATATTGAAGCTTCCTTGCTAGGTCCCCATACATCTGTATGAACCAACTCCAAGAGATCTCCATGCATATAACCTTTCTTCATGAATGGTAACCTGTGAGACTTTCCAAATTGACATGCACTACACTTATAAATCATATGTTGTTTTGACAAATTAGGGAGTCCAAGTACACTTTGGTCCCTGCAAATTTGCTTTAATGACCTTTCACCAATATGTGCTAACCTTTTGTGCCATACTTCCAATTCTGTGAGTGTCTGACTACCATAATTAAAGAGAGCAATGTTTCTAGTGTCTTGTAATTCAAATGTGAACAATCTACCTGCCTTTTCACCTTTTGCAATTCTTCTGAATCCTTGACTTGGATCTTCAACAAATGCTCTTGCTTTTGTGAACCTGACTTGCAACCCTTTCTCTACTATCTGCCCAACACTTATCAAATTCTTTGTAATGGTAGGGACATAGAGTACCTTATTGAGTAGGTTGATATTTCCATCAGGTGCTTTGACATTGCCTATTTTCTCCACAAGATGTTTTGTATCATCTCCTGTTTGTACCTCATGCTTATTCCTTGGATCTTCTAAATCTGATAGGAGTGCCACATTTCCTGCCACATGATTTGAACAACCTGAATCTATGTAGAAAACATGCTCATCAGATTTACCTTGTGTCATAGCCATGTTTATGATCAATAATGAATCCTCTTTGTTTGAGTCTTCTGTGTAGTTATTGTAGTCTCTCCTTCCTTTGTAGCCTCCTTGATAGTTTGAATGATTGTAGTTGTTGTAATTGCCATGGTAATTGTTGAACCTTCCTCTTGAGTAGCCATAACTTCCTCTATTGTATCCTCTGCCTCTTTGATTCCTGGAATTCCTAAAGCAATTTTCAATTGTATGATTAGTTAATCCACAAATAGAACATGAGTTGGAGTCTTGGGTTTCTTCCTGTGCTTGGAGTGTGGCCTATAATTGCTTTATCTGTTCATGGAGTGCATGGTTTTCTGCTTTTGCTGCCTGTAACTCTTCCTGGAGGGGGGTGATATCTGCCTCCATCACTTCCAATTTGCGTTGGAAGTCATCTCGTGCATTGTCTGTGATTTGCTTCAAATGTTGCGGCAGCTGTTGGGATAAGTTAATCAAGAGGCGACCCATAGATTCTAACTCAGAGAAGACTAGAATGGAGTGGGGTGGCAGAGGAGGGCGAGGTTGTGAAGAAGATGCAGTGAGGAGTTGTTGGGAATTCGATGGGGAATAATTGAAGGAGGATGAAGAGGATTCAACATTTTCGGTAGGGTGACTGGGTTGGATGGGAATGCGGGGTGGTTCCCGTGGGGGAATGGGGTTAACTGGTGGTGGTTTGGGAAGGGCAGAGTCAGTGGTTGTTACCTTTTCTATTTGTTCAGTTTCTACATTGTTGGCCTCTCTGGATTTGACTGCCTTAAGAAGTTTGTCTAGTGCTTCCCTAGCAGATTGTTGCTCGTCTACCTGTTGCTCTGATTCTTTTTCGATCGAAATTGTTTCTATTTCTGTTCGATCTTGTTGTTCTTGTTGTTCAGCCGACAATTCATTCTGCATTGAGGTGGCTGTATCATGGAATATCTCCTCTTCGTTCTTCTTGTCTTCTTTATCGTTATCTTTATCTTTTCCGGCTGAGCCTTGTGCCTCACTTTCGGATGAGCTGATCCTGATGCGTTTCTGGTGGAATAATTGGTTGAGCTCTTCTTCATCTTCTTCTTCCTCATCCTCTAGCAGCTGTATCGACTCCTCATGTCTCAGGACGGGCCCCCGTGGTGGTGGTTGTGCTGCGAGTATGGCCGGAAAGAGAAATGAAATAATGTGGGGTAATCTAGATCGAGGGGTAGTTCCTTTATTAACTTGTTTCACTATGGCTACACATTCCTTGTGGATACGGTGAAAGAAAAAGGAGGCGAAGTTGACAGGTTCTTGGGCAGCTAGGTCGATGGCGGAGTAGAAAGGGCAGGATATGCCGTAGGTGCGTTTCTAGAGGTTTAGGATAGCGACTAAGAACTGGAGTGCAGTTCTTTCGGGTTCAGGGCGACAGAGGATGGCGTACTCGTTTGATGAATAGCGGGGGAAGAGTGCTGTCATTCGGGCTACGGGGATGCTTGGGCCATTCTCGCGGCCTTGTGGGGTGAGGCGGAAGGCTTCGGCAAAGGCTTGGAAGGTTACTACGGTTCGAGATCGTAGGGAGGGGAAGATCCATTTTCGCTCAGCGATGGGGGATTGGGCGATGGCAGGTATGATCTGCGCGAAAAAGGGATGGGCTTCCACTGAGTGCCAAGGCAGCTCAGCGAAGTTGGCCAACCCTCGGGTGCACAGGTATTCTCCTACCGCGGTAGGGATACCATCACAGAAAGCTGCGTAGTTCGCCAACGCTTCCATGGCGCACACGAAAACAGAGCACAGCACACGGATACACAGAACACAGAAAACACAAGCACAATCACAAGAACACAATAGCGTTTTTTGGCGCAACCGAAGAGATTAAGTAGAGACATTACGGTGGGGGGGGGGTAGGAAGTGATGGTTATCATTGTGCGGTGGTGGAATGATACTGCTTTCAATTTGGCGTGCATGCTCGAGTAATTAGTAAGGAGGGCGGCTTATGACAAAAACGTGGCTATTTAAAAAGAAAAGAAAGAACAGAAGGAAAAGTAAAGTAAAAAAAAATGCGGTTCACCGCTGAATGTTTTAATGCGGGCTAGCAGCGTGTTGATACGACCGCAGCTTCGAACCGTTGATTGCTTTTGGAAGTGGATTTCCGGTCAACGTAGTCAACCGAAAAGTTGCTGGACCAATTTGCTCTGAGATCTTGTAAGGGCCGAACCACCGTAATTTGAATTTGCCTGCGGATCTATTTGACTTTGCATTATAGAAAAGTACAAGCTGACCCATCGAAAACACTGGAGTCTTCAGGTTTCGATCGTGCGTCCTTGCCTGTCTTAGTTGGACTTCGTGCATGGTTAAAAAACTGAGCCATCGGTGCTCGTCTTACTCTCTGAGTGTGTCCAACCAAAATGACAGTGAGTCTTCCGGTAGTAGTTTTTGAGCGATTGCCACTCGTAAACTTGGTATAACTATCTCCATTGGTGCTATTGCTTCTAAGCCATAAGCTAGTTTGAAGGGTGTCAATCCTGTTGTTACCTTTTATGTAGTTCGGTATGCCCATAACACTGCAGGTAGCAGTTGATCCCATCTTTCTAGTGCTTCCATGATCAATTTCCAAAGCATATTCAGTAAAGATTTGTTTGTACTTTCGGCCAAACCATTAGCACGAGGATAATAAGGAGAACTAAATTTATGTGTGACCTGGAACAATAGTGTCAGTGCCTTCATTAAATTGTTTACAAAATGAGTGCCTTGATCTGAGACAATTTCCAGTGGTAAGCCAAAACGTGGAAAGACATCAGTTAGCAGACACTTTTCTACCGTAACGGCTGTAGCAGACCACAAAGCCCAGGCTTCTGCCCATCTGGTTGCATAGTCTGTACAGGTCAGTATGTAACGATTGTTACTGAAGACTACTGGAGGTGTAATTGGACCGATAAAATCTAGACCCCATTTCGGGAAAGGTTCCAATGGTAAGATGGGTTGTAGAGGAAAAAGATGACGTTGCAAAGGCTGTCCAGATCTTTGACAAGTATCACATTGTTTGACAAACTGTGATATATCTCTATACATCGTTGGCCACCATAGACCACTCTGCAGAATTTTCCGGTGAGTTAAGTCTGCAGCAAAATGGCCACCGGAAGGAATCGAGTGAGCCAACGTGATAACTGAGTTAACTTCATGTGGTGGAATACAGTGAAGTAAGATTCCGGTATGATCTACATAATATAGTTCTCCAGCAATTAACCGAAATCGGCGGCTAAAGATTGCAATTTTCCTTCGTATTGCCCTAGAAGTCTGAGATGGAAGGCAACCATCGGTGAGAAAGGTCAAGATCTGATCATAATATGAAAATGGGATAGGTGGCTCTGCAGAATCTTCATTAATTGGTTCTGACACATAAATCACGGGTGTCGTATCATCTATGCCCACGAGAGCTTCACCGGAATCTAAGCGCGATAAGAAATCTGCTAAGGCATGTGAACTGCCTGGCTGGTGAATGACTTCGTAGTCGAATTCCTGCAAGAGTAGCACCCATCCTGCTAATCGACCACCTAGATGTTGTTGCCGAACTAGATAGATAAGTGCAGCATGATGTACATGAAATGTGAATTTACGGCCCAGTAAGTAATGTATGAATTTCTTGACCGAATATACTAGCCCTAGACATTCTCTTTCTGTTACAGAGTAACTCTTCTCAAGAGGAGCTAATCTTTGACTTGCATAATACAGTGGTCTGAACCATTTATCGATTTGTTGCATCAACACACTTCCTATTGCTATATCTGAAGCATCGACAAATACATGAAATGGGTGATCCTAGCCCGGCGGTTGTAAGATAGGAACTTGTGTTA
Source organism: Ceratopteris richardii (assembly GCA_020310875.1). Classification (NCBI taxonomy): domain Eukaryota; kingdom Viridiplantae; phylum Streptophyta; class Polypodiopsida; order Polypodiales; family Pteridaceae; genus Ceratopteris; species Ceratopteris richardii. The sequence goes on along the minus strand of CM035417.1, from coordinate 8,799,659 downwards.
ATAAATGCTTTAATCGATCAAATGCTATCTGGCATTCCTGGGTCCATTCAAATTGTCGAGGAGTCTTGGTGATTAGCTTGTTTAGTGGTATAGCCAGATGAGCAAGCCACCGTAAGTGTCTCCCATGCCACCGTACTTGGCCCATAAAGCGCATGACTTCTTTTGGAGTAATGGGCACCGGAGCTTCTAGTACTGCCAAAATTTTATCTGGATCTACTTGAATACCTTGTGCAGATACAATGTGGCCAAGTAACTTGCCACATGAAACCGCAAACACCGATTTGTTCGGATTCAAACAAAGTCTATACTCTCTGCATTTCTGAAAGCAGCACCGTAAATGGAATAGGTGTGCTATCATCTTACCGAAAATTGAGAAATCGTCAAGGTAAACTTGCATAAAAGAGGTGAGGTAAGGAGAAAATATTTCCTGCATATATCTTTGAAATGTGCTTGGTGCGTTTCAATCCAAACCACATTACCGTACAAGCAAAGACACCCCAGTTGGTAATAAATGCAGTTTTTGGTATATCTTCTTCGGCCATTCTCGCTTCGTTGTAGCCACTGTATCCATCTAGGAATGAATACATCTCGTGGCCTGCTACTCTATCAAGTATGGTATCCAAAAAGGGGATTGGAAAGGGATCCGTTACGGTTGCTGCGTTTAATTTCCGGTAATCAAACAGATTCGCAATTTCTTGTTTTTCTTTGGCACAATCACAATCGGAGAGATCCATTCAGCATGATCTACTGGCACAATGAATCCGACTTTTAATAACATATCAAGTTCTGCCTTTACCTGAGATGCATAATGGGGATTCATCCGGTAGCTGGTTTGCTTTATCGGCCTTGCTTCTGGCTTCAGCATGACCCTGTGCTGGTAGATGCGGGGGTCCAATCCTTTCATGTCTTTGTAGTCCCATGCAAAGACGTCAGTGAATTCTCGGAGTAGCTGGATTAAACCTGCTTGAAATGTTTTCGGTAAGTTTTGCTTTATCTTCACATGACGCGGATGATCTTCATCTCCTAAATTATAAGTGATCAGCTGATCTTCAGGGACATAGAACTGTTGATGTTTCTCTATGTCGTCTATTAGTTTTAAAAAGTTGCTGTAGTTCATCGTCATGTGTCAATACAGTGTCTTCCTTCTTAGCCTCTTCTGTGATGGGTATTATTGTACAAACTGAAGCGGTCCAATTATCTACAACGGACTGTAGATCAATAGTCCCTAAGGAAATTAAGTCAGCGTTACTCTTCAGAAACTCTTCTTCTTCATCATCTGACAATCCATCTAGCATATGGACTGGTTCAACAAAATACGGTCTAGCGTGTAGCTCGCAAGGTTGTATAGCATCTAATTTTACCACATATCTACGATTGGCATCTTTAAACGTAAGCTCTTGTGCAGACCAATGTTGTATTACCTTCGCATGCTTCAGCCAAGGTCGGCCGAAAAGAAGGTTGTAATCCAAAGTGGATTCCGGCAGATGTAGTATAACAAAGGTCATTTTAAAGATCGTACCTTGTAAAGTGATGGGTACATTCCGCACAAGTCCTACGGGATGGACTCTTGATTGATCTGCCATTCTGACAAAAAATTGAACTGGTTCGATTTCGATCCATCCTAACCTTTTGCATAATGCCACAGTCGCAATGTTAACACCAGAGCCTCCATCAATTAATACCTGCGTAATCTTATGATTCTTATACCATACTGTAATCAAGGGAACTAAATGATCAACCGTAGAATTAGGTTCCGGTTGAACTGCTGTTGTCGCTGGAGTACAAGAAGGCACCGGATTGAACTGTTGTTGGAACTGTTGTCGAATTCCAGGTACTAATGCCAGTAATTGGCCCAAAGGCAGAGTGATAGATGCCTTAGATAGGATTTCCCAGGCCTGTTGAGATTGATTGATAGGCTCCACTGTTGTTGAAGTTGATGCCTCTACTGATGCGAAGGTGTCTACGGTTGGTAATGTATCTGCTGATGATGATGTCCCCACTGCTGACTCCCATTGTTGTGTTCCTTCCTTTGTTAACGATGGCTTGGTTACCGGAATAGGCTCTCGTCAGACTGGTGGTTCTGATGTGGTCCATTGACTAGCCTTGTTGTACATTCTGTGTTGTTCACGTATCCTTGGTTCAAATATTTCTGCTGTCGGTTGTAGTTGTTTACCGGATCGGGTCTGGACTGCAGCAGCCTGTGTTTCCACCGGTGTGATTTGTACCATGTTGGCCATTGGATTTTGACGTTCCTTCTTCCTTTGATCATACTCAGCTGCATCCTTACAAAATCTCCTAATATGTCCAAATTCACCACAAAAATGGTAGCGTGGTGGTGGTAAATTGGGATTTTTCGGTAGTGGTCCATTGTGCTAGCGGTTTGCATTATAGTTGTTATTCCTCTGTCCTCGGTAATTTCGATATCCTTGTTGCTGGTTGTTTCTCATTTGTGGAGGCACATAATGGTTGGCTGGCTGTCCTTGTTCCTGGATAATTGCATTGACAGTCGCTGTTCCCTGTACTCTAGCGTTGTATGCGCAGTTTTCGGTGGTGTGTCCGGCAGTGTTGCAGATAGCGCAGAATGTCTGATTAAGTGCACAATTGGCACTAGTATGTCCTGAATTTTTGCATGTGATGCAGTACACTTGTCTTATCATATCTTCGGCAACATTTTTGTTTGTTTTTAACCACTCCAGATTTTCTGTAAATCCGCCGACTTTGTTTTCCAGTTCCAGAGTCATTGCAATGATTGCATCGAGGGTCATGGCTCCGACACATCTTATGATCATGATCTGCTTAAGTTGTGGAGTCAAGCCATTGATGAACCACTGTGATAACGTCATCTGGTAAGTTAGCATGGGCCGGTGGTAGCTGCCTTAAGTGTGTTCTGAAGAGAGTAGCATACTCCTGTACGGTTTGATTTGTCTTCTGTCTGTTGTTCTGTAGATAGTCAAAAATTTCGGCTAGATTCTTTTTTAGCCTGAATCGCTGCAGAAAAGAATCTCGTACTGCTTCGTAGGTGCCAAAGTGATTAATATCATATTCTGTAAGCCATCTAGCTGCTTCATTGACCAGTGTGGCTTGAAAGACAATAGCCTTATAGGCCTGATCCGGTGGATGGTTGAGAACTGCGTAGCTTATCTCGAAAGTGCGTACGTGAGCATCCGGATCATCTCCTGGGAATCCACCAAACTTCATGTATGTCACTCCTGTTGGAGTCGGCCTGGGTGGACATAACTGTTGTTGTTGTTGTTGTCCGTTCATCATGAGTGTATTATACCTTCCTTCTGTATCTCGGGGCTGAATATCTGCACTATCAGAATCTGTATCGTCGGATGGCGCACTTTCCAATGCGATGATCTTGCTTAATATGCTTCGAATCTCTGTTTCGAACTGCTTTCCTTCCTTCTTGATGTCCAGTGTATGGGAACTGGCTTCCAAGCGCGGTGGTTGGGCTGAAGATTCAGCAGAAGATGCTAAACCGTCACCGAAAAACTGTGATTCTCTTACCGAAATATCACCGGAATGAACCGAAATTATGCCCGAATACGGTGTTTTTTCGCCTTCACCGATTTCTTTGACTAGACTACTTCTAATCGTAGATAAATCTGAATCTTTTTCCAAGATTGTTAAACTACTTTCCAACTGCGTCTTGGTATGTTCTGGAATTACTATATCTTCGAGAGACTGTGTCGAAATAGTACCGGAATGTACCAGAGGCGTAACACGTTCCACCGGAATATGACCGGAATCAGTTCTAATGTTCTTAACTTTCTTGACAACTGGGTCAGACCTAGTTGTACTCCTACCTCCCAAAGTTGGCTTTAGTACATTAAGTACTCCAGACTGATTGTTCTTGGGATACGTTTCACCAGATCGAGTAACCGGCATGTATCATCTTTTGTACTAATCGCGTAGTATTACTAACGAAACAGTTTGCAACAATCTGGTTCTGTTGCTACTTCCAATCGAACGATAATCTGGATGTTCGATTCTGACAGACTACTGGCAATCTTGATGCCACCTTCCCACAGACGGCGCCAAGTGTTAAACGTTAAACGTAAAAGTGTTAAATATATTAAAATGTATATCTTAAACGTATCTCTTAGATTGTAACGTCTCTCACTAGCCGAAAGTCGTTACCAGACCAACGTGGGTTCTTGGGAGTGGTAGGGGTCTGTTAGACAGAGGCCCTGTACTTATTTCCTAAATCTTCCTCACAACAACAAAAGCACTAATACGCGTCTTAGCTCAGTTACTAGCATTAACTGGACAATACTTGATTTCTATGTTCCTGGGTACCGGACTTCTTCAGACTAACCTGCTATTGGAACAGAGTAGTAGTCCGATCTTCAAACTCAACAGTATGTAATAAATCAACCAGAGCGAACACTATAACTGACAGATTCATCCGTCACAACACTTTACATCGATCTTCAAATAAAGGTTCACATTTACCGAAGGTAATAATTCTTCCTCGTGTTCGGAGTTCACAGATAATAACACCGAACACCATGAATCCGGTAAAACAAACAGAACATACTTCAACAATGTTTCAAGTTACCTATTCAACTCACACAGTAATGTCGCCACTTAGATTGACTTATAGTACTTAACAATCTGAAGAACACACAACAACGCAACGCGACGATAGTAATCAGACACAGAATCTGTTACTCAACCACTCGTTACGGTGAACTATAGTATACGTAGACGATGCAGAGCATACTCAGCACCAACAGTACTCAAGACTTCACAACAGTGTAAACAATACTCTCACAAATATTCAGGCGATCAATCTGGCAATTCCAGAAAAAAGATCTCTCTGACCATTCTCTTTACATTGCTTTATATAGATTTTACAGGATGCGCGTACCAACTTTTCGCGTGTATTTCAAAAAACTCCGTTACATCTGGCATTCGATACATCTGTCCCACTCCGGCGGCCGACTAACAAGCCACATGGGCAAAACACCCTGCAATGCCCATCCTTCCACACTTACTGCGGACTGGCCTAGATTTTTCCTACAAAACGGAGCACTTCCTAATGGGCAGGTTTCGCAAGTGTTGGACCTCCCCTCTTTTCCAAAGCAGAGTGTCCATCCGACCTCTCAACCTCAACCACAAAGGAGTCAACCACGACGAAGGAACCTAGACTGACGACAATATCAGATGACACAAAGAGGAAAGCAATATCAACATCATAAAGCAAGAGGCACCAGACAAATATAGGTGCCAAAAGGACAGAAACCACCGACAGATTTCAATAATGCAGACAATGACAAGAAGAAGTCAAGGCAGAAGCAGAGTCAATATTCAACATCTCCTCGACCTTCTTCTACAAGTACGAACATTCAACAGCTTTGGATCGCCAGTAAGTACCTTATGAATCGACCCACACCCACGCAGATTTGGGTACCCAAACAGTGTATTATAGCTCAACCCTCAAGCCATGTAATATATAACCCTCAGAAATCTCTTCACCCTTTAACCCCACCACATCCGATATCACCTTTATAATTAATTTCCATATTAATGTGTTAATCTTTTGTAGCAGATCTTCTACACACTTGCATCACTCATCATGCAGACAGAAGGACCATCAGAAGCTGGCCCCAGTGTACCCATGGCCCATATTGGTGAACTATTAGCTGAGCCCCATCCTACGGCTCAACCACCAGAATTTTAGGGATTTCCAGGACCTATGCCGATTGTTGACCCTCCTAGGGGATATACTGAAAAGATTCATCACAATTCTCATTGGTTCCAAGGATTAGCAGGCCCATTGGCAGATGTAGATTTCATTTTTGAGGCCACTTTGGCGTTTGATCACCGTACGTGGGGAAAGTACCAATTTTTCTCAAGAGAATTCGAAGGACTACAGAACACAGAAGGCTTAACGCATGTTTGGGCAAGAGCAGGCTTTACAGAATATTTCAGTGATCCCTTGCCTAAACCAGATTTCTACAGATGCTACTACTTGGTAACAACATTGACAGCTTCGGAGAACAAAGATTTCCCAGGAACATTCATTTTGCCGTCTTTGGTAAATGATCCACCATATAAGAAGTTTTATCTATCTAAAGATTTGATTAGAGCTGCTAGTAAGATACATGGAACCCATACGCCGACAGAACGAGAAAGGCTAATTCAAGAGCCTATGAAACATGGGGATGTTACTAAGTGGGAAGATATTTCACCAATCACACCTGGGCTCTCTAAACCGTTGAGGATATGTATGCACTTCACTTTCCCCGCTCAAGATAGATTCACCATGCCCCACAAACGCATCTGGTTTGGTTTATATTTAGCATGTACTCGATCACAAACAATTGACCTGGCAAGCTGGATAATTGATCATTTGTTCTTAGCACAACACAGATGGGAAAGAAAGAAGGTAATCAATTGATGTTGCGCTCTCACGCGCATTGTATATATGTGTTTGGCATACGATTTACCAATCGAGCGTGTAATGACAAGCGAGGAGCTGAAAGCATTCAAGGGGACAGCAAAGAAAGCTAGGAAGTCTAGCAAAGGACGAGCAGGAAAGTGCATGAGAGGAACCATTCCATGCCTACAGGTCCTAGAATCACCGTCACCACAACCCTCTCCAGAACAGTCTCCGACGGAAGCCCCTGTAACTGTACAGCCTATTCGCATACGATTATCTCAACCTATGGTTACAGAAGGCACTACTAAAGCGGTTACCTCACAAGCAACATCAGTCCAGGCACCTCCCACCACTGCAGTAGAAGCTCCCACCACCATCGGTGCGGAAGCGTTTTCTTTTCCAATACCCAACATGGAAGTAGAACCCATAGATACAACCTTTGATTTCGAAATGTCGGATGCTTTCTCAAATGAATTTCAATTTTCAGAAGGACATATCTTTTCTCAAGAATATGAATGTCCAAGCTACCCGACCACTCCCCCGGATCAACCACAAGGACAAGTACTATCTAGTTGCGAAGACGAAAGAACAGAAACCGATGAAGATGATGGAGACGATGAAGCCAGCCAGGGCACTCATAAATCCCAAGAAAATGTACAGACAGATGAACAAGGACAACAAACTGACACCCAAGGTGACACGAGCACACATGAAGAAGAAACATTTGAAGAAGCAGCTTATACATTGGCCATCAAAAAGTTATATCGCACTATGGAAAAAGTTTGGGCAGGTAAGAAGTTAATGGAGGAAGAGAGCCAAGCACTTATAGAACAGGAACTTGTCTTAGGCGGTTTCGAAGAAATATACATCAAAGTTTTGAGGGAACTTGTCAAATCAGTGGGATCCACCGAAGCCTTAAGATATTTGCAGAGGAAACCATTACCGCAGTATGACCCTCGCAGAGTTTGCTTACTAACCAAACCTGGTGAATACATTCGTGTACCCACAGGTGCACAATCTTCAGAACAGGCCAGGGAAGCACGTCTCGTCCTTGAAGGATCATTGGCAGAAGAAGCTATCCTCGTTGATTCCCCACCCCACACTACTATTGTACATACCACTGTTGCGACCGAAGTACCCGCCACCCCAATCGCTCCTCTTTCACCTCCTGTATCTCCAATCTCCCCTGTACATCCGATCTCTCCCAGACCATCCACATCTTTGGATAGCGCTGTAGCAAAAGCCTTCTTTACTTCCATTCATCCGACAATTTCTGCACCCATCCAACCTAGTTTTCCTCCTCGAACATCCACCTTTCTATCCAGTCCAATTTTCCCTCCATCCTTCCCGTCCTTCCCCACACCTCTAAGACCCCTTTTCCCATTCCCACCTCCATTAACCTTCTCACCTGTTTCACCTCCCCGCCCAACTGCCTTTCCTCTTCCTTCTTTCCACCAAGGAATACACGAGACCCCAACTGTAAATTACTCTTCAACTTTTGTAAATCGTGTATTTACACCCACGCACGCACCCACTCTCACGCCATTATTCACAGTCACCGCACTTGATACCACATCCAACGACATGGATATCTCACCACCCACCGCACCAGCACACACATCTTCCATTTTACCACCATGTTTAGGCACATCACAATTTTCCATAGTCACCACTACATCCACATTCCCATCCCTATTTCCCTTACCCTTTGCATCAACACCCACACACACCACAACTGCATTCACTCCGTCACTAATATTATCACCCACCATAGACACAACATTTTGACAGATGTTCACATGTATGACACAAGTAAGAGATGAGTTCACATCTCTTGGAAATAATTATCTGACGCTGCAGAAGACAACCAATGATTTACAGTCGCAGCTCAATTCATTGACCATCGAGAATGCGTCACTAAACACCAGATACCAAGAGCTACGAGAGGCTTATCATAAACTTGAACTAGAAAGTCAAGAAAATATGAAAGAGGCTATCACATATAACGATAACTTGTTAAGGGCACAAACTATTCGCAATGCAATGCTCACCAAGAACATGGGCTTACTCAGACGACACTTGGCAGCCACAAAAGAAGAGAACCAGCGTTTACAAGAACAGAACAGAGAAAAATTAGAAGCTCCCCTAGATCAACCAGATCAACCGTTGAGCCCCAATCGCTTTAAGGCCGTGCCCTCAGAATCTATGAAAATGTTGCTAGATGATCATGTCAGATTGTTAGATGAGTATGACAGCATGAACGAGGAATATTAGAAGCTGAAAGAAGATCATAAACTACTCCAACTAAGAGCACCAATACCACAAGGACTACGAGCTCCTGCGGACCCATCTCCTCACATCCTCGAGGAACTCAACACATTATGGGCCCAGGTATCAACGCTCCAATCACAGATACCTGTATATGAAGCACCCCCCAAGCCAGACTCCCCACCGGAACTACCAGCAGAGGAAGAAACAGTCACTATTCCGGTGGAGGAAACTTTTGAAGAAGCGTATGAACCCCAACCCATCCCAGGTAGACGAGTCACAGCCGAAGGCCAGACGACTTTCGAACTTCCAACTCCCGCATGGATGAAGACGATAGAAGAACTTGGAACAACCCACTTAGCAAGGGTAGAGGCACAGTTACACGCCATGGCAATGATTGAAGAAAGAATTTTACAGTCTCCCTATTTTGCTCATTTGGCCCCTCGTAGATACATATCAGGGCACGAGCTACAATACAAACCGTATTTTATGTTAATGGGGGAATATCAGTTGGCCATAGAGAAAGAAACAGGCAAGAAACCCTCTCACGCTACTCAGTTTGAGCTTGACGATTTGCCACTAGATGCGCAACAAGGAGAAATCTATCAACCAGATTGGCGCAAGGATCTCTTACAGAATTATCCAGAGATGATGAGCACTTGGGTTAAGGCACCTCTACGCTTAAATTACAACCCATGGTGGGGACCAGTGCCACATCGCCGCTCTTGGAAGGCATTTGCGATTAAAGTATAGAATAACAAGCAATGCCAGGACTGGTTGAATTACCCATATTTCACTCCACCCACAGGACCACCTATAGTCGGATACATGATGGCAACGATTCCTCACTGGCTCCCTGGCTTGAAACATATGGACGATATAGCAGCGCACATGACTGTCAAGATATTTGACATGATGCAAATGGTTTTCAAAGTCTTCCGTCATGTTAAGGCACCTCATGTAAACACCCCGGGCTTTGAGCTTGGTAACCTAGATCTTGCATATGATATGAGTACAACACCATCGCTCTGGGTGTTTTATGCCTCGCATTGTAGAATCAAGTACTTACCGGCATGCTATAAGTAGACTTTCGAAGAGATGTTCACAACCGGTTTCTAGGAATACCATTCGGAAGTGTTCATCAGCAAGCCTACGCATTTACTTCAATTATTTGCCTGTGAACAGATGGTATATTCCACGCACTATCGACTCCCACCATCCGATAAACCACAACCAATTGATTGGGAGAAACTCGAGGCAGATTTGGCCCGAGGCATTCGAATTTTAGAACACACCCTCGCTCAGGAGCTCCTACAGAATTACATCCGACAGACCTCACAAGGTTCTCTCGAGGACGATAGAAGCGAGAGGGAGGGGGGTGTTGGCAGTAATCAGAGGCATAGAAGATGCGGAAGCATGTAAAGACAGAGCAGGGAGTGAGTCAAATCATTTTTTCAAAGACTTATATTTTATAAATACTTTTTCAAAACCTCCAACAGTGATTTTCATCACTTTTGTACTATATGTAACATGGAAAAACCCTTTTTGTAATTTATAGCTCCATTTTGTGCAAGCCGAGCAGTCCTCGAGCTTGAGGAGCTTAGGTAGAATGAGCGTACCAATTTTGGTTATTTTTAGACACCCTTTACCCTTTCAAATAGCATCTAGGACCTATTTTTTTAATGATGCCGGTCACTAGATGTGAAACCCGTCAAAACTAGTCTAGAATCTATAAAAAGAGGTAGAGAGATCATTTTTGAGGTTGGCTAGTGTGAGCTTAGAGCTATTTTGAGTTTGTAATTGAGATCTTGAGTAATAGAATTGATTTCCTACCTTCCATTGTGTCTTGCTTGTCTCTTCGTTGTGTATGTGTATGTGTGTGTGCATCTTTATGCTTCTCACCTTTACTCTCACTTCATCTCACATTCACAATCTTCATATCACTCCTATCTCTTCCACGGATTGACATTAAGGAGGTGGAGCTTCTTAACGTGGTTCTCACCATTGTGCTAGAGCAACAGTTCTCCTAGTCTAATCTCCAATTGGGGGACTCCTTGAGGAAAGCAACACTTGATAGATGTTACATCGACCAAAACACCCTCCTCTAGTGGGGTATTCCTTCGATCTACCAACACACGGACCTGACTATCTCGGACCACTACCCGATTACTCTTTCCTTCAAACCGATCCCCATACTTTGGAAAGCTCCTTGGTTTCATGCTTGTCAGATGTCCTTTTCCCTCCCCTCTGTCCACCAAGAAATTTCCGCAGTGTGGGCGGAGGCCTTTGCCTTCTGTAATGAACCTACTAAGTGCTGGAGAAGCGCGATGGAAAGGACTTGACAAATTTTGATCAGGACTAATAAGGCTATAAGAGATATCTGGAAAAAAAGAAGAGAAACGGTGTACGAGAGGCTCTCACGGCTTGAAGAAGAAGTGAACAAAGGTAACTTGCAATGCCAACAAGGGCTTCTGAAAATCAGGGGAAGACTAAGACTCGCGGAAGAGGTTCAAAGGAAAAATCTGCAAATATTCTTCAAAGATTAGTGGGTGGGAAAGGCTGACAAACCATCGAAAGAGATGTGTAACATCCTCAAAAGGAAACAAGCTAGGGAATCCATCCCCTTCCTGGTCGACAAAAAAATGGGATCGAATGTAGCATGGAAGTTGAGAATAGATCTATCATCACCGAGCACTTTACCCATCTTCTCCGGGTCTCGACTCCTCTTTCGCCGCACAGGCGTGTGTGCATGGCAACCATCTCAAGGATTGCTCAACCTAGAGTCCCACAAAAATTGAATTCTCTGGTGGATGCTAATGTTTCCGAGAATGAAATTATCGAGGTTATTGATGCTCTTCCCAATGGAAAAAGTCCGGGTCCTGATGGCCTCACCAATGAGTTTTTCAAGCCCTTCAAGCACGTGGTGGCCACCCCACTGAGTCTAAGGTGGCAAGAGGCTCTCTCCTTTGGTGCCCTCCCTGAGTCTCTTAATAATGGGGTCATCAAGTTAATTCACAAAAGGGGAGATAAGAACAAAATTGAAAACTGGCGGCCGATCATCATGCTCCAAACGGGATACAAGATAATTGCCAAAGTTATCGCAAACAGAATCTCTTGTCATTTAAAGTCATGGCTTTATGAGGACCATAAAGTTTTTATCAAAGGTAGATCTATACTTGAAGCAATTGTCGATATTTGGGAAGGCCTTGCGTTTGCTGAAGAGTCTGCACAAGATCTCGGTTTCATTAAGATTGACTTCGATAAAGCGTATGATAGATTGGAATGGGACTTTATTCTTCAATCACTGAAAGACCTTAGATGCAACCAAAAGTTCATGAAGATGGTTTCCACTCTACTCGGAAACGCTTCAATGAGAATTAATATCAATGATAAGCTATCTAAGCCCATACGTTTAAAAAGATCTATCAGGCAAGGCTGCCCACTGGCTCCACTTCTCTTCGCTATCACCTCGGATGGCCTCAGTCGCCTTTTAAAGCACCACATGGACGCTGGCAATCTTAAGGGTCTTTCCCTACCTCTAGATCAAGGCCAAATGATTGCGAGACTCTTTGCCGATGACATGAACACCTTTGTTCTTAACAATATGAACATCATTGAGGTGTTCTGGAGTTGCCTTGACACCTTTTGTGAGGTGTTAGGTTCAAAAATCAACCATGCTAAAATTTCTTTCAAAGCAATCAGTGGACCTCCACCCAAATTGTTGTTAGATCAAGGGTGTCAAGTTATCCCTAGAGGTCAAGTCTTCCGTCTTCTTGGTATTCCGATGGGCTTCAACATCTCAATGGACCAACGGTGGAACTAAGTGCTATCCAAACTTGATAGCAAACTAAATCATTGGAAAGGTATGCAAGTTAACTTGGCAGGGTGCACAATGGTTGTTAACACATTTATGCTTTCTACTACTATTTACTTTATCTTGTGTTGGAGACCTAAGGAGAAAGAGTTGGCCAAAGTGAAAAGAATCTGTCGAAACTTCCTATGGACTGGGGACCCCAATAGGAGGGGGATTCCCGAAATCAAATGAGAAACTTGCATTAGCTCGAACGAATCGAGGGGCTTGGGTATTTTGGATATCACAGGATTGGCTAACAAGTTGGCGGTAAAGTGGTTTATCAAGGCTTGGAGCAATAGTGATGCCTCTTGGGCTAAATTGATCTTCAGAAACTCGAAAGACCTTACCTTAGTTGGCCATCCTGGTTGGAAGGACATAGGGATCCTCATGCTTTTGTTCTCCCCCCACTTGATGTCCCCTAAAGGCTCTAGCCTTGTGTGTTCCTTATGGAAGAGTTGGAACAAGGCCAAAGAATTCATCAGAATCAGTAACGAGTGGAAGTGGGCAGCAGGGATAAGAAAAAATGACTCTACCTGGTTCCCAATCATCGCCATTAGGGGGTGGAGCCTTGGAACCTCCAAATTGCTAAGCGGCTATGGAACAATGGGTTCAAACAGTGGAAACATCTCTGGAAACAAGAGGCCAACCAGTGGATCAGGTTCGAAGACCTGGACCCGAGACATAGAGTTACCCTCGAGGAATGATCTCTTCTTCAAGGCAGGTGTTTAGCGTGGGACTGCTCAACTACCCACCTTCTCTATGAACAAGAATTTCCTTGCCTGGAGGGCCTCAAATGGAGCAATGGTAAGAAACTATCCAGAATCCCCAACTTCAAAGAGAACTTAGATGGTCTTCACACCCTTAACAAGGTGTGGTGCCTTTGTTGGACCAAACTTCAATGGGAACTAAAGTTCATGTCTATTTGGCACCCCCTAATTGAGATCAAAAAGTCCATTCTCATGTGGCACATCTTGCATAAGGGTATCTAGTCCAATGCAAAGGCTAACAAAATTTGTGGTGTGCCTCCATGGTGTAAGCGTTGCCATCGTTGCATCGAAGATTTAGTTCACCTTTTCTTTGGATGACCCAGCTCTCGTGTTATCTGCCATCACGTGACCCGAGTATTAAGGCTCACGAACCAAATCAATTGGCAACAGCCACTGTTGGGTGAGGCGGTTGGCTGCTCATCAAGGCTGTGGAATGCCATCAGGGGTGAGACTCTTTGGAAGATTTGGAGGGAGCGATGTGCTCTCCACTTTGGCCAAACCCTAAAGGAATGGTCCATTGAAAAATCCTTGTTTCTTCTAGGTAAAAGGATCCCCCGAGACAAGAGATCCCCACCATTTAGACACCACTGTATTTACCTCCTCGAAGATAACAAGTTGAAACTCAAATGGATCCCGCATGAGGGAGATGATAGATTTTTCTACCTCATTTGTAATGACCTCTAGGTTATCGAACTTATCCCCTGCATTGTGGGATTTGGGAGGTCCCATGGGCACTAGTCCCATTCACTTGTAACTTTTCTTCTTTATTTTTATTAAAGTCCGGGAGAATAGGCCAAGGCCGAACTTCCTTTATTAAAAAAAAAAATGTTTGGGAAAGATGGATGAACACCTCAAGAAATGAGTTGGTACTGCTAATCCCTACTTTGTACCTGCCCTCTTTCACTTCAGAGTTGTGTTGTAGGCCCCTTTAGCTTGCTAATGACACTAAATAAGTGCCTATGTACTTTGGAGATGATGCTTCAAACAATTAGATCAAAACAGATAACTTTGCAACTAGCTTGTGACAAAAAACTTGCTATTTTGGTCTTGACACCTGCTGGATGTTTTGCTTAGTGCTCATAGTACAGTAGCAATTAGGAAACTTCCTTTTGGGTGAATCAGCTTAGCGAGCTAATGATTCAAAGTGGAAGTACTTAAAGGGTGGGTTGGGTTTGAAGAGGTTGAGGGAAACTGGGTCATCCATGTCTAATGGTTGGATTTGGTGATCGGTGATGGGTTAATTGGTGTTGGTTGTTGTTGAGGGGTCAGTTGTATGTCGGGCTAAGGGCTTGGCTATGGATTGGTTTGGTTAGAGGAGAAGAGGTGGCACTCAACTAGATCAACTAAGCGAGAAAGAGCATCCTCTAAGTGGGTGATGCGGTTAGTTACTTCGGTTTGGTCGGTGGATACCGATTGATTTCTTGGTCCAATGGCGAGCTCGGCCTCCTAGAGCCATTCGTGGAGATTGGCATTATCAAGTAGGAGCTAGTTGATCTCTTCTTTGAGGGCCTTTCGGTGAGCCCGAGTGCCTCTTCTGCATTTGATTACGTTTTGATCACAGTCATGCCTGAGATATGACTGGCCATGGCATAGTCATACTCCTCGACCATTGGGACTAAGAGCCCTATGGTTGCAACTAAGCAAAAAAGGGGTGGGGTCTATGCAGAACTAGCGATAATCTAGTGGTGGTGCGGTGGCGATGCGACAATGGTGCGACAGCAGCATGGCGGCGGGACGATGACGACACGACAACTGGATGACGATGGCAAGGTGGTAGGATGGCAGCAACACGATGAGGGGACAACGATGGCATGGAGATGGGATGATGGTGGCATGACGATGGGAGGACGACGGCATGTTGGCGGGATGAGGACGATGGACGATAGTGGGATGATGATGGCACGGTAACGGGATGATGATGGCATGGCACTGGGAGGCAGTAGCATGGCGGTGGCACAACAGTGGGAGGTGGGAGAGAGCACTTGCCTTGAGGGGGTACTTGCCTTGAGGAGGGAGGGGGGAGCACTTGCCTTGAGAGGGGAGGGGGGGTGGGGGGGGACACTTGCCTTGAAGGAGGGGGGGACACTTGCCTTGAAGGAGGGGGGGAAGGGGGGGGGGAAGCACTTGCCTTGGGGGGTGGTGGACAAGGGGGTGCCTTGCTTTGGGGGCGGGGCAAGGGGGTGCCTTGCTTGAGGGGTGGGAGGGGCAAGGGGGGTGCCTTGCTTGGGAGGGGCGGTGGCCCTTGCTTGAGAGGGTGGGAGGGAGGGTGAAAGAACTCCCATGATGTCAAAGAACTTCCCACAAGATGGGCCCCGGGATGTTAGATGGTGCTACCAGCACTGGTGTGACAGTCCATCCATCTAAAGGCTTCCCCTAGGGTTGTTGCACTAGTACCACTTGAGACATTCAACCCAAGCATAAATGAAACTAGACAGGGGGCACCAAGATGATTGCCAAAGAACATGTTTTTATATTATGTTCGCAACTCACATTTACAAGGGACGATAATGAGAGCTTAGTATGAGGAGTACTAGTACCCCTCATAGTTTTGCACGATTATGTGCCATAGAGCATACCCGTGAAGCACTAAAGTGCCTTGGATAGAAATACAGGGGCTATCACACCTGACACGCTCTATCCCCCTCCCCCCCACCCCATAGCACGCTCTACCCCCCTCCCCCCCTTCCCCACCTCCCTCCCCCACCATAGGATAGACTTTATCCTATGATGGTTAATTTTTTTTTTTAATTTTATTGGAAACATACTTTTGGCTCTAGATTGCGCCTCAGATGGCCATTTTTTTCAAATTTGGGATCATTTTCATGTTTCTTGCCTAGCAGACTCAAATTTTGCATTACTTTTGCTGAGATCTAGACTCTAATTCTCTTTTTGGTTCAAACCCACATGTTTTATAGTTTTTTCTTTCGTAAATGGTCCACATGGTCTATTCTCACCTTATTTTAACATATCTTTCACATTTTTGCCTATACACAAGCTATAGATTTCCTATTTTATCTTTTTGTCCCTCTCTAGAGCCCCTAATCCTACTCCATGCCCCTCCTCTTATCCTTCTACCGGGTCCCACCCTTACCTCTCCTTACCCTATCCCTCTCAGCCCTCCCTAAACTTTCCTCCTACGATCCATGCTCCATTATTTGCTCTTTGATGCACAATTTTCACTTTTGGTTCTTCATTGGTGTTTGTCTTTATTGTTCCTAGTGGACTTGGTAGCTGCGCAAGTGTCCTTTTGAAGCTTTTGTAGCATAGGAATCTTGGTGTCATCTCTACTCAGAGTTTTGGTTGTTAGCTCTCCGAGATGGAGAAGCCATTAGGCGATGGGCTTTTGTTGAGCCCAGCAAAGTCATATTAGTCAAAGAAAATATGGTCAAAGTCAAAATGATCAATTTCAAAGTGGTCTATGGTCAATATGGTCTAATTTAAAGGGTTCAAAGTTCAGTTGTCAAGGTGAAGAGGTAGTGCACAATCAATTGTTCACAAAGTTTATGTTTTGTAGAAAGTTAGATGCAGGTTGTGGATTGTCTTTCTGCGATTTCTCTAAGGTTCAAATGGTTTTTTAAAGTGTTTGGAAGGCTCAGGTGAAAGAAGAAATGGTACGCAAAAGTGAAAGTATGAGCCACCCATTTAAAATTTTGTTATTGTTCTAAAGTCACTACAGGACAAAACGAGATGTATTGCCTGCACCCATTTGGAGACAATCTTGGGACATAAAAGTGAGCTGCAAGATACTCTATCATTTAGGAGCATACATATGTGAACCGACACTCAACTCAAGGCATGCATTATTCTTGGTTAAATTACGCAAGGTGTGCATAGTCTACACTAAGAGAGAGAAGAGCAAGAGACATTGAGGGAGTGTGTGACACAGAGAAGGAATTGCAAAGTGAGCAAGAAGTGTGACTTAGGTGTGTGTAGAGGATTGTTAAGCAAGGCAATCAAGGGTCACAAGGTCACATTGAAGCTATCTGTGCATTGACAGACGATGTCCATCCCTCCTCCCCTATTGGAAGCTTGAGTACAAGGTGTGCACAAGTGCAAGCTCTTGGAGAAGGTGGAGTTATGGTGCAGAGAAGGTCGGCAGTAGAAATAACCTTGGGTATTTTGTAACCTTGTTCATTTTGTACTCTTTGGGATTATGCATTACGCACATAGAGCATTTGGCTTTGTGCTATACATCATCATTGTACATTTCTCTTCATAATCAATCTACAAAAGCTTCTAGTGTCTTTATCTCTCTTCTTCTTCTTCTTCTTTCTCCTACAAACACTCAAGTCCCTTTTTGCATAAGAATCCCCAACACATAAATACATAATATTGAATTTAGAAGAAGAATTTGTGAGGATACAAACTCTGCAAGAAAAGTCCTATCAAGTTTAAGTGAAATAGAATAAAAAGATTGATTGTTTAAGGAGAAATTGTAGAATACAAGAGCTCAATTATAATAATTAAGAATCTAGAATGATCATGTATTGTGTAATCTATTAGAATCCTATGTCCAAGCTTCTATACTTGCTAAAAAAAAGGATTTCAAAGGTGCAAATTTCAAAGATACAAGTGAAGTGATCACTGACTAATACCAATGCAACACCTTGTGCAAATTTCTAGATTTTTTGAGATTTTGGTAAATTTTGGGTTCACTATGGAAGGGGGTATTTTAGTGTTATCGTTGAATTTTGTGCAGATTTTTGGGACTTGATGGTCTCAAATGAAATTATATTTTGTTTCTAGATCACTTTGTTCCTAGATTGCGGCACCAAACCTTTCAAAAATGGTAAGGAATAAGAGATCATTAGATGTCATTGTTGACCGATGTCATTTCAAAAATGATTGGGAAGCTCGATGTGATGGCATTGTTGACTGATTAGAAACATTTACCACATAGTTCCTTCTTAATGGTGCTCAAATCTGAGATTACATAGCAACTTTAGCAGAAACATTTGCGAAACATACGAGCTATTTCATTTGAAAGTTCCATGAACTTCACAATATTGACATGAAGTCCAAAAATATTTTTTTTCACATGACCATCATCTCTGAATACCTTTCGCACAACCATCAATAATAATGTACTGAGGGGCAAGGTAATATACAATGATAATTGTGAGAAAATACATCAAAATTCAATGTTGGAAGCATACATGCATAGAATTTTAGAGATATGGTCCAAAATAATAAGGAATAAGGGAAAATAGGGGTATAAATAAGAATAACCAATATTGAATATGAAGTCGTTCTAGAAAGAAAGAGATGGAATACTTTCATCACATCAAGAACGTGTAGATAACAATCTTGGAGTTGAAGTCATGATCTTTGAGCAACCAACTAATCATGATCTCCTTCTTTTGTTCCATTTCCTTCTTTGATATAGAGGTATCATTTATTGGTTCATATTAAAGTACACCTATTGGTTCATCTCAACCTTTCAATTGTTGAAGAGCTCTCTATAAATTTGGATACACTTTTAGCTGCTATAGCTCAGCCCAAACGACCGCTTTTTACTTGTAGAGCCTTTTTTGGACTTGCTACCACATAACTGAACCAGCTTGTCTCTCCCAAAATCATAGAGGTTGGACACTCTCTCACATTTTCTCATTGACCTGTTAGGCTTCTTTTTTCTATTCTTTGATAGCAATGTTGGGATGGATGTTCTAGGTTGAACGCATGACTTTTTGGCACCCAAAAAGTTCTTATAGCCTTCTTACAACTCAAAACTAGTTAGATAAACTATGAAAAGCTTTTCGATCAACAAACTCTTGATTCCCTTGTGTAATAGAGAACTCCACTTCAACGCATTAGGAATGTTTAGCAATTGAAATGACAAGGAGTTCAATTATTGAAGGATGTAAAAGTCATGATACAAGGTGCTCATGAAATTCGACATCACATCCAAAATTTAAGAAGATGAACAAGTCATTATTTGGTCTTATTATGTTGGTTAAGCAAAGTAAAGAGCCAACAACTTGTCGATAACCATGCACATCCAAAAGCGATGATGAATCCTCCAGTGTGAGCTTGATGTTTGGATCAAGTGGCATAGATACTGAGTGAAATTGGTCCATGTACCAAGAAAGAAGATCACAACAATACTTCTCTTGAAAGAGGAATATACCTTCTTTTGTTTGTGACACTTATATGCCTAAGAAGTAGCAAAGTAGGCCTATATCTATCATGGACTACTCAAGGTGAAACTACATGATGATGAAGTGGATACGTTTGTAATCTGAACCTATTAAAATCAATTCATCTACATAGAGAATGATGATTGTTATCAAGGAAGTTTTTGCTATAAGTATAAGTTAGCATCGATAGTGCTCCTTTGAAATCCTTTAGCTTCAAAGAGCTTCAAGATCTTTCCGTACCATGCCCTTGGATCTTGCTTAAGTCCATAAAATGCTTTGTGAAGTCTTTATACATGACCTTCCTTGCCTTTGATCTTGAAACCTGCACATTGTTGATGTATACTTCTTCTTGAAGATAATTGTCTAGGAAAGCAATTTTGATGTCGAGTTGGTAAATGGGCCATTCGAAGCGTACACTTAATGCAAGAATGACTCTTATAGTTGTAAGCCTTGCAGTATGGGCAAAGGTCTCTTCATAATGAATGCTATGTTTTTTCTTATAACCCTTAGCTACAAGTCTTGCTTTGTACTTTTCCAAAGTACCATTTGATTTATATTTAACTCTATATGGACACTTAACTCCAATAATTTGATGACTAGTAGGCTTTGGAACAAGTTTCCAAGTGTTTTTCTTTTCAATTCCATCCATTTCTCTCTGCATAGCTTCTTCCCACTTAGGTTGACCTTGAGCTTCTCTAAAGTTGGAAAGCTTTTGAACTTTTTGAATCTGGTGCATAAGTGCATAATTTACATAGTGACTCGACATCGCTACTTCTCAATGAGCCTTTGAGATCTCCTAGGTTGGTTAGAAGTGCTTGCTGTTGCGTTTTGCTTAGAAATAACTATGTCTTCCTCTGAAGTGTAGATGGGTGGATTCAAGCTTGGACTTGGATCTTTGGTTTACTACTTTGAGGCTTCATCAAAGATAGCATCTTTTGAAATCATGATGGAGTGGTCCTCAAGATCAAATAGTCTATATGTTTTAGGTTGTTCACTATAGCCAATGTATAGACTTGGACTTAGATTGCAACTTATATCGATCTTCCTTTGGCACATGTACAAATGATTCACTTTCAAACACTCAAGAGCAGCTGATATCTGGCTTCATTCCATAGTAGGCTTTCAATGTAGGTATTTTTGTTTAATGCACTCGTGAATCCTCTATTGATTATGTGAACTGCGGAGTGTACAACTTTGGCCCAATTACATGGTAAGGTTTTGTTGTCAAGCATAGTGTGTGCCATTTCCATGATGCATCGAAACTTTTGTTCAACTTCTCTATTTTGTGATGGAGTATGAGGTTGATGTTGGTGCAAATGCCAAGCCTTCACACTTCGCTAAGCCTTGAAAGAACTATGTGAAAACATTTGAAGGACCACATGAACCCTTGCTTATAATTTTTTACCATTAACTATTGTAAAAAGTCATTTGAGTTGGAAGAATATTGTAACTCCACATATCTCATGGAGGTTGGAGATCTAAAAGCTACATATCACATTTGGTAAAGTCACTCAAAACTTAGAGGAGTACTTTTAGGTGAAGCATCTATTTGAATTTCAAACTTCAAACTTAGAAAAGTCATTATAAAAGGAGGTTGTAATCTCGTGGCCATTAGAGCCCCATTACTGAGCTTATTGTTGATCATTTGTATATGTTGAGTGGCTTACATCATAGCCTAATCTTAGCACTATCATTAGGCATCATTTATTTGCCTATGATTTTGTAAAATCATGTTCCATAATACATATGCATCATTTAGTATCTCTCTTGATTTCTCTACTATGTCCACTCAGAATAGTATACTTTGAATGCTCATATCTCAGTCATTTCTCCATCATTTTCCAAGTTCTATAGCTTTTTGGAATCCACTCCAAGTCTACACCAAGCTTTCAAAGTCTGAAGCAATTTTATTGAGGCAATCGAGAGAAATCCACATCAAAGTGGTCACTAGTCATTCTCTACATAGCTCCTAAAAAAACAGGCGTAAGCTTCTACTTGCTAAAGTCATTGCTCAGTGTATAGTCAATCATTTTACGTACGTCTACTTGGAATCCGTAGCTCTCTAAGCTAATTTGATTCATCCAAAAGGAATTTTCCTAATTGCTATTGTAATGTGAGCACTAAGCAAAACATCCAGCATGTGTCAAGACCAAAATAGGAAGGTTTCTGTCACAAGCTAGTTGCAAAGTTATCTTTTTTTATCTAATTGTTTGAAGCATCATCTCCAAAGTACATAGGCACTTATTTAGTGTAATTAGCAAGCTAAAGGGGCCTACAACACAACTCTGAAGTGAAAGAGGGCAGGTACAAAGCAGGAGTTAGCACTACCAACTCATTTCGTGAGGTGTCCATCCATCTTTCCCAAATATTGGTATCAAAGCAAGTTGAGGTAAAATGGGAGATGATTTCCCTTCTTTTATTGATAAATTGGACATGAACAACTACCAAGCATGGCCTTTGAGGATGAGGACATATCTATAAGGAAGGTGCCTCTATGGATACATATCAAAAGATGAGGAGATGCCCATTTTTCAGAAGCAAAGGACAACCTACAAGAGAGGATTTTGAAAGACTCAAGTCATGGTGTGCCAAAGATGCATTGGCAAGGTCATATCTACTTAACTCTATTTTTGACTTCCTTCTTCCACATATTAGGAATTGTAAACCTTTCCAAGAGACGTGGGAAACCTTGTCTTCATACTTTTCTTCCAATACAAGAGCTAGAAAAAACCAATTATGGATTGAGTTTACCACACAAAGGAAGCAACCCAAGGAAAGTGTTTCAATGTATGTAACCAAAGTCAAAGATGTGGCTGACCAATTGTCAAGCATAGAAGAGGAGATTGAAGAGGAGAAAATTGTGAGACAAGTAATCAATGACATCAAGGCAGATGATAAGTGGGAAGCCTTCACAACTGCTATGGACCTTTACATGGACATGTAGATTCCAGATCTTACCATACTTATGGGACAACTCTTTACCCATGAAGCTAACCTGAACAAAAATGGAGAACCATCAAGAGGTAATAACTCTTCTGCCCTATAAAAAGGTAAAGATAAGTCTAACGACAAAGGAAAGAGTAAGAAAGTAGAGGATGAAGGTACTAGTTCTCAAGCTAACTATGACAATGTGGCTGTATAGAGCTCGTTAAGAAGGCCGACGATGAAGAGTATGTGAGAAGGCATGGAGAAAGCGTAATTCACAACCGACCTCAGATTGCAACAAAAATTGGCGTGAAGGTAGAGAACCTCAAAATATTTTTGAGAGTGATCCCTTTAGGGTCACTTGTTTTTGTTAGATCCAAGTTTCGAAACCATCTCGACCTCCTTTGGAGCCGACAAGGTGGGGCCCATAGAAAAACCAAGTCAGTTTCAAAAACTGTAACTTGCATCATGTTTGACAACATATTGGAGATCTAGAATTTCAAGCGATTCCGTGTACTATTGATACACAAAAACTATGTTTTCCTGAGATCCAACTATCATGTCATAGTGCGATAGTGTTAAAGCAGAAGTGCTACTTGTAGTGTTTTGCAGTGTTGTGAATAGCTGTAGAAATGGCAAACACAGATGGAATGAGTCAACTTATGAGCAATAAGCTGGACAAGAACAACTTCCATGCTTTGAGATTCTGAATGAAAAATTTCTTGATGGGCAAAGGCTACTGGAAGTACATCAAAGGAGAGAACAAAAATACTCCATAGTTATCAAAGAAGAATCAAACTGCAGCCGAGTTAAGAGCATATGAAGAATGGAATCAAGGAGCATGAAAGGTAATGTATTGGCTATCTGTTAGCATACAAGATAACATGATTGGACACATATAGGTATTCAACGTCATTTTTCATGCAGGTACACACCACAACAGAATGGCATTGTTGAGCGCTTCGTGCCAAATTTTGTTGGGGGATTCTTGTGCAGAAAGGGACTTAAGTGTTTGTAGGAGAAGGAAGAAGTAGAAGAAGAGAAATAAAGACACCGAAAGCGTTTGCAGATTGATTATGAAGAGAAAAGTACAATGATGATGTATAGCACAAAGCCAAATTCTCTCTATGCATAATACATAATCCCAAATAGTACAAAATCAACAAGGTTACAAAATACCCAAGGTTCTTACTTCTGCCGACCTTCTTTGGACCAGATGTCCACCTTCTCCAAGAGCATGCACTTGTGCACACCTTGCATTCAAGCTTCCAATAGGGGAGGAGGGATGGACACCTTCTTTCGACACAAACACATCTTCAATGGGACCTTGTGACCCTTGATTGCCTTACTTAGCACTCCTTTGCACACACCTAAGTCACAATTCTTGTCCACTTTGCACTTCCTTCTTTGCATCGCACACTTCCTTAATGTCTCTTGCTCTTCTCTCTCTTAGTGTAGACTATGCCCACCTTGCTTAGTCTAACCAAGAATAATGCATGCATTGAGATGAGTGTCAGTTCACATACGTATACTCCTAACTGATAGAGTATCTTGGAGCTCACTTTTATGTCCCAAGATTGTGTCCGAATGGGTGCAACCAACGAATCCATGTTTTTTCCTAAAGTGACTTTAGGACAATAACATAATTTTAAATGGGGGGGCATACTTTCAATTTTGTGTACCACTTCCTCGTCACATACCCTCACTTTTTTCCCTTCAATTTTTCAAATGTGTACCTAAGGGAGGGTTCACCTGACCTAAGGGAGGGTTCGCACGAACCTTCCAACCACTTTAAAAAAACCTTTGAACCTTAGAGAAACTGCAGAAAGACAATGTAGAACCTGCATCCAACTTTCTGCATAACATAACCTTTGTGAACAATTGATTGTGCACTTCCTATGCACGTTGACAACTGAACTTTGAACCCTTTGACTTTGACCATGTTGATCGTAGATCACTTTAACTTTGAAAGTTTTGACTTTGACCATGTTGACTTTGACCAATATGACTTTGATGGGCTCAACATTATGTTACTTCACTCTTTACTTTAGATCTTGACATTTCTGCTTAGTAAGATGAAGTTGATGTTTGATATCAGAAATCATCTTCATATGTTTTGTAGTTCGCTCAAAAGTTTCCTTCTCCTCCTAGTCCCACTATACAATAGATTGAATGATTTATTATGCTTTTGTAGCAAGTCAAGAAGGTAATACAATCGGAGTGTTGTTATTAGGAGGCTCAAAAGAAGCATCTTCATGTAAATTTTATCGTGGGGAAATTATAGGTGCCTAGAAACATGCTAGGATGTGTGAAGTAAAATGATTTATAAGATTTAAATGATGTGTCAATGATGATGATAGGATTTGATAGGTCAATGAGGATTGCATGTTTAGACTCAACAATCGTGGAGGACTTGTTACAACTAGCTCAATTGTTATGACTTACATATTTTGATATTAGATGGGGGGTCAAGCAATGTTCCCCCTACTAATATTCACTTCTTGGTCTATATTTCACCTTTATGTTCTACATCTCACAAGACAACTATTCGTAATTCATGCTCCACTAGAGTGGGGAAGAAATAACCACGGTAGTAGTATCGAAAGGTATCTAGCTCAGTATTTGGCATGGTTTTGCATAATGGTACTCCATTGAAATCGTATCCATTTCTTTATCTAGCCATGGTCTTATTCTCCAGTTGAATCTCAACTGTGCATCTTTCCGAGTTCTTGGTGTGGTTTCTTAATTGTAGTTTTTGTATTTGCGAGATTTTTGCATTTTCTTATTGTTCTTTCAATCATTTTTTGGTGTCTCCACTGCTTTCCCTAGTTGTTTGAGTTGTTTCTACCTATTAGTAATGGGTCCAAGAGGTACGTGTGGCGCATTGGATTCTTGATCTTACAAATCAGTTATATCATTTTCCCTTGTTTCAATCACTAATTAATTTTCATAGGTCTCGACTAAAGACCTCTTAACTAGTTTTTTGAACCCTCGTATTTCAAGTTTCTCACTCACTTCTATAGCCTCTTATATGCCCATGTCTTTAAGTTGATCTTCATCTTTAGATTGGGTCAACTTGCTTCTATGGACCTTATGTTTTTGTCAACTCTGTTTGCATGTTGGATTTAGAGGTCTATAACTATCATGTAATTTTTATTTTGGGTGATTCAAGTACTTTTATTTCTGAATACAAGAAAAACTTATTCTTAATAATGCATGAGTTCCTCCAAACGTTCCATGGCGGGGATAAGAACATGAGCCTTCTTTTGGGTCGCCAAAATATGAAGGGTACAAAATCAAGTTAAATATTTTGTTCATACTATGTGAGAAAATTAAGATAGCTTCCTCGTGTGAAATTCCATATCTTATGTGAGAAAAGTAAGCTAGCTTCCTTATGTGCAATTCTATACCTTTTCACATGGACGATTGCAAAATGTGCATGGAAAAGTAATAGAAAGTGATTGACTTCTTAGAAAAGCTTCCTAAGCTTTAGTTTGTTATCATACTTATCCATTCTTGATTGTTGGACTTTGAGTGCTTCTATGGTATGAATTAAGACATCTATTAATCCCTTTATTTTCCACTAAAAAGTGTATGCTCTCCACTTCATGATCTATGCGCCTTTTCCTTGTGATGTTCATCCAATATACTATTACACAATAATACTATTTTTTAGTATTATGGGAGGATCTCCGTTTGGTTTGCATTTGCGTCCTTACTTATGACACCACCTATACTTTAAAGACAATAGTTGTTGCGATTTTCATTGGATCCATCATGTGCTATTACTCAACTAATTAGTCATAATCCTAGGTTATTAATCATTTTTCATTGTACACCACGAATTATGCATTTGATATTCATGTGTATGCGTGTGTGAGTGTGTGTTTTCCTAGAATTCCTTACCTAAAAACAATCCCAATTGGATGCCCAAAACTCACTTTGTTACCAAGCAATATCTCTACTAGTTAGTGCAATATCTCTACTAGGTTTTTCTTGAATTTTTCTTTTGTTTAAGGTGATACCTGTTGTGTACATAGGTTATCGATAATCCCTTTAGTCGAATGGTGTTCGAATTCATCTTGAACGATAATCACTTTAGTCGAATGGTGTTCGAATTCATCTTGAATGTACAAAGGATTGCTCTAGTGGACAGGGTGATAAACGTTAGTTTTAATGAATGTTTTTATTGTTTTTCTAGGCCAATACGTATGCCTCAACGAAAATCTTCGAAAACCCAATTGTTGGGCTCAAATCTTCGAGCAATTATCATAGGATTTAGAGCAATCGGACTTGTGTTCTTTGCTTTTTTTGAAACTTTTTTTTTTTTTTTGCTCTTTGGTTTGAAACTAGTCCTTAGTATGTTGAAAATAATTGCACTCCATGTTACCATTAGTGTCCATGTAAAAGGCCAAATGGCCATCAGACATTTCTTTGTATATGTTCTTTAATAAAACATATAGTGGCCTATTCAGCCACAGACTGTAAGTTCGATCGCATTTGTAAGACCCAAGAGGTCTATCTTCATGCTCTCTGTGCACTCTGTTTCTGCTGCGTATTCTGCAACCTCTGTGCTGAGTACCGTGTGCGGCCCTAGGAGCTCAAATTTCTACTCCGAGGATATTGTCATGTAGCTCTTGCGAAGGAGAGTGCAATGTGGTGCATCGCGAGCGAATCACTTCACTCGCATTAGAGCAGTTCGGCACAAAAGCTTTGTTCCTTTTGTGGGAGCGAAGCTAGCACCCCCCTTGGCATACCTTGTCATCCGAGTCATCAAAGTCACCGTCGGTGCCATTGGCTGCACGTGAGGGAGGACCTCAATGATCAAGGAAGATAGAGGTTTCCGATACTTCCCGAGAGGTCACCCATCCCAGTAGTGTCCCCCCCAGAGCTCGCTTAACCGTGGAAATATCTTGCCACTAAGCTACACTCTTGTGGTGTCTGAAGAAGGGGAAAGACTAAGGTTGACATTACTTTGAACATGTTTTGGTCCTTCAAAGCTTCATTCTTTGCTTTCAAAGCCTGTTTTTGAAGCATTTTTGGTGTGTTTTTGGAGCCATTTTAGATTACTTTCGCACATAGTTCTCTTCACATAGGTCCAAGGAAATCAAGAAGAGTATTCTTTGTACTTTCATCAACAATAAATATCAACTTTTGGGGCTATGTTTTCAGCCATACTCATAAAACTACAGGTTTCTCGAAAGGTTTTTAGTTTTGGTGGGAGCAGCCGCTCCAAATTTATGCAGGTGTTTGAACACAAAACATCAAAGTTGACAGACACTTGCAGGTGTTGTTGGCTAGTTTTTGGGCTGTGCATTCAACCTTTTAGTGTAATTTTACTACATATATTGGATAGTTTTTGGGCTGTGCATTCATCCTTTTAGTGTAATTTTAGTGTGTAATTTTACTACACACCATGTACGCTTGTATGGATATCGCTTATGTACGTCCATGTGGTCATTGATATAGCGGTTATGTTTTTGCAGAAAGCCTTTTATGTTTGATAAAGAGGGTCGTGGTGAGGTTTTCTTAATTAGGAGACACCCAGATGTTGGGGTCTCTTCGGTGATGCAGGTGGAAGACTTACCCAACCTCGCCATAGGAGATGTATGATAGTTGTCCATAGGTGCTCGATAAGCCTAGTTGACTTCTATTGGTTAATTGATTATATGCAGTGGAGTGAGTGATTCACTATGCAAGTAAACATGTGAGAACTTGCAGTTTTATGATATTTTGACACTGGTCCTACACTCATTTTGGAGAGGATACTCTAGCAAAATGTTTCCAAAGTTTTGGTTTAGTCAACTATATACTGGTCGATTTACTTCTTGATACACTTATTCGTTGGTGTTTGGACTCTTCTAGCTCCATTATCATTCTATTCAGTTCTCTACCATCATGGCATAAGAGGTCTCAGGCACATCTGGTGGATCAGGGTCTAGTGCCAGTGTTCGGAGAAGGAGCTATAACTTGTAGGGCAAAGACCATTTTGAGATCCAAAAATTTGATGGCACAAACTTTGCTCTATAGAAGAATCAGATTAAAGATGTGTTGATTCAAAGAAGGCCATGGAATCTAGTAAATGGGATTTCAAAGAAGCACGCTGACATGGATGAAGATGATTGGGATGAGTTAGATGAAATGGCCAAGTCTACCATTCACTTGCACCTAGCAGATAATGTTTACCGTATTAGACTGTGAAAGTGCAGAGGAGCTTTGGAAGAAGTTATGCAATACATATGAAAAAGAGACAACATCAAATAAAGTGTATCTGATGCAAAACTTATATGAACTTCGTATGAAGGACAGAGATAGTGTTGCTGCTCATCTAAATGAGTTTGATGCTATATTCTCCTAGTTACAGGCTTAGAAAATGGATATGGATAATGAAATGAAAGCAATATTTCTATTATGCACTTTGTCATCGTCATGGGATACGCTTTGCACTGCTATTAGCAATAGTGCATCTGGTGGTAAACTTGTCTATGATGACATATGTGGAGCACTCTTGAGTGAGGAGATTCATAGAAAATCTATGGTTGGCACTCAGAGTGGAGATGCATAAATGTTCATGATTCTTACCAAGGAAATAATCAGCAATGTGGCAAGAGCACGAACAAGGAAAAGAATGGTCAATGGAATAAGAGTAGAAGTAAATCAAGGAAGAGGGATATCGAATGCCATTATTTTCATAAGAAAGGACACATGAAGAAAGACTGTTATGCATTAAAGAATGCTAAAGGTAAAGGAGAGAATGTTGATGGGCATGTTAAACAACTACCTACACCATCTACTTCGATTGTGAAGATTGAAGTTTTTAATGATATTTTTGATGATGCTGATGTGTTGACACTTGATCGTACTATGCCAGCTGAGGCTCTTATCATTGATGCTCTTTCCCACACGTGGCTGCTAGATTCTGATGCTTCTTTCCATGTGACACCACACAAAGAATGGTTCTCTAATGATGCAGCAAAGTCTCTTGGTACCGTGAGACTTGGTGACTCTTACTAGAGTGATGTTGTGGGGATTGGAGATGTGGTTGTGCAGTTCATTGATGGTTCAAAATTTACTATGCATAATGTATGCCATGTACCCTTCACCAAGTATAAAGCACAACTTGTTGCAAAGGGTTTTAAGCAACAACATGGTGTTGACTTCGAGGAAATCTTCTCTCAAGTGGTCAAGATGACTACCCTGTGCATGTTGCTTGGATTCGTTGCAATTGAGGACTTAGAGCTAGTCCAATTGGATGTGAAAACTGCTTTTTTGCATGGAGATCTTACGGATGAGATCTATATGGAACAACTAGAGGGTTATGTAGTTCTTGGCAAGGAAATTCTAGTTTGAAGCTCAAGAAGAGCCTCTATGGATTTAAACAGTCCCCTACACAATGGTACCAAAAGTTTGATGCTTTTATGAAGTCTCAAGGCTATTCTCAAAGCAATGAGTATCATTGTCTCTATAGAAAAAGATGCTTAGATGGCAGCTTGATACTTTATGTCGATGATATGCTGATTGTTGGGAAGTCCTCTTATGACTTTTCAATTCTCAAAAAGCATTTGAGGCAGACATTTGATATGAAGGATTTGGAAAATGCCAAAAATATTCTTGGCATGCTCATTACTCGTGACATGAGTAAAAGATGCATATACTTGTCTCAAAGTGAGTACATATCCAAAGTACTTCACAGGTTCAATATGCAGGGTGGAAAGGCATTGAGTACACCTTTACCCACATATGTGAAATTGAGCAAGGATGATTGCCCCAAATCAGATGAGGAAAAGGAATTCATGACCAAAATTCCCTATCAGTCTGTTGTTGGTAGTCTCATGTATGCTATGGTAGCTATAAGAGCAGACATTGCATTTGCAATGGGAGTTGTGAGCAGATACATGTCTAATCTTGGCAAGAAACATTGGGAAGGCCATGAACTTCTTCGAAATACAGGGCAGTAGCATGGGTTGTATTTGATGTACAGAGGCATGTTATTCCATGTTCTTACCATCTCTGGGTAGGTTTCCAGTAGGCGAATCCTCCACGTCGGTTGATGCATATTGCCCTACTTGGCACTTGCTGGGATGTCGTCCGGTGCAAACTGTGTAGCCGAGGTTGGTTCTTTTGAGGTGTGTTGCTTGATTTCGGCATTGTAATCCACCATTAAGACACAGAAAGGAACGTACAAATCGTCGGATGTGCCGATCCACCTATGATGGGAGAGGTTTCAAAAGTACTCCGATTTTATAACTACCTCTTCCAAACGTGACATTGACGCTATCTGAACTACCACTCTATCATCATGGGTTGTGGCCAGTTTCTCTAACCTCTGCATCCATTCAGGAGCCTCTATCTCGATGGTGTCGATGCCCTCTTCTGTTTGCTTGCCCCCTGGTGCCGGCATGGGAACGTATGGGTCTTCAAAAGTTTCCTCTATTTCAATTGGCACTAAGTCTTCAGGCTCGGGCTCTACAAGACGTGAAGGTTGACGCTCGTATTGCATGACTTTACTTCGTAATTCTTCCAGTTCTGCTCTGAGTTTTGTGACTTCTTCATATGTGTCATCTGCGGCTGTGACTTTGCTTGGTGACTCCTGCTGAGTTGTCAGTTGCTTAAGTAGGTCATCTCTTTTTCATTCTAATGCTGCATGGGCCTCCAGGAGGTTGGCATGGGTTTCTAACACAATTTTCATATTCTCTGAGGGAATGACCTTGAATTTTTCTGGGTCGATTTCCTGTGGGGAACCCTCCATGGCTGCTTCCAAGTTTTCTTCATTCTGTTTCTACAGCCGTTTATTCTCTTTGAGTGCTGTAGACATGTGTTTGCGTAGGAGGTCCAGGTTGCATCTAAGCTTGAGATTCTCCGTTATCTGGGAGTGTAGCAATTCATCCATATGTTGCCTTTCTTTTGCATCGGACTGGGGTGGATTGGCTACTAACTGTTCATGTTGTTCCTGTAAAGTGGCGTACTGTTGTTGTAGTAGCCGCTTTTCCCTTTCAAGATCAATGAATCATAGTTGAAGTTCTTCATGGATTCGAAAGAGTTGCGTATGTTGGTTATCAAGATGCTGGTAGTGCTGTTGTAGTTGCGACATACACTGATACATATTATTAAATCCATTATTAATAGGGGTGGATGCGGGAAGGGTGTTGAATGCAGAAGGGAAAGGGGAAGGGGAATGGAAGTGTGGATGTGGTGCTGGAAAATGGTGAAGTGGGAGGTGGGGGAATGGGAGATGGTGGGTGTATGGGGGGAGGGAGAGGTGCGTGATGGGGGAAGTATCTCAACCCCTAAGCAATGATGAAGCGCGAATGACCTCCACAGGTATCCTTCTTTGACCTCTGCACACCACAAATGCTCTTACTCAGAGCTTATGCAGAGAACTCCAGTGAGCTTTTGTAGACCTGTAGTAGACACCAAGGGCTTTCCAACAAAACAAATTTCACTTGAAATGGATGCTTACACAAAGAGAAACAATGTCTACAACATGAGCTAGTTGAATGCTCACAACTACTAGTCAAGCAGAGACCTCACTTCACTCCAGCAAACTTTTCTCAGCGATTATACATAGAATGAATCTCAAACTTAAGTCAACTTTAGAGGACTCTAATAGCTACCCAATGACACCAAAATCATAGCAAATGGATACATAGAGAAGGAGAACCAGCCCTTACAACAGAGAGCAAAATATTTCCAATAGAGCCTACACAAAGAGAGAGATATCAATCACACAATTTCACTAAAATGAATGTTGCTCCCAGCTTACTCAGAGAATGCTCCAGAGAATTGGTAAGCATAAAATAGACTCTTATAGCTATCCAATGAGACAAGAATTACATCAAATGGATACCATATGAGGGAGAACCAATGCTAACAACTCAGGGGTAGAGAGTTGCAACACTGCCTGCGCACACACATAGATATGCCTACTAAAAGAAAACAAACAAGCAAGCAAGGGGGTTGCTTAAGCAAGGGGCTTGCTTATCACAACTCCAGCACTTAGTGCTCAGTTTACATGAGCTAAAAATCCAAGAAGATGGCCCAAAACAAGTCGGGATACATGCTCCTTTTATAGTGAGAGGTGTGCCCCTAAAATCTAGGAACTACCTTTCCAAATCAGCCTCCTAACTTGGAGGAATTAGTTGAGATGACTTGGGGAGTGGTTGAGTGACTTTTCTTGATGGAATCTCGTGGCTTTTGGCTTCCTTTGATTGCTCCACATGTCCATAAAAGATTCCCCACGAATTTTTAGCTTGAAGCTTGACTTTTAACACTCCCCCTCAAGCTTCAATTCTTCATCCTCATCCAAGCTCCTTCATGTTGATGCATTGCTTGAATTTTGAAATCTTCATCCCATCCAAAGCCTTTGTAAACATGTCCGCAACTTGGTCCTTAGTACCAATATGATGTACTGAAACTTCCTTGGATATCACCTTTTCCCTTATGAAGTGATAGTGCACTTCAATATGCTTGGTTCTAGCATGATAGACAGGGTTCGATGCTAGATGAATGCTACTCATGTTGTCACAAAAAATTGGATATGTGTCAACCTGCAAATTAAGCTCCATAAATAACTTCTTAATCCACATTAGCTCACATGTGACTTGAGCCAAAGCTCTATACTCAGCCTCGGTGGAAGATAATGCCACCGTGGGTTGCTTCTTTGAAATCCATGAGATGATCTTGCTACCTAGCATGACTAGGTAACCACTTGTACTCCTTCTATCTTCCTTCGAACCGGCCCAATCGGCATCGGAATAAGCTTTGACCTGCATATCATCATCAAATGAGTAGAACAATCCTTCATTTATAGTGGCTTTGAGATATCGCAACATTCTTCTTGCAGCTTGCAAGTGTGTAGTCCTTGGACTATGCATAAATTGTGATAACACTCCAACTCCATATGCTATGTCAGGCCTGGTTATTGTGGCATAATTGAAAGAGCCTACAATAGATCGATACAAAGTTACATCCTCTAATGGCTCTCCATCAATGGAGCTTAGCTTTACATTAACTTCCATGGGATTTGAAATAGGCTTGCAATGTAGCATCCCAAACCTCTCAAGTAGGTCTAGAATATACTTCCTTTGTATGAGCATAATACCTTCTTCTTTGTATACAACTTCAATGCCAAGAAAATACCTAAGATCTCCAAGATCAGAGATCCTAAACTCCTTTCCAAGCTTTGCCTTGATCTCCTCAATGCCCTTTGTATCATTACCTGTAATGATAAGATCATCTACATACACACACATGTAGACCACAAGTTCTCCTCTTTGTTTGATGAAGAGAGATGGATCCGCCTTGCATTGATTGTAACCACATTTGATCAAATAGTCCACCAATCTTTGGTTCCAAGCCCTTGGAGCTTGCTTTAGGCCATAAAGTGCCTTCTTCAACCTACAAACATGATGTGGAAACTCTTTATGAACAAAACCTAGTGGTTGCTCCATGTATACCTCTTCTTCCAAGTCTCCATTGAGAAAGGCATTCTTGATATCCAATTGGAAGAGCTTCCA
Source organism: Ceratopteris richardii (assembly GCA_020310875.1). Taxonomy (NCBI): domain Eukaryota; kingdom Viridiplantae; phylum Streptophyta; class Polypodiopsida; order Polypodiales; family Pteridaceae; genus Ceratopteris; species Ceratopteris richardii. The sequence goes on along the minus strand of CM035417.1, from coordinate 8,765,802 downwards.
TCCTTTGCTAGCAGCCATTGCAATGAGTGTCCTAATGGTGCTCATCTTTGCCACGGGGCTGAATGTCTCTTCAAAGTCCACTCCATAGGTTTGTGCAAAACCCTTAGCCACCAATCTTGCTTTGAACCTAGAAATAGATCCATTTGAATTCCTCTTTACTTTATACACCCACTTATTACCTATTACCTTCATGTTCTCCTTCTTGGGCACTAGAGTCCATGTTTGATTTTCCTCAAGTGCGTCGATCTCTTCTTGCATTGCCTCTTTCCATTCGGTGTACCTGCTTGCATCTTCATAGCAATCGGGCTCATGATCTTCTACTACTTTGTTCATATATGCATAATGTGTTGCCATGTATGAATCATAAGTAAACCTTTGAGTTGGATACTTAACTCTAGAAGACTTCCTTTCTTCACCTTTTGGAGGAATAAACCTCCTTTGCCTTGGGAACTTGATCTCTTTCTTTGACGTGGCTTCTTTCTCCATCATGTGTCCTTCACCATCTTCAACTTCATTACCTTCTTCATCCAACTCCACCAATGTTGCTTTGCCTTTGTTGATTGATTGTGCTTCATAGCTTGATGAAGGTCTCCCCCTCCATGGTGAGTTCATGCTTGAACTATCTTCATTGATGGAACACCTTGGGCCGCTTAGCTCTAGGTCGATTTGTTCTTCATCATGTCCATGCTTTTCTTCTTCATAGTCCTGCATACAATCATACTTCTTATACCAAGGGAGTAGCTCATCAAATGCTACATCCCTTGATATCCTCAAGTCCTTTGTATTTGGGTTGAAGCACCTGTAACCTTTATGATCATTTGAATATCCTAGAAACACACACTTTTCTGCCTTTGGTTGTAGCTTGTGCCTCAATTCACTTGGCACATGTACATAACAAGTACATCCAAATATCTTCAAGTGGGAAAGATCAGGTTTCTTACCATAATAGGCTTGATATGGTGTCAAGCCATGGATCCCTGAGGTAGGAGCCCTATTCATTAGATACACGGCGGTATTTGCTGCATCACTCCAAAACATGTTAGGTACATTCATCTCATTAAGCATTGCTCTAGCGATCTCGGCAATGTATCTATTCTTTCTCTCTGCTACTCCATTTTGTTGGGGTGTGTACCTGCATGTTACTTGCCTCTTGATGCCTTGATCCATTAAAAAATCAGAAAACTCATTTGAGAAATATTCTCCCCCTCCATCGGACCTTAGCTTCTTGATATATGTACCTGTTTCCTTCTCTACCATTGCCTTGAATGCTTTGAAACATGTAAACACATCTGATTTGTTTTTGATGAAATAAACCCAAACCATCCTTGTGCAATCATCTATAAAAGTGACAAAGTACTTGTTACCTCCAATGGATTGCTCTTTCGTTGGCCCCCACACATCTGTATGTATCAACTCCAATGGATGTTGGCTTATGTAGCCACTCTTCTTGAATGGAAGTCTCGCTTGCTTCCCTAGTTGACAAGATTCACATAAATGCTTCATACCTTGTCCTTGGAAGTTGGGAAGACCTTCAACCAGCCTCTTGAATTGCATTTCCTTCATTCTTTGTATGTTGATGTGACCTATCCTCTTGTGCCACAAGTCCAACTCCGAAATCCTCTTGTTTCCATATGTGAAGTAGACATGTTGAGTAGAATGAGAATTTACCTCCAAAGTGAAGAGTCTCCCTTGCTTCTTTCCTCTTGCTATGACCTTGTAACCTTGCTTAGGGTTCTCCACAAAGCATCCACCTTTGTTGAACCTTACTTGATAGCCTCTTTCAATCATTTGCCCAACGGACACCAAGTTCTTTGTGATGGTAGGTACATGCAAGACATCCTTGAGACATCTTCCTTCCTCCTTGTCATCCAAAGCTACATCTCCAACATGGGAGATCTCATGGGCTGTATCATCACCTGTTTCTACATGTCCTTTACCTTTGGGAGCATGTAGATTAGTAAACCAAGAAGCATTGCAACTCATATGGTTGCTACATCCACTATCAATATACCAAGTGTTATCTACTTTGCTTGAATTCCCATTCATGTGCATCATCAAGAGATTGTCATTTTCTGAACTTGTAGAAGCATAATTACCTTGGCCTTTGTATGAAGAACCTTGATTATAGTTCCTTTGGTTTCCTCCTTGGTAGCAATCTCTAGCATAGTGGCCAAACTTGCCACATATGTAACATCCTTCGCCATCTTGATTCCTGTTTTGTTGATGTCGTCCTCCTCTTCCTCTTGATCTTCCTCTCCCTCTTTGTGATGAGGTGCCTTGGTCATGTCCTTGATTTCTTGAGTGGCCTTGCCTTCCTCCAAACCTTCCTTTTCCCCTTCCTTGTCCTTGTCTTCCTTTGCCCCTTTGATTACCTGCATAGAAAACTTGTGCATCTTTGCTTTTAGTTGAACTTCCACCTATGTTCATTTCTTCGGTGACCATGAGAGCAACCAATTGCTCAAAATCGGGAAGATTATCCCTTACATAAACTGAAGTGGTAAAGGGTTTCCACTTCTCATCATCTCTCAAACCATTGAGAGTACAAGCCACAAGATCGTCATCGTCTACGTGGCTTCCAATGGATCCCAATGCATCTGATAACTCCTTGACCTTAAGTATGTAGTCATTTATGCTACTCCCTGAGCTCTTCCTAAGGTTGTTGAGCTCATTCTTGAGTTGGATCTTCCTTGCTTTGGTGCTTGTTGAATAAAGCCTTTCAAGTGTCTCCCATACCTTCATGCTTGAATCCAGGTCTTGGATATGGCCGATCATGCTATTGCTAATGTGTTGGGAAAGAATAAAGATAACCCTCTTGTCTCTTTCATTCCATTCCCTAAAGGCCCTTCTCTGGTCATTGGTTGGATTCTCATCCAACCTAGGTCTTGGTTCACTTCCACTAATCAACCCCCAAAGGCCCTTGCCCATAAGATAGTTGGAGACCCTAAATCTCCATGGTTGATAGTTACCTTTGTCTAGCTTTTCAATTTGAGTGTTGAAGTCTCCCATATCTAGTCTTTATACTTGAACTAGCCCTTGGCTAATGCTCCAATGTGTGTAAAATGAAAATCAGGCTCTGAGGTTACCTCAATCCAAAGCTTTCCTTAGATGGACACCTTGTGCTCTTGCAAATTTGAGTAGAATAGCTCCCCATTGATGTGAGCTACCTCCAAGAAGCTTTTGTTGATGCAACTCTTCAACCACCAACTCCAAGAGGTCTTCTTGCTTGTATGTGATACCTCCAAGATGCCCAAATGCTCTGATACCACTGATGGGGGAAGTATCTCAACCCCTAAGCAATGATGAAGCGCGAATGACCTCCACAGGTATCCTTCTTTGACCTCTGCACACCACAAATGCTCTTACTCAGAGCTTATGCAGAGAACTCCAGTGAGCTTTTGTAGACCTGTAGTAGACACCAAGGGCTTTCCAACAAAACAAATTTCACTTGAAATGGATGCTTACACAAAGAGAAACAATGTCTACAACATGAGCTAGTTGAATGCTCACAACTACTAGTCAAGCAGAGACCTCACTTCACTCCAGCAAACTTTTCTCAGCGATTATACATAGAATGAATTTCAAAATTAAGTCAACTTTAGAGGACTCTAATAGCTACCCAATGACACCAAAATCATAGCAAATGGATACATAGAGAAGGAGAACCAGCCCTTACAACAGAGAGCAAAATATTTCCAATAGAGCCTACACAAAGAGAGAGATATCAATCACACAATTTCACTAAAATGAATGTTGCTCCCAGCTTACTCAGAGAATGCTCCAGAGAATTGGTAAGCATAAAATAGACTCTTATAGCTATCCAATGAGACAAGAATTACATCAAATGGATACCATATGAGGGAGAACCAATGCTAACAACTCAGGGGTAGAGAGTTGCAACACTGCCTGCGCACACACATAGATATGCCTACTAAAAGAAAACAAACAAGCAAGCAAGGGGGTTGCTTAAGCAAGGGGCTTGCTTATCACAACTCCAGCACTTAGTGCTCAGTTTACATGAGCTAAAAATCCAAGAAGATGGCCCAAAACAAGTCGGGATACATGCTCCTTTTATAGTGAGAGGTGTGCCCCTAAAATCTAGGAACTACCTTTCCAAATCAGCCTCCTAACTTTGAGGAATTAGTTGAGATGACTTGGGGAGTGGTTGAGTGACTTTTCTTGATGGAATCTCGTGGCTTTTGGCTTCCTTTGATTGCTCCACATGTCCATAAAAGATTCCCCACGAATTTTTAGCTTGAAGCTTGACTTTTAACAGTGCGGAGGTGGGTGATATGTCCATAAGATCAACGGTGGATGCAGTAGTGGGAGTGATTGTGAATATTGGAATTGTGGGTGCGGTGATAGGGGTGAAAGTGTACAGTGGTGTGTGCAATTGTGAATACGAACTGCCCGGAAGTGTGATTGGGGGAATGAGATTTTCTGTGGCTGCGGTTAGAATTACTGTTTTAGTGGCCGTATAGACAAAAGAGGTGGAGATAGGGTGTGTGGGTTGACTGACGGTCTGTGCTTCGGTATGGGTAGTGGACTCGAAGGAGGTGACAGTAGTGGTTACACTGGTAGTGGGAGGTGAATGTGGTGGAGTTGGAGGTAGGGGTGACAAAGGGGGTGACGGAGGTGCACTTGATACATGGGTTTCCTCAGTATCAGGGACAGTGTGTGCGGTGCCCGTGGTTGTGGATATGCCTTGTGGTTCTGATACTAATACATTCATCTACTTTCCTGATCGAGGGGGGCGTCTGCCGTATCGTCGCTCCGTTCCTCGTGATTGTGCAAGGGCGGTATGAACCGTCTCAGGTACTCCTAAAGCCTCAGATATCATGTCAAGAGTGGCACGGTATTGCTCGTCTACGCCTTCCTCCTCAAGGATTTGATTCATGAGGGCCTTACCTACTGCTAGGGACAGTCTATGTTGCTCTTGAACTCTATTCATGGTATCATAGAGCTTTTTCAATGCCTTCGTATAAGCTGGAGCACCTTCAAGTACTTGCAGAGCTTCCTGATCATATTCCTGCTCTTCTTCCTCGGATTGTCCATCATGTTCCTCCTCTTGTTCTTCTTCTTCTTCTCCCTCCACTTCAATGACCTCTGGTTGTCTGGGATGAGGTTGGTTTGTAGCAGTTTGTTGTCCACTAGCTTGCTCTGCCTCGACTTCTGCGTTAATAGCCTCGATGATTCTAGCTACCTCCTCATCAGTTAGGTCTTCTAAAGTGAATCCGTGAGGGAACTCTAGGTCGGTTGGTACAGGTGGAAACACTAGATTTGGTCCCTCAGTGCTGTGTCTTGGTAATCTGATAGTAAAGGGTTGTACTCGCCTCGGGAGTCGTGGAGTTGTCTCTGGTGTGAGTGTCGCTCCGCGGGTTGTGCACAGGGCATCTGAACTGTGCCTCTCATTTTTTTGGGGGGTGGCCCTACGGTGGATAATCTGCGTTGAAACTCCTGTACCCTGGTCCAAATAAGTGCCCTTTGCACTGGCACATCATAAGCCAAACATCTATACACAATCCTGGTGAGGGCACAGCATCCATACAGTACAGATTTTTGTTTCTTATACCACCTTTGATGAGAGAAGTGGATTTGGTTGATAATCCGATGGAGCATGTTGATTGTCAAATCAAAGGCATCAGCCAAGTACAGACTAAACCATATTTTCTTAGGTGGCATTGTGAACCTCTCTTGAGCGGGAAATGCAAAATGTTGCATGACCATTCGCAAGTGAATGGCAATTGTAGGTGTCATTGCCACCATGTCCTTTAATTTCATCAGATTCATGTTCTTCATATTGTCGGGGACCATAGTCTCTTTCTCTGTAGGAATGTGCATACCTTTCATGTCTAGAGCTTCCCTTACCAAATTGATATTCAACCTGAAACGCTTGCCCTTGTGAGAGATGGGAGGACAAAGGAGCTGTATCCCTTCTTGTCTTTGCTCAGAGTGAGGGTGCTAATCAAATAAGAGCACCTTAGAAAATCGGGCTTTGGCAATTGGAATTTGAAGTAATCATAGAGTCCCACCTTCTTCCATATAGGTTTCAGTCCTTCATTATTCTGCAGTCTCTCGAATTCCCTGGTGAAAAAGTGATATCTGCCCCAACGTCCATTGAATTCTATCTCATCCTCCCACATGTAAGTGCCTTCACCCAGGGGTCCTGCCACATCACTGAACCAATGTGAGTTTTTGCTGACCAGCATTGTGTGCCCTTGTGGAGGATTCTGAACCGGTATGGCCTGTAATGCCCTCAATGCCACTGGGCATTCCTTCAATTCCTCCTCAACAGGAAGACTTTCAATGTCCACGACTTGGGGGCTGGTGCCTGCCTGGGAGCTAGTTCCTGCCGTATCTGCCATGTTACTTCTTGCTTCCTGATTCTGTGAGAATATAGAAACATGTGTTAACATTGTAAAGGACAAGATAGAACCGTTTTTGTCCCCATTACAACATTAACATGAGGTTCAGGAGAGATTAGGGGGTTATTAAGTGCTCGGTGCTTGTGTGTGTAGTTAGGAATTGGGTAGACCTAAGAACTAAGTGGAATGATGTAGTGTGAGAGTGACGTAGTTAGTAGGTGGACATGGATTTACAACTGGGGTCGGGGGGTTTATTACAAGTTTTAGGTTGCCAATGCAGTGGATGGGCTTTGATCTTGATTTTGTGGAGACTCTGAAGAGTTTGATAGGGGTGTCTACTTGAGAATGAGGCTTTTTAGGGACCCATTTACAAGTGATTCTACTTTTGCGCATGGAAGAATATTTGTCCGTGCGTGATGTGTAAGACTGGGCATCAGATGTTCGAGTGAGTGAAACATGTTGTATTGGGTGTGGCCTTGGTGTAGCTATTTGAGCCCGCAAGCAAGCCTTAGGCACCCAGATTTGTCGTGATTGTGGGCTGGCCTTCATTGACTTCTTGGGTACCCAAATAGACATCACTTCCGCAGACGAATTTATGAAGGACTTCTTATTAGTGTCGTGTTGTTGATTACTAATAAGAGGTTTTGGCCGTGGGGCTGGCCTGGTCGCAACAGGGTGTTCGCCTTTCCGCCTCCATACTTGTTGCAACGACTGAAACAATCTGCTTTGCTCCTTTTTTTGGCCTCCAGTATAGGTAGTGCTCTGCTTCTTCTATATTTGATCTGCCTTTGGTTGTTGCATCCCTCTGGCCTTTGGAACAGAAGGGAGTGCCATCTTAATGCTTGACTTCATTGTTGAAACAATCCTCTTTCTGCATCATACAGTTTTGGACAAGAATAGCATTGTCAACTTCATGTGCAACCCTGGAAGGACCAGGAGTTCGTGCCTTACCTAGTTCCTTGAGTGCCTCATTTTCCAATTCAACTGTAATTCGACTATGATTTACCCATACATGAAGAAGTCCACTTCTTAGGTTTAGGTTGACTGCATGATCGTAGATCCAGTCCTGACCCAAGACAAGAGGCTCAATGAGGTCCTCATCTTGACACACTAGTACTTTGACTGTCATTACTTCGTCTTGAATATAGAGGGGAAGTTCCACCTTGCCCATGCAAGGGGTTTCCACACCTCCCACTCCTATGAGATATGCTTCTATAGGATTGACAGTTAATTTCAACTTTTGACAGTACGAAAATTTAACAGCACTAGTGGCTGCCCCTGAGTCAATCAAGGCTCTTACAGTCCTTGCACCCTTTCCTTGTCCTATCTCTAAGGTTATAAAAGGACGTCAATCAATTATCCTATGAGAGATGATACCTGAAACTTCACACATAGCCACATGATATCCTTGATCTGCATATGCATCTGTCCTAGGTTGCTCTCTACCCTGTCTTCTCAACTTCATTCTCCGGATGCGTTCTAATGCTTTTGCTTGAGCTTCTTCTCGAATTCGTCTTTCTTCTTCTTTGCATTTCTTAGCAGTGTTGAGTCGACTTAGCATCTCTTCCGTCAGAGGTTCCTGATATAACTTGACTCTGCATCCGCTTATGTAGCTCGGAAGAATATCACCTTCTAAGGTGGCTAGTTGTACTACTCCACTCGTTGAGATTCTATTAATGATCATGGGTCCATAGCCACGTTTCTCTAATTTTCTTGCATGTTGCTTCAAAGGGTAGACTAAAACTAGGTCTCCGGCCTTTAATGCTTTATCCTTAACATGGGCATCAAAGTACGCCTTCTGTCATTTGTTAGCTGCATATATTCTTACAACTGCCCTCAGTCTTGTTTCTCCTAATCATTCAAGGTCAAAAAGTCTAGAGGAGAGTTCATGACCCGACCATTCAACGTAGGTATTAAGAAGTCCAACGGTAGCACTGTATTTTGACCAAATACCATCTGAAAGGGGGTGGCGTGGAGTACCGTTTTGTAGGCGACTCGGTATGCCCAAACAGCGTGGTGTAGCTGTTTGTCCCAATCAGAGCGTTTATTGTTCACTAATTTCGTCAGTACATTGCATAGGATCTTATTGGTGCTCTCAGCCTGGCCATTTGCTTGAGGGTGATAGGGGGCAGACTTCTTATGAACTACCAAGAATTCTTGGAGCAGATTTTCAATAACTTCATTCAAGAAGTGAGTGCCTCTGTCACTGACTAGCTCTATAGGTAACTCGTATCTGGTGAACACATTCTCAAATAAAAACTTAGCTGTTGTTTGAGCATCGTTCTTCGTTGTGGCTTTTACCTCTACCCACTTGGTTACATAATCCGTGGCCACAATGATATATTCAGCATGAGAACCCTTAGCTGGGGGATTAATAGGACCTACAAAGTCTATCCCCCACTTAGAGAATGCTCGTCCACCCATCATAGGTTTTAGTGGCATTTCATCCTTGCGTATAGGATACTGAGTTCTCTGACAAACTTCATACCGTTTCACATAGGCATGTGCATCCATGTGAAGGGTCGGCCACCAGAAGCCCGCAAATAGTATTGCCTTGATCACTCGATCTGGTCCAAAGTGTCTTCCTGCTACACCTTGGTGAGCACTTTCCAAGATCTTGAGATATCCACTCTCATGGACACATAGTCTCAGGTAACCATCTTTGCCACGCTTGTATAAATTATCACCAATGAGTGAGTAATCTAGGGCTTCTTGTTCTAGACTTCTTTGTCTAGCCAGTGTCATATCTTGAGGGAATGTTTTCATCCTCAGGAAGGATACTAGTGGTTCACTCCAATCTGGCACTATGGACACTTGATAAAGAGTGGCATGTTCCACAGGTGGTTTAGTGCAGCAGATTGGGCATTCCTTGCACAACTTCTGGACATCAGCCTCCATAGTAGGCCAATGCACTCCGAGTCTCCTTAGTGTCTGTAGGGTTCGTTGTTTTGAGTAGTGTTACTCTAATGCACCTACATGTGTTAATTGCAACCATTTAGCGTACTCATCCTCTTCCACATAACAAGCCAAGATCCCTTGATCTGTGTGCTTGTACATACTACCAGCCATGATGTGATACTTTTGAGCTTTTACTACCTTTCTATCCTGTGTGTTTATTACTGGGTGGTTAGGCCCGTATGTCAATACTGGCACTAATGACTTAGCCCACTGTGGCACCACTTCCAAATTAAACAAGTAAGCATCAGGAAGGTCATCTGACACTCCTTGTGGGGCTTCTCCCGATGTGAGCCTAGATAGATGATCTGCTCTCAAATGAGTCTTCCCTTTCCTTACCACAACCTCAAAATCATATTCCATTAGCAAGAGAAACCATCTTACTAATCTTCCTGTATTGCATGGCTTGTTCACGAGATATAGCAATGCCTGATGGTCAGTAAAAAATTTAAACTTATTTGCAAGCAAGTAATGTCTAAACTTTTTAACTGCATATACCATGCCTAGTCCTTCTCTCTCCGTAGTGGTATAATTTCGTTCAGCTGCATTCAATTGTCTACTAGCATAGGCAATTGGAAGATCCATATTACCTTCACCGGTAGGTTGCGCAAGTACACACCCAACAGCATAATTGGATGCATCAACATGAACATTGAAAGGCTTATTCCAATCTGGTGTGGTCAAGATTGGTGCTGAACATAATCGCCATTTAAGCTCATTGAAGGAATGCTCACATTCATCAGTCCACTCAAAGTTAGTCAAAAGTCCATACAGAGGCTTTGCTATGATAGCATACATGTGTATAAACCGTCGGTAATAACCACAATGCCCCATGAAAGCTTGTACTTCCTTGACATTCTTTGGCCTAGGTAGCTCCGCTATGGTTCTCACTTGCTCTTCATCAATGGATATGCCATTCTTCGACACTATGTGTCCTAGAATCTTGCCTTGCCTGACCATAAAAACGCACTTTTCTGGGTTCAGACAGACTTGATATTCTCTACATTTGTCAAAGATTTGTCCGAGTTCAGGAATATGTGTCTGTCTAATGTTGGAATGAGCACAGAGATCATCAACATAGACTTCTAAGTTCTTCCTCAGGAACTCTAAATACATGGCACATCAGCCTCTGGAAGGTAGCGGGTGCATTGGTAAGCCCAAATGGCATTACTCTAAAGGCAAAAATGCCCCATTCAGTGGCAAAAGCGGTCTTATGCTGATCTTCAGAAGCTATGGCTACTTGATTGTAGCCCGAAAATCCATCAAGGAAGCTGTACACTTCCTTGCCTGCTACTCTTTCTAAGAGATGCTCTTGATAGGAAGCGGATAGTTATCTCGAATTGTGGCTGCATTGACCTTCTTCAAGTTAATGCATACATGCAGCTTTCCATTTTTCTTGGGCACCACTACGATGGGGGATACCCACTCAGTGTGCTCAATTTCATAGATGAATCTCGCTTCAACCAGTCTATCTATCTCCTCTTTGATCTTAGCAGCATAATTATCATTATATGTGTATGGCTTTTGCTTAGAAGGTTTGGCATCTGAGGTCATGGGGATAGTGTGCGAGCATATGTTAGGGTCCACACCTTTCAAATCCTTGTAACTCCAAGCGAATACATCTCTGTATTCTCTTAGCAAGGCTATCAATTCGTGCTCTTCGTCTTCCGTTAGGTCATGGCCTATGTACGTGCATCTCTCTTCTCCTTCTTCCATAGCTACCACTATTTTCTTGGTGGTTTCTTTGTTATCATAGGCCTCCCCTGATTGCGCCTCTCGTTTAGGCATTCTGATCATGACTCTCCTGTCATCTATCTCATACTTCTTAAAATTTTCTGGGACCTCAAACAAAGATTCTTCCTCTTCTGGTGTGACTTCTCTCTTCTTTCTTTTCTTTCCTTCTTCCTTCGGGGTCACATGTGTGGCTAGCCTTACATCATTTGTAAGCTCTCCATACCTCTGGGGTAGAAATTCTACTTCATAGAAGTATTCTTCATCTGATGCAAAAGGTGGGTCCATAATGATTGACTCTAGATCGGAGTCACTTGCATCCTCAAATGCATCAGGGCTAGGTTCACACTCTTCTAACACTGCCTCTCCCATGATGGGTTCTATGGAGAAGACTGAAATGTCATAGCCATCTTCATCATAGTGAGGTGTCCATTGTTCTTCATTGATGGCTACATCCATTGTTGCTAGGATTTCTGCCCAGCCGTGGGGTTCAAATTCTTTGTCAGGAAAGACTACAGGTGCATAGGCTGGGTCTTGAATTGATCTATGTGTTTCTTTTGCACCTATCTCTCTGGCTTCTTCTCTCTTCTCTTCTTCTACTACTACTTTGCACATCCATAAGTGGGTGTCTTCATGCATCCATGAGGATCCTGATCCTATGGAATGCACTGATTCCGTATCATCTTTGGTTCTATGGATGGGATTCCATTGGATAGGAGGGACATCTCTATGAGAGTAATCTTTGAGATTCACTTTGGTCGTAACACCTAAGTGTTGCAGGTACAAGGAATTGGTTCCCCAGTCCTGTACCACTTGCAACTGTCGCATAAAAGGTCGTCCCAAGATTTTTTCATAGGCATGGTTCTTGCTAAAATCACAGATAGCAAACGTGTGCTCAAACTCTACACCACATGTGGTGAGAGTGATTCCTTCTAACAGCCCTAAGGGTCTCTCTATGTGGCCATCAGCCATTTGCAATTTCATCCTCGTAGGCCTGAGTGCTGGCTTGCCCCAACGCTTCCATAGGGAAGTGGTAGCAATTGCAACTGCTGCACCTGAGTCTAAAATGGCCTTGGTGGTATATCCTTGATGGGTGATAGGAAGATATGTGTTTCCCTCTTCGCCCTCACTCATGTCTCCTATCTTGTCCAATGGTATTTCTGGCACTGTTCTCTGGGATCCTACCTGGGAACGAGGTTTTGCTATCTCTGGTACTTGTTTGGCTACATGTTTCCATAGCTCTGGCCTTACTTTGAGTAGCTCTTCTAAGGTGAGGTTGCACTGTACTTTAGTGTTTTTCACTACCTCTGTGTTCTTAGGTATGACTGAGTCCTCATTTTGTACCATGACCGTGGGTGCTCTCATACAAGTAGACTTAGCTTCCCATGGGCCTGTGAAGTGGGGTAATTCTTGTAGAGAGTTAGACTCAAAGTCTAATCTTTCGTGAGATTGGGTGCTTTCCTGCTCCTCATAAATGGATGGGATGTCTTGTGGGAATTAGTCGTGTGCATCATCCACAAGTTCAATGGGAGGAGGGACTTCACTCTCTTTAGGCCATTTGTCTTCTTGAATCTCACGTAGGAATTCTGGTGTGAACCGATTCATAGAAGATGATGTGTCTGGCTCCGTAGAGTTAGGCACATAGGCTTCCTGGGCAGGAAGACCTGCCCTTTCACTTGCCTTTTCCTTGTGTTGAGAGACAGGTTCCTTTTCTGATTGTGCAATTAGCCTCTCTATTCTTTCTAACAGTCCTTCAAAGTGCAGCTGCGTCTTGGCTGAGCTAGATATGTTAAAAAGGCGACTGGCTTCAAACATGGTCTGAGCCAATTCCACCATCTTAGCACAAATTTTGCTTCGTTCTAGCTCTAGTTCTGCTCTAGGGTAACACTTTTCTTGATCTGTTATGGTTGGCCCTTCTTGGATTCTGGCCTGATATGCTTTAAGCATCATGTTTAGATCCTCAGGAGTGGGATCTGCTAGGACTGATCCTACTCTAGGGGGTGGTGGAATTGTGTGAGGTGGGTTGGAAGGTGGCGGGTCGGATGGAGATGGGAATGGTGGTGGTGGGATAGTGTGAGAGGCAGTTTGAGATGTGAGTTTAGTTATCCTGGCCTTTGTTTCTCTGAGGCTTTCCTCGAGTTCACTCATTTCTTTTGCCCATTGCCTTTTCATTCTTTCTCGGCTATCTCTCCAAGCTCTAGTTCGTTTCTTGGTCATGCTCTCTCTTTCACTAACATCTGGGCTCTTTTCCTAGCTTACCCCTTGGTTTTGCTGCAATGCTTGAGCTCTAGTGACTACCTGTACTGGTGCAGTGGAAGTGACACTTCCTGTGGAATCTACCACTAGCCCTACAACATTGATAGGAGTAATCTTTGGCATATTATTAGGATTCTTAGGGCAGTCTCGTAAGAGATGCTCCTTCCCACACTCCTGGCAATAGCCCTGGATCGTCACAGACTAAGATTGTGTAGGTGGAGTCAGGGGACAATCACGAATGAGATGACTCCTTGACATCTGTAGCATGGTCCTCTAAGGAATGGGGGTCTTACTTGCCTAGGTTAAGGTCTAGGGTTGGGGTTTGCATACATGACGTTTGTGTAATCAAGCTCCCAACTAGGTTCATTTGGCTCTTCACTATAGTAGGACTCACCATGTTTAAGAGACTGCATGTAGTAGGCCTGGGGGCTATCAACATGTGTAGAATCGAAACTATGGTCACTGGGGTCACTTTCTGATAGCAGTGGGGTTACTGGCACTATGGCCCTATTCAGGTTTTCTTCTGTAGCTGCATACTTTACAGGGATCACATTGGATGGAGCTGGAGGTTGTTGGGCTAACATAGGCTGAGGCCTTTGCTGGGCCTGATATTGTGGTTGGTAGGTTTGTTGGGGCCTAGCATACTGCTGTGGTGGGTATTGACTCTCGTATCTGCCTTGTTGATATGGCTGAGGGTAGGTTTGCCTAACTGCTTGCTTGTTGTATGGGCAGTCTTGTGCTCTGTGATTTGTGTATCTTCGCTCTATGGTGCAGTACTGGCTACTCGGATTTACTTGGGGTTGAGCGGTAATGGGACACACGTTCGCCATATGGTCACCACCGCAAGTATAACACCTCTTTACTGGGGCAAATCTTGGGATTTGTTTGCTAGAGACACCTAGTTTTTGTGCCACTTTCTCAGCGAGTTCCTCAATTGATGTGGATTGCGTGGAAGAGGGGCTAGAGGCACTAAATGAATCTTTGTATATCTTGGAAAGCTCTAACTCCTCCCCTAGGTTATCCTTGATGTCAATGCACATGTGTACACACTCGTCTATGGTCCTAGGGTCCTTCAACTACACATAAGATCTCAATTTGGTACTTAGCAATCCATCCAAGAATAAAGCCACTTGCTTAGCTGGTGTGGGTAGCTCCGAAACAGGGCATCTTTCAAGATATTGCCTAAATCTTCTTCCTGCAAGTCTCACGGTCTCTTGAGGTGTTTGCTTGAAGCTGTGAATCAATGAGGAGGTATTATGCCTTATGCCACTCTTAGAGAATTCAATAATGAAAGCCTCTAGGAGTTGGTCTATGCTCCTGAACTGTCTCTCATTCAATGGTTGAAACCACGTAAGGGCTGTGTTCCTAAGGGTTAGACCAAAGGCATTGTACTGCGTGAATAGATCCTCCACTTGTTCAGCTCTCAAGACTTGCCTGAACTCAGCCACATGATCGTAGGGATCTCCAGTGCCATCGAAGTAGTTTTTCATGGACTTAACTAGCTGGGTCGGTCTCAGGGTCCTCGTGTGCTCTCTCGGTCTTGGCAAAGGGAAATCATCGGCATTTCTTCGGTTTCCTAGGGCTCTAAGTACCTCAAGTTCTACTCTATTCATTTCCGTCCTCGTTCTTTCTCTGCCCCCTGGGTTGGCAAAGCTTACTTCTGGCCTATCTCTACTTCTGTCTCTTTGAGTTCCATGAGCTTGGGATGTTCCAGCTCCAGGGTGACCATAGGACATGTTCGATCTTGGTTGGGGGAAAACGAATTCACCCTTCCAAGTATAAGCATGTCTGTCATGTTGTGTAACCACAAAGGTCCTCTCTGAAGCGTGATCTAAGTAGGTCACTCTGCCTGGGCTATCAGGATCTTTGAACTTATAGATCAGGATTGACCCTACATCATTTGGTCTATCGGATTTATACCTCCAAAAGGCTTCGTCAATCTCTTGGTTCAGGAGTAGATCTATGCTCTTATTGTCTTGGGGAACCCACTCGGGTGTGATAATCCTAGTGAGAACAGATTTGCCTTGGGGGGTTCTAGGTTCTACACCCATGTTTCCTTGCTCCAGGTCACCTAAATCCGCTTCTGAGATCACATTCCCAAATTCATCTGTCCTATCTGGGTGACTCGTGACTACATATATTGTCCCTTCCTTGTCTAGGTATGCTCTGTTTTCAAACTTGACAGCTGGGTGCTCTAGTCCTATGGATTGGTCAGGGTTTTTAATCTGGACCATTGATCTTCCTAGGCCGTCCTCATAGATGCTAGCACCTAGTCGGTTGGTCCTAAGGTATTCCAGCTGCGTCTTGTAGGGGCCTTCCACCCTATACAGATATGGCACTCCTGAACTTCCTGTAGGTCTGTCCATGCCTTGAGACATCCCTGATTCACTTGTCTCAGATCTAGGGTAATGCGAGTGGTGGCTCAACTGCTGGGCCCAAGACCTAGCAGTATGATTTACGCTGGCCTCTGAAGACCTAAGACTTTGTCTATCTCTTACTAGATGTCGTCCTGATCTAAGATTCATATGCCTATTTCGGTAACCCAATTGCTGCCCAAAGTACAACCTCGTTGCCGATCAATTGGTGTCAGTCACTTGATTCTTTTTTAGTGTGTTATTGTGCTTAAGATCTTGTCTGATATAGCATCGTCAGGAATATCTGATTTGATTTTCCGCACTTGAGTTGATCGTCCCACATTAAGTTCTTTTCCTTTAGAGTTCTCGGTCACACACAGGTCATCACTTGAACTTGATTTCTTAGATAGTCTTTGACTTGTCACGTGCCTATCGTTGTTCTGGCTTACTCCTAGACTACTCGAACTTAGCCTAAGCTAGGAATTGACAAAGGGGGTTGAGAATATTCCGACCTTACTTGCTGATCCCTTGCTTTATGACGCTCAAGAACCCGTTTCTCAAGCTTTGCAAAGAAATCCTTGCTTTCGATGCTCTCAATGGGCCTGTAAGAGTTCCAAAGTTAGCACAAGACTTAAATTCAAATGACAGATAGGTCACTTTCATGCATGTAATTCACAGACCAATTTATCCTTTGCCTTCATGGAAGACAACCCTAAATATCCCTCAGTTTTCCTACCCCGGGGTATGGTCAACTTCAAAATACCCTATCTGATAATCCTGATATTAAGTTTACCAACGAGCTTTCCAACAAGACAAGAATCACAGCAAACGGATTTCGTATGAGAAAGTTATGTCAGTTTAGGGTTTTGGAGTTAAAACAGGGTTCAAACACATTGACAGATCACAGGATTTTTCTCAAAAACACATGTGTGGGGACCTCACAAATCACTAATGACTCTCTAATTATGCCCAAAATTCCCCCAGGACGTGGAAAAATTAACCCTAAAATTTTGGCCGAAAAGCCTGTCAATCGCGATCGACAGGTCTGTCAATCGCGATTAATAGAGGTGTCCGTCGGGGCTTGTCGGTCGCGATCGACACGTCAGTCACGATTGACAGTGTCAATCGCGATCGACAGAGTCGGTCGTGTGTCTTGTCAATCGTGATCGACGGTGTCAATCACGATCGACGCTTTTTCCGGGATTTCTACCGTAATTTCAGTCAATCGGGGATGTGTCCGTCGCGATGGACACGTGGCAACGCAAAGTTTTCCGTCAATCGTCAAAATTGAGTCGGTCATGATCCACGGTGTCAATCGTGATTGACAGGGTCCTACGTGGCAGTCAGTCGGTCGTGGGGTCTGTCGGTCGCGATCGACAGGTCTGTTGATCGCGATTGACAGGGTCTGTCGGTCGCGATTGACAGATGTTGTCGATCGTGGCTGTCGATCGCGAGCGATGGTGTCGGTCGCGATTGACAGAGAAACACGGAATTTTTCAACTATTTTTAGTGATTTAGAATTTGCTCATCATGTAGATTATGGTGGTGCACTTTGTTTTACCAAATGGTCGAATTTTCTGTCGATCGCGATCGACAGACGTCGGCAACACACAGACAGTTTCTGAGTTTTCCCGTACCTGCGGAGCGTGCTGGAGGGGATGATACAGCTGGATCCTGCAAGAAACTCAACAAACATGCAAAACCAATGCACACAATATTGGTCTCTCGCTCTCTCTCACAAGTGGAATGAGGGAAATTGAATGGAGAAGGTGATAAGATCAAAACTGAAAATTTTCGCGATGATGGAGATGGAGGTGGGAGATGGTGATGATGGTGGTGAGGTAAGGAAGAGAAAAATAAGAAGAGTGAAGAAATTACCGACAACGCCAACGTCTCCAATCTACATCTTACCATCACACACTCGTCCTCAAAGCTCGATCCCCGACAACAGCGCCAAAATTTGGTGTAGCTCAGTGATGAGTAGCACCTCCTTTAATGTCAATCCGGGAAGACAAGAGGATGGTATGAAGACCTCGAGCAAGTGAAGGCACAAGTGCGTGAGTGAGAAGCACACAAACATGCACACACATACACACACGCGCACACACAGTAAGACAAAGAGAGAGACAATGGAGTTCTTTTAGATTGCTTCAAAAGTGCTCATACAAGTTTAGATCAATTACAAGCTAACCTAAAAAATGAGCTCTCTAGCTCTATTTATAGTTTTTGGCTAGGTTTTGGCCGTGTCCAGACCTAGTGTCCGGCCTAGTTAAAAATTAGGTTCTCTACCCTATTTGGAGGTTCAAACGAAGTCTAAAAAATGTGAAAACTGACAGGTAGGTACTTCTAAAGCTCCTCAAGCTCAAGGACTCCTTGGCTTGCACAAAATGGAGCTACAAAAATATGAAATGGTATTTACAATGGTTTTTAGTGATGAAAATCACTATTTTTATAGGGGTTTCTAATAACATTTTGACATACATTTCCTAGAGCTCCCTACTTGCTCCTTCTCCTTGTGTGTCCACCTCTTTTATATGCGTTAGTGTCCTGAAAAAAATATTGGCCTACTTGCCAGATCGTCGTTGACTGCTCTGTCTGCTTGTACTTTCTCTTCTCTCTGACTCCCTTCGTAAGCTTCCTTGCCTTGTGAGTCCTTCAGTTCCAACACTACACTAGAAGAGGAGAATGCTCGCCTCCTTACACAATTCCAAACTCTCCAAGAGGCACATAGAATATTGGAGGTACAATTACAGAACACAGACCAGGAAGCAATACAAGTGGTAGAAGGTCATCTACGGACACAGCTAGAACGCAATTCAAAGCTTCAACGAAATATGGCCCTACTCAAACGACACCTTGCAGCCGCTCATGAAGAGAATGGATGCTTACAATTACAGAATCAGGAAAACCTAGAAGTAGCTATCGAAAACACACCTGGGGCACCCATCAGTCCCTCAAAGTTTCAAGCTGTGACCCCCGATAATATCAAGATAATCTTGGAAGACTATGCCACCCTACTTGGAGCCCATGACCAATTATCGGAGGAACTAGGTCAACTGAAGCAGAAACACCAAAAAGAAACAACAGCTGCCTCTGAAACCACCTCCTCCGCGGCTTCACTTCTCCCAGACTCAGAGGCCTTAAAAGATCTCCAGAAACAGGTCACAGAGTTGCAAGCACGCCTACTACAATATGAGAGACCTCCATCCCCACCAGAGGCTCCCACCGATGAGGAAATAGTACAAATTCCTATGGAACAAACATTTGAAGAAGAATATGACCCACAACCATTCCCAGGAGGTCAACAAACAGAAGAAGGTCAGGATACGTTCGAAGCACCACGTCCCCTTGGCTACGACAAGTGGAGGAAATTGGGAGTTCACATGAAGAGCGAACAGTCGTGCAAAATCAGGCCATGAGGGTCATAGAAGACACTGTATTACAATCCAATTACTTCAAGAAACTGTCATCTAGATGCCTTATCCTCTCATCAGAACTCCAATATAGGCCGTACTATATCATTTTGGCAGACTATAACGCAGAAATACAGAGAGTCACAGGCAAGATTCCTACCTTCGCTACCCAGTTTCAACCGGAAGACCTTCCTCCAGACGTGCAAAAAGGCAAAATTCATCAACCAACATGGTGGCAGAAACTTCTTGAGACATATCCTGAAATGCTGTAGACATGGAACAACGCGCCTTTATATCTCTTATACAATCCATGTTACGGTCCAGTTCCACGGCGCAGGTCTTGGAAAGCATTCAACATTAAAGTTCAGAACAATGCAGAATGCAAGGAATGGCTAAACTACCCGTACATAGTGCCACCACAGGGACCACCATCGATAGCGTACATGATGGCCACAATTCGACATTGGATGCCTCGATTGAAGCCCATGCCAAATGTGGCAGCTCAAATGATGCTTAAGATTGTAGATATGATGTAGGTAGTACTGAAAACCTTTAGAAATGCAGCCGCACCACAAGTACGTCTATCGGGGTTTACCAATGGAAATTACGATTTGATGTATGACATGAGCACCACCCCCAGTATTCGTGTGGCTTACGCCTGGCATGCACGCATCAAATACCTCCCTACATGTTACAAACAAACATTCGAAGAAATGTTCAGATTAGGTTTCTGGGAGTATCACTCGGAGGTCTTCACACCAAAGCCAACACACCTGCTCCATCTCTTTGCTTGTGAACAAGCCATGTACTCCGAGTACTACACCACACTGCAACCAGAGGTCCCCGGTGCAATAAAATGGGATGCATCAGAAGCAGACCTAGCAAGAGGCTTAAGGATAGGATAACATGAATTAGCCATCAATGTCATTCAATACTATATCGACCACCCTATAGAGCAGAGGTCTGTCAAGGGCGAGAGACACTAGGAAGGGGGGAGTGTTGGCATACAAGTCAGATGAAGAGCATACCAGCACAACAGAGCGGTCGTGCACAATACGGCAACAAGGCCTAATAATTTTTTCCATGGACCATTCACAACTCAAGTGATTCTAATCACTACACAAACATTGTAAATTCTGTTTTTGGTAAAATAGACTCCATTTTGTTCAAGCCGAGGAGTCCTCGAGCTTGAAGAGTATTAGAATTAGCTATATACCAATTTTCATAATTTTTAGACTCCGTTTGAGCCCTCAAATAGGCTCTAGAACCTAATTTTAACTATGCCGGACACTAGGTCTGGACAAGGCCAAAGCTAGTGAGAAAACTATAAAAAGAGCTAGAAAGCTCATTTTTGGGTTAGATTGTTTGTGAATTGAGCTTATGTAAGAGACTTTTTGACTAATGCAAAGAACTCCATTGTTCCTCTCCTTGTTCTTGCCTTGTGTGTGCTGTGTGTGTATGTGTGTGCATGCTTGTGTGCTTCTCACTCACACACTTGTGCCTTCACTTGCTCATAGTCTTCATACTAGTCCTCACGTCTCCACGGATTGACAATTATGAGGTGAATCTTCTCACGTTGGTACTCACCATTGTGCTAGAGTGACATCACTTATATTTTGCACCATCTAAGTTGATTTCATTATCATCAAAGAAACAACCAACTGTGGCATTGTCCTCAACTGAAGCTGAGTATAGAGGTCTAGCAAATGCAACACAAGAGGCAATGTGGTTAAAACTACTCTACTCAGATTTGGGATGACATACATACACTCTAATGATCCTTGGAGATAATGTTAGCTCACTACATTTGTTTGCTAATCCTATATATCATGCAAGAACTAAGCACATTTAAGTGCATTATCATTATGTGAGAACGAAGCTACTTAGCAAGGACATACAATTGTGCTATGTATCAACAAACTTGCAATGTGCAGATATTCTAACTAAATCTTTGGATGGAACTAAATTGAGCAGGTTCAAAATGATGATTGGATTGTAGGAGATTAAAGAAAATAGAAGCCCAAGCATTTTAGGCTTGAGAGGGAGCTATTGGTTAAATTACTCCAAGCCTAAATGCTTTATCACCTATCCTAAAGTTAACATTTTTATTCATGTATTAGCACATGAATGATCTCTTCTAAAAGATTGATTGTTGCTCCATGTAAAAGTGCACATATGGAATGACTTCAAATTACAAGTTCCTAGGAGAATCTTTCCACAAACTATTTGGTAAGGATTTATGGAAAACGAAGTCCTAAAACTATGGAACACTTTTAGGTAAAGATTTTAATTCAAAGTTGAATCTTGGCTCCAACAAAAACGCTTGAAAAGAGGATCAATTAGTCATGTGGATTGCATCCAGATATAGCGGAGATCTCAAAGGAATTTATATGGCATATTCAGCTCACATTATAGCTCATTGATTGCCCTCACATTGTGCAATCAATCATTGCCAATGTCAATGTAATTTATGTGCATTAATACATATAGTTTTCTTATATCTCATCTATTATACTCTGTCATGTATCACTCCGAATAGTGAACTTCACTGATCCATTTCTCAATGTGTACTGATCATTTGTGGTGATTTGAATTTTTATAGATTCAACAAACTCTCTATTTTCGTTTTACAAAGTTTCACTTTGATTTCCATAGTTATTCTCGACTTGTCTGCAAAACATTACACTCTAGTGTGCATACTGTTAATCCCCTAAAATGTCGGGATGCATCTCAGATTTGCTAAGCATCATTCTCATAGCAAAGTTTATCATTTTAAGTTAGATAACTTGCAAATGTTAGCTACCAAAGTTAATGGGATATGCCTAAAAGGGAAGTATTCATTGTTTGAGCAGGTGTAGTGACCAAAATAGCAAGCTTTTGGTTCACAATGAAACTCCAACTTATTTGTTTTGATCCAATGATTTGAGGATCCTCGTCCAACGTACTTGGGTAATTATCTGTGCTTGTTGGAAAGCTCAAGACAGCTACTTTGAACTCCTTGACTCGGTTTTGACAGATGTGAAGCAAGAATTTGCAGGACCATCTCATCTCTGGAAGGTGTCCACCATCTCCTCCAACAGAAGTTGTATTGTTGTTTTAGGTCATTCTCGTACATTCCTTTTATGTAATAGAAGAAGAAGAAGAAGATCATTCTTCCTTGCCTCAATCTCTATGTGTGTGCTTCTCTTTGATTGTGAGTGTATGTGTGTGAGCTCTCTTCCTTATCTCTTTCCTAATGAGATCATCATTATTTGGGCATTTAGTTATGCAAGCTGATGGTGCAATAACTTTGTGTGAAAAAAAATATATTTACACATTGTTGTCGTGATTTTGAAGACTTCAAGACTATTGCCACTTCCACGAAAAGATGTTTAGAGTTGAGCCTTTGTGATGTTGGAGATGCATTTGATGTTTTTCACTATCAGCAAGTTAGTTGATGCTTGATCTACTTATACGTAAAACAACCTAATACATAGTTTTTCATCTCATTGATGAGTAGGTTTATGCATCGCCCAGATCTCAAATTGGCAGGTGGTTAAGTGCATATTTTTTTGCTTGAGTAGTACTTGGCTACTTCATTGTTTTATCCCAAAGGGGAATCATTACCACCATATTTACATACTTTTTGTGACTCTGACTAGGCTGGTTGCTTTGGCACTCATATGTCCACCAGTAGTTTTTGTTTCATGCTTGGTAGCTCATGCAAATTATGTTAAGCAAGAAGCAACCAAGTATGGCCACTAAAATTGGTGGGGATGAGTATAGCAAAGCTTTGAGAGAGACTTTTGAGTGTGTGTGGCTTGGATGCCTTTAGGTTGATTGGATGTTGGTAATTCTTCTACCAACACCATCTTCATAGATAGTCAGATTGCATTCAAATTTGCAAGGAATCCTATGTTCCATGCTTGCACAAAGCACATAGGTACACTATCATTATTTCACGGGGAGAGATTCTCTCTTGGAGAGATCACTTTGGCTTATCTGCCCACACAAGAAAATGTTATAGACCTTTTCACAAAGGTTTTGCCTAGGGAGAAGTTTGAAGCTTTTCACAAAGGTTTGGGCTTACTTACTTTTGTGGATTGATCTCTTTCCACATAGCTTGGAACTTCCTTATATATGAGTGCGAACTTATTGCCCAATGCATCACTTCTAGTGATAATTGTAGATATATTTTGCTAGTAATATGTGTGAACGCACTTAGGACCATGTAATCACTTTTTTCTTTCTTTAGGAGTTTATTTTTTTCCAAGCTATATATATGCCATAATGCTAACGGGTCATTCATCTTTATACATTCTCTTGGTGATACATCCAATCTTGTGTTGTGATCCAAGCATCTTCTTCTTCTTCATTTGGTTATTCATGTGCTTCCGCTCTAGGGAGGATAGGTATCTACACATAGGTGGATCAATTCCAACCCTTATCCTAGCCAAGGTTTTGCACACTAGGTGCTTTATAGGAGGCCCATGTTTTCATTTGAAGGGAGGCAATGATGGTCGCAAAAAATAAACGGAAAAATAAAAGACATATTTGAATTTGCATTTCAATCAATCGATTGCTACCTATACTTTTATGCATATCTATGTAGGGGTATCAACATAATGAAACTGTAGACTAAGTACAATCAGAGTCATATTTGGCTAATGTCCTAATACAAAGCACCTGATAATAGAGTAATCAATGATACAATGTAAATACAAAGTGAGTCACACTATCCAATTGACCCTGGATATTAGACTCCTAATAATGGAAATATCCACATAAACAAAGCACCTACGTACAACTCAAAAGAAGCAATATGGCCTCGTGATGCAATGCTCAAACATAGATTTGATGATTCAAGAACTCATTTCAATTCCTCAATTTGCTTTAGTCAACTCTAATCAAGAGCTCCATAGCTACCTTCTTTGCATAAATTCTAAAAAAAACATAAGAATATATATATATATATATATATATATATATATATATATATATATATATATATATATATATATATATATATATATATATATATATATATATATATATATATATATATATATATATATATATATATATATATATATATATATATATATATGTGTGTGTGTGTGTGTGTGTGTATATATATATATATATATATATATATATATATATATATATATATATATATATATATATATATATATATATATATATATATATATATATATATATATATATATATATATATATATATATATATATATATATACCAACACAAACACACTTATATTCGTAAATTACAAGCACACTCATTTTCCTAGCTTGATTTACACATGTTTTGACTTAATTTATTGTTTATTGTTTACTTTTGTTTATTTATTTTTAATAGATTTTAATTATATAATTTCTTTTCTTTATTTAATTATCTACTTTACTTTTTTATTTATTTTTTTTTCTGTTGTATTTCTATATTCTTTAACTTTGAATTTATATTACTTTAATGTAATTGTTGATATATTCTAGTAGTGATGTGTGTTAACACATCTAAGACCACCCAGACACTTTTTTCCCTCCTTAGGAGTTTTTTCCCTAGCTTGAATATGCCTATAACCCTAAAGGGTTACTTATCTTTGTACACTCACTGGCTAATACATTCATTATTGTATGTTGTCATCCAAGCTTCTTCTTCTTCCTTGTGCTATTCGTGTGTATCTGCAAACCTCAAAATCTAATAACTGGTATTAGAACAGGTCATCACTTCATCTAGGGCATCATCCAAACCCCTCTAGTCTCTAAGGAGATGGTGAGAGAGGATCCAACGATGAAATAGTGCTGCACAAAACTAGCTCTTGTTAGTAGCTGCTGCAGTCGAACTACTCTTGTAATAATCACAACTATGTAATAACGGAGATATCAGGAGTTTCCGAAAAGAATTGTAAATTTCCCTATCTTTTCTATTTCAGAGGTTCGAAACGGTGCGAAGCCTTAACCTTCTTTCTTACAAAGTATGGTGTTAAGTTATGCGGAGGTGAATTCTGGAAGTGATAGATACAGAAGGAACCAAATATGTAGAAATGGTGAAGATCGAAGTCAGGAAGTGGAAGTCCGATTGTAATTGTGATGCTGTAATGTAATCGATGGTTTCTACCAAATTCAGAACTTATTCATTGTGAAGTTAAGATTCTGAATACCTTGCGTTTATGGATTTTATGTTTGCATTCATTTACATTGAAGTAAAGGAAGATAAACGCATATTTACGAGTATTCATATTCGTAAATCCTTGTTCTGAAACATGTACATTGTGTACTATTAGTCTATTGGCTATAAGTGTGCAAACATATGGCGACCATGATGGGATGGGGTATCAGAGCACCACACAAAGTAGATTGATAATGGTACGAAGTGTTAAGGAGTACTTACCAAAGCCTCATCATCCTGATTATCCAGATGAATTTGTGCAACAAACACTCACAACATTGAAGTTGGAAGATATTCCTCTTGAGGAAGCAATCACTATTACAGAAGAAGTACAATTTTGGGCGGAAACTAGAGTTTTCTCCCCCAAGCTTTTGAAGGATCTAGTCTCTGAGTGGAAGGATGGTAAATTAGCTAAAGTATTGTGGCACAAGGAATTCAGCGGGACCGACTAGCAGAAACACCTCCAAGAAGAAGAATGCCCTGTAGAAGAAGGTCAAAGCAGTGGCACTGTAACCTCGTGAGAGTTGCAATTACCTTTAATACCCTTACCTCAAAATACTACCTTACAGAAACTTGGTAACTCGATGGCAAACAGGTGCCCACTACCAGTGCTAAACTATACTCATTTTTACGGGTGAGTGAATGAAGATCCAGATATGTACGTACAGACATTTGGGAATCAATACTTATGTAATCATCGTAATCTACATGATAATCGGCACAAATTTCATGTGTTTCAAGCCATGTTAGTTGGTGATGCAATCAAATGGCTTATTGAATATCCTCTCGATTACTTTTCCACATATGATGAGTTGAAGGTGGTGTTCTTGGAATGATTCTGGAGTGCGAAGAGTATTTCGGAGTTACATTCTTCACTTCAGTATATGTTGCAGAAAGGGATAGTCGAGCAGTATGCATCGGATTTCAGATCTACACTGCAATAATTTTCGGAAAATAAGTGTCCTACAGAAGATATATTAACAGAATTCTTTGTGGACGGATTGTAGCCACCCATTAAAGAGAAGATCCATATGTACATGCTTGAACAGTCCCGTATGCTAGATCACATAATTGACTTAGCAATTCATATGGATTGGAAGATGCAGCTTGCCAATTTGGGCTCTGAGAAGAAAATTT
This sequence comes from Ceratopteris richardii, assembly GCA_020310875.1. Taxonomy (NCBI): domain Eukaryota; kingdom Viridiplantae; phylum Streptophyta; class Polypodiopsida; order Polypodiales; family Pteridaceae; genus Ceratopteris; species Ceratopteris richardii. Next base: position 8,739,425 of record CM035417.1, on the reverse strand, counting down.
GGTATTAAGGAAGGATGCCACCCCAAAGAAGCAGCTATATTGCTTACTGTGCAGGAATGCAGGTCATATTACTACTGATTGCACACTTAATCAGGTCTTTTGTCCTATTTATAACAAAATTAATCACAGTTTGGAGGATTGCCACTTTAATGCGCGGAATACCTTGGTAGCTACTGCGCAAGTAGAAGGACCTTCCTGGAAAGATAACAGTAATGGGTATAAGCCTTAAGTTGTTAACAGACAATGGCTAAATAATCAGGATGCTAGACTTGGAGGACTCTCTCAATATTCGGATTCACAGCAATTTCCAGAGTGGTGGCGTAGTTTCTGCTAGAATAGATAAGAATTTGGTAGAGGACAGAGATTCCAACAACCTGGGCTTGGTAATCCTGGTCATCCAATTCATTGCCAGTTTTGTCTCCAATATGGGCATAGACAGTGGGAATGTGAGGAAGCTAAGGAATACTATCAGTGGAAGCAAGAAGTGAAGCTCAAGGCACCTATGGCCAATGTGGTGACTTCGGACTGTTTGGAGCCGAAAGCGTTACTAGTCACCCGGTCTTAGAAAGAGTATTCGAGTGGACCAACAATGGATTACTTACCTCCTGCAGAACAAAAAACATACTTTGATGAAGGCAGTACAATGCGTTATGGAGTATCCATCGCACTATGTGAACTCTCCATTGTTTCCAGGGGAACCTTCTGGAAAGGATCATATGAGAAGTATAGTTAATACGGAAGCAAAAGGGAGCTCACAAGAGCCATCATTTGGTATCGGCCTGCATACAGATCTCGCACAGAAACTAAGTGTAGAAGGACAAAAGCAAGCGTATAATGATTATGAATCATTAATGAATACAGAGTATTGTGAAATTCTATAGGAATCACACATAAAACTGTCTTTAGGGGAATTTCTAGAATTAGTCCCTGCATTCCGGACATAGTTGTTACAACAACTGTGGAACAAATATATACCTTCTAAAAATTGGGAACTCTCAGTTTCAATGGTACAGAATGTGCCCAACCGAATCGTGGATTATGCGGTACCAATGATTGTAGTGCAGTATACAAATAAAGTTATTCCAAAAGTTTTGATTGATGGGGGTTCTAGTATCAATATTGCATCTACCACCACGTGTACGCAAATGGGTTGGAATAGTATCGACCCCGCTCCCTTGTTTATTGCGCAGACCAATCATGGGTCCAACTAGTAGGGATGGTTAAAGATATCCCTATTCGGATTGCACAAGTTCCCTTTAACATTACCTTTGTTGTATTGGAGCTGAAGGGGAATAATTTAGATTACAACTTACTATTGGGCCGACCCTGGTTGCATAATGCTAAAGTTCGTCAGAATTGGGATGGAAAAACAATTACTTTCCAAAGAGGAAATGCAAAGTTTTCGGTTCCATTGGATGACAAGCATCACTGTCTTCCGGGGCAGAAACCAATGCTAGGAGAGCCTCCGCATATGTTGGATGGGCTTGACGAAGATGAGGAACAACAATTCTTGGAAGCCAATAGAGATCTACTCTCGTTTGGGGTCGTGGATGTGATTTCGTCATTAGTTCCAAATGGGACAGTACAAGAGTCTTGGTGTGTACGGAACCTCTGGAATTGCAGGAAGAGGAGTACATCATCTTGGTACTCAACGATCCTATGGAGGATGGCCAAATATGCATGGAAGAGGATTCCTTAGCGGTGGTCAATTTGGGAACTCCGGAGGAATTGAAACCAGTCCGAATTTGTTCGGAGCTTGCTCCAGAATTCCGAACAGCCTTGATTGCCTTGTTAGAAAAACATAGGGATTTTTTTTTTTGCATGGAAAAATTCCGACATGAAAGATTTAGATCCTAAGCTTTATCATCATTGGATATTGCTTAAATCAGATGCTACCCGATTGATGCAACAACCATACAAAATGAGCCTAAATTTTGCAGAGCTGGTCAAGCATGAGCTAGACAGATTGATAAAAGTTGGTTACATTGTTCCGATTAAGAATTTGGAATGGGTGTCTTTCATAGTGATTTTTTCTAAGAAACATAAACAGTTATAAATCTTTGTGGACTACAGGAAGCTCAATGCGACCATTATGCCAGATCCATTTCCCTTACTGTTTTTGGACAGCATGCTCGATGATGTTGCAAGATGCGAAATGTATTCATTCCTCGATGGATTTAGCAGCTATAATCAGGGCCGGATGGTGGACGCGTACATCCCAAAAACTGCTTTTATTACAAATTGGGGAGTCTTTGCATGTATTGTCATGTGGTTTAGATTACGGAATGCATCGAATAATTTCCAACGCTACATGCAACAAATCTTTCCCCCTATCTTAATTCATGTATGTATATTTTTTTGGATGATTTCTCTGTTTGGGGCACTATGTTAGCTCATCTAGACCATTTACAAGCTTTTTTTGACTCCTGTCATCAAGTGCACCTTTGTTTGAATCCGAATAAATCCACTTTTGCAGTGAAATGCAGTAAACTATTGGGTCATGTAATTTTGTCAAAGGGCATCGTACTGGATCACGACAAGATCAAAGTTATCCTCAAAACTCCTGCTCCCAAAACTCCCAAGGAGGTTTTACGTTTTTTGGGTCAAGTGCGATGGCACTGTAGGCACTTAAGGGGTCTTGCTCATATCACCGTCCCATTAAACAAGTTGGAACATGTGAAACTTGCGGATTTTTTCTGGACACGAGAAGCACAACGAGCGTTTGAGCGCTTATGAAAAATGCTAGCCAGAGCATCGGTACTGAAAGCTCCGGATCAGATGTAGCCATTCCATGTCTTTGTGGACGCTTAAGATCCTGCTATTGGAAGTGTTTTGATGCAAAAGGAGGATAGAAGTTGGTTCCGTCTGGTGTACTATGCCAGTCAGTGACTCACTATAGCTGAACAAAATGATTCGATGATGGAACATGAATGCTTATGACTTATCTATTCCATCAAAAAGTCTCGGCATTACTTCCTGGGTCGCCCCTTCACTTTCCATGTCGATCACAGTGTGTTGTTATATTTGGTTAAGTAGCAGAATTTGGTAGGTTGTCTTGCTCTGTGGGTCCTGCTCTTACAAGAATTTGATTTTGATATTGTTAATCACCTTGGCGCTAGTCATGCGATTGCAGATTTTCTCTCCCGCATCGATCATGGGGAACCTCCTAACATAGTCGATGATTCTCTACCAGATGTGGAGGTTTTTTTAGTCGTTGAAGTGGAGGCCGCACCTGTCACTTACCCTACATGGTATGAAGAAATTCTTAGTTTTCTAGAGAATGGTGTTGCCCCATCTTACTTAGGTTCTTCAGCAAGGAAAAAATTTTAGAGGCGCATGCTGGTGATGTTGGCGGACACTTTAGTCATTCGATTAGGGTGTGGAAAATTCGGCAGTATGGTGGCCAACGATGTATTTTGATGTACAACAAGCGGTTCAGAATTGCGATCCCTACAGCTTGAACCTTTTCAGAAATGGGGATTGGATTTTATTGGTCCCATCAAACCCCTTGCTGTGCATACCGGTGCCCTCTAAATTTTAACTTGCACGGATTATTGTACTCGTTGGGCAGAAGCATGGGCAATGAAGCAAGCTACTGCATGGACTTTTGCCTAGAAATTGCATATTGATATCTTTTCGCATTATGGCTTACCACTAGAATTGGTTTCTAACTGGGTAATGCATTTTTGAATCAGTGCTTCCTGAGCTTACCACCAATTATCAAATTAAGCATAAATTTAGCTCTCCTTAGTATCCTCGGGCAAACGGATTGGCGGAGAATACTAACAAGGTGTTACTGCAATGCTTCAAAAATTGTTGTTGGATTCCACAGATCAATGGGAATTGATGCTTCCCATTGTCCTTTGGACTTACATAACTGCTTATAAAGTTTTCGTTGGTAGCACACCTTTCAAATTACTCTACCGACAAAAGACTATACTCCCCTTTGAATTCGTGGTACCTAGTCTCCGGATTGCGGTGGTGAAATGGTTGGTTCTAGAGGGGTCTTTTGCATATTGAATGGATCAATTGGAGCGTCTGGATGAGCATTGTTGTCATAGCTTTTTACTACTGTAGGACGTGCAAACCCGTCAGAAGCGGTGACATGACTGTAATCTCAAGACTAAATTTTTTTGCCCAGGAGATTTAGTCCTTTATTTTCATTCCAAGATGAAGAGAAAGATGGGTAAGCTGAAATTACGGTGGACAGGTCAATTTTGGAATCATGAGATGTGCGGAACAGGTTCATTCTGATTGGCTATGTTAGCTGGAGAAGTTCTACCGATGGTTGTTAATGGCTCTAAGCTCTGGCCCTATGAGTGTTCTCGCCAGGAATATATATATATATATATATATATATATATATATATATATATATATATATATATATATATATATATATATATATATATATATATATATATATGTGTGTGTGTGTGTGTGTGTGTATGTATGTATGTATGTATGTATGTATGTATGTATGTATGTATGTATGTATGTATGTATGTATGTATATATATATAATATATATATATATATATATATATATATATATATATATATATATATATATATATATATATATACATACATATATATATATATATATACATATATATATATGTATGTATATATATATATATATATATATATATATATATATATATATATATATATATATATATATATATATATATATATATATATATATATATATATATGTATATATATATGTATGTATGTATATAAATATATATATATATATATATATATATATATATATATATATATATATATATATATATATATATATATATATATATATATATATATATATATATATATATGTATATATATATATATATATATATATATATATATATATATATATATATATATATATATATATATATATATATATATATATATATATATATATATATATATATATATATACCAAATACATTTTGATCATGGGATCTAAGGCATGATGAGCAATTTAAATAATTAACATGCAAATGTACAACCCTTAACAAATGGTGATGACTGCGACGTTACAAATCTGAATGATGAGTTCTTATTTTGCGAGGCAGCAATCAGCGTAGATTCGTGAGTTATGATCCTTGATCACTCATTATGACGTAGACTCGTAGATCGCTACACAGGCAAGTAGGGCATAAAAGGTTTCACACTTTTTCTAATCTAGCTAATTTGGCAAATTTGCTAGCAGAGCGACTACACCGAGAGGAGTGCAAGTATTATATAGAGCTTTCGTGCGTACGAATCGTAGGAATCGTGAAGTAGGTGGATAGTAGCAAGATGGAAGTGTCATTCTAGAACTATCACCTTCTCTACATCCTCGAGAAGCTATCCAAGGAGTAGAAGGAGCGGTTCGAATGTAGAGGACTTCTGCAATGCACTATGCTAGATTAACACAACATTAGACCTCACCCCCAAGCAAAGGAGATTGCTATGGAGATAGTCCGACAGACAGAGGGTAATGACATCAATGCACATGATATCAGTATTCGTATAGGGCAAGAAGTGATGCACTTGTTGGTGGATCTATGTGCTGAGTGATACCATGTGGCTATGGAAGGTATCACGCCAAGCACGGAGCCTTTTGATGCTGTAGAGATTTGCGCATTGCTAGGAAAACTATGTTCCAGTGAATACCGTTTTGCGCAGCTATCGAACTACAACGCATTGAAGTGGGGTATGTTGTTAACAATGATATCTATTTGCAGGCTAAACATTATGGGGTGTCCTAGCAATGCTTTGCTCAGGTGAAGGAATCTACGAAGACCTAGGTAAACTAGGATTATTTTCCGAAAGCTTAATAAGGAAGTTGAGAGGTTGTTTCGACACACCGGATGAGCTGTTAACGCAGTACTCTCCAAAGTGGGAGTAATCTTTTCCCTACTCTTTTCAACTCCGGAATACATACCTCCAGAATACACAATATGATCGAGTAAAGTATTTTTATAGCTTCTAACGAAACGAGCAGTAGAGCGGTAATCGGGAGGGAAAACTTCTCAGGACCAGGTTGAGACCGAGGTTGATGAAGAGGAGGAATCCAGAAGGTGCAAGGTGGAGGAGAATAGGAGGGAGGAAGCTGAGAGGAGGGCCAGGGAGGAAGCCAAGAGGGAGACCAAGTAAGAAGCCGGAAGGAAGGCTCGAAGAAGTAGAAAGGAAGGCAAGCGAGGAAGAGGCAGCACGAAAACAACAAGAAGAAGAGAGACGTGCAAGAGAAGTAGAGGCAGCACGAAAGGTGGAAGAAGAAGATCGACGCCAAAACCAACAACATGATCAAGCTGGTCGTTTCGGTGAGACTTCGAGCCGAATACATTTCAAGAGTATGGTCTGGTGGATAAATGGATAACCACAAAAGGCAAGGGCTAAGTTACTCCCACTCTGGTCCTCAGATGTGATATGTCCGTGGATGTACAGTAACGAGACTGTTCGATCGTAACTCCTTTGAGACTTAGCTCATGGTTTGGCCTGGAGTTCCGTAAAACTTGAAGATTTCCGGAAGAAGTACAATGCTATGATGCTGGAAAAGGATAGTTGGGTTGCAGAGCGAGAGCAATTGATAACTCAAATCAATCAACTCCAAGGAGAGATAGAAGCTGTCAGAGCTAAGAATACGGATCGAGTCAGCCTGGTTAATGAAGAACTAGTTGATGCGTTAAATGATACATTGATAAAGAACAATACTCTGAAAGTCACTATAGAGGAAAAAGCAAAAATCATAGCTCGATTGCAAGCAGAGATCGAACAAGTGCAAAAATTGAATAAAAAATTAAAGAAGGGTAATAAAGAGTTAGTTACAAAGTTGCAGAAGGCTGAGCAGGAAGTACAGAGACTAAAAGTTAAAGTTAATGAACAGAGTGCAAAAATGAAAAGGCAAAGTATCTCAACTATGGAAGTGGAAGAAAGACTGGCAGTTCGGTATTTGGAGTTTACGCCAGTGGAAGAAAAGCTTCGGACTATTGAGGAAAACCTAGACACTGTACAGGCACATATCACAGGAATAACTAAGTTGGAAAGGCAGGTAGAACAATGGAAGCAACACTGTGCGGACGCAAATCTGGTACTAGCAGATAGAGAAGCAGAAGTGGATAAGTTTTGAAAGGCTACTTCAATTTTAGAAATATCTTGTTAAACTAAACTAGAAGAGATGTCGAAGCCCACTACAAAATCTATAATTAAACTATCAAATGTAACATTAGGCTTTGATAAATTTTTAGAAGGTTTCCAGCAACGAATCCCTGAACTAGAAGCTTCTTTTGTTAGTTATAGAAGTGCTAGTTAGAAATTATTAGATCCTAAGGAGTTTTTTGAAGCAGATATATTACTAGCCAAAGAAAATCTTAATGAGATGTTCAATGAGTTGCGGTATGACCTAGAAAGAATTATGTTTTTGGAAATGCAGAATCAAGATGATGATTTGTAATTCCTTATATTTTGTAATTTGTGGGTTCGGATCCACCATGTGTGCCAGTGTTAGCAGTTGGTGCAGTCGAACTACTCTTGTAATCCTCATTCTTATGTAATAACAGAGATATTGTTGGAGATAGACGTCTGTGGAAGCACGCGAATAGCACAAGGAAGAAGAAGAAGCTTGGAGCACAAACACACAATACTGAATGTATTACTAGAGAATGTACAAAGATAAGTAGCCCATTAGGGCAATAGGCGTATATACAAGCCGAGGGAAAAAACCCTCCTAAAGAGGGAAAAAAGTGCCCCGGCAATCTAGTGTGTTCACACACATCACTACCTAAATATATCAACAAATCCCCCCTAAGAGTGATGTGGTGAACAAGGAGCTGGCACTCATGTATAAGGAAGTGCCAAGCAATGTGGAAATCACTCCACAAAAGGAAGTAAGCCCAAAGCTTTGCGGAAAGCTTCAAACTTCTTCCTAGGCAGAGCCTTCATGAAAAGGTCTGCAATGTTCTCCTGCGTGGGCACATATGCCAAGCTTATCTCCCCAGCAGAGAACCTCTCCCTGACATAGTGATAATGCACCTCAATGTTCTTAGTGCGAGCATGGAACACAGGGTTCCTCGCAACTGCTATGCGCTCTGACTGTCAGTGAAGATGGTGGTGGTAGAAGGCTGGCCAACACCCAAATCAGGCATAAGGCGTCTGAGCCACACACACTCAACAGTAGCTGTGAAAGCTTCCCTATACTCAACCTCACAACTGGAAGTGGCCACAGTAGGCTGCTTCTTGCTCAACCAAGATATACATGAGCTACCAAGCATGAAGCAAAAGCCACTAGTGGACACGCGAGTGTCATAGCAACCAGCCCAATCTGAGTCAGAAAAAGCATGAAAATCTGGCGGTAGTGATCCCCCCCTGTGATAAAACAACCCAAGTAGCTGAGTACCACTCAAGTAGCGAAAGATGTGCTTAACTGCCTTCCAATGCGTGACTCTTGGGCAATGCATAAACCTGCTCATCTGTGAGACAACAAACTGAATGTCTGGCCAAGTAATGCATAAGTAAATCAAGCATCCAACAGCCTACTGATAGAGAACAACATCAAATGCATCTCCAACATCATGAAGACTCAATCGTAAACCTGTCTCCATAGGAGTGGCAATAGGCTTAAAGTCTTCAAGGCCAAAACACTGCAATAATGTGTCAATATATTTCGTTTGACACAAATCCATTCCACCATCAACTTGCATAAACGGAATGCCCAAATAGTGATGCAAATGCCCCAAATCAGACATCTCAAATGAGGCATGCAAATCAGCCTTGAAATCAGCAATATGCTTCTCAATAGGACCAGTGAGAAGTATGTCGTCAACATAGACAACAATGATCAGAAGCACATCATTAGCACGCTTAACATATAAGGTGCTTTCAGTTGGACTATTCTCAAAACCATGTGCAACCAGATAGGCATGTATCTTCTCATACCAAGCACGTGGTGCTTGCTTTAAACCATATAATGCCTTCTTTAACCTACACACGTAGTTTTCATGCCCTTTCTGCACAAAGCCACGGGGCTGAAAAACATACACTTCTTCATTCAAGTCACCATTCAGAAATGCTATTTTAATGTCCAACTGATGTACATTCCAACCATGATGGGCTGCAAATGCACAAATGCTCCGAAAAGTAGTCATACGGCATGTAGGTGCAAAGGTCTCATCAAAATCAATGCCTCTTTCCTACGCATAACCCTTTGCAACAAGCCTAGCCTTATACCTGTCAACTGTACCATCAGGTTTACGCTTCAGCTTGTATACCCACTTAGTGCCAATGGTCTTCTTGCCAGGAGGCAAGTCACATAAAGACCATGTACCATTCTTCATTATAGCATTATATTCTGATTGCATAACAGCCATCCAATTTTCTGAATTCTGTGCTTCATCAAAAGGAACAGGCTCATTCTCATCACAGAGACTAGACGCAGCCATAGCATAGCAATCTGATGCAAAGGAGGCACTATGAGAGCCTGAACGAGTACGATATGACAAAGGTGCATCTAATTTGTTGTCACACAAAGTCTGCACCTACCATTTTGGCATAGTTTTTGCCTGCTCAATATCAACTCTCTCATCAACAAGTGCATCATGTAAATCTGCATCAGAAATGGAATGATCTACATCATCATATGAAACCTGCAAAGGCTAAGAAGTTGCCTCATTAGGACCAGCACTAGATTGTCGACCTGTAAAAAGAGGCATCAAAGTATCATACATGTCTTTGGTGCTAACAGATGTCTCCTTAGTACATGAAAGCAATGGCTGAATAGCATCTTCCACAAAGACAACATCATGGATAACCAGAATGCGTTTAGTTTGTGGATGATACAGACGATAGCCTTTACTTTCAGAACTGTACCCAACAAAAATACATTTTACTGCCTTATCATCCAATTTTCTACGATGTTGTTCAGGCACTAGTGCATATGCCAAACAACCAAAAACACGCAGATGAGCAACAGATGGCTTGCCGTCATGCCAAGCCTCATATGGAGTGATAGACTACAGCGCTTTAGTGGGACACCTGTTCAGTACCTATGCTGCACACATGACAGCCTCAAGCCAGAAACTATGTGGTAAAGCCTGACTCTTGACCATGCACCTCGCCATCTCCATTTTGTTGAGGTGTATACGGCACTATACACTGGTGTTTTATCCCATGTTCAGCCAAAAATGCATTAAAATCAGAAGACATATATTCCCCCCCTCAATCAAAATGGAGGGTGTCCATTTTACATGCTGACAGATTTTCAGCCAAAACCAAAAACTGTTTAAAGCACATGAACACTCTGGACTTTGCTTTGAGTGGATATACCCATGCATGCGTAGAAAGATCATCAATGAAAGTCACTAAGTAAAGGTAATTTCCAAAAGAGGGTGTCTGCATAGGACCACACACTCACTATGTACAAGCTGCAATTTCTCTGTAGCCCGAACTGAACCATCTTTTGGAAACGAGAAACACTGCATTTTGCCCAAAATACAGCCTTCAAAAACATGTTTTCAAGGTTCCTCAAGTTTGACCAAAGCGTGCATGCCAAAGCTTTGCATCTGACATAGCCTGAGAATCATTTACTGCACCTGCCAAATCATTTTCAGATCTTTCATAGTCTATGAGCTTATACAGCCCACGACATAAAATGCTAATCACATCGCCATTTGAGAGATCATGAACTGTACACCTGTCATCAACAAATTTCACAACCAAGCCAATCTTGGCTAATGCAGAAACTGATAACAAGTTCTTTTTGATCCCTGACACAAATAAAGCATCTGACAAAGTGAAAGAACTACCATCAGCAGTAGTCAAAATGATCTTACCAACTCCCATAACAGGATAAGAGGAGTTGTTGGCACATGTAACAGTATTCCCTGTAGGGGCAGGCTCGACTGAAGAGAAGAAACTACGCTGCGAGGTAATATGTTTGGTCGCCCCACTGTCAAAATACCAAACATCTCAGTCTACTGCAGACATGCACTACTCATAAGAAGATGGGTCAAAACTGCAGACAGTAGTAAACGCCCATTCTTCTTCCTACATAAGATTTGCAGACTCTGTTTTTGGTGTAGTGGCCTCTGCAACAACCATTCCAGCCTCTTTCTTCTTTGCCTCTTTAGTAGCCAGTTTCTGACAGTTCTTTATGATATGATCATTGCCTCTACAGTACTTACAAAACAATTTTTACTTTTCTGATTTTTTCTCATCTTTGTCTTGGTTCTTTGAATGTGCAGCATTTGCAGATTTCTGCTTACTAGTAGAAGAGCTCCATTTTCTTTTGCCCTTCTAACTAGCCAGGAAAGCTTGATCTACAACTCGCATAGACCTGTTCTACCTAGAGTGATCTTCTTGCAACAAAACAGAGACTAACTCCTCAAATGATAAGGCATTCAGATTGGCTTTCATCATCAACCAAAGAGTAGAAGCAAAACTCTGATATGAGTAAGGAAGACCATTCAGAACGCTCTGTACAAGTGAGCTATCTGGTATAACCTCATCAGCATAAATCAATTGTTCCTTCAAATCTTTGATCTTCGTTAGGAAACTGTCCATAGAATCACCTTCATTCATGTGCTCACTCTCCAACTGTTTTCGGAGGTAAGCAACACAAGCCTCATTCCTAGCTTGGTACAATGTGGTAAGTGTATCCCAAGCATCCTTAGCTGTTCTACAAGAGCGAATGTGAGGAATAATGGCACGTTTGATAGACAAAGCTATCAATGCATGTGCCTGGACATCTATGCCATCCCAGCGAATATGCTCTGCAGTAGGTGAAGCAGAAACAACAACATGAATAGGAATCTGCAGAATATCATCTTCGCCACCATCTTCATCAGCTCTAGCACCTCTATTTGCAATACCTGTAGTCAGAGGTGTAACAGGACATCTTTCAACACCCTGCACAATGTTCCACAATCCTTTTGCAACCAATACATGTCGCATAATATACGCCCATAGTGGGTAGTTGGTACCATCCAACTTATCCTCAACAGCCAACATACGGAATACATCACTGCTTTCAGCCATGGCTGGTGACTAAAATACCTTGATGCAGAAAATTGACTGTATCTCAAAAAGTTGAACGGAACTGCCTAGATGAATTCTGCTAGACCTGTAGTAGACTTCGAGATGCTTAAATGCGAACAGAAATTGGTATATACCTTTGGCACAAAAAGACAACATAGCCTGCACAAGCGCTGTGATAGTGCATTTGGAGGCCGAAACGAGTTCAGACCGCGATTTCGGCACCACATAGAGAAGCTCTTTTGATCTTTGAAACACCTTGAGTATGCTCACCAAATTTCGTGCGAGCTTGAGACTGCAAACCGAGGAGTGTCGACGGCGCCCTAGATGAAGCGATGACCTGCTCTGATACCAATTGTTGGAGATAGATGTCTGCGGAAGCACGCGAACAGCACAAGGAAGAAGAAGAAGCCTGGAGCACAAGCACACAATACTGAATGTATTATTAGAGAATGTACAAAGATAAGTAGCCCATTAGGGCAATAGGCATATATACAATCTGGGGGGAAAAAACCTCCTAAAGAGGGAAAAAAGTGCCTAGGCGGTCCTAGTGTGTTCACACACATCACTACCTAAATATATCAACAGATATTAGGAGCTTCCAAAAAGAATTGTATATTTTCCCTATCTTTTCTATTTCGGAGGTTCGGAACAGTGCGAAGCCTTAACCTTCTTTCTTACGAAGTATGGTGTTAAGTTATGCGGAAGCGGATTCCAGAAGTGACGGATATGGAACGAACCAAATACACAAAAATGGTGAAGATCGAAGTTGGGAAGTGGAAGTCTGATTGTAACTGTGATACCATAATGTAATCGATGGTTTCTACCAAATTCAGAACTTATTCGTTGTGAAGTTAAGATTCCAAATACCTTGTGTTTATGGATTGTTATGTCTGCATTCGTTTACATTGAAGTAAAGGAACAAAAATGCATGTTTACGAGTATTCATATTTGTAAATCCCCATTCCTGAACCTATACATTGTGTATTGTTAGTCTATCAGTTATAAGTGCGCAAACACCCTACATTTGCCAATCTAACTTTAGAGATTTAAAATAGACTCCTTTTTCATATAAATAGATAACTTGTATATGTAAGAAATGTGAAGAACCTTGTATTTGGGAATCAACGGTCTCAATATTATGCTCAAAGCTCACAACCGGGTATGAGTTGACCCTACAACTTTTGGAAACATCTAATTGAAGTGCATAACTAAGTAAAGCAAGTTATTTCATGAATTTAGCTTCACCATACAATGCTAAATGAATCTATCAAGTGAAGGGGGTCATCCTATCTTTTCAGGATCTAGAAGGTATGTGGGTATAGTCACCTTCCTTGCTTCATATCTCCAGATCTACTAAATCAAACTTAAAAAAAATGGATATGCAGCTAGTAGACAGTTTAATCTAACTTTTCAAAGTTAAAGTATAGCAAAAGAGTAAGGAAACATAGAGAAATCTATTCCACAATATCATTATATGATGAAGATGCAAGAGTACACAATAGATAGAAATGTACTTGAAGAAATGTATCAAAATGTAAATGCTATTGGACATATGATACAAGGGAACTATAGTGAACTACACCTAGGTAGTGTAAGCTCAATTTATGCTCAAGTTTGTAGCTCAGTGCTTCTCATAATGGCTCACCTATCCCACGACTAAAAGTATGCCTATTTATACACATTTCTAGAGTTTGAATTTGAATTTTTCCTCATCTAAAATTGATCCTACACTCAAGGGATGTAAATGTTTTGATTATTTGAACTCAAATCAAAATCAACTTGGAAAAGTATGGATTATTTTAGGGTAGATCAAATCAGAGTCATGGAAAAATAAGTGTATTGATACACTAGTCCTTTTAATCACAAAGAGTGAGCGGACCATCACACTCATTTGTTGGCGTTAGATGTCTAAGGAAGCATGCAAGCAGCACAAGGAAGAAGAAGAAGCTTGGAGCACAACACCCAATACTGAATGTATTACCACTAGAATGTACAAAGATAAGTAGCCTCTTAGGGTATATAGGCATATATACAAGGGGGGAAGAAACCTTCTTAAAGAGGGAAAAAAGTGTCCTAGGAGTCCTAGAGTGATCACACACATGACTACCTCAATATATTAACAAATCCACTGTGGGAGTGGTGCGGTGAACAAGGAGGTGGCACTCATGTATAAGGAAGTGCCAAGATATGTGGAAATCCTTCCACAAAAGGAAGTAAGCCCAAATCTTTGTTCAAAGCTTCAAACTTCTTCCTAGGCAGAGCCTTCATGAAAAGGTCTACAATGTTCTCCTACATGGGCACATATGCCAAGCTGATCTCCCCAGCAAAGAAACTCTCCCTGACATAATGATAATGCACCTCAATGTGCTTAGTGCGAGCATGGAACATAGGGTTCCTCACAATTTCCAATGTGCTTTGACTATGAGTGAAGATGGTGGTAGCAGAAGAGTGACCAACACCCAAATCAGCCATAAGGCGTCTCAGCCACACACACTCAACAGTCGCTCTGAAAGCTACCCTATACTCAGCCTCACAACTAGAAGTGGCCATAGTAGGATGCTTCTTTCTCAACCAAGATATGCATGAGCTACCAAGCATGAAGCGAAAACCACTAGTGGACACACGAGCGTCATAGCAACCAGCCCAGTCAGAGTAAAAAAAAGCATGCAAATCTAGCGGTAGTGATCCCCCCCTTGGGATAAAATTACCCAAGTGGCTGGGTACCACTGAAATAGCAAAAGATATGCTTAACTGCCTGTCAATGCTTGACACCTGGGCAATGCAGAAACCTGCTCATCTATGAGACAACAAACTCAATATCTGGCCAAGTAATGCATAAGTAAATCAGACATCTACCAACCTATTGATAGAGAATATCATCAAATGCATCTCTAGCATCATGAAGACTCAATCGTAAACCTCTCTCCATAGGAGTGGCAATAGGTTTACAATCTTCAAGGCCAAAATACTGCAATAATGTGTCAATATATTTCTTTTGACACAATCCATTCCACCAAATTTAATGCCCAAATAATGATGCAAATGCCCCAAATCAAACATCTCAAATGAGGCATGCAAATCAACCTTAAAATCAGCAAGATGCTTCCAAATAGGACCACTGAGAAGCATGTCATCAACATAGACAACAACGATCAGAAGCAAATCACTAGCACACTTAACATATAAGGTGTTTTCAATTTGAATATTCAATTTTGCACAAAGACACGAAGTTGAAAAAACATACACTTCTACATGCAAGTCACCATTCAGAAATGCTCTTTTAATGTCCAACTGATGTACATTCCAACCTTGATGGACCGCAAGTGCACACATGCTCTGAACAATAGTCATATGACATGTAGGTGCAAAGGCCTCATCAAAATAAATGCCTCTTTCCTGTGCATAACCCTTTGCAACAAGCCTAGCCTTATACATGTCAACTATTCCATTAGGCTTACGCTTCAATTTGTATACCCACTTAGTGCCAATGGCCTTCTTGTGAGGAGGCAAGTCACATAAAGACCAAAAACCATTCTTCATTATAGCATCATATTGAGATTGCATAGCAGCCATCCAATTTTCTGAATTTTGTGCTTCATCAAATGAAACAGGCTCATTCTCATCACAATGACTAGATGTGGCCATAGCATAGCAATCTCATGCAAAAGATGCACTATGAGAGCGTGAACGTGTATCATATGATAGAGATGCATCTAATTTGCTATCACGCAAGTCTGCACCAGCCATTTTGGCATAGTTTTTGCCTCCTCAATATCAGCTCTCTCATCAACAAGTGCATAATGTAAATCTATATCAGAAATGGGATGATCTGCATCATCACATGAAACCTACAAAGGCTGAGACGTTGCCTCATGAGGACCAGCAAGGTGCATCTAATTTGCTATCACGCAAAGTCTGCACCAGCCATTTTCATTAGGGGAAAAAATGAACCCTGCATGGGCCTTGTAAGGATCCCTAATTTTTAGGGATTAAAATTAATCTTGTAGTAGTTTCAGGGTACAGAATAAACCACTAGTGGTATTGCTAAATAAAATAATATTTCATACATGTACCTTTTTGAATGGAAAAGAAAGACAATCACTAGCCATTGGATCCTCTAGAGCGATGGCACCGATCAGTCGGCGTGGGTGTTGGGACCCAAATTCGCAGATCGTGCTGTGATAGATCTCTGCAGAAAACGGGACCGTCAGATGCATGCCAAATCCAAGGGACGCGCGCAAACGGGGCTGATCATAGCTCTGCAAGAAGATGCACTGTTGGATCGTGCCTCCATCCGATGGACTAGACTGAATCGCGGTTTCACCTTTTCGGGGAGCACTCTGAGCCTTTGGATTATGGGTAAGATCCAATGGTTGAAAGTGAAAGGCGCCCAAATTCAAATGGAAGACGATCGGCGCGATCCAATTCGAAGATGAATCAATGGTATAGATTGTTGCCCGCCCCCTTCCAGCCATTTTCTATGTAAGACACACGATTGATGGCCAATCCAAGGGTCATTATTCATTCCCTCCTTGACTTTGGCAAAAAGACATGAACCCTTCGATCTTTGAGAACATCCAAGGGATAAGATTGATTTCGTTGCACTCTCATACCACTCATGCCTAAAAAACCATGATTCCATAGCAGCTTTGGAGGATTTGACCACTAAAAAACAAGGGAAGCCTAGGCCTAGTCTATGTGATTGAGGGACTAGACTGTGGCCACCACCCTCCTCTCATTGGTCCATCACTAATCACTCCTTAATCTAAAAGGCCCATGCAGCGTTCATTTTTTCCCCTAATGTGGCATAGTTTTTGCCTCCTCAATATAAGCTCTCTCATCAACAAGTGTATAATGTAAATCGACATCAGAAATGGGATGATCTGCATCATCACATGAAACCTGCAAAGGCTGAGAAGTTGCCTCATTAGGACCAGCACTAGACTGTCCACCTGTAAAAAAGAGGCAGCAAAGTATCATACATGTCTTTGGAGCTAATAGATGTCTCCTAACTACATGAAAGCAATGGCAAAATAGCATCTTGCACAAAAAGAACATCACGGCTAAGCAAAATGTGTTTAGTCTATGGATGATACAGACGATAGGCTTTACTTTGAGAACTGTACCAAACAAAAGTACATTTTATTGCTTTATTATCCAATTTTCTACGATGTTGTTCAGGCAGTAATGCATATGCCAAACAACCAAAAACACGCAGATGAGCAATAGATGGCTTGCTATCGTGCCAAGCCTCATATGGAGTGATAGAATGTAGCGCTTTAGTGGGACATCTTTTAAGTACATATGGTGAACACATAACAACCTCAAGCTAGAAACTATGTGCTTGACCATACACCTCTCCATCTCCATGAGTGACCTGCTCTTATGTTTAGCAACTCCATTCTGTTGAGGTCTATACAATACTATACACTAGTGTTTTATCCCACATTCAGCTAGAAATGCATTAAAATCAGAACACATATATTCGCCCCCTCGATCAAAACGGAGGGTGCCCATTTTACATGATGACAAATTTTCACCCAAAACCAAAACCTCTTTGAAGCACATGAACATTTCCGACTTTGCTTTCAATGGATATACCCATGCATGCATGGAATAATAATGAATGAAATTCACAAAGTAAAGATAATTTCCAAAAGAGGGTGTCTACAGAGGACCACATACATCACTATGAATAAGCTGTAATTTTTTAGTAGCCCGAAATGAACCATCTTTTGGAAATGAGGAACATTGCATTTGCCCAAAATACATCCTTCACATACATGTTTACTGGTGCCTCATGTTTGGGAAAGGAGGACACCATTTCAAATTTCTACAAGCGTAGCAAACTAGAAAAATTCAGATGACCAAAGCATGCATGCAAAAGCTTTGCATCTAACATAGCCTAAGAATCATGTACTGCAGATGCTGAATCATTCACAGATCTTTCATAGTCTATGATCTTATATAGCCCACAACATAAAATGCCAGAAGAAATAATCACATCACCATTTGACATATCATGAACTGCACACCCATCATCAACAAATTTCACAACCAAGCCAATCTTGGCTAAAGCCGAAACTTATAAGAGATTCTTCTTAATCCCTGACACAAATAAAGCGTCTGACAAAGTGAAAGAACTACCATCAATAGTAGTCAGAATGATCTTACCAACTCCCATGATAGGATAAAAGGAGTTTTTGGCACATGTGATAGTATTTCCTATAGGGGCAGGCTCGAGTGAAGAGAAGAAACTTCTATCAGGATGAAATCCGTTAGGGACATGTGCATTGATTTTTTTCAAAGTTCATTGATTTTCTGATTATGGAGTGATGTTTTGACAAGAAAGGGTTATAAACTGTGCATGTTTTTGTTGATTTAAGTAGTTATGAGATGCAAAATAGGTTTGATCTTTGAAACCTTTTGAAAACACTTAAAAACTTGAGTTTTATCCCGAGGGAAACCCTAACTTGGACCCTTAGATTTATCAATTAGCCCAAGTTCTAACCCTCGATTTCAATTAATTTTGTACATTAAGTGTGAAACCAAAAAACTTAGTCCAGGAAAAATAAAAAGAAAGTCCAAAAATAGAAAGTTCGATGAGGAGGTTAGAAGATTCTAGAAGGAAGACCTAGGGTGGGCCTATAAATAGGTGCCCAAATCTCTTTTGCTCCTCCTCTTGGATCTTCCTTGTGGATCATCTTTCCAAGTATGCTCCTTGTCTATTTCTATTTATTCATGTTTACCTTCTTGCTCATGCTTTGCAGAAGTGCATTTAGAGAGATTCCCTGAGATGACCCACCTAGATGTAAGGTCACATATAAGTTTAAGAGCACAAATAGGATATATGAATCAAATTTTAGAACTTTTAACATCTATAGAGAGAGAGAGAGAAAGAGAAGGGAGAGAGAGAGAGAGAGAGAGAGAGAGATCGTGGAAGGTAAGAGCAGAAAAATAGATTCCGCACAGAGAGATGGATCGATTTGGAAATAGAGAGAGAGAGAGAGAGGGAGGGAGGGAGAGAGAGAGAGAGAGAGAGAGAGAAGAGAGAGAGAGAGAGAGAGAGAGAGAGAGAGAGAGAGAGAGAGAGATTTAGGTCAGTGTCCACACACACCCTGAATATGAGACGAGAGAGAGAGAGAGAGAGAGAGAGAGAGAGAGAGAGAGAGAGAGAGAGAGAGAGAGATTTAGGTCGGTGTGCATATACACCGTGAATATGAGATGAGAGAGAGAGAGAGCGAGAGAGAGAGAGAGAGAGGGAGAGAGAGAGAGATTTAGGTCGGTGTGCATACACACCGTGAATACTAGATGTGTGTGTGAGAGAGAGAGAGAGGGAGGGAGGGAGGGAGGGAGGGAGGGAGGGGAGGGAGAGAGAGAGAGAGAGAGAGAGAGAGAGAGAGAGAGAGAGAGAGAGAGAGAGAGAGAGAGAGAGAGAGAGAGAGAGAGAGAGAGAGAGAGAGAGAGAGAGAGAGAGAGAGAGAGAGAGAGAGAGAGAGAGAGAGAGAAGTCAATTGCTGAGAATAAAAGAAGAGAGAAAAATGAATTAAAGAAAAGGAAATAAATAAGGAAAAGAAAAAGAAATAAGATTAAGAAAGAAAGAAAGAAAGAAAGTAGGAGGGAAGAGAGGAAAAAGGAGGGAAGAAAAGAGAAAAGGAAAGAAAGAAGAGGAAAAAAGGAGGTGAAGAAAGAAGAGAAGAGGGGAAAAAGAAGGGGAATAATAGAAAGGAAGAAGGAGGGAAGAAAGAAAAGAAAGAAGAGGAGAAGAGAAAGAAAGAAGGGGAAAAAGAGAATAAAGGAGAGGAGAAGAAAAGAAAGAAAGTTGGAGAAAGGAGAGAAAGAAGAGGAAAGGGGAAGAACAAAAAGGAAGAAGAATCGAAGAAAGAAGAAATAGAAGAGGAGAAGAAAAAGAGGAAAGAAAGGAGGGTAAAAGAGATGGAGAAGAAAGAAAGGGGAAAAGAAGGAGAAAAAAAAGGAAGAAAGAGGAAAAAGGAAGAAGGGGGAAGAGAAGAAGTGTTTTTGTGTAGAGATCATGCATATGTTTTTTTCCTCCATATGTCTATGTGTATGTCATACAAATAAATTTAGTGTCTTTTTTTATCATAAGTACTGATGATTTTAAATCCCCTGTGGATCTCCTTTGTGGATCTTTCCTCCAAGTGCAGGATTCTCATGATTTAAAGAGGATCAAATAAGGTAAAGAAAATTTTCTAAAGGCTGAAGTGAAGCATGCCCCTATGGATTTTCCTTGTGGATCTTTTTTCCAGGTGATCTGATGATTTGAAGGAGTTAGAAGACTCAAAGCAAAGCATTACATCCCCCTGGATCTTTTCTATGGATCACCTCCCCAAGTTTCTCATGATTTGAAGCATATTACATGAAGTAAAGAAACCTTTCTGAAGACCCAAAGCGAAGTATTACCTCCCCGTGGATCTTTTCGGCACCTCTCTAGGTTTCTCATGATTTGAAGAATATTATGTGAAGTGAAGTTGCGATTTCTGAAGATTGAAGCAAAGCATTAACCCCCCTCCCTCTCCTTGTGGACCTTCTTTGTGGATATTATTCCCAGATTACTATGGTTTTTTGAAGTAAAGAGATTTATTTGAAGTAGAGCTTGGATCCAAAGCTTATGAAGTTTGAAGACTGAATTTGAAGTAAAGTTCCTAACATGAAGACCGAAGAGAAACCGATGGGTGCCTTCTCACACTATAGCGGGAAGTTTACACTATATTTCCTGATATGCACTGTAGCGGCATATTATATCACCGATCCACTGTAGTGGCCTATTGTATCACCGATCCACACTCTAATGGCCTATTGTATCACTGTTCTTCATTATTGACACATGTTGGAGAACTCAAGTTGTATTTGCACTGTAACGCTGAGCATTGTTGTTTCATTCCACACTATATTTGGATTTTCATCCACGATGCTTACGAGCATACGCACACGACTGATCCTTTCTCTCCCAAGGTGCGGGCCTACGATGTATGATACAAGTCATTTTACCAAGGGGAGGCGGCCAGGGTACAGACGCCGCTCATCGAACGGGGAGAACGACCCACACTAGGGCCTGATCCAACCCGTACCACTCTCTCCTCCTTGTCTCCTTCCGGATACCTGAACCCGATGTGAACGAGGTGGTTGCCTAGCGATCTTTGACATGCCACCCACTCCTTGAGAAGAGAATAGTGGAACCTTGGCATCGGACAGAGATTTCCATGTACCATCATTTTACGTTCTTTGAATTTTGCATCATTCCATGCACTTAAATAGAAAGATTTCTTTTGACCATCTGACTTTGATCATCCACTTTTTGCATCAGTTTAGATCATATGGGTGTGCACTTTTCCATTGACGCATAGATTAAGGATCTACTTCTCATCTTAGATTATAAGATGGGGAAAAATAAAATGAACAAAATGATTGAAGAACAGTTTACGAAATACAAAGAGTGATTTAAGGAAATGGAAATGAACATGAGTGAATCTATAAAATCAAAGTTTGGTATCATTGTGACCCTAATGCAAACAATGAATTCAATATCTGACACTATCCAGCTAATGGGCATAAGTATCAAAGACATAAAAAAATCAAATGGATTATGATATTTCTAAATTGAAAAATAATGTTGACCTATTGTCTAACCAAGTTAAACACCTACAAACATTGAAATGTGATAATGAGCATGAGGTAAAAGTTCAAAGCATATCTACACATAAACAGTCATTAGGTCTTAAGAAATCCATGCCTAAAGTGATACCTCGGAAATCAAGTTGGGCTGAGAAGAGACCTATACAATGTTTTTGGTGCGATCAGTTTGGCCATATGTTCTAGGCCTGCATAACATATTAAAATGCATGCAGACATAGACTAGTAAGTGAACATGAAAATAAAAATTGTAAATACCAAGATAGATCACCTTTGCATTTGAATGTAGGAAAAGGTCGGATGAAGGAATATTTTGAAGAGACCAAAACTAGATCAAAGTGAATTCAAAAGATGTGGAAACCAAAAAGACTTGAGAAGAGTAAATCTGATGAACAAACGAGTATACTGTCTAATATTGAGAGTCAAGAGAAACCTATTGAGGAAACTAGAAGTAGACAGGTAAAGGTTGAGAAACAAAATATTGAGCAGATCTTAAGAGAGCAAATAGAAATAGATCATAAAAGAGAATCTGATAGAGGAAATCGAGAGAAACTAAAGAAAGATTAGGATGTATATGTTTCATTTGATACAAAACTTTTGACTAATGAAGATCTATTTGATCAAGAGAAAATTAAAAAATTACAATCGTAATTGAGCTTTGATAAACGGATTGAACTAGAAAAGATTAAAGAAGGAATTGAAGAAGATATAAAATCTGATAAACTAGTTAACAAAGTAGAAAAATAATTGCATGATGATATTATTAAGCAAATTGAGATGAATGTAAATGCGACTTAAAAGTCTTCTAAGACTTTGTAAAAGAACAAGGGAAGTAGAAAACTAACTTTTCAAGACATATTTGCAACTATTGAAGGATGATTGAAGAAGAATCATAATGAAAATCTAGGAGAATGATCACGAGTTATTGGGTGAAGATGATTGATGATTCATGATGATAAATGAATGATCATGATTATTGATGATGGATGGTGATGCAAGATGATGATTGATGAATGATGATGGTTAATGATAATGATTATAACGATGATGGATGATTGATGATGGTTGATGATGATTGATGATGATTGAAGATTAATGAATGATGATGAGTGATGATTGGATGATTGATGATTGGATGATTGATGATTGATGATTGATGATGATAAATGAATGATGTTGATTATTGATGTTGATTATTGATGATTGATGATGGGATGATGATGTCGGATGATGATTGATGAATGATGATGGTTAATGATAATGATTATAAAGATGATGGATGATTGGTGATGGTTGATGATGATTGAAGATTAATGAATGATGATGATTGATGATGAATGATGATTGAATGATTGATGATTGATGAATGATGATGATGAATGATGATTGATGATGAAGATGATGGATGATGAAGATGATGGATGATGATTGATGATGATGAATGATTATAAATGATGATGATTGATGTTATTCGATGATGATGATGATGATAATTGATGAATGATGATAATGATGGATGATGATTGATTATGATGATGATGATGTTGGAGGAGATGAAGACACTCATGCTGATGCTGATGAAGAATGATCGATCATGAAGTTGAAGAAAAGCTCGATCAATCAATGATGAAGATGAACCAAAATGATCAAGTGAAACATTTCCAATTTGAAATCTATTTTCTTTTTGAAAGAGTATTTGCATTGCATTGTTTTGTGTGATAAAGATATGTATGAATTTAAGAAAATCGAGGAGGGACCATGATAGCAAACATTTATTATGGGTTTGCATGAAGCATGAACAACTAGAAATTATATGAATGGAATCAGTTAGTGGACTAGAGACTTTTGGGAGTGAGATCTTGGGAATGTGATGGCATGCTTAAACTGAGTACGTGGTATATGCTGATTGATTTGAACACTTAGTGAGTTGGATTCTTTGGGTCCTACTATTTGTTTCTTACGAGATCTTACCTCCATATGGATCATGATTCAGTGAAAAACCTTCATACTCAAGCCAGCTATATATGTGTGTGCATGTTGTTAGTGCGTTGTGATGGGCTAGTAGGCGGGTGGAACCACATTGGTCGGGTGATCAAGGCCACGAGCTGATGCTAGTTTTGTCATAGGCCTGACCTATCTGTTGTCATGCGCCGACATGGGTTGGCAGGTGGGTGGAGTCACAGTGTCGAGGTGATCAGAGCCACAAGCTAACATCGATTTCATGTATGGCTGATGTTGTGTATCTCATGCGCTGTGTCCAATCGGTAGATAGGTGGGATGAACTTGGCCAGGCAGACAAGTCCATGAGCCGCATCCGATTTCGATATAGGCCGATTTGTGAAAATAAAAATAAAAAGAAAAATGTTGAGCTGAGATGAAGTGAAAAATAAAAGAAAAGAAAAAGAAAGAGAAAAAGGAAAATAAAAAAGTAAAAGAAAAGAAAAGAGATCTAATGGAGAGTTGGACAGTAGGAGATAGATAGGGGAAACAAGGCATATTCTGCAAACTGAGTTAGTAGAGGCTTAGTATATGCTAGTACTTAGGATGAGTTGCTAGATCTAAACGAGTTCAACAAACATAAGATCTACGAAGCAAACGGTTTATTCACATGATTACTTGTCCGATTGGAGAAGCAGAAACATAGTATGACATTTGTAAAGCTTGCATCTACTTAATTTTCTAAAATTTGTACTAATCTTTATAAAGTTGCATGGAGTGCATGAGATCACGTTTTGATTCTTGAGAAGAAAAACATAAAAATTAAAAAGAGATTTCAAAAGAACCTTGATACCCTTCTATTGGATTTTTGCAGGTTGGCCCATTCGAATGATGTGCAGGTTTAGTGGGGGTGAATGTCGGGATGAAATCCCTCACGGAAGTGTGAATTGATTTTTTGATTATGGAGTGGTGTTTTAACTGAGAAAGGGATATAAATTATGCATGTTTTTTTTATTTAATTGGTTATGATATGCAAAATAGATTTGATCTTTGAAACCTTTTAAAAACACTTGAAAACTTGCGTTTTACCTCGAGAGAAACCCTAAACTTCGACCCTTAGATTTATCAATTACCCTAAGTTCTAACCCTTGAATTTGATTTAACTTTGTACATTAAGTGTGAAACCAAAAACCTTAGTCTAGGAAAAATAAAAAGAAAGTACAAAAATAGAAAGTTTAGTGAGAAGGTTAGAAGATTCTAGAAGGAAGACCTAGGGGGTGTTAAAAAGGACTTCCATCAAATCGCTTTTAATCTCGTTCGGGTTCTTGGGGATGGTTAGGGGTCTGACAGTGCAGAGGCCCTTTATGTAATTTTCCCAATTCAACTATTCAACTAAGCAGTAAATATATTTTCAAGGCAACAACTTCCACTACACAGTTACTATGTGTAGATTACGATTATCCGTACATAGTAACTTATCGTACGAGTTAACAATCATACAGGCGCACATATTTATTAATGTTGAGACAACGTTATTGTATTAACAATGAATTAGGGCAATTCAACAAGAACAGAATAATAGTACTCAAGATATCTGCAAGCGTGCACATGATCTTCTCGGCACAATCGCCTAGACAGAGTTTGGCGAAACCATCTCTCTCATGCCGAAGAACCACCGTAATGCCTTTTCATTAATGGGTAGAAAGTTACAACTATTCTCTATGCCTTTTTGGTGTGTGCGACTATGGAAATAAAGTTACATTATTCCCATCCGGCGGCCTAACACTGGCATGCACGGTGGACTCAAACCCACAAAGAAAAAGAAAACTAAGGCTCATCAACGATGCCTTGTATATACATAGTTCTAGCTAATTTAAATGTGCGGGTGATCTTTTGTTTTAGGGAATCCAACATAATCTTCAAAGTTTCTGGCTCTACCTATTGTGCGTCTGTTCTAACTGAACTGGCCGCAATAACTTGATATGCATCGGTCTACGTCTGCAAAAATGCTTCTTGTAAATAGAAGTCGTTAGCTATCACAGCATCTCTGCTGACCTTCATATCAGCAATTTGACCATCAACTCTTGATAATCTCTCTGCTTGAGCACCTAACTGCTTTTCTCTGCGTTCTAGCTCCTGAGCTTGATATTGGATGGTTTTATAATATGCATCGCTTTCTTTCATGATTCCTTCCATCTCCTTCTTTAACCCTAGATACTTAGCGATCTCCTTCGTAAACTCTTGATCTCTCTGAAACAATCTTTCAGTGACATTATGTAACTCGGCTTCTGCTTTAAGCACATTGGCGGCAAGTGATTGTGAAGCTTCTTCTAACACACTAAGGGTATCCCTTGTACGATGAAGCTCATTTCCTTAAGCAGTCATGGCATCTGTCTTATCGGTAAGTTCTTGCTTTAGAGTAATGATTTCAGTGTCACGCTGAGCAAGCAGATTATCCTTTTCCTTTAATTGAGTTTGAAGTCGTTGAAGTTGAACCTGCAGGGCATGGTTCTCTGCCTTGACCGCATTTGCTTCTTCCTGCAATGGAGCAATGTCGGCTTCCAACACGTCTACTTTGCCTTGCAATTCCTATCGGATATTCTTGGTTGCCAGCTTCATTTGAAGAGGTAATTGCTGAGAAAATTGGATCAGGAGGCGACTCATAGATTCCAATTCATTAAACATCAGAGTTGGAGGAGGAAGAGCAGGAAGTGGTTGGGATGAAGAGCCTGAGAACAGATGAGGGGAGGGTGATGGAGAGTAGTCCGGAGAAGAGGATGGAGGAGTGGGTGCGTCGGGAACAACGGGCTCAACGAGGTTAATTGGTGGAGGAAGGGGGATAAGGTTATTCGGCATCAAGAGTATTCCGGTCACATTCTTGTTTGTCCCCTCAGCCTTGTCGATCACGGCCTCAGCAATGGCAATCACTTCAGTGATGATTTCAGCAACGATCTTCTCCGCAGTTTCCTCATCCTCCTAATCAGAGTCCTCCTGGGAAGATACTTCTTCGAATTCAACATTGAGCGGAGAAGAAGGAACGGATGATTCAACATGAAGGGAAGTGGCAGTGTCATGGAAGACCTCAGTTTCGTGCCCAGTGTTGGATCCCTGCACCTGACTTCCAGAAGGGCTTACGCACCTGTGTTTTCAGCAAAGAAGTTGAAGCAGATCCACATCATCGTCATCCTCCTCCTCGAGCATTTGAGTAGATTCTTCATGTAACAAGAAGGGAGTGGTTGGAGGAGGTTGCGCGGCTTGGATCACAGGAAAGAGGAAGGTGAGAATATGGGGTAGCCGGGAACGAGGAAGATCACCCTTGGTGACTTGTTTGATAACCGCTACACATTCTCGGTGAATGCACCGAAAATAGAAGGAGGTGAAATTTAGAGACTCATGGGAAGCGGTATCTATCATCGAATAGAATGGGCGAGTAATACCATATGTTCATTTTTGTGAATTCACGGTGGCTACTAAAAACTGTAGAGCTGTATGCTCTGGTTCAGGTTTACACAAAATGGCATACTCATTAGATGAGTGCCGAGGGAACGATTCTTGCATGGTGGCCACGGAAAGGAGGGGACCATTCTCCAATCCTTCCTGAGGGACGCGGAAAGCGTCAGCAAACGTAGCTAAAGTAACAACAACATGAGATTGGAAATAAGCAATAGGCCAACATTGCTCTGTAGCACGTGTGGCGGCTATGGCAGAAATGAGCTACACATGGAATGGTTGACACTCCACTGAATGCCAAGGCAATTGAGCAAAAGCCAACAAACCAGTGGTGCGCAAATACTCACTCACTTATGGAGTGAGAACTGCACGGAAGGTTGCGACATTCGTGAGTGCTTCCATGGCGCACAAGTAAACACGAGAATACAAAATACATAGGGCACACAATCACACAAGCACAATAGCGATTATCAGTGGAAAGAATACGGTTAAATAAGAGCACGGACAACATTAGGCGGTAAAAACCCTAATCATCGTGCAGTATTGGCGAGCAATCCTTTATGATTACGGCATGCATGCATGTTCAGAAACAGTAACACCGGGCGCCGATTAATCATAGTTAGATACCAAAACGAGGAGATTACGGTCAGTGGTCAACCAAAATATAGGGATAAAAAGAAAAACAAGTGACACGCAAACAAGACTAAGTACACGTTGTCATGGACAATGAAACCATCTAAACCTTAGATTCCATGTCAATTTCTATATCTCATGATTGGCTTAGAGTTTGGAGAAACTAATGCTTCCATTGGGTTCGAAACGTGCCAAAACCCCAAAATCAACTGTCTATTTATTGAATTTTGACACCCGGAGGTCCTGATTCAAGTTGATGACATCATGATGACATCATCAAGTCACAACCGCCCTTGAAAACCTATATAAGGAGGGATTGGCCACATTCATAATCAATCTTGCCAATACCAGTCTTGGGAGCTCAAGGAGTTGTGACCGCCAAGTAAGTACTTTCAAGTTCCAGTTCAAGTTCTAGTCTCGTTCCTTGTCCTAGTCCTGTCTAGTCTTGTATTCTAGACATCCTGTCTTGTCCTCTTGTAATCTTGTAGTACGAGATCTTTTCAAGTTCTTTCTTGTATTCAGTTCATCTCCTAGAAGGGAGTTCTTGTAATCCAGAGATCTTGTTCCATACTTGCGATCCCTGGTTGTGGGATCTCCTGTATCATCACTAGCTGAGTTTTCTATACCTATAGTCCCGGGTTGTGGGACTCCTTGTATCAGCTACGTCTTCTTGTATTATTTTCCCTACGTGGGTGTTCTCGTAATCATAAGTGTATTTCCAAAATCTTGTCTATTGTAGTCGGAGAGCACAATCTAGTGCTCCCCTTACACACGTCATCGGGTATCAGACGGCTGGTGATATGGGCGCAGCTTAGAACCATTTATCACTTTTGGAAGGAGAACACCTGTTAAGGTTGCCAACCAAAAAGTTGCTGGTCTTACTTGCTCAGCAATCCGGTATGGACCGAACCATCATAATTTAAATTTTTCGGCAGCACGATTAGTTTCAGCATTATAGAATAAAACAAGTTGATCAACCGTAAAGACATAAGTTTTTAGGAAGCGGTCATGAGTACGGGCATGACGAAGCTGAACTTCTTGAATAATCAAGAAAGTTTCCCAGCGGTGTTCATCCAATGAGCGAAGCGCATCCAACGAAAATGGCAACGATTCTTGCGGCAGCAATTTCTGAGATAATGCAACACACAAACTTGCTACCACTACTTCCATTGGTGCAATAGCTTCGAGGCCATAAGCGAGTTTAAACGGAGTCATTCTGGTAGCCACTTTGTACGTGGTCCGATAAGCCCACAAAACTGCAGGTAAGAGCTGGTCCCAACGTTCGGGACATTCCATGATCAATTTGCGAAGCTTATTCAATAGATTCTTATTGGTACTTTCAGCCAGACCATTAGTACGTGGATAGTACGGTGAGCTGAATTTATGCATAATCTGAAAAGTTTGAGTCAGCAGTTACATTAAGTTGTTGGCAAAATGTGTTCCTTGGTCCATCACGAGCTCTAGAGGTAATCCATAACGTGAGAAGACATCCTTCATCAAACATTTTTCCACCGAAACAATTGTGGAAGACTGTAAAGCCCAAGCTTCAGCCCACCTAGTGGCATAATCTCTACAAGTCAATATGTATCGATTGTTGGTGAGGGTCGCTGGTGGTGTTATTGGACCAATAAAATCTAGACCCCACTTGTGAAAGGGTTCCAAAGGTAAGATAGGTTGAAGGGGAAAGAAGTGTTGCTGCAAGGGCTGTCCAGAGTGTTGACAGACATCACACTGCTGCACAAAGTGAACCACATCTCTGTACATTGTAGCCACCATAGCCCACTGTGCAGAATTTTCCTGTGAGTAAGATCAGCTGCAAAGTGTCCTCCAGAGGGTAATGAATGAGCCATAGCAATAACGGATTCCGCTTCATGTGGAGGAATGCATCGAAGGAAAACACCAGTATGATCTAAGTAATACAGTTGACCCACAATCAACCAGAATCGTCGACTGTAGACCGCAATTTTCTGGCGCAGAGTAGTGGGAGTATTAGGAGGGAGACAACCGTCAGAGAGGAAATTCAGTAACGTATCATAGTATATAGTAGTAACAAGAGGTTCTGCAGAGTCTTCAGAAGTTGTCTCAGCAATGTAAATGGCCGGTGTAGTGTCATCAACCCCTATCGGAGAATCACCGGAATCCAGGTGAGATAAAAAATCTGCCAAGGCATGTGTTGTGCCGGGTTGATGAATAACTTCATAATTCAACTCCTGTAATAGTAAAATGCATCTGGCCAATCTACCACCTAAATGCTGCTGCCAAACCAAGTACACCACTGCAGCATGATCCACGTGGAAAGTAAATTTACGGCCCAGCAAGTAATGCCGGAACTTCTTCACGAAGTAAACCAATCCAAGACATTCTCGTTCTATCACAGAGTAATTTTTCTTTGCAGGAGCTAATCGGCGGCTCACATAATACACAAGACGAAACCATTTATCAATTTGTTGCATGAGGACACTACCAATTGCAATATCACACGTCCACGAAGACATGAAACTGTCTTTCCCAATCAGGTGGTTGCAGGATCGGGGCCTGCATCAATAAGACCTTCAACCGATCAAATGCACTTTGGCACTCCTGAGTCCATTCATACTTCCGCGGAGCGCTGGTCATAAGTTGATTAAGTGGTGTCGCTAAATGAGCTAACCACCGTAAATTGCTGCCATGCCAACAAATTTGGCCAAGAAAGCGCCTAACATCTTTCGTCATCTTTGGGACTGGTGCCTCCAACACGACTGCCACTTTATCCGGATCTACCTGTATTCCTTGCTTAGAAATGATATGACCAAGCAGTTTGCCACAGAAGACGACAAAAACTGATTTGGTAGATTCAAACATAATCAGTACTCTCGGCACTTTTCAAAGCAGCACCGTAAATGGTACAGGTGCGCCGAAGTGGCTCCAAATAAGGAAAAATCATCCAAATATACTTACATAAACGTGGTCAAGTAGGGTGAAAAGACTTCCTGCATACATCTTTGAAATGTACTCGGGGCATTCCGTAAACTGAACCACATTACGGTGCAAGCATAGACACCCGAGTTCGTGATAAAAGCTATCTTTGGTATGTCCTTTTCGGCCATCCTCACTCGATTATATCCATTGTAGCCATCCAGGAAAGAATACATTTCGTGTCATGCTACCCTGTCGAGCATCGTGTCCAGAAAAGGGAGAGGGAACGGATTGGGTACGGTGGCTGCATTGAGTTTTCGGTAGTCGACACAGATACGCAACTGTTTATTTTTCTTCGGGACGATGACTATTGGAGATATCCACTTTGCATGCTCAATTGGCACAATAAATCCCACCTTCAATAAATGATCAAGTTCAGCCTTCACCTGCACCGTATAATTAGAATTCTGCTTATAAGTAGGTTGTTTGATAGGCCTCGCATCAGGTTTGAGTACCACTCTATGTTGATAAATGCGTGGGTCAAGGCCCTTCATGTCTCGGTAGTCCCAAGCGAAAACATCTGAGAATTCACGAAGAAGTTGTACCAAATCATCTTGGATTTTCTCTGCTAATCTTGCTTTAATTTTGACAGGCCTTGGGTTGACCATGTCTCCCAAGTTGTACGTTACCAATTGATCTTCCGGTACGTAGAATTGTTGGGGCTTTACCAAATCAACTGCTTGCTGGAACAGCTGTTGTAAAGGCACTACATCCATAGTTATATCATCATCTGCTTCTACTTCTCTGGTAATTGGTACGACCGTACAAGCTGTCGGACTCCAGTTATCTGCTACCGCTTGTAAATCGACAGTACCTAATGGAATAAGGTCCTTATTGGTTTGAAGAAAAGCCTCCTCCTCATCATCCCATAGCCCATCCAACATATGGACTGGCTCTGCTACATATGGCCGTGCATGTAAATCACAAGGTTGCATAGCATCCAGTGCAACTACATATTTCAAGTGATTATCGTTGAAAATTAACTCTTGAGCTGACCAATCTTGTACAACTTCGGCTTGCTTTAACCATGGTCGTCCAAAGAGTAATTTGTAGTCAAGGCTGGCTTCTGGTAAGTCTAGGACTACAAAAAATCATTTGAAATATGGTTCACTGCAAGGTAATAGGAATATTACGTACTAGTCCCACCCAATGGACTCGGGATTCGTCTTCCATTCGCACAAAAAATTATACGTGTTCAATTTGGGTCCAACCCAATTTCTTGCAGAGTGCGGCTATTGCAATATTCACACCAGACCTGCCATCAATTAAAACTTGGTTAATCTTCTGGTTTTTATATCAGATGGTAATCAGTGGGACTGAATGATCCACTATAGAATCCATCTCCGGTTGTACGGTCGCAGTCGCCGGAGTACATGAAGATCCAGGACTAATCTGCTGTTGAAATTGCTGCCTTACACCCGGAACTAAGGCAAGCAAGTGTCCCAAAGGGAGTGTAATTGAAGCCTTAGATAGGACGTCCCATACCTGATCTGGTTGGACTGTGGTTATCACCGATTCTGGTGGTGATTCTAATGTTGTTGGGGCATAATTCTGTTCATTCGAACTTGCTTGTGGCAGAGGGACTTGTGTTACCAGAATGGGATCAGGAAACACAGTCCACTCCTTAGTTGTCCATTGACTAGCCTTTGCAAACATCCGCTACTGCTCACGAATTCCAGGCTCGAAAACCTCAGCTGCTAGTTTCAACTATTTACCTAATCTTGTCTGAACTACGGCTGCTTGTGACTTAATTGGGGAAATATAGACCATGTTAGTCATCGGATTTTGTCGTTCCTTCTTCCTTTTGTCGTACTCTGCTGCTTCCTTGCAAAATCTATGGATATGGTCAACCTGGCCACAAAAATGGCACTGAGGGGGTGGGAGAGAAGTGCCTTTCGCCAATGTACCTGCCTCCCATCGATTTTGATTAAAGTTGTTACTTCGCGGTCCTTGATAGTTCCTATATCCCTGCTGCTGGTTGGGTCGCAATTGCAGGGGCACGTAATGGGTGGCTAGCTGACCTAGTTCCTGTATTATAGCATTTACAGGCGCTCTACCCTACACCTTTGCATTATATGCACATGTTTCTGTCGAGTGTCCTGTTGTGTTACAGATGGCATAATACATCTGGTTAAGGGCACATGTAGAACTGGTGTGACCTGGGTTCTTGCACTTAGTACAATACACCTATTTGGACGGATCATCAGCTATGTTCTTACTTGCTTTCAGCCATTCTAGGTCCTCCGTGAAACCTCCAACTTTGTGCTCCATTTGTAACGTCATCACAATTATAGCGTCCAATGTCATTCCGCCCACACAGCGAATGATCATGATTTGTCTTAACTATGAATTCAGTCCGTTAATGAACCATTGTGTTATGACATCATCTGGTAGATTGGCATGTGCCGGAGGCGGCTGCCGCAAGTGGGTTCTAAACAATGTCGCATACTCCTAAACACTCTGGTGTGGTCTCTGTCGATTGTTCTGCAAATAGTCAAAGATTTCTCCAGGGTTCTCCTTCAACCAAAACCTCTGTAAGAACGCGTCTCTCACATCATCATAGTTATCGAAATGATTAATATCATATTCAGTCAACCACCCTGCTGCTTCATTAACCAATGTGGTCTGAAATACAATGGCCTTGTACACTGGATTCAACACTACATAATTGATCTTGAATTTGCGAACATGTGCGTCGGGATAATCTCCCAGAAATCCACCGAATTTTGTATATGTCACTGCAGTTGGAATCGATCGAAGTGGAATGATTGGCTATGGCGGTTGCTATTGCTGCTGTTGAAACTACGGTTGCGGCTATGGGGGTGTTTGCTGCTGTGACTGTGAACCACTCATGGTGCTATTGTAGATAGTATTGTTGTTATCTGTATGTTGAGGGGGTGTCTCTGGTCCTTCGGAATCTGTCTTATCAGCCTGCTCACTTTCTGGTTCAAAAATGTCGTTGAATCTCTTACTTAACTCCAAATCAAATAGCATGTCCTTAGCTTTGGTATCGAAATTAGGTAGGCTTGCCCCAAACAATGGTGAGCGTAATAAGGGTCAACCAGGCAGCACCGCACTATCCCCGAAAAATTTCAAATTCCCACCAAATGGTAATGAACTTCCACTGGAACTTGTCGAACTTTCACCGCAACAGGTTACTCTTTCACCGTAAACAATCTCACTTGGTAACACAACTTTATCACCGGAAAAGGTCAAATTCTAACCAGATAGTGTCAGACTAACTCCGCACTATGTCTCTGTACAACCAGACGTCATTGTACCTTCTCTAGGAAGTACAAGATTCACACCAGAATTCACCGGAATCTCATCATGGTCATCGAACTAGCACCGGAATCACTACTGACTGGCTCTGATCCTTCTACAACTGGGCTTAATTGGCCTGCACTTCTACCACCCAAGGGTGTTCCTAATAAATTTGGAACTGCGCAAGGATGTTGATCTCTCCTATACTTCGGATAGGACTCACCGGAACAAGTAACCGGCATATATCACTTCTTCAACTAACGGGTACTATTCTCCACTGCTTGCCTTGCGTACTGCTCTTCCCTTATGATTATTCCATCTTCCCACACATGGCGCTAGTGTTAAAAAGGAATTCCATCAAGTCGCTTTTAATCTCATTCGGGTTCTTGGGGATGGTTAGGGGTCTGACAGTGCAGAGGCCCTTTATGTAATTTTCCCAATTCAACTATTCAACTAAGCAGTAAATATATTTTCAAGGCAACAACTTCCACTACACAGTTACTATGTGTAGATTATGATTATCCGTACACACTAACTTATCGCGTGAGTTAACAATCATACAGGCACACAGACTTATTAATGTTGAGACAACGTTACTGTATTAACAATGAATTACGACAATTCAACAAGAACAGAACAATAGTACTCAAGATATCTGCAAGTGTGCACACGATCTTCTTGGCACAGTCACCCAGACAGAGTCTAGCGAATCCGTCTCTCCCATGCGGAAGAACCACCGTAATGCCTTTTCATTAATGGGTGAAACGTTACAACTATTCGCTACGCCTTTTTGGTGCGTGGGACTATGGAAATAAAATTACATTATTCCCATCTGGCAGCCTAACAGGGGGCCTATACATATGTGCCCAAATCTCTTTTGCTTCTCGTGGATCTTCCTTGTGGATCATCTTTCTAGGTATGCTCCTTGTCTATTTCTATTTATTCATGTTTACCTTCTTACTCATGCTTTGCAGAAGTGCATTTACAGAGATTCCCTCAGATGACCCACCTAGCTCTAAGGTCATGTATAAGTTTAAGAGCACAAACGGGATATATGAATCAAAAGGAAAGAAAGACGAGGAAAGAAGGAGGTGAAGAAAGAAGAGAAGAGGGGAAAAAGAAGGGGAAGAAAAGGAAAAAAGAAGGAGGGAAGAAAGAAAATAAAGAAAAAGAGAAAAGAAAGAAAGAAGAAGGGCAAGAAGAGAATAAAGGAGGGGAGAAGAAAAGAAAGAAAGATGGAGAAAGGAGAGAAAGAAGAGAAAAGGGGAAGAAAAGAAAGGAAGAAGAAGGGAAGAAAGAAGAAATAGAAGAGGAGAAGAAAAAGAGGAAAGAAAGGAGGGTAGAAGAGAAAGGAGGGTAGAAGAGAAAGGAGGGTAAAAGAGATAGAGAAGAAAGAAGGAAGAAAAGAAGGAGGAAAGAAAGGAGAAAAGAAGAAAAAGGAGGAAGGAGAGAAGAGAAGAGGTGTTTGTGTGTAGAGATCATGCATATGTTTTTTTCTCCATATGTCTATGTGTATGTCATTCAAATAAGTTTAGTGTGTTTTTTTTATCATAAGTACTGATCATTTTAAACCCCCCATTGATCTTTTTTGTGGATCTTTCCTCCAAGTGCAGGTTTCGCATGATTTGAAGAGGATTAAATGAAGTAAAGAAAAGTTTTTGAAGGCCGAAGTGAAGCATGCCCCTCGGGATTTTCCTTGTGGATCTTTTATCTAGGTGATTTCATGATTTGAAGAAGGATTTAGAAGACTCAAAGCCAAGCATTACCTCCCCATGGATCTTTTCTGTGGATCACCTCTCTAGGTTTCTCATGATTTGAAGAATATTACATGAAGTAAAGAAATGTTTTTGAAGACCCAAAGCGAAGCATTATGTTCCCATGGATCTTTTCTATGGATCACCTCTCCAAGTTTCTCATGATTTGAAGAGTATTATATGAAGTGAAGTTCCGGATTTTGAAGACCGAAGCAAAGCATTATCCCCTCCCCCCCCCGTGGACCTTCTCTATGGATCTTCTTTCCAGGTTACTGCGGTTTTATGAAGTAAAGAGATTAATTTAAAGTAAAGCTTGGACCCGAAGTTTATGAAGTTTGAAGACTCAATTCAAAGTGAAGTTCTTGCCACAAAGACCAAAGATTTTGTTGCTTAAATACAATAATGAGGATTGAATAGCAAAAGTGAGGGTTAAACCCTTGGTAGCTTTGCAAAGTGTTCCCTTAAATAGGTTAGAGCTTCAAGAGATGGAGCTTCTTATCCACTAGAAATATGCCCAAAAGAAATAATGAGTTGCATACTTAGCAGAGAATACACTCATCACATGCAAAGAAAAAAGTGGTGAAACTTGGATCAACTTGTCAAGTGCTTATGTGAAGTATTCAGAAAATATTGCACATAAGAGCATTTTATCACTACAACAGATCGAGGGAGTACCGACGGTCAATATACCGACGGTCAGCTATCGGCGTCGGTATGACCCTTGGTTGATTTGGGAAAGCCACTTTGCCTCGGAAAGGCAGTGTCGGTATATGCGTCGGTATAAGCGTCGGTATAATTGTCGGTAATTCGCTGGAATTACCGACGCTTATACCGATGCTCATACTGACGCTCTCTTTTTAACCGGGCCCGAAACCAAAATTTATCATTCTGAGTGTTTTGAATCCAGCTATTCTCTTGTCAAGTTTGCGCGCGCCAACAACAGATCTCTGTTTGTCACCCTTTCTCTCTCTCTCTCTCCCTCCCTCTTTCTCACTCTCTATCTCTCTCTCCCTCCCTCTCTCTCACTCTCTCTCCCTCTCTCTTCCTCCCTCTCTCTCCCTCCCTCTCTCTCTCTAAACAGACCTCTGACTTTGTAGATATGAAGTTTTGGTAAGTAGATCGCACATATTGTAGCACTCTTTTTTGTTTCTCTATGTTTTTGCTTTACTAATATGTTCTCTGTTTGGTTTTGCAAGAGATTTTGGGATGAAATCTTTGGAAATTCGACAAAGAAGAACCTCAAGTGGGTTTTGACGACCTTGATTCAAACAATTCTCTCTCCCTCTCTCTCTAAGCACACCTCTATTTTTATAGATCTGAAGCTTTGGTAAGTAGATCACACATATTGTAACACTCTTTTTTCTTTATTTATGTTTTTGCTTTTCTAATATCTTCTCTTTAGTTTTGCAAAAGATTTTTGGGATCAAATCTTTGGAAATTTGACGAAGGAGAACTTCAAGTGATTTTGACAACCTTGATTCAAAAATTACATCAATAAAGTGAGATATATATCAATCTTTTTCTTTCTTTATGTTTTTTCTTTTCTAATGTCTTCTCTCTTTAGTTTTGTTTTCTACTGAGAGAGAGAGAGGGAGAGATATATACATATACATACACGTACACATACACAATGCATATGCATACACACATACACAATGCATATGCATATACACATACACAATGCATATGCATACATATACATGCATGCATATATATGTATACACATACATGCATATGCATACATGAATGCATATGCATACAATCATGCATATGCATACATGCATGCATATGCATACATGCATGCATATGCATACATGCATGCATATGCATACATGAATATTCATACACATACACATACACATACATGAATATGCATACACATACACATACATGAATATGCATACACATACACATGCATGCATATGCATGCATGAATGCATATGCATACATGCATGCATATATATGTATACACATACATGCATATGCATATATACAAGCATGCATATGCATACATGTATGCATATGCATACATGCATGCATATGCATACATGAATGCATATGCATACATGAATGCATATATATGTATATACATATATGCACATGCTTACATGCATGCATATATATGTATACACATTATTGCATATGCATATATACAAGCATGCATATGCATACATGCATGCATATGCATACATGAATGCATATATATGTATACATGAATGCATGTATACACATGAATGGATGCATATGCATACATGCATGCATATGCATACATGCATGCATATGCATACATGAATGCATATGCATACATGAATGCATATGCATACATGAATGTATATATATGCATACATGAATGCATGTATACATATGCATACATGCATGCATATGCATACAATCATGCATATGCATACAATCATGCATATGCATACAATCATGCATCAAGCATATGCATACATGAATGCATGTATACATATGCATACATGCATGCATATGCATACATGCATGCATATGCATACATGCATGCATATGCATACAATCATGCATATGCATACAATTATGCATCAAGCATATGCATACATGAATGCATGTATACTTATTATTTATTATTTATTATTTATCATTTTTTATCGATTTTTTTAAATTTTATTTCTATTTTTATATATTTATATTTTTTATTATTTATTTGTTTCTTTTCTAATTTAATATTATATTTTTTATTAGTTATTATTTATTATTTATTATTTATTATTTATTATTTAGTTTCTTATAATTTAATTTCTATTATTTATTTATTTATTTTTTTTGTGTGTGTGTTCGTGTTCATGTGAATGCATGTATACATATGCATACATGAATGCATGTATACATATGCATACATGCATGCATATGCATACAAGCATATGCATACATGAATGCATGTATACATATGCATACAAGCATATACATACTGAATGCACATGCATGCATATGCATACATGAATGCATATGCATACATGAATGCATATGCATACATGCATGCATATGCATACATGCATGCATATGCATACTGAATGTATATACATGAGTGCATATACATAAAAGCATACATATGCATACATGCATACATGAATGCATATGCATACAAGCATGCATATGCATACATAAATGCATATGCATACATGAATGCATGTATACATATGCATACATGAATGCATGTATACATATGCATACATGCAGGCATATGCATACAAGCATATGCATACAAACATATGCATACATGCATGCATATGCATACATGCATGCATATGCATACAAGCATATGCATACATGAATGCATGTATACATATGTATACATGCATGCATATGCATACAAGCATGTGCATACATGAATGCATGTATACATATGCATACAAGAATGCATGTATGCATATGCATACATGCATGCATATGCATACATGCATGCATGTGCATACATGAATGCATCTGCATACAAGCATGCATATGCATACAAGCATGCATATGCATACAAGCATGCATATGCATACAAGCATGCATATGCATACATGCATGCATATGCATACATGCATGCATATGCATACATGAATGCATGTATACATATGCATACATACATGCATATGCATACATGAATGCATGTATACATATGCATACATGCATGCATATGCATACAAGCATATGCATACATGAATGCATATGCATATGCATATGCATACAAGCATGCATATGCATACATGAATGCATATATATGTATACACATACATGCATGCATATGCATACAAGCATATGCATACATGAATGCATATGCATACAAGCATGTATATGCATACATGCATGAATGCATACATGAATGCATATGCATATGCATATATGAATGCATATGCATACATGCATATGCATACATGAATGCATATGCATGCATGCATACATGAATGCATATGCATGCATGCATACATGAATGCATATGCATGCATACATGAATGCATATGCATGCATACATGAATGCATATGCATGCATACATGAATGCATATGCATGCATACATGAATGCATATGCATGCATACATGTATGCATATATCACTCTTTTATCTTTCTTTATAGTTTTGTTTTCTAATATCTTCTCTCTTTATTTTTGTTTTCGAGTGAGAGAGAGAGAGAGATTGCATATGAATACAAGAATGCACATGCATACAAGAATGCATATGCATACAAGAATGCATATGCATACAAGAATGCATATGCATACAAAAATGCATATGCATACAAGAATCCATATGCATACATGAATGCATATGCATACATACATGCATACATACAAGCATGCATATGCATACATGCATTCATATGCATGCATGCATGCATATGCATACAAGAATGCATATGCATACATGCATGCCTATGGATACATGCATGCATATGCATACATGCATGCATATGTATACATGCATGCATATGCATACATGAATAGATATGCATACAAGCATGCATATGCATACAAGCATGCATATGGATAGAAGCATGCATATGCATAGAAGAATGCATATGCATACAAGCATGCATATGCATAGAAGCATGCATATGCATACAAGCATGCATATGCATAGAAGCATGCATATGCATACAAGAATGCATATGCATACATGAATGCATATGCATATACATACATGCATGCATATGCATACAAGCAAGCATATGCATACATGAATGCATATGCATATTTATACATGAATGCATATGTATACAAGCTTAAGCATGCATATAGATAGATAGATAGATAGATAGATAGATAGATAGATAAAATGCATATGCATACATGAGAACTTACGCATACATGCATGCATATACACGTATACACACACTCAATCGGATTATCACTTTATGCATGATTTCTTGGCTACTTGTAATATTATACGTGAAAACGTTCGTACTAAAGAAAACACGTATACACACACTCAATCGGATTATCACTTTATGCATGATTTCTTGGCTACTTGTAATATTATACGTGAAAACGTTCGTACTAAAGAAAATATAGAATATACTTTGAGGATTACTCGTTTCGTGCTTTTGTAGACTTTCGTATACATTGAATAGAATATACTTTGACGACCACTCGTTTCCTACTTTTGTAGAGTTCCTTATACATTGTACATTGTGTTGCATGCCCATTGTGTGGGAGACGTCAACCGTCAACCGTAGACGTAGATATATTTTCTCACTCCCTATTTTTCTTTCAATTTTCATAGTTTTCATATTACTGTTCAATGGGATATCGTTATTTCCATCTGAAATTGCAAATCCATTGTGAACATATTTATCAGTAAAGCATAGTGAGAATAACAGCCATAATATCTTCGGAACATCCATTGTAAAGCCTATGTAGAGATGGAGGCAAAGCTCTATGATATGTACTTTGCAATTTTGTAGAGATGGAGATCGTAGAACACGCTTTGCAAGGAGGCATATCACGTAATATTAGCAGGAGATGGTTGAACCAAACCTTAAGAAGGAGGATTCGAAAGTTATTCTCAACCATGGCTTTTGGGGAAAGTCGTTAACCCATCACACTCCTAATTGGAAGTGAGTTAAATTCTCAACATTGGTATTATAGTCTAGTTGAGGAACTTGGGCGAGATAGATGTAAGAGGCCTCATTCATGGGCACTTGGAAAGCGCTTGAGGGTAGGTGATTTTGAAACTGACCAAGATGGAAGGCACATGGGCATTTGGGCACCAATGGAGGGTTGGATAGGTCCAAAATAAGTCCATGTGTTGGAATTCGAGGTTAGTAGAGGCAATACAGTTTGAAAGAAGACCCAAGCTAGATGGAAGGGTCCACAAGTGAGCATTGCTAATAGTACTCAATCTAAGGGGGAAGGAATGTCACATAATCCTAGTATGAGATTTTTGAACCATGCGTGGTGAGATTAGGAAGTGATCTTCAACCATGGCTTTTGGGGCAAATGGTTAGCCGATCATACTCCTAACTGGGAGGTAATGAGTCTAACTCCCAACAAAGACCTTTTCGAAGGATCATCTCATAATTGTTTCCACACGGGAAAATGGATCCCTTTCCCCTTGCATATACCTCAAAGATGATAATATTGTGGTAAATGCTCAATGAAGCAAATGACATAAACTTCATACATATTTTTTTTACGGTAACTCGAAGAGATGAGCAGTTCGCTCCCGGACATTACCTCCTATAATCACTATCGTGAGCTTCTTCCATGTTCCTTGTCGACGCAAGGTCCTTCGACTGCCATGGCTCCTAGTACGCGTCGATCTATTGCCCATAACCTCTGTGCGTATTCGACCCATTGCCCATAATGATCTTGGCAACGACCCATCCACAGTCTCTCAATGCACCGAAACTAAACTTTGAAAAGCAACGCACACAAAAGAAGGCATCGCGAGGCGTGAAAAGAGCACTGCACCTATTTGCGTCCTCGAGACAATGTACAGAACGGGTAAGGCGAGCATGCATAAGCAAAAAGTAGCCGAAAGCAGTACTCAACCGTCCGTTCAATTCACTATCCGCTATCATGCGAGCATGCAAATGCAAAAAGCAGCCGGAAAAAGCAGTCAACCACATGTTTAATTCGCCATCCGCTATGAAAAGCCCGTACATTCCGTGTCTTATACCCACGCACTGCGTGTCCATCACTACCAAACAACCAATTTTTCTCATTTGCACAAATAAAAAGAAAACTCTAGTTCATTGTTGGTGGTTTCTTAGACAAGAAGGAGTTTGAGGGTTTGTAGGAGAAAAGGGAAAGAAACAAGAAGAGAAAATACACCTGGAAGCTT
The DNA here is from genome assembly GCA_020310875.1 of Ceratopteris richardii. Classification (NCBI taxonomy): domain Eukaryota; kingdom Viridiplantae; phylum Streptophyta; class Polypodiopsida; order Polypodiales; family Pteridaceae; genus Ceratopteris; species Ceratopteris richardii. Next base: position 8,696,947 of record CM035417.1, on the reverse strand, counting down.
CTGCCGATTGATTACAGTAAGACAATTACAAGGTTTGAAGTACAAGACAAGCCAATACCTCTGTGCACAATCCCACAGAGTGCCCAATTACAAAATACCAAATATCCCAAAGTCTTCTTGCCGTTGGCCTCCTCTGCACCAGACCTCCACCTGCTTCAAGCTTATCCTTGTGCACACCTTGCACCAAGCTTCCACAAAGGGGGAGGAGTGAATACCTTCTGTCGGCACGCGCCCACTGCAATGGGACCTTGAGATACTTGGGGGACTAGCTTAGCACTCTCTGCACAATCCCTTAGGCACTCCCTATACACTCCTTCACTTCCACTTCTCTGCGTCGTCGCACTGGTGACTCTTGCACTTCTCTCTCTTGCTCCCTTAGGCTATCTCTCTTGCTTACTCTAAGATTGGTCCAAGAATGGCCCTTTGCCTTGATTTAAGTGTGTCGATCACGTACGCTCCTAACTGCAATGGTATCTTGGTCCTCACTTTGATGTCCCAAGATTGTCCTCACCAGTGGCAGCCAACGACTCACTGTTTTGTCCTGTAGTGACTTTAGACTAAAACCAAAGCTTTTAATGGGGGGGGCATTCTTTCACCTGTGCGTACACTTTGTCGCTTCACATACCTTCATGTTCCCTTTTAAGTCTTCACTTTTGCACATAAGAGGGGGTTCACCTGAACCTTCCAAAACACTTTAAAACACACTTTGAACCTTAGGGAAATTAGAGAAAATACCTCTGCAACCTGCAACCCATTTTCTCCAATTCACCCTTTGTGGACAGTTCATTGTGCACTACCTGTGCACTTTGACACCTGCACTTACGCACTTTGACTTTGCACTTGTTGACTTTGACCTTGACCTTTGTTGACTTTGACCAATTGACTTTGACCAGTTGACTTTGACTGTAGTTGACTTTGACCAACATGACTTTTATGGGCTCAACCTTCATGATGTGAATATATGTTCTTTATTTTTTGTCAAAAACATTTTAAACTGATAAAACAGGAAAATGATACAAGAGAATTACAAAGTGTTGTTCAAACAAGAAAATGATACAAGAGAATTACAAGAGAAAATGATAGATCCCATTCAAAGTGTCTAGGTTTACCACAATTCCAACATCCTTTACTATCATTAGCTGAATCATTCCTTGGAAAATTTCTATGGTCTCTTTAGCTCCCCCTCCCTCGAAACTGTCCTCTACCTCCTACATCATTCAATGGTTATTGTTTCTTCTTCCATTTCTGAAACCTCTACCTCTTCCTCTTCCTCCATGAGAGTAGAATACCTACTCAGAACTAGGTTTTTCTCCGGATTTTGAGTTCTCATCAGATTCTTTTCTTCAAGTCAACATGGACACCGAATCAATAACACTCAAAATGTTTTCCCTAGTCTATATAGAAGTTTTGAACTGCTTATATGCAGCTCCTAAAGCACGAAGGCACACTTCCATATAGTCAATATGGACACCGCATCAACAAAACTCAAAAGATTTCCCCTAGTCTATATAGAAGTTTTGAAGTGCGTATATGCAGCTCCTAAACTACGAAGGCACACTTCCACCTTATCATCATCATCATCTACATTCATGCTAATAGATCCAAGTGACTCACATATGCTTTTGATTTTCAGGGTGTAGTCACTTACCGACATGCCCTTCTTGTCCAATGTATCTAGCTCGTTCTTGAGTTGCAATTTTCATGCGTTTGTATATGTCTCATACAGTGTGACCAAGCTATTCCAAACCTCTTTTGGAGTCTTGGCATCTTGTATGTGCCCAATCATGTTATCTTGTATGCTAACAAATAGAAAATACATTACCTTTTGTGTTCCTTGATTCCATTCCTCATATGCTCTTAACTGGTGGGCAATTAGATTCCTCTTTGGTAAGTGTGGAGTTTTTTTGTTCTCTCCTTCAATGTACTTGCACTAGCCTTTTCCCACCAGGAAATTTGTCATTCTGAATCTCTAGGCATGGAAATTGTTCTTGTGTAGCTTATCGATCATAAGTTGACTCATTCCATCTATGTTTGCCATTTTTCAACAATTAACAACACTGCAAAAACACTGCAAGCAGTACTTCTGCTTGAAGACTACCGCACTATGATGTGATAGTATGATCTAAAAAAAACACAGTTTTCGTGTATCAACAGTACATGAAATCGCTTGAAATTTTGGATCCAGAATATATGACTGTTGTCACACATGATGCAAGTTATAGTTTTGCAAATTGACCTAGTTTTTCTATGGGCCCCACCTTGCTGGCTCGAAACAGAGGTTGAAATGGCCAATTTTTGCCAATTTTCAAGATGGCCTCCTACCTTCATACCAATTTTCATAGCAATCTGAGGTTTTTTGTGAATCACGTTTTCTCCATGCCTTCTCACTTACTCTTCACTTTCGGCCTTATCCACAAGCTCTCTATAGCCACATTGGCTCTGATCCTATGCCATGAGGAAGGAGATAAAGAAGAGAGCTCACACACACACACTCACAATCAAAGAGGAGCATGCACACACAGATTGAAGCAAGGAAGATTGATCTTCTTCTTCTTCTTCTTCTATTAAATAAAAGGAATGTACAAGAATGATCTAAAACAACAATACAACAAGTGCAATATATAAAAGAAAGTACATAAGGAAAATCTTAATGTCCGCAAATGAGTGAGCTAGCAAGAGACAAATGTTCCCTCACTCTCCATAGATAAATCCAGTAAAGTTCAATGAAGTATCCCTCACATATATTGGTGTGACCACTATACATGTCAGACAAATGAAAAAATGATACATGTCATCGTGGATCATCACATGTTGAGCTTTATATCTCAAAAGAATATAATCTTGAAGCAAATGGAAAGATAGAAAGAGGTCATTCATTGATAGTGAAAGCTTTAGCAAAAGCTTGTGAAGGAAACATTAAGCAATGGCCAAAATATTTACCATTCGCTTTATGGACAAATCGCATGACTTGTACACGTATGACTAGATATACACTTGTGGAACTAGGCTACACACACAAACCAATATTCCCAATTGAAACAAATGTGTTGACATGGTTTTCTTTATCTTGAACTACTAACATCTTGAGAGAGGAATTGTTATGTTTGAGATTGCAACAATAAAAAAAGGAACAAGAGCAATTGGAGGAAACAAAAGAAAAGCTAAAAGTGTCAAGAATAAAGAACAAGATCTACTTCAATAAATGACATCCACTATGGCCTAAGAATATTCAAGAAGATGATTGGATTCTGATTTATGATAGTCCAATTGACTCACAATATGAAGCAAGAAAGAAATTAATGGATGACTGGTTTGGTCCTTAGATTGTATTGGAAGTAAATGAAAATAACACTTATGTTTTGATGGAGCTAGATACGACTCTGTTCAAAGTACCTTTTACATGGAACAAGTGAAACTCTATAAAAGAGGAGATAATGAAGTGTATGGAAGTCTAGATATATTGATGGAATCATCGATTATTGATGAGAATGAAGATGAAAACAATGTGATTGAACCATAATCAAATTAATCAGGTGGTATTTCTTCTTTCCTAGTTTTCTAGTTTTTTTTACATTGCATTGCACCTTTGCATTCGTATTTCCTACCTTATAACATTGGCTCGTGATAGTTTCAAATCTCAAATGCAGGTATTTGACTCGAGTAGGAAATGCACTAACTTGACTTTAGGTTTGAAGTTTTCACAAATGATGTTAAGGTAGGATAAAACAAATCAAATTTGAAGCTCAAGTAAGAAGAATGATTTCTTTTTTATAAATAGGATCATGTTTGTGCATAAACACTTATGCATGCATCTAGACCCTCAGCTCGGAATAGGAGGTTAAGCCTTTCCCATTATAAACAAAAAAGTTGCAAATATTCTTAAAAACCTCTAATAATCGAAGTTTCTAATTTCTTTCACCCTAAAAAAAAGTAGAAGTTATCAATATGCTTCAGCTCATCAATGGATGCAGATGAAGTAAAGAAATATGAAGAAAAATCAGAAGCTTAAAAGCCATGAAGAACTCCTTTATGATCTTGAAATCACTTTCAGTTATATTAAGTTAACGAGGCAGATGTATGTATGAGACGAATTAGTTGCATTTCATTTTTGATGAAACGTGGATTTGTTGTTATTATCATAAGTCAAGCATAAATAATATTCATTTTTATTCCTTCACATTGTCAAAAAGGTTTGAATTTTTATTCTTAAGTAAAAAGAAATTTTGATTACTGTTTTTGTTAATTTTCAGGATTGGCCCATCCAGGATGATGTGCAAGCTTGGTGAGGATGTGAGTCATAAAGAATGAAATCTCTAACTCTTTTTGGCATTGTATGAACCTATTCTTGAAGGCAAAACATTTTATCGGCCATCATAAACAAAAGTAGAGCACTTGAGCTGGCTATTGGCGAAGGCGTCCCATGCAAAGAGGGAAGGATGTAGTAACGATTTTAAACTGTGTTGTGCAAACGGCTTTGCGAAATCAATCAATCAAGTCAAGACAAAAGTAGATCCAAACTCGGATTCTGACGAATTGCAACATGTATAATGCCATGAAGGCCCTTTTTTACAATACCGACAAATCTACTAAAGTGATTATTTAAGGGAAAAGTGGGCTCGTATTTCTGCAAATTGCCATCATGGGCATGGGAAAAGCCTCTACGGAGATAAAGATCATCCACATTTATTTCTGGGAAAAGCGTCTAGGGAGATAAAGATCATCATAGTTATTTCTGAGTGTGTGACAAAATCGATCTGATCCCTGCATTTTCCAAAAGGACCTACTTATGATAAGTCTTTTTGTACCTGGAGAACTCAAGAAATGGGCTCGACCAACTATAGGAAAAATCTAAACGGAAGAAACCATCATCTATATAAAGATTAAACAATGGCGGAAGAAATTTTGGGTTGTTTCTGAATATATGCATGGCTTTGAAGTATTTCCATGTGGCATGAAAATTGGAGCCAACAAAAAATAATAGGCCAACCATAAATTTGAACAACGCTCTTTAGTTTTATAGTGCTTTTTTTATGAGAACAACTACTTTAGCTAAAAGGAGGACTCTAACTTCAGAGCTATGAGCAATCCTTGATTGACAGTGCTCTCAGATGGGAGGTGGATTCTGCCGGATCCAACCAGAGGTTTATCCTCTTATTGCAGTAGTAGTAACCACCCACAGCACTTGGTATTTGTGATTTTGGTGTAGGGTGAAATCTAGCTACACATCCAGACGTGAAAATCAACAAAAAAAAAGATAGATAGGTTGGCTACCTTGAAAACTTCAAAGAAGGAGAGAACTATCGGGAGACTTCCTTACATACATTAGTCCAAGATTGCTCTCCTCAAGTATTTGTTAGTCTCAATGAAGCTTTTGGTAGTTCCAAGTATTATAGCTTGTTATATAATGACCTTATTCAGATGTATGCTCCTCCTCGTCGAAGACCTTATGCAATTTTGTCCTTCTCAAGCGAGAAACAATCTTTGAGAAGAATTCTAAAAGCTTTGTAGTAGATATTCTCTTCATCTTTCTATGTCAAACTCATTGGCTGATAGTATTGTAACATATATTCTCTTCATGTTTCCATGAAGCTCATTGGTCGTAAATATTCAGCACTGCTATATAGAGCAGTACAACGTCCAAGAGAGATAGTTTTAAGAAATTCACATAGAAATTCCAAAATTCTATATGAATCATAACCTTGTTCCAAACAGTAAGGTTTGTCAAAAATTCATGCATTTTAGTAAGAGACATGATGTATTCTTTATATATTTTTTTTGAAGGGGTATGCTTGAAGCCATTGATTTTATGTTGGAATTGAGGCGATGATGTATGTGAACATAAGTATAGATAATATTGAAACTTGCAAAGCTATGTCAAGGTTTCCTAATCCATCACTTTGAGTTTCCATCTTCTTGAATTTAATGTCGACCACCTCAACAGCTTGAAGTACCTTGTGTGTGCTGCATCACTAGACCAGTGGAAGTTGGCTTGATCCATCAGCTATACCTTCACTCTAACACCACTCACTCCACCAAACCTATCTGCTTGATTCCTCCCCACTCATTGCCTTGTACCTCCCAATCATAACCACTACCCAAATGGTTACATCCACACCCTCCTTCAGCTTCTATGAACCAATCTCCCAAGCAACCCTCTTTTCTTCCATTAGTTACCCTCTTTACACCACCATGAGTGAACTTTTCAAACCAACCATGCGTCACCTAGTCCTACCTAGCATACAAGGAAACCCCATGCCTACTGAGGGCAGTATCGATTTCCTAGTAACCCTTGCACTGATGTCCCTTTCACTAGGGATCCCATTCTCTTCTTCCATTTTCCCATATGCAACCATTGCCGCCACCATCCCACACCACTACATTTTGTTTATGGAAGGTTTCACTCACTACCCCATAACACTTCCTTTCTACTCATGCATCGTCACCATGTTCCTTTCTTAGGTCCTACCATCTTAGGAAAATTTAACCATTTAGCTAGAATTAAGCCTTCATTTGTTCTTTTCCAATAATCTAGCTAGTCCCTTCTTCTTGCTACAGGGCAATATGCTCGGTTTATCTTCTACTATAAAAGAGCTTCCTTCCAAATCTTCCTGCACTCTTTATGAGCATCAAGCCATTTCTTTCTCCAAGTAGGGTTTGACTTCTCAGATAATTATTTGGTTACATTGAGATCTTCTTCATATTCAAAAAATTGGTTGGGAGGTATCCCCACTCTTGGAGTTTGATAATTCTTTATGTTTTCTAAAATCATGTAAAAAGGAATACCTAACCCATCAGCAACCCAATGGTGTTGATCTGGGTTCACAACATTCTCTAGTGAAAATTTTAGTGTTTGGATTTCATATTCATCATGCATCTTTCCGATATATTCCATCCTGGCTTCTCTACTTGTTAGTAATTCCTGAACGAATTCTTGTGAGTATTCTTCTATTGGTATTTTCTCTTCAGTAGCCATAAAATGTTCCTCAGGTGGAGGAGACATCTTTGTTGTTTCTTTGAATACTTCCTCTTCCTATTTTTGTTGTAGTTGTTCTGTCAGCTCCTTTTCTTTTTGCGCCTATTTTTCCACTTGATTCTTCCATTCCTTTATTTCCTTGAGTAATCCTTCTTTTTGTTTCTCCCAATCCTCTCTTTCTTTTAATATATCCTCACTCACCTTGTTGTAACCTTTCATGGCACTAATTGCATGTGCATTAGCTTGCCTTTCCAGTTCCTTTCCATCATCTAATTCCTCTTGCAATTTCTGAACTTCCTTTCTTAGCCCTTCAATCTCCTCACCATCTAATGCAGTTGTCTCTGTTTCAATCCTGCCTTGTCCTTCCTCCATCAACAGCTTATTAATTTCCTGATTGGCTCTAACCAAGATTTGGTTTGAATCTTGCAAACTTTTATACTTTGACTCCATTTTCCTTAGATCCCCTTCAAGCTGACTAATACTTTCCACTTGCTTTGTACATTTTTCCTCTAGGACATTTATTATATTCTTACCATGTACATCTTGAGTTTCTAATGCCAAAATTTTGCTTGTAAGTTGCTCATTCTTTTCCTGTATTCCGTTAATTAGCTCCTCCATTCTAGATTTTTCCTTCCTTTGTTCATGTATGACTTTATTTCCTCTTATGAATTATGATTCAGCCACCATACTTGATAGGATCATATTACGGCTTGATGGTCTGAAGTTCTCTATGCATTCCATGATAGTTTAACATGCATTCCTTATATCCTTTGGAATTCTTCTCAATCCTGTATTTGCTTCCAATTGCTTTAACTGCATCTGCTTTTCTTCATTTTCATACCTGCTTTCTTCATTTTCCTCTGATTTATCATCTTCTATCTGTTCTTCTGCTTGATCATCTTTTTCATCTTGAGTATTAACATTTGTCTCTTCCTGTTCCACTTCCTCCTTCTCTTTTTGTTCTACATCTTGATCTGTGATGATAGGTTCCTCTTTTTCTTGTTCCTCCTTGTCGCCTTCATCTTTGTCTATGTCCATCTTCTCATAGTCCTCCTCCTGATTTGTTATTTCTATAAAGCCTTGATTCTCATAGTGCTACCCTCCTTCCTTTTGCTCTTCTTTCCCTGAATCCAACAAAACGTCTGCAATGTTTTTTTTGAATTCTGGTTCTGAAGCAACTTCCTTTTCTTCAATCTTTTTTTTTCCTTCATCTTCAATAAATCATTGACTATATTTTTTTTCAGAAGGTTTAATGATGATAGTCTTTTTTTCAATTAACCCTCCCTGACTTCCCCCTGATTCTGTTATCTTCACTTCATCCACCTTCTCCTTTCCTTTATTTCCTTTGCTTTTTTTCACCTTTTCTTTGCCATTTGAATTCACCATAACTCCTTGGTTGGTATACGTATGCAATCAAATTTGTAAAATTGAAAAGAGGTTACGAAATCCAGAAGATCATGATTCTCTGCTCAAAATTGTGATTTTGGGTTCTTTCAAAAAATCATGTTTCTTTTGACTTTGCATCCAATGACCTCCTTCATCCTCACCTTATATCTACAAACATCAAAGGACTCATCAAAATTCAAATTTTATTAAAGGAAAATTGAAGAAAACACTGTTGCTTTTTATGGAATTTTTCAAACTTTTATGAATGTTCTTTGAATTTTGCTTATCAAAACAATTTCTCACAATCAATACCTGTCACCTTCCATCAATCCTAAGAAATTTGTTTGTATTTTTCTCAAAAAGATTTTCCTCTATTTTTTGGTATTTTTGTCCTAAATAAAGAGAAAACAATTTATCTAGGATTTCTTTTGATGATTCAATGATTTTGAAAACTAAAAATGGATGCTAACGTTTTATCTTAATCCAAGTACAACAAGACACTACTTAGTCATCAGTGTTTTTTGGCAAATGAAGCAATCAATTTTCACAAAGACAAACACGTTCACTTTCCTTTTAGCAAATGAAGCAATCTTTTGCCAAAAGACAAGCACATTTACTTGGAATAAGCAAATGAAGCAATCAATTTGCACAAAGACAATTTCACCTTCTGAAAGGCAAATGAGGTAATTATTTCCCAAAAGACAAGCACATTTACCTTCTTTTCAATGCACACATGGAAGAAAAAGAATTGTTCCTTTCCCAAAAGTATTTGTTACCATCAATATTTGGAAGATGCAGCAAGGTCCAAAACTCCAATGGAAGCTTTTCTTACTTCCCCGGCAATGGTGCCAAAAGATGTTTGTATACTTTGGAGTTGTCCTCTCCAATCATCATAATATAAAGGATTAGCATAAAGAATCCCTTTAATATGTCAATCCAAGAAGTATACTAAGACCACAACCCCTTCTGGTACCAATGGGATCCAAGAAATTGCAAGAAAAGACCATATTATCTTAGATTTTCTTGAAGAAAAAGTTGAAAACAAGGGTTTGAGATATTTTGAGATAGAAATAAGTATTTTCTATGATTCTTGTGCCTAAAGCATGCTATTTTTCATGTATTTCATTACATGTATCATCATGATGAGACAATCGTGATTCTGAAAGAAATGGTATTCATCACAATCAGTAGTAATATTCCACAAATAATCTTTCAATATTGTAAAAGACTTCTCTCATCACAAGGTTCACTCAGTAATACACAGGTCTCACCAACAAAATCCATGAGAAACACAAGGAAAACATTCACATTTAGCCATGTAAACTAGAGAAAAGATAAGAAACATGATTTTTTGCTAAGAGCTCTCAGACTTTCATTCAATCAAGTGCAAATGATCAGTCCCCTTTCTCCATAAAAAAATTTCACCTTTATACTTTTTCAATTGTCCATGTTCACACTTGAAATTAGGTCCTTAAACATCTAATCTAAAAATAATTAAGATTGAGAGCTCCAAAAAATCTCAGAAAAATACATATCGCTTAATGAATCATGAGGAAGACTCTTCCTCATTTTTACATCATTCTCATAGTTGTGTTTATACAAAAATTATCTATTTTTACAAAATCCTTTTGTCTTCAAGAAAACACATTCTAAAAACCACTCATATATCTTCATTCCCATACCTGCATGTTTGTTGCAAATATTTGCAGTAGAATATGCCTTGCATGTAGGACAACTATGCATTCCAGACCTGGATGTATCACCTCTTGTTGATTGGGATAGCTTAATGAAAGATATAGAGAGAGGCCTCATACTCAAAGAGCATCACTTAGCTATTGATGTCGTTGAATATTACATCGCACACCCCTCACAACAAAGTTTTGTCGGGGGTGATAGATATGATAAGGGGACATTGGTAGTAGCCAAGGAGCTCCAAGAAACTTCACAACACAAGGAAGAATTTGGAAAACTATTCATAGAGAATCAAAACAAAGAGAGGGCCAAGGAGGACTGAGCAAACAAGGAAGTCAAAGAAGATATGAAAATTAGATCCATCAAATTTTTGAATGCAACATCTTATGAATTAGTGATTTTGATCACTACACACCATTGTAATCCTATTTTTCTTTATTCCAACTTCCTTGTTTTCAAGCCAAGGAGTCTTGAGATCTATGTACATACCAATTTTCATAATTTTTAGAGCTCATTTGAGGCTTCAAAATAGCTTAAGAACCTAATTTTTAACTAGGTTGGACACTAGGTCTAGAAAGGGCCAAACGTAGTGAAAAACTATAAAAAGAACTAAAAAGAGCTCATTTTTGAGGTTGGATTGTAGGGAAATGAAGTAATAGAGCACATTGTAAACTTGTTGTTTTGCTAATTAAACATTCCATTGCTCCATCTCTTTGTCTTATCATGTGTCCTTGTGTGTATATGTGTGTGCATATTGATGTGCTTCTCACTCACACATTTGTACTTTCACTCACTGATGGTTGTCATACCACCCTCATGTCTCCTTGGATTGACAATTATGAGGTGGATCACCTCATGTTGATACTCATGATTGTGATAGAAAGACATAAGGAATTCAAAATCCACAAGATTCCATCAAGGTAATCAACCACTCCCCCAAGTCATCTCAACTAAGCCCTCCAATTTAGGAGGTTGATTGGGAAAGGCGGTTTCTAGATTTTAAGGGCCAATGTCTCACTATACAAGTAGCTTGTATCTCGAATTCTTTTGGAGTCATCTTCTTGGAGTTTTAGTTCATTTAGAGTGTGCACTAAGTGATGAAATTTTAATAAGCAAGCCTCTTTCTTAAGCTAGCTCCTCGCTTGCTTGTTTGTTATCTTTGAGTAGGCATATCTATTTGTGTGCATAGGCAATCTTACAACTCTCATGTCCTAAGTTGTTAGCATTGGTTCTCCCTTCTCACATATTCATTTGATGTAATATTTATCTCATAGGATAGATATTATCATCTATTTTATGCACACAAACTAGCAAGAGCATTCTTTAAGTATTTTGTGAGAAACATTCATTTTAGGTAAGTGTGGAGATTGATATCTCTCTTTATGTGTAGGTGCTCATGAATCTAGGTTACTTTGTGTTGTAAGGGATGATTCTCCTTATTTGTTTATTCATTTGCTATGATTTTGATGTTATTGGTTAGCCCTTAGAGTGCTCTAAAGTTGCGACAAGTCTGGGATTAATTCTCTCCTTTATATTTGAAAAAAAAAACTTCGTGGAGTGAAATGTGGAGAAAAACAGTCAGCTAACACATCTTCTGGACATTGTTTCTCTCAGGTTGGGCTTCCATTTGAAGTGAAATTGTTTTGTTGAAAATTTATTGGTGTCTACTAGAGATCCACAAAACTGCACTAGAGTTCGTTGCATAGGCTTTGAGAAACTAAAATTGTGGTGTGTAGAGGTCAATGAAGGGTACCTATGGAGGTCACTCGCACTTTGACATTTCATAGGGGTTGAGATAATTCCCCAAAAAAGTCGTAAGTCCTAAGTGTGTTCACACACATCAGTACAAAAAATATCAACAAATCCCCCCTCGAAGTGATGTTACAAAGAGGGAGCTAGTAATCATGTATAAGGAAGTGCCAAGCTATGTGGAAAGAAATCAATCCACAAAAGTAAGTCCAAAGCTTTCGGAAAATCTTCAAACATCTCCCTAGGCAAAGCTTTTGTGAAAATGTCTACATCATTATCTTGTGTTGGAAATATGCCGAACTTATTTCTCTAGCAAAGAACTTCTCTATGACATGATGATAGTTCACCTATATGTGCTTTGTGTAAGCATGGAACATAGGGTTCCTTATAATTGCTAATATGCTCTCACTGTCGATGAATTTGGTCGTAGTAAAAGACTCACCAACACCCAAATTACCCAAAAGGCATTTACGCCACAAACTATCAAGATTCATTGTGAAATCTTCACTATACTAAGCCTCACAACTAGAGGTAGCAATAGTAGGAAGCATCTTGCTCAACTAAGATATTCATGAACTACCAAGCATGAAGCAAAAACTACTTATGGAAACAAGAGTGTCCAAATAACCGACCCAATCTGAGTTTAAAGAAAGCATGTAAATGTCGTACTAATGATCCCCCTTGAGAAAAAACAATCCAAGCATCCGGGTACCACTCAGTAGAAGAAGATATGCTTAAGCACTTGCCAATGCATAAACCCACTCCTCTACGAGACACAAAATGAATATCAAGATGCATTACGCATAAGTAAATCAAGCATCCAATAGCCTGCTAATAGAGCACAACATCAAATGCATCTTAAACATCATGAAGACTCAACCATAAACCTATTTCCATGGGAGTGGTAATGTTTTTGCAATCTTCCAGGCCAAAACATTGTGATGATGTGTCAATGTATTTTCTTTGAGACAAAGTTATTCCCCCATCAACTTGGATAAACATAATGACCCAATAATGATGCATATGCCCAAATGTGGCACTTCAAAAGAGGCATGAAAATCAGCCTTAAACTCAAGAATATGTTTCTCATTAGGATCAATGAGCATTAGATCATTAATTTCAACAATAATGATCAAAAGTACATCATCTACATGCTTAACATATAAGGTTCTTTTAGTTGGACTATTCTTAAAACCATGTATTAGCAAATAGGCATGCATATTCTCATACCAAGCATGTGGTGCTTGCTTCAAGCCTTAGAATTGTTTTATAATTGGTGCATAGTTTTTCATGACCTTTCTCAGGCTAAAATGCATAGAATTCTTCATGTAAAGCACCATTTAGAACTTCAACTTTAATTTCCAAATGATCTTCATTCCAACCATGATGAGCTATGAGTGCACAAATACTATGAATGGTGGTCATTTGATGTGTGGAGCAAAGGTCGCATCAAAATAAATGCTTCTCTCTTGATCATTTCCTTTGGCAAAAAGCCTAACCTTATACCTATCAAGATCACATAAATACCAAGTATCATTCTTTTATCACACTAGATGGACTTATGTACTTTATCATGAATGTTTCAAGAAGTACTTAGCACATGTGGAAGATCATACAAGTAGATCATTAAAGAAACATAAATCTGATCGAGGACGAGAATACTTCTCCAAAGATTTTGATGAGTATTTGCAAGAAAAAGACATCAAAAGAGAAATTAATACCACGTACTCTCCTGTCACTCTAGCACAATGGAAAGTACCAACATGAGGATCTCCACCTCGTAATTGTCAATCTGCAGAGAGGTTAGGCCGATATGAAGATGAAGAGCAAGTGATCTCCATGAAGAAGATGGTGAGAAATGCAATTTGCATACATACACATGCATACACACACATAAGGAAAGTCGTGATGGAGATCAAAGGAAGGCAAGGGAAAAATCATACTCATATTCATCATCCACTAATTACAATAGTTGTTCTGACTACTAGCTCATAAGCTCTATAATGGCAACAACCACAAAATGAGCTCTCTAGCTCTATTTATAGTTTTTGCCTAGTTTTGACCAGTTTCACATCTAGCGATCAACATAGTTAAAAAATAGGTTCTACCTCTAATTTGAACTATCTAACAACTTCCAAAAATTACAAAAATTGGTGTGACCTTTCTACTTTGACTTTTCAAGCTCAAGGACTCCTCGGCTTGCACAAAATGCAGTCGCACTCTAATCGGATGTATATACATATATTACATTGTTTTAGTGATAAAAATCACTATTGACATAATGAAGTATTCTAAGTAGTTTATGTGCTTCCTCTTCTTCTATGACGAGAGCCGGTACTCGATCCTTGGCCTTGAACACTTACCTTCTCCTCATTTCTATCGTCCCTTGCAGAACCTAATTTTGCATGAGTAATATAGTTGAGAAGGCCTGTTGCCAAGGTATGTTCCGTGATGCAAATGTCTCTAATAAGGTCGCGTTGGAGCTTCTCCCAATAAATGGGTTCGGTTTCATCTAGAGGTGGGTGCAGATAATGCTCTGAATACATGATTCATTTGCAGGGAAACAAATGAAGCAAATGCATGGGATGGCCAATAAATACTTCTGAGTGGTATTCCTAGAAGTTGGTGGTGAACATATCTTCAAACTTCTACTTGTAGCACGCGGGCATATATTTCAGTCTGCGGTGCCAAGCATAGCATACTTTGAGGGAAGGTGTCATGCTCGTGTCATATACTAAGTCCAAATTCCCATATTCAAATCTTGGTGTATTCACAGTGGGAGCCTTGACATGTGGGAAAGTCTTGAAGACCGTCTACATCATATTGAAAATTTTCACTGTCATTTGTGCAGCAATATCAGTCATCTGGTGCAGACAAGGTAGCCAATGACGAATAGTGGCCATCATGTAGCCCATAGTCAGAGTGTTATTCATGGGAGGTGAGCGATAGGGGTAATTGAGCTAGTCTCTACATTCGCAATTATTCTGAAATTTGATAGCGAATGCCTTCCAGGTGCACCTGTGAGGAATTGGTCCATAGCATGGGTTGTACTTCAAGTGCGTCGATGCGCGCATCCACGTGTGCATCATTTCTGGGTATTTTTGGAATAAGTCCACATGCCATGCGGGTTGATATATGTGACACCGCTCTGCCTCCCATGGAACATCTTCGGGCTCGAATTGCGTGGCATGCATGGGGCGCTTCTGAGTGATGCTCTCAATTTGGAAATTATATTGCTTGAGCAGGAGGAAATATGATTTATATTGTAGTTCTCTTTTCATGATGTGTCTGGGGGGTGATAGTAGCAAAATAGGACGACTTCAAAATAACCTCTTCGATGTTTGCCATTGCATGTAGTTGCGCATTGACTCATGAATATGTGTCTTGCCCAGTTCTTCGACTATTTTTGACCAAGATGGAGAAGTTAATTCATATGTATCATGGCCTTTGGGTGATGAACATCCTCCAACAATGGGAAAAGTTACGTATTCTTCTTCAAAGGTTTGCTCAACTGGTATGGGTATCCTCTCGTCAAGTTCTAACAAGTCAGATGGCGAATCCAATCGAGGGGGTTCTATCATGTTGGATACCAGAGTCTGTAATTCTTGTAATTTCATATGCAGCGCATTGAGTTCATCCTAGAGAGAAGGTGGTGCTACTTCTTGTACGATAGTGGGCCCTAATGATTCTTTGAGCAAAAAGGTCTTATTGGTCTCCTTGCGTGTATGCCATTCTTCTTGTAGGCAATCATAATCCTTGAGCACCCGTGCGTGGTCTTCTATGAGAATCTGCATTGACTTTGGAGGAACCGCTTGAAAGCAAGAGGGATTAAGGGACATCTCCAGATTATCCAATGTGGCTTCAAAGTTCTCGCTACTCTATTGTTGGAGGTGTTGTTTTTCCTCCTTGGCTGCGTTGAGATGCCATCGAAGGAGTGCCATATTTTGCGACAATTGAGCATTGCCCATCAAATAAACATCTAACTGTGATTTGACTTCTTTGACATGTTTCTGGACTTGAGCTTCAAGAGTTTGTTGCTTCTTCTGATGTTCTATTTCCAAGTTCGGATACTTTATATTGAGGTCCTAGTTCTGCAAAGTGAATGGATCTAATCGTTTCTACAAATCTTGTGTAGTCTATTGAAGGGAGGAATGTTGTTGCTTGAGCGATGAATACTCTACATCAATGTGTTGAAGACAATGTATCATTTGCTAGATAGCCGCATCAATAGTGGATGAGACGATGATGAAAAGGTGGGAAATGACACATGCAGGCTGGTTTGTAATGCAATGGGAGTGGGAGTTGGGGTAGGGATGGTTGATTCCATGGCACATGATAGAAGAGATGTGCGAATAGGTGACA
Source organism: Ceratopteris richardii (assembly GCA_020310875.1). NCBI lineage: Eukaryota > Viridiplantae > Streptophyta > Polypodiopsida > Polypodiales > Pteridaceae > Ceratopteris > Ceratopteris richardii. The sequence continues at coordinate 8,680,785 of CM035417.1, read as the reverse complement.
TGGGAAGTGTGCTACATGATGTGGTGGATGCATGCAATTGTGCATATGGTGAAGCAATGGGTGAGATGTCCATGTCACTAGTGCTACCTTCAGTGATCACAATGTGAAAGAGTGATGTAGGTGCGATTGTGTGTGGTGGTGGGTGCAATTGTGTGGTGAGAGGTGAGTGAGGTGGTGTGATTGGTGGCCATAAGAAGGGTGCTTGTGGGTGGAGTTCTTAAGAGAGTCCTACAAATGGAAACGGTATGGATCATGGGTGCAAAAAGGATGTGAAAAATGAATAGAAGGAGGTCGGCTGTTTAGAGATGGTAAAGGAGTATAATGGGTTAGTGGTATACGAGGGAAAATGAGGGGACAAGGAATTGCTAGGTGGCATCAGGATGGGTGAAATGGCAATAGGGGGAATGGGAGTAGTATTCCTAATTGGGCTGGATATCGGAGACCAAACGGAAATAGGGGACGGGTTATGAACATTGGGACTATCTACAATGTCAAGGAGGGTAAGGTTGGAGCTAGGTGAGAAGGGAGGGTTTCACTAAGGGTATATACATGGGAAGTGTCTTCACTCGCGATTAGTTCGATTGTAGAGGAACCCACAAGAGGTGCTGATGTGATAGGATTAGTGGGGACATGAATAATTGTGCCCGATCATTTAAGAATGCAAACCCATCAAGGGTCAAACCTGGGTAGGGACTTTCATAGCAAATATCGTAAGTCTTCCAACACCTACAAACCGAATGAATTCATGCATGATGGCAATGAAAGCTTCCTCGAAGCCATTGTTGAACAATTCCTATTGCAAGATGACTTGGTGTTGTTCTTTCGTGAATCTGCTCCTTGCCCATGTTGAGATATGAAGCTCAACATTTGATGATCAAGGATGAGACATATCAGTTTTTCACTCGTTTCTCTGACATGTATAGTCATCACACCTATATATGTCAGGGATACTTCATTGATATTTATTAGATTTATCTACCGAGAGTGATGGCATATTTTTTTTTGCCAACTCACTCAATCCCGAATGTTAGTTTTTTCCTTATGTACTGCTCTTTATATATTGCACTTGTTTTATTCTTGTTTTAGGTCATTCTTGTACATTCCGTTTTGTGTAATAGAAGAAGAAGACGAAGAAGATTATTCTTCCTTGCCTCAATCTATGTGTGTGATTCTCCTTGAGAGTGAGAGAGTGTGTGTGTGTGTGTGAGGTCTCTTCCTTATCTCCTTCCTTGTGACATGGTATCAGAGCTAGGATGGTTGTAGAGAGCTCGTGGAGAAGGCGACGGTGAAGAGTACGTACCAAGGCGTGGAGAAAATGCGATTCAAAAACGACCTCTATTTGCTACAAAAATTGACGTGAAGGTAGAAAATTGGCTTGTAGTGTTTTGCAGTGTTGTGTATTGCTGTAGAAATGGCAAACGTAGATCGGAAAAGGCTACTCGAAGTACATCGAAGGAGAGAACAAAAATGCTCTGCAGTTACTAGAGAGGAATCGGACTACAGAGCAGATAAGAGCATATGAGGAATGGAATCAAGGAGCACGAAAGGTAATGTATTGGCTATCTGTTAGCATACAAGATAGCATGCTTGGGCACATACAGGATGCGAAGACTCGAAAGAGGCTTGGAAGAGTTTGGTCACATTGTATGAGCTACATACCTTAGAAAAAAAGAGCATGTGGGTAAGTGACTATACCCTGAAAATCAAACCATATATGAGTGACTTGCATCTATTGGAGTGAATGTAGATGATGATGATAAGGTGGAAGTATGCCTTCGTGGTTTAGGAGCTACATATATGCAGTTTAGAGCTTCTATATAGACTAGGGAAAATATTTTGAATTTTGTTGATGTGGTATCTATGCTGATTATTGAAGAAAAGAATCTTGGTGAGGATTCAAACTCCCAAGGAAAATCTAGTTCTGAGCAGGTATTCTACTCTGGCAGAGGAAGAGACAGAGCTAGAGGTTTTGGAAGTGGAAGAGGAAACAGTAACCAAGAACAAGGTCAACAACAAAATCATGCAGCACGAAGAGGACAATTTCGAGGGAGGGGGCACCAAAGAGGTCGCAAAAATTTCCAAAGAAATGATTCAGGTAATGACAGTAAAGGATGCTCTAATTGTGGTAAACCTCGACACTTTGAACGTGATGGCAGGTTTAAGAATCAAAATAACAAAAGGTAGCAAAACAACTATGCATCCACAAGTGTAGATGATTCTGAGAAGCTGTTCATGGTTCAACATCACATCATGAATACGATGTCTATTGGTGTTTCAAAATCAAGTGCTTCCAATCACATAATGTCTGGTATGCTGATTCAAGTGCTTCAAATCACATGACGAGTCATGCAGAATGGATTAGTATTTTGCGAAAATTGCAAGTTCCTGGATATGTTGGAACAGGTGATGATACATTGCACCCTATCGACCATATAAGAAACATAGCATTGTGTATGGAGGATGGGAAGGTAAAACATCTTGCTGATGTGCTGCATGTTCCAAACATATCAAAGAATCTGGTTTCTATTGGACAAATGGTTGACGAGGGATTACAAGTCAGGTTTAATGCTGATGGGTTATATGTAGAAGAGTACAATCAGGGTGGACAATTAATTGCGAAAGGAAACAAAGCGGGTAGGATGTTCACCTTAAATGTGAAAATTCTTGAAATAAATGCAGCCATGTTTGCAAAAGGTTCAGAAGTTATTGTTGATATAAAGATCTATCGTTTTCATAGGTGTGGGCATCCATATGTAGAGTAGGCCACTATAATCTTGAAAATAGTATGGACTTGATAACACTATCAGGTCCAAAATGGCCTTTGGCTACACCCTAGTGTGCTACTTTAAAAAGGTTATGATATTCACTTGCGTGCATGCATATCTTCTGATAATCGTCTCTTCCTTGCTTATACAAATTATCACTAATGATCTTGTAGTCAAGGGCCTCTTGTTCTAGGCTTCGTCTATGTCCTACAGTCATGTCCTCTGGAAAAGTCTTTGTCCTTAGGTAAGTTACTAAAGGATCGCTCTAGTCTAGTGTTAGGGTCACCTAGTATAAAGTGGCGTGTTCTATCAGGTGTGTATTACAACACTTTCGACATTCACATAGTCGTCGGACATATTTTTCCATTGACGGCCAATAAACACCTAACCTTTTCAATTTCAATAATGTCACTTGTTTAGAATGGTGTTTCTCTAGCGCATTGACATGAGCTAATTGCAACCAATTGTCATACTCCTGTTCTTGAACACAACAAGCAAGGATATCTTGATGGTCTTGTCTATAGATACTTCCTCTGAGGAGTTGGTATCTCTGTGCTCTCTCTACCTCTTTTTCTTAGGTTCTCACTTGAGGATTCTTAGGTCCACATGTCAATATTCGAACCAATGACTTGGCCCAGTCAGGGACAATCTCGACATGGAGGAGATAAGCATCTTGTAGCTCATCTACTACCCCACTAGCTGCTTCTCCAGAAGTTATCCTAGAGAGGTGTTCTGCTCTCAACTGTGTCTTACCTTTCCTGAATACAACTTCAAAATCATACTCCATCAATAATAGAAACCAACATATTAACTTGCCTATGTTGCATGGTTTGTTTACTAAATACAAGATAGCCTAGTGGTCGGTAAAAAATTTAAATTTGTTTGCTGATAAATAATAGCAAAATTTCTTCACCGCATAGACCAATCCTAGCCCGTCTCTCTCACTAGTGGTGTAAGCCCTCTTTGTAGCGTTCAACTACTTACTCGCATATAAAATTGGTAAATCCATGTTTCCCTTGTCTTTGGGTTGTGCTAACACACATCCTATGGGATCATTAGAAGCATCTACATGTACATGAAAAGGTTTATTCCAATCATGCATGGCTAAAATAGGTGCAAAACACAATCGTCATTTAAGCTCACTAAAGGAACTCTCACATTCTTCTGTCTGCTCAAAGTTTGTTAGCAGATTGTAGAGTGGTTTAGCGATGATTGTATACATGTGTATGAATCTTCTCTAATAACCACAATGGCCCATAAATGCTTGTACTTCTTTTATGTTCTTTGGCCTAGGTAATTCATTGACTACACATACCTTATCTTCATCCATGGAGATTCCATTTTTTGAAACTATATGACCAAGTATATTGCCTTGTGTAACAATAAACACACACTTTTTAGGGTTTAAACAAACTTGATATTCCCGAAACTTATCGAAGATGTGTTCAGGCTCAGGGATACGATGTGGTCTCCACACTCAGTGAGCACAAAAAGCATCCACATACACTTCTAGGTTCTTTCTTAGAAAGTCTTTAAACACGTGGCACATCAACCTTTAAAAAGTTGCAGGTGCATTCGTTCGTCCAAAAGAAATTATGGGAAACACAAATCCCACTCAGTGGCAAATGCCATCTTATGTTGGTCCTCGGGGGCAGTGGCAACCTTGTTATAGCCTGAGAATCTGTGAAGGAAACTATACACTTCCTTGCCTATGTTCCAACAGGTGTTTTGTAATGGGTAAATGGTAACTATCCCTAATGGTAGCAGCATTGACCTTCTTTAAGCTAATGCAGACTCTCAGCTTACCATTCATCTTAGGCACAACTACGATGGGTGATACCCATTCGGTCTGTCTATTTCCTAGATGAATCTGACTTCTATGAGTCTATCTATTTCTTCCTTGATCTTCGATGTGTACTTATCATTATACATATAGGGTTTTTGCTTGGTGGGTCTTGCCTCCAAGGTCATGGGTATCCTATGGGAACATATATAAGGATCTACCCATTTCAAGTCTTTGTAACTCCATGCAAACACATCCCTATACCTCTTCAGTAGAGCAATCAAACTTTCTTCCTCTTCATGAGTCAAATCATGTCCTATGTACATGCATCGTTCTTCTCCTTCATCGATTGCTACTACAACTTTCTTTGTGGTTTCCTTATTGTCATAAGCTTCTCCCGAGGTTTTGTCTCTTTTTGGCATTCTGATCATTATCTTTTGGTCTTCCATGGCATATATCCTAAAGCTTTCTGGCACTTCCATCAATGGTTCTTCTTCCTCAGTTCTCATGTTCTTTTCCTTTCTCATCTTTTGATTTCATTGACTAGGACTTGAATTATCCTTTTCCTCCCTAGGGGTCTATCTGAATCTACTTCCCATTCCTCATCGTTCACTTGCTTACTCGTTATGAGATCTCTCCTCTCGGATTATCCTTTTCTTTGTCTTCCCCCACTAGGTTTACAGTGAAGATGGATATATCATAATCGTCTTCATCACAATGGGGGGTCCCTTGTTCTTCATTAATTGCTATATCCATAGTCACTAGAATCTTTACCTAGCCATAAGGTTCAAATTCCTCATCTGGAAACACTACAGAACATCTACTGGGTCCTCAATGGTCATAGAGGTGTGTCCTACTCCTGACATTCTTGTTGTGCTCCTCTTCCTTGGCTGCAATTTTACACATCCAAAGGTGTGTGTCCAATATCCCCAATGTTTCCACAGAGAAGTGTTCGTGATAGCTACTCCTGCACCTGTGTCTACGATGGCTTTGGTAGTTTGACCTTTGTACGTAATGGTAAAATAAGCATTACCTTCCTCTCCTTCACTCGCATCTCCCACTTTATCTAGGGGTATTTCAGGTACCTTTCCTTGTGCACTTGGTCTAGAGGAGGTTGTGGCTATTTCCTAGAAGTGAGTTGCCACATGTTTCCATAGTTCTGGTTTGACCTTCAACAACTCCTCCAGAGTCCAATGGCATTGAACTTTAGTGTTGCTAATGGACTCTGTGTTCCTAGGAAGAACTCAGTTCTCCCCCCTTACTCGAATAGTGGGGGCTTCCACTTAAGGGCCTATGAAGTGAGGTAACTCTTGCAAAGAGTTAGATTCAAAAGTAGTGTGCTCACTGGGCCAATCATCCACTTGATCTCCATAAATAGATGGAATGTCTGCAGGGAACTATTCTCGTGAGTCATCAATCTCAAGTATAGGTGTTTGTAATTATTGTTCGTGCCTCCATATTTCTTCTTGAATCTCTTTCAAGAAGTTGTGTTTGTTCTCTTGTTAAGATTTTGGATAAATGATCAACTCTCGAATGTTTCTTTCCTTGTCTTTCTAAAAATTTAAATTCAAATTTCAATAATTGTAAGAACCATCTCACTATCCTTCCAATTCGACAATGATTATTTACTAAATATAATAGAGCTTGATGATCCACAAAAATTGAACTTATTAGCCAACAAATAATGTTAGAATCTCTTAACTGCAAACACCATACCCAACCCTTCTCTTTCATTTGTGGTGTAGCTTTTCTCAGCCTAATTCAATTGCCTACTTGAATAGGATATAGGGAAATCCACTTTTCTTCCTTCTATAGGTCGTGCCCAAACACATCCTAATGCAAGGTTTGAAGCATCCACGTGTACATGGAATAATATATCCCATTGAGCTGTTTTGAATATTGGTGTGGTGAGTTAAGACATTTTTAGGGTTTCAAAAGCTTTATCACATTCATCAGTCCATGGTTTTGCAATATCCGCAATCTTGTACACAAATTTTCTATAATATCCAGTGTCACATGAATGGTTGCAATTCTTTCACTTTTGTTGGCTTGGGAAACTTTGATCTTACTTTGATCTTCTTTTCATCAGTAGAGATGCCATTTTTAGATACTATGTCCCAACATTCTTCCTTTTCTAACAAAAAGGACACACTTTTAAGGACTTAGACAAACTCTATAAGTTCTATATTTTTTTAATATATTTCCAGAAAATGATATTCCCTTTGATTTGAGAAGTTAAATAAATCATCCACATAAATCAAATTTTCTTCAAAAAGAAATGAAACCTATGGGAAAAATTGGCCAATATTCATGGTTGAAAACTTGGTTGCAAAATCTATTAAAGAAGGTTTAAATTTAAAAGAAGTGCCAATCGATAAAGCAAAGAATGAGAGAGGTGTAAGAACTAGATGCCTCCATACTAAATTCAATGGGAACGTAACCAAAAAAAAAATAGTGGTTCAAGAGTTGCAATTCCTATGAAAGCTTCAAATGTGGAATGGGGTTAATAACCCCTATAGCCTACACCCAGTTACAAAATGATTCTAGGTCAACACCTCATGAAGCAAATGAAGATAGCCTAAGATAGAAGAATTAGTAATATTTAATTATAACACAAACGTATTTCCACTAGGATCAACTTTGCTAATTTCCTACATAGAGATATTCCACCTATTCAATAGAATGCTACTCAAACAAGATAAGCATGATTTTGAAGAATAAGTATGGTCCTTGCTTGAGAAAGGATGCAAATTTGGGGTTGTATTGAGTAGCTAAGAAAGAAAAAAATAGACTTATCATGAGTTTAAAAGGATTTCAACAAAGAAAGAGGATTTTACAATATCTAGAGTACATGCAAGACGAATATGATCCATTTGGTTGGTTAGAGATTCTAGCAATGTTAGGCATATTTGTTAGTGAGCAACATAATATTGAACATAGTGATGAGTATGGTTATGAGATTTTAGACATGTTCATGCAAATTAGAAGATATATAAGATGAAAGGCTAAGACCGGAGGAAGCATGAGAGCACTCAAAAGGAGGATCTCCAATCATGGATCCTACGTTCTCTACAAAAATAATGTTTTAGAAAATAAAGGAGCTAGATTTGAATTGAAGGAGCTTAGATGTGACTAGTAGCTCTATGACATCAAATTAATAGTAGAGGAAAAGGAAAAAAGGAACCAAATGCAAGTGAGGAGATAGTAGTTACATGAGGAACAAATACAAGCTATTGAGACCCTTGAAAACTTCAGGAAGTATGAAGTGGAAGAATTAAAGATCATGCGTATTATTATGAAAACGAGGCCACCATAGCAAAATATTATGATAATAAAGAGCATACCAAGAATGTTTTTGTGAATACAAAGAACATAGAAGAGAACCACACTTATATAAGGAACCATGTCTTCGTCAAGGAAGGCAAACAATTGGTAAATTCAATGGATGTGTCTACATGGAGATATACAATATTGACTTTAGTGAATCCTAATATTTGTACATAGGACTCCCATGACACCAAAAGCAAAGCCAACTAAGAAACAATCCTACACACAATGATGAATTTATTTAACAAGAAATTGATAAAATAATGGCTATTGGTTTCTTCTTGTACAATCTTGAAAAAGGTTGATGCAACAACCATAAAACTCAATTACCCACCACCAATCACCAATCATCTTTTGGAAATATTCATAAGCAAGGAAGTATATATATATATATATATATATATATATATATATATATATATATATATATATATATATATATATATATATATATATATATATATATACATATATACATATATACATATATATGTATATTCCTTGATGGATGTTTGTGGTTACTTGCTCTTGAAGGTGAATATAAGAAAAGTATTTCCATTGAATGGGTTATATTTTCTTTGAGACTCATGCCATTTGCTTAGAGCAATTTGAAAAAGTTTTCGAGGATTTAAAGACATGTTGAGCTCTACTTGAATCCTTAGATCACTTTTTAAACTTACCTATAAAAAATATACAAACCCCCATTTGTACGTTTTCTTGTTCATGTTGATCCTCTTTGTCTAATCAAGTGTGAGCTTCCTTAGAGCTCTTGTTCCTTTTCCATGAGTGAGGCTTGCTTGCATGTGTGTGTATGCATAATGTGTGTGTGTGTGTACAACTCCTAGTGTATGTGCTACACTTAATGTGGTAAAATTCTTCATATTGTCAAAACGTCTCTTAGATTGAATTATTTTAGGGCAAAGATCCATTGTTTGACACTAGTTCATATGTGTGTCGTGCAAGGGTTCTACATCTAACACTTTGGAACCATTGTCAAGGATGCATCTTCTTGTTCTTTGTGCTTGCAGAATTGCACTTCACAAGGTAAGAGTTCTGGAGGTTATTTTCTTGTTAGGGAGTTCGTTGACATCATTTGAGCTCATCTTCATTAGATGTAGGTGAGTATATAGTTAGAAGTAGTAGATTTTTTTTTAGAGTAGACTTTGTGTGTTTTCCATGAAATCCCTTTTCGTCTTCTTCATGCTTCAATCTTGTCCACTCCTTCTTCTTCTTTTCTTCACTTTCCACACTTTTTTGGGGGCTGAAGTGGTAGCTCTTGAGTTGGGAAGCTTGAGAAGAAAAACTAAGATATAAAATTTCCAAATAGAGCTTCTTCAAGTCTAAAGGAAGTGGGCAGCAAAGCAATCACTCACGTGAAAAGAGGGCTACGTGATCATTGTGTGCTTGCTTTACTTATTAAAAGGGTAGAGAATGATAGTCTAATTGAGATGTAGGTTGTAAAACTAATTTAGGAGGTGAGAGGGGAAAAATCTAGCTCAAGGAATAAAAAACATTCAAAAACTGTAGAGCAATCACTCTCATGCAAGGATGTTACTTTCGAGTTTGAAGTGTGTTGTAACCACTTAGGGCATAGATCTATGTATGGCAAAAGTCCATTGCTAAATAAATTTGCATTTAAGTAAGTTGTCACATTTACAATTGCTCAAGAAGAAGGTGATATGCAAATAAATCGCCCTCATGCAAGTAATCCAATTTGAAAAGAAAGTGCATACTTGAGTTGCCCAACTAAAAGTGAGAGTATGTGAAAATCTTGAAGCTAGAAAACCTTGATGTGAGAAGTGAAGAATGACATGCCTAGGACTAAAATGCCATCCTATTTATGGCCCTTTCTTACTCACTATCTAGAGTTCTCTCTAAGGTACCTCTACTCATCTAGACATCATGAATAGGTACCTCCTATGAACTCTCTAGCTTTTGGCCTTGCCTATCCCCCAAGAAAGAAACTTTTCGTTCCTCCAAACACGTACATCTCTAGAGTATAACACTCTCCCCCCTTCTAAAGATGATTGTCCTCAATGATATAGAAGGAGCTATAAAGTTGGGAATCAAAATCTCTGATTCCAAATAATAAGAGTAGAGTGTGCTAGGTGTCTGAAATACTAGATGCTCAAAAAGTATACAACTAGTCTCTGCTTTCTATCTAGCGTTTCAACCAATAAATAGTAGTCCTTGCCTTGGGCATACTATAGGAATCTCTCTATGGCCCAATGAGTCCATATGTGTGCAGCATAAGTACTTGGAATATCCTCAGACTCCCTATGCCTAGACATTGACCACTAACTTGTGATGGCTTATCACCTATGGATACCTTGGCAACTTGCCCCTATCTCCTTGAAATACCTGCTGACAACTTTTCATATGGTATAACCATGCAAAATTGCTTACTCTACTAGAGTAATGAAAACTAGTATGCTAATCCAAAACAATGTGAGTATGTCCCAATCTCTATAGAAAAATACTAAAGATAAATGGAAATTTTTTGGAAATAGCTCTTAATCTCTAAGCTCAAGTAAGTCTACTTGATCAACTCAGTATAATGAAATGAAAGTCAAGAAAGTCTCATAATGATCCAAACTGTGAAACCAAGATGTCAATCTGTCAATGATCCAAGCTATGGACCAAGATCGCAATCAATCACATCCAAACAATGGATTGAAATCTCAATCTTTCATATATAATAATTCAAACTATGGATCAAAATATCTCCCATATAAAGTAAATCCTAATCCACTCTATAGAACTAAGTCCATCATGTCAAGTGATAACGTGCTGAGATAGTATAGGCACTAGTGGAACTACCACCACCTTCTCAATATTAACATGCAAGATGTTCCTAGTGGATGAAACTTGCTTTATCTCTGACCACCATCTGATCATCACCATGATCAAATCATTCCCAGCTAGAAATGAGGTGTCTTTGGTAAACTATTGTAATAATCTGGGACTCCTAGATATAATGACAACCATAATATGAGTTCACTTAATACACTAAAATGTGGTACGTAGATGTGTGCACACTCATAGCCCCACTAGGCTAAGCATCTAGCTCACCTCATACACACTATGTATGAAACATGGCATACCCTGAGGCATATCAAATAATGTAGTACGTACTCTATGGATTTCCTTTTAATGCAATTGCCTATTCATAATTCTTATATGCAAACCTTGCCTTTCCACTTCTAGGCTACTTGCCTGAGGACTTGCCTTGTTTGTAATCACATATAGAGTGACTGTCTCAACTACCCCTATGTTATCCAATTATAAGAAGATCCTATGAATGAACTCCAAATCATAAAAAATACAATCTCACAGACTTTTCTTCCATATCATCTGTCCTACACCTAGGTAGAATACAAATTTAGATGTCCCATACCACCAACCTTTATATCCCACATAGATGTGTGTATGAGATTAAAGTCAAACAAATCTCTCAAAATGATAAGAGTAAATAGATGAGTACTCACAATGAAAAATAATAATAATGAAATCATGAAGTGTTCTTGAAATGTTTCCTTCCCTCTATGGAAAGAACAGAGTCATTCCTATGAATTGTTGAAATGTTTAGGTAGTCATGTGTGAACACCCTAGGACTACAAGGGCACTTTTTTCCCTCTTTAGGAGGCTTTTCCCCCCGGCTTGTATATTTGCCTATTGCCCTAATGGGCTACTTATCTTTGTACATTCTAATGGTAATACATTGAGTAGTTGTGTTGTGCTCCAAGCTTCTTCTTCTTCCTTGTGTTGCGCGCATGCTTTTGCAGACATCTAACTCCAATAATTGGTATCAAAGCAGGTCCCCGCTTCATCTAGGGCATCGTCGACACTCCTCGGGTTGCAATCTGAGAAGCACATGAATTTTGGTGAGCATACTTAGGGTGTTTCAGATATCAAAACTGCCTCGCTCTATAGTGCCGAAATCGCGATCTGAGCTCGTTTCAACCTTTGAATGCACTATCACAGTGCTTGTGCATGCTATTTCATCTTTTTGTGCCAAAGCTATATACCAGTTTTGGTTTGCTATTATAAGCGTCTTGAAGTCTGCTACAGGTTCAGTAGAATTTGTTTGGGCAATTTTGTTCAACTTTTTGAGATACAGTCAATTTTCTGCATTAAGGTAGTTTAGTCACCAATCGTGACTGAAAGTAGTGATGTATTCCGTATGTTGGCTATTGACGATAAGTTGGATGGTACCAACTACGCATTATGGGCTTATATGATGCGACATGTATTGGTTGCAAAAGGGCCATGGAATATTGTTCAGGGTGTTGAAAGATGTCTTGTTATACCTGTAAATACAGGTACTGCAAATAGAGGTGTTGGGGCTGATGGAGATAGTGTCGAAGATGGTGATATTCTGTAGATTCATATTTGTGCTATGGTTTTTGTTGCACCTTACTATAGACTAAATTTGTTGGGGTGGCAGAGATGCTCAGACACATGCATTGATAGCTTTGTCTATCAAACGTGCCATTATTCCTCACATTCGCTCTTGCAGAACAGCTAAGGATGCTTGGGATACACTTACCACATTGTACAAAGCTAGGAATGAAGCTCGTGTTGCTTACCTTCGAAACCAGTTGGAGAGTGAGCACATGAATGAAAGTGATTATATGGACAGTTTTCTGACAAAGATCAAGATTTTGAAAGAATAGTTGATTTCTGTTGATGAAGTTATACCAGATAGCTAACTTGTGCAGACCGTTCTAAATGGTCTTCCTGATTCATATCAAAGTTTTGCTTCTAATCTTTAATTTGATGATGAAAGGCAATCCAAATGCCTTGTCATTTGAGGAGTTAGTCTCTGTTCTATTGCAAGAAGATCACTCTAGGTAGAACATGTCCATCATGCATGTTGCAGATCAAGCTTTCCTGGCTAGTCAGAAAGGCAAAGGTAAATGGAGCTCATCTACTAGCAAGCAAAAATCTACAAATGCTGCACATTCAAAGAAGGAAGACAAAGATGAGAAGAAATCAGAAAAGCAGAAATTGTTTTGCAAGTACTGTAAAGGAAATGATCATATCATAAAGAACTGTCCAAAACTGGCTACTAAAGAGGCAAAGAAGAAAGAGGCCAGAACGGTTGTTGTAGAGGCCTCTACACCAAAAAGAGATTCTGCTAATCTTGTGCAGGAAGGAAAATGGGCATTTACTACTATTTTCAGTTTTGACCCATCTTCTCATGAGTAGTGCATGTCTGCAGTAGACTCAAATGTTTGGTACTTTGATAGTCGGGCGACCAAACATATTACCTCACAGTGCAGTTTTTTCTCTTCACTCTAGCCTGCCCCTACATTGAATATTGTCACATGCACCAACAACTCCTCTTATCCTATCATGGGAGTTGGTAAGATCATTCTAACTACTGCTTATGGTAGTTCTTTCACTTTGTTAGATGCTTTATTTGTGCCAAGGATCAAGAAGAATCTGTTATCAGTTTTGGCTTTAACCAAGATTGGCTTGGTTGTGAAATTTGTTGATGACAGGTGTACAGTTCATGATCTATCAAATGGCTACATGATCATTGCTTCTGGCATTTTATGTTCTGGGTTGTATAAGTTCATAGACTTTGAAAGATCTGTGAATGATTTGGCATATGCAGTACATGATTCAAAGGGTATGCTGGATCCAAAGCATTGGCATGCGCGCTTTGGTCATCTGAATTTTGCTAGTTTGCTACACTTGTAGAAATCTGAAATGGTGTCCTCTTTGCCCAAACTTGAAGCACCTCATAAACATGTATGTGAAGGCTGTATTTTGGGCAAAATGCAACGTTCCTCATTTCCAAAAGATGGTTCAGTTCCGGCTACTCAAAAATTGCAACTTGTTCACAGTGATGTCTCTGGTCCTATGCAGACACCCTCTTTTGGAAATACTTCATGACTTTCGCTGAGGACTTTTCCAGGCATGCATGGGTATATCCAATGAAAGAAAAGTGCAAAGTGTTCATGTGCTTCAAATAGTTTTTGCTTTTGGCTGAAAATCTGTCAGCATGTAAAATGGGCGCCCTTCATTCTGATCGAGGGGGGAAATATATGTCTTATGACTTTAATGCATTTCTGGCTGAATGTGGATAAAACATCAGTGTATAGTGTTGTATACACCTCAACAAAATGGAGTAGCTGAACGAAAGAACAGGTCACTCATGGAGATGGCGAGGTGTATGGTCAAGAGTCAGGCTTTACCACATAGTTTGTGGCTTGAGGGTGTCATGTGTGCAGCATATGTACTTAACAAGTGTCCCACTAAAGCACTGCACTCTATCACTCCATATGAGGCTTGACATGGATGCACGCCATCTGTTGCTCATGTGCATGTTTTTGGTTGTCTGGCATATGCATTACTGCCTGAACAACATCGCAGAAAATTGGATGATAAAGGAGTAAAATGTATTTTTGTTGGGTACAGTTCTAAAAGTAAAGGCTATCGTTTATATCATCCACAGACAAAACACATTTTGGTTAGTCATGATGTTATTTTTGTGAAAGATGCTATTCATCCATTGCTTTCACGTACTAAGGAGACATTTGTTAGCTCCAAAGACATGTATGATACTTTGCTGCCTCTTTTTATAGGTGGACAGTCTAGTGTTGGTCCTAATGAGGCAACTTCTCAGCCTTTGCAAGTTTCATGTGATGATGCAGATCAGTCCATTTCTGTTGTAGATTTACATGATGCACTTCTTAATGAGAGAGTTGATATTGAGCATGCAAAAACTATGCCAAAATGGCTGGTGCAGACTTTGTGTGACAGCAAATTAGATGCACCTCTGTCATATCATGCTCGATGAGGCTCTCATAGTGCCTCTTTTGCATCAGATTGCTATGCTATGGCTGCATCTAGTCTCTTTGATGAGAATGAGCGTGTTTTGTTTGATGAATCACAAAAATCAAAAAATTAGATGGTTGCTATGCAATCTAAATATGATGCTACAATAAAGAATGGTACTTGGTCTTTATGTGACTTGCCTCCTAGCAAGAAGGCCATTGGCACAAACTGGGTATACAAGCTGAAGCGTAAGCCTGATGGAATAGTTGACAGGTATAAGGCCAGGCTTGTTGCAAAGGGTTATGCGCAAGAAAGAGGCATTGATTTTGATGAGACCTTTGCACCTACATGTTGTATGACTACTATTTGGTAGCACCTATGCACTTGCAGCTCATAATAGTTGGAATGTACATTAATTGGACATTAAAACTACATTTTTGAATGGTGACTTGCATGAAGAAGTGTATGTTTTTCCAACCCCATCGCTTTATGGAGAAAGGGCATGAAAATTAGGTGTGTATGTTAAAGAAGGCATTATATGGTTTAAACCAAGCACCATGTGCTTGGTAGGAAAAGATACATGCCTATCTGATTGCACATGATTTTGAGAACAATCCAACTGAGAGCACCTTATATGTACTTCTGATCATTGTGGTGTATGTTGATGACATGCTACTCACTGGTCCTCATGAGAAGCATATTGCTGATTTTAAGACTGATTTGCATGCCTCATTTGAGATGTCTGATTTGGATCATTTGCATCATTATTTGGGCATTCACTTTATGCATGATGATGGTGGAATGGCTTTATGTCAAATGAAATATTTTGACATATTATTGCAATGTTTTAACCTTGAAGACTGTAAGCCTATTGCCAACCCTATGGAGACAGGTTTACAATTGATTCTTCATGATGCTAGAGATGCATTTGATGTTGTTCTATATCAGTAGGTTGTTGGATGCATGATTGACTTATGCATTACTCGGCTAGATATTCAATTTGTTGTCTCATAGATGAGCGGGTTTATGCATTGCCGAGGAGTCAAGCATTGGCAGGCGGTTAAGTGCATCTTTCGCTACTTGAGTGGTACCCGGCTACTTGGATTGTTTTATCCCAAGGGGGGATCACTACTGCGAGATTTTCATGCTTTTTCTCACAGTGATTGGGCTGGATGCTATGACACTCCTGTGTCCACTAATGGTTTTTGCTTCATGCTTGGTAGCTCATGCATATGTTGGTTGAGCAAGAAGCAGCCTATTGTGGCCACTTCCAGTTGTGAGGCTAAAGAGGGCAGCTTTCACAACGACTCTTGAGTGTGTGTAGCTCAGACACCTTATGGCTGATTTGGGTGTTAGTGAGTATTCTACCTAACTATGAAGATAAATTTTAAAATCTTTTACTTTTAACTATAAAGTAGGGTCTATACCGGAGTATCTTCTCTAAGAAAAATATTTGAAATTGGAGCTTCCAATATGAAGCAACCATGTGTTGAATAGACATATGTACCACTCTTTGGCAAATCCTCACCAGAGATTGTTTTGAGAAGATGAGGTCATGTGACCTACCAATTTATTTCAAAATTCTTCCAAATTTTGATAACATATAGCTATTACTATTTAATTTCATTGCTATAAAGTGCATAGTATTTGGACATTTGACGCTTTCACAATGACCAAAATACTAAGCCTCTATACCTGCAATATTTTAAGAATTTGCAAAGGCTAGCTTCTACTATTTTCTTTCTATCTCCTAATTAGAGTAAATATCATCTTGATATTTTCTAAGCACCATTGGGAGGTGTTTAGATAATCGTAGAAAGAAAAATTATCCAAATTGAGTAAATGAGCTAAGACAACCAATCATCTCTAGGTGACATGGTCTCTGGTCATTTCATAAAATTCCAGAGGTTGCACTTTCATGTGTAGAGATCTTTTGACCCACCAAATGATCTTTAAAAAAATGAAAATTATTTTACACAATTTGCATTTTTCTAGATTTTGTAGCCAAAAAAATCATGCAATTTGGATCTACCAAGGAAGAGCAATTTTTAATAGGCCTATGTCACTTGTTTCAAGTCTCTACCTCTATTAGTAGCACGTCTAGTGCAGAGGTCATTTGACCTTTGTAAAATTATCCAAATTACTTGAGAATTGGTCAGGTTAAAGAAATGCCTATGAGCTACGTGCTCCTTAAAGTTCAATAAATTTGGGCATTCTCTCAAACAGCAGGATCAAAATCTCTATGAGGCTGCTACCTTCCTAACTTTTTGCTCAATCATTTTTTTAACCTAAAAATGACTAGACATGTTTATCCTTATGCCTAGGCATAATCATTCATTCTCTTGGATGGATTATGACATGAAGACATATCCATGCATATAATGATCATCTAGATCAATGCAAAACAATTAACAATCCAAATTATCTCATGGAAAATAGATTCTTTATAATATCCACTTTTCAATGAAAGTGAATATGTATGGATGTCATTATAATCATTGTGATTATTGCACATTAATTAACCTCATCACAATCAATCACATACAAGCATTTAATACTTGTATGGATGATCATAACCATATCACTCATGTGCCGACTAGGGATAAAATTCTATATCAAGGACATAGACTCCCATGAAGAATAATTCATGTGCTCATGAGTTACTAGACGAAAACAAATCTTGGTTGTTCTTGAGAGATCTATCTTTGTCATTTACTTTATAAAGGCAAAACTAGCATATTCATGATACTTCCATCACATACTTTATGCACACCCTAATTCATCATGAGTAGGTACCTTCTATGAGCTCTCTGACTTTTGGCCTTGGCTATCCCCTGAGCAAGGAACTTCTCGTTCCTCCAGGCATGTGCATCTTTGGAATATAACACTTGAGAAAGTCAATTGATTACCAGAGATTGACCTAGGTAGGAAAGGTCATTGCTCCAATGCAAATAATGAAAAAGTGGACATAAAGACCATATTATGGTTTTGGAGGTCATAAGACATCCCCATGTGAAGTTTTGTGCAAAGTACCTACTAAAGACCAAGAAAAAGCCACCAAATGTCATAGGTTCATAGGGCAATTGCTTTTGTGCAATTTTTTTTTTGCTAAAAGGTGGAGTGAAGTGATTCGCTGGCACAACGATATCCTCAGAGTAGAAATTTGAGCTCCTAGTTCCACACATGGTACTCCGCACAAAGGCTGCAGAATACATAGCAAAAACACAGTACACAGGGAGCACGAAGACACACCTCTTAGGTCTCACAAATCCCGTTGAACTTACAGTCTGTGGTTGACTCTGCCACTATATGTTTTATTAAAGAACATATACAAAGAAGTGTCCGGTGGCCATTTGGCCTTTTACATGGACACTAATGATAACAATCTCCCACTAAAGGCCAATATGGCCAAAGTAACTATGGGAGAAAAATAAAGAATGATAAGGAATACTTGAGTGTAGGTATACAAACTATACCTCCCACCTAATGGGCAAGTTACATAGTATACAAGTGATTGTGTAACATCATGAATCAAGTAACCCCCATCAAGTGACATCAATGTCGAAAGCTATCGTGGTAGAGCTTTCGTCAAAGCATGTGCAACATTAACTTGAGTGTGAACCTTCTCAAGAATTATGCGCTCAGTGGCTAAGCAATCTCTAATGAAGTGATACCTCACCTCAATGTGCTTGGTCTTTGCATGATAGACTGGATTCTTAGCCAAAGCAATGGCACTCTGACTCTCACTGAGCAAACAAGGTACATGTTGAGGTAAACCTATATCACAAGCAAGACAAGAAAACCACAATGCTTCCTTACATGCCTCACTTACTACAACATACTCTGCTTTTGTGGTGGAAACAGCTGTACATTCTTGAAGACGAGATCTCCAAGAGATAGCACCTCTAGCAAAATGCAAAATGTACCCTGACATAGACTTACGATTGGATGCTTTACCTCTGCCTAAGGATATACACTTGTCCTTAGTGCCACACAAATATCTCAAAATCATCTTGACCGCCGGAATACACAAAAACTGTGCTGACAACCAAAGGATGTGAGAAATGGCTCAAGTATGTCTATTTAGCACCACCTAAAGGCCAACCTACCATAGGATATATGATTTCGACGATTCGGCATTGGGGGGTCAGTTCTAAAAATGTACCAGATGTCATGGCCCAAATGTGCCTTAAAGCTTTTGAACTCATGTTGGTCACCTTCAAGACTTTCAAGAATGTCAAGGAACCTCATCTATCAGCTCTTGGATTTAATGAAGGTAATCAGGACCTTGTGTACAACATGAGCGCAACACCATCTATTAATGTTGTATATGCATGGCACGCGCGTATCAAGTATCTACCAGCCTGCTTCAAACAGACGTTTGAAGAAATGTTTGTCACCGGATTCTGGGAATATCATTCAGAGATATTCATTCCCAGACCATCACATTTATTGCAGTTGTTTGTAGTGGAACAAGCTCTCCATTCAGAAAAGTTATGTATACCACATCCAGAGGTTCTCGGGCCGGTAGATTGGGATGCTCTACTCACGGACTTGGCCAAAGGGTTGCGGATTGCAGAACATCACTTAGCACAAGACGTTGTTGAGTACTACATCCAATGACCCACCCAACAAGGGTCTGTCAGGGACGACAGACCCGAGAGAGGGGGGGGTGTTGGAACTGAAGGACTCACAAGGCAAGGAAGCTTACGAAGGGAGTCTGAGAGAAGAGAAAGTACAAGCAGACAGAGCAGTCAACGACGATCTGGCAAGTAGGCCAATATTTTTTTGAGGACACTAACGCATATAAAAGAGGTGGACACACAAGGAGAAGGGGCAAGTAGGGAGCTCCAGGAAATGTATGTCAAAATGTTATTAGAAACCCCTACAAAAATAGTGATTTTCATCACTAAAAACCATTGTAAATACCATTTCATATTTTTGTAGCTCCATTTTGTGCAAGCCAAGGAGTCCTTGAGCTTGAGGAGCTTTAGAAGTACCTACCTGTCAGTTTTCACATTTTTTAGACTTCGTTTGAACCTCCAAATGGGGTAGAGAACCTAATTTTTAACTAGGCTCGACACTAGGTCTGGACATGGCTAAAACCTAGTCAAAAACTATAAATAGAGCTAGAGAGTTCATTTTTGAGGTTAGCATGTAATTGATCTAAACTTGTATGAGCACTTTTGAAGCAAAAAGAATTCCATTGTCTCTCTCTTTGTCTTACTGTGTGTGCGCGTGTGTGTGTATGTGTGTGCATGTTTGTGTGCTTCTCACTCACGTACCTGTGCCTTCACTTGCTCGAGGTCTTCATACCATCCTCTTGTCTTCCCGGATTGACATTAAAGGAGGTGCTACTCATCACTGAGATACATGTAGCAAGACGATGTTGCAGTACCTCCGAGTGCTCTTGTAGTCGTGCATTATGTTGTTGGAGCTGATTGTACTCTGTCCTTAACTGTGATATACATGCTAGCATAGTGTCCAATGCATTGCCTATGGATGAGGGTGTTGTGTGTACAATGGAAGATGCATGGGAAGGGAATTGGGGAAGGGGAAGAGTGAATGATGTGTCTATTGAAGACATGTGTGTGGGTGAAATTGGTGGAGGGGGAATGGGAGGAGGTGGAAGTGTGGGGGGTGGGGGAGGTTTTGTGGGTGGTGAAATGTCCATGCTTTCAGGAGCGGATGCGAGTGTGGTGTCTACCATATACATTGGAATGGTAGGTGGTGTGTGTGTGAAAGTGGTGAATAAGTGAGAAGAGGGTGTGGGATCTGAAAATAGAGGAAATGATTGAGACCGGGGTTGAAATGTTCTTAAAAGAAAGGCGTGGAGGGGTTGGAGAATTGGAGGGATAGAGTTTGGGAGGTGAGATTCTGAAGGCAGGGAGGCTATAAAAGGTGGCGTGGTAGCAGGGAATCCCAAGAATATGGATCTAGAATCGGGATGGCCTATGGCTGAGGGCATGGGAAATGGATGTCCTAAGGCAGGCTCTATGAGTGATTCGGTGGATTGTGTAGTGATGGTGGTAGCTTCATAGATTGGGTTTTCATGGGTGGAGAATAGGGTTGAACTAGAGGTGGGAGTACGGAAGATGAAGGTTTGTTCGGTGGGTTGAGTGGTCGACGTTATCTCCACAGCTTCTGTTCTAGGAGGCGATGGTGGGGGTGTGGGTGGTAGTGGCTCGGTTGATTCATCATGGGTGACTAAGTGCTCTTGGCCAGAAGTTACAGCTGCTTGGGAGGTTGTCTCAATGGGTTCTAACGTAATAATAGGCCCTTCTACTCTCGTAACAGGGATCTGGATGTTTTTTCCTGACCGTGGTCGTGTTTGGAATGTTCGTGGATCATATTGAACTGGAGACCTCCGAATTGCGGTTCGAACTGCTTCTACTACCCCATATGTTTCTGCCATCAATAAGAGACCTTCACTGTATTCTGAATTAATCCCTGCTTCTTCTAAAAGCTGAGCCATGAGCACCCGACTCCTCTGTTCGGTGAGCAGTTGTTGCGATCGCACTCATTCCATGATTTGATACAGCCTTCGGAGTTCTGCTGTATAAGTGGGGGCTTCAGTGGTCTCCTCTTCGTCTGCTCCTTCTTCTTCTAGGTGTCCTTGTTGTTGACCTTGCTGATCGTCATCCCAATGTACATGGCGGCCTTTTGTGGATTTCCTTCTTCTTTGGGAAGAGGTGCCCTGTTCTTTTGCATCTGAATAGAACTCCACATCAGAGAATTGTGTATTTTGCAAGAATGATTCGAAGTCGAAAGTGCCCATCCCTTCAATGCCCCTAGTTGTAGGAAATTCGAATTCAGGAGGGACAGGAGGAGCGGAGGGGGTAGCTTGTGTTGTAGTTTGAGATCCAAACCTGGGTATTCTAATGGTAAAGGGAGGTACGATGGCCTCTCCTCGTGGCGATGCTTCAGGAGTAGTCAGAACTTCACGTGTCTGGACACAAGGGATCGAACCCCTCATGTGCTTGGATTGATGTGTGGACGTCTTGAGCCTCTTAAACATTTGCAATTGTGCCCAAGTTAAAGCATGTTCAATGGGTACATCGTATGCTAAGCACTGGTAGATACTGCGTGTGATTGCACAACAACCATTCACCACTAATTTCCTAGATTACCTTTCATTTGCTTCATACAACTGCTCCACAATCCATACAGGAAGCTTAATTGGTAACGCACCCTCTCTCCGCCAAGTAGAGAGCGAACCAAATTCTTTTGTGCGGTTGTGTGAAGCGGTCTTGACCAAGGAAAGCAAAATGTTGCATGCACATACGGAGAGGGATGGACACGTTTGGTGTGAGTGCTGCCATATCTTTAAGCTTCAGTAGTTTCCTATCCTTCATGTTAGTAGGAATGAGAGCATCCTTCTCAGAAGGTACATGTGTACCGTGCTCCACAATCCATACAAGAAGCTTAATTGGTAACACACCCTCTCTCCGCCAAGTAGAGAGCGACCCAAATTCTTTTGTGCGGTTGTGTGAAGCGGTCTTGACCAAGGAAAGCAAAATGTTGCATGCACATACGGAGAGGGATGGACACGTTTGGTGTGAGTGCTGCCATATCTTTAAGCTTCAGTAGTTTCATATCCTTCATGTTAGTAGGAATGAGAGCATCCTTCTCAGAAGGTACATGTGTACCGTGCTCCATAATCCATACAGGAAGCTTAATTGGTAACGCACCCTCTCTCCGCCAAGTAGAGAGCGAACCAAATTCTTTTGTGCGGTTGTGTGAAGCGGTCTTGACCAAGGAAAGCAAAATGTTGCATGCACATACGGAGAGGGATGGACACGTTTGGTGTGAGTGCTGCCATATCTTTAAGCTTCAGTAGTTTCCTATCCTTCATGTTAGTAGGAATGAGAGCATCCTTCTCAGAAGGTACATGTGCTCACCAATTCCAGTGTAAGTTCAAACCTTTTCAACTCGTTGTTGCCCAACAAGGAAGCAAGTACGAATGTTCTTGGTTTGTCCTTTTCTTTGTTAGCTTGTAATGTGGAGACCAAATAATAGCATCGGAGGAGATCTGGTTTACGTAGTGGTGCTTCAAAGTATTCGGCTAGCCCTGCTCGTTGCCATATGGTCTGGAGATCTTCTGTGTTCTGTAGAGTCTCAAACTCCTTGGAGAAAAATTGGAATCGGACCCATGATCTGTCATACTCGCACTTAGACTCCCATTTATACTTGGCCTCTCCTAATGGACCTGGCATGCCATTGAACCAATGAGAATTGGCATGGACTCTCTCTGTGATCCCTGTGGGTGGATCCGGTACCGGGATCTGCTGAAGGTGTTGCAGCTCCACAGGTCGTTCAGTTGGTAGCACATCAACAGGTAGACTATCCACATCAATTCCTGCAGTACTTACTCCTGCCTGTGAGCTCGGACCTGCTGCTTCTGCCATGAGAATGCTTGTAGTTGCTGATACTTATCTGCTAGAAGAAGAGAGAGGCACATTAGCATTGCATAGGAAACAGGATGTTATGGTGTTCCCTCCACAATACCAACATGACATTCCGAGTGGTTAGAGGTTAGTGGGTGAATTGTTCATGATGTGTGTACATGTGGGTTAGTAGGCTAGGGTTCACTCTAGATGCATACTTTGGATGTGCAATGTTCTCAGAATGCACGTGCATGAGAGGGGAAGGATTTACAGAGGTGGGTCAGGGGGTTTGATATGGGGTTTAGGTCTCCAAACTTTGATGCTAGAATCGTTGCTTTTATTGGCGATGATGTGTGAAGGTTTGCGGACTAGAGTGTGTTGGGTTTGGGACCTTTTGGGTACCCATTTCCAAAAATTCGGAGGCGTGACCGAGAATGTGGTGGTGTAGAGTGTAGATGTTTGCCTTTGGATGGGAGCCAATAGAACTTGTGAGTGTTGGTTTGATCTTGTGATTGGAGGTGAAGTTATTTGAGCTAGTAAGCAGGTCTTGGGCACCCATATTTGTCTAGCTTTTGAGATCGCCTTCATTAACTTCTTTGGAACCCAAATAGAAATGGTTTGTCTAGATTGATGCCTAGGGTACTCCTTCGCTGTAGTCCTCGACACTGTAGCTTGCTTGATGCTTCTTTGGAATCCTCTCTCCAAAGCCGAGGGTTGTTCACCTTTGCGTATCCAGATCTGCTTCATGCCATGGGGTATTCTGTATTGTACTGGTTGGTGTTCCTCTTCTTGGTCCTCGGGCTCCTCTGTATCGTGTATTTTTATGCTTGCTTTCCTTGAATTCTCTTTGGGAAAGAAGGGAACTACTCGTTGACTTTCGTACCTTTGTTATGAGTGGCAATCTTTTGCACCATAGAACTTTGGTCAAGAGTAGCATGGTTCATTTCAGGTGGACTCCTGGAAGGACTAGGATTCGGTGCCTCTTCTAGAGGCCTATGTGCTTGATTTTCTAATTCAATCATTATGTGGTTTTGGCCTACCCATGCCTGAAGAAGTCCACTTCTTAGGTTGAGGCTGACTGCATGATCATAGATCCAGTCTTGGCCCAGGACAAGAGGTTCGGTAAGATCCTCGTCTTCACACACTAGCACTTTGACTGCCATCAGCACCTCTTGAATGTAGAGGGGAAGTTCCACCTCACCAATGCAAGGGGTTTCCACACCTCCCAATCCTATGAGATATGCCTCTATAGGATTGATTTGTAATTGCAACTCTTGGAAGTAAGAAAGTCGAACTGCACTAGTGGCTGCCCGTGAGTCAATTAAAGCTCTCACTGTCCTTACACTCTCTCCTTGTCCTACTTCTAGGGTTACAAAAGGTCGTCGCTCGATTATTCTATGGGAATGTCCACCTGAAGCCTCGCACATGGCCATGGGATAGCCTAGAGATTCTTGAGTGTCAGGCATAGGCTAGTCTCTACCTTGTCTCCTCAATTTCATTCGTCGGATGTGTTCTAAAGCTTCTGCCTGTGCTTCTTCTCGAATTCATTTCTCTTCTTCTTTACATTTCTTGGCAGTGTTGAGTCGATTTAGCATCTCTTAAGTCAGGGGTTCTTGATATAACTTGACTCTGCATCCACTTATATAACTTGGTAGAATATCACCCTCTAGAGTGGCTAGTTGAACTGCTCCACTTGTCGAGATCCTATTGATAATCATTGGCCCATAGCCTCTCTTCTCTAACTTCCGTGCATGTTGCTTCAAGGTGTAGACTAGGACTAGCTCTCCTACTTTCAAGCCCTTATCCTTCACGTGTGCATCAAAATATGCCTTCTGCCTTTTCTTGGCTGCATAAAATCCTGCTGCAGCCCTCAATCGTGTTTCACCTAATCGTTCAAGATCGAAGATTCTAGAGGACAACTCATGGCTTGTCCAATCATGCTCTTGTGCTACTTTCAAGGTTGGTATCAAAAAATCCAATGGTAGCACTGCATTCTGGCCGAAAACCATCTGAAAGGGCGTGGCTTGGAGTACCGTTTTATAGGCAACTCTGTATGCCCAAACAGCATGGTATAACTGTTTGTCCCAATCAGAGCGTTTGTTATTCACTAATTTGGTTAGCACATTGCATAGAATCTTATTTGTGCTTTCGGCTTGTCCATTAGCTTGTGGGTGATAGGGGGCAGACTTCTTGTGTATCACCAAGAACTCTTGAAGAAGATTTTCAATGACTTCATTCACGAAGTGAGTCCCTCTATCACTTACTAGCACTATGGGTAGCCCGTATTGAGTGAACACATTCTCAAATAAGAATTTAGCGGTCGTTTGGGCATCATTCTTCGATGTGGCTTTCACTTCTACCCACTTGGTTAGATAGTCTGTGGCCACAGTGATATATTCAACATGTGAACCCTTGGCTGGGGGATTAATAGGACCTACGAAGTCTATTCCCCACTTAGAGAATGCACGTCCACCCATCATGGGTTTCAGTGGCATCTCATCCTTGCGTATAGGGTACTGAGTTCTCTGACAGACATCACACCGTTTCACATAGGTATGTGCATCCATGTGAAGGGTCGGCCACCACAAGCCTGCAAATAGGATTGCTTTGATTACCCGATCTGGTCCAAAGTGTCCTCCTGCCACACCTTGGTGAGCAGTCTCTAATATCTTCAGATACTCGCTCTCGTGGACACATAGTCTCAGGTAAGCATCTTTACCACGCTTGTATAGATTATCACCAATGAGTGAGTAATCCAGGGCTTCTTGTTCTAGACTTCTTTGTCTAGCCAATGTCATATCTTGAGGGAATGTTTTCGTCCTCAAGAATGCTACTAGTGGTTCACTCCAATTTGGCACTATGGATACCTGATAAAGAGTGGCATGTTCCATAGGTGGTTTAGTGCAGTAGATCGGGCATTCTTTGCACAGCTTATGGACATCAGCTTCCATAGTAGGCCAATGCACTCCAAGTCTCCTCAATGTTTGTAGGGTTCGTTGTTTTGAGTTGTGTTGCTCTAATGCACCTACGTGTGCTAATTGCAACCACTTCGCGTACTCGTCCTCTTCCACACAACACGCTAATACCCCGTGATCTGTATGTTTGTACACACTTCCTGCCATGATATGATACTTCTGGGCTTTTACTACCTCTCTACCTTGAGTGTTTATTATTGGGTGGTTAGGCCCATATGTCAATAATGGCACTAATGGCTTAGCCCACTGAGGTACAACTTCCAAATTAAACAAGTAAGCATCAGGTAAGTCATCTGACACTCCTTGTGGGGCCTCTCTTGATGTGAGCCTAGAGAGATGATCTGCTCTCAGATGGGTCTTTCCTTTCCTCACCACCACTTCAAAGTCGTATTCCATTAGCAAGAGGAACCATCTTACCAACCTACCTGTATTACATGGCTTGTTTACCAAGTATAGCAGAGCTTGATGATCAATAAAACATTTAAACTTATTTGCAAGCATATAGTGTCTAAACTTTTTAACTGTGTACACCATGCCTAATCCCTCTCATTCAGTGGTTGTATAGTTTTGTTCAACCGCATTCAACTGTCTACTAGCATAGGCAATTGGAAGATCCATATTGCCTTCGCCCGTAGGTTGTGCAAGTACACATCCAATAGCATAATTGGATGCATCCACATGAACATGGAAGGGCTTATTCCAATCCGGTGTGGTCAAGATTGGTGCTGAACACAATCTTCTTTTGAGTTCATTAAAGGAGTCCTCACACTCATCATTCCACTCGAAGTTAGTCAAAAGTCCATACAGAGGCTTTGCTATGATGGCATACATGTGTATAAACCGTCGGTAATAACCACAATGCCCCATGAAGGCTTGTACTTCCTTGACATTCTTTGGCCTAGGTAACTCGGCTATGGCTCTTACTTTCTCTTCATCAGTGGATATGCCATTCTTTGACACTATGTGTCCTAGAATCTTGCCTTGCCTGACCATGAAAACACACTTTTGTGGGTTCAAGGAGACTTGATACTCTCTACATTTGTCAAAGATTTGCCTGAGTTCTGGTATATGTGTCTGTCTAATGTTGGAATGAGCACAGAGATCATCAACATAGACCTCTAAATTCTTCCTCACGAATTCTTTAAACACGTGACACATCAATCTTTGGAAGGTTGCAGGGGCATTGGTCAGCCCGAATGGCATTACCCGAAAGGCAAATATGCCCCACTCTATGGCAAAAGCCGTCTTATGCTGATCCTCTGGAGCAATGGCTACTTGATTGTAGCCCGAAAACCCATCTAGGAAGCTTTACACTTCCTTGCCTGCTACCCTTTCTAATAGATGCTCAGTGATAGGAAGCGGATAACTATCTCTGATAGTGGCTGCGTTAACCTTCTTCAAGTTAATGCATACACGTAATTTACCATTCTTTTTGGGCACCACTACAATGGGGGACACCCATTCAATGTGCTCGATTTCATAGATAAATCCAGCTTCAACCAAGCGGTCTATCTCTTCTTTGATCTTGGCAGCATAGTTGTCATTGTATGTGTATGGCTTTTGTTTAGAAGGTTTGGCCTCTGAGGTCATGGGAATCGTATGGGCGCATATGTTAGGGTCTACACCTTTCAAATCTTTGTAGCTCCAAGCAAATACATCTCTGTACTCTCTTAGCAAAGCTATCAGCTCATGCTCCTCTTCCTTAGTGAGGTCATGTCCTATGTAAGTGCACCTCTCTTCTTCTTCTTCTATGGCAACCACTACCTTCTTGGTGGTTTCTTTGTTATCATAGGCCTCTCCTACTTGTGCATCGCGTTTTGGAATTCTTACCATGACTCTCCTATCTTCTATTGCATACTTCTTGAAATTTTCAAGGACCTCAAACAGGGATTCTTCCTCCTCTGGTGCGGCTTCTCTCTTCTTCCTTTTCTTTCCTTCACTCTTAGTGGTCACTCGTGTGGTTAATCTCACATCATTAGTGAGCTCTTCATGTCTGTGAGGGTAAACTTCTACTTCATAGAAATATTCTTCGTCTGATGCAAAGGGTGGGTCCATGATGATTGACTCAAGATCGGAGTCACTTGCATCTTCAAATGCATCAGGGCTAGGTTCGCATTCTTCTAAAACTGCATCTCCCATGATTGGCTCTATGGAGAAGACAGAAATGTCATAGCCATCCTCATCACAGTGGGGTTTCCATTGCTCTTCATTGATGGCTACATCCATAGTTCCTAGAATTTCTGCCCAGCCGTGAGGTTCAAATTCTTCGTCCGGAAATACTACAGGTGCATAGGCTGGGTCTTGAATTGATCTATGTGTTTCCTTTGCACCTACCTCTCTGGCTTTTTCTCTTTTCTTCTCTTCCACTGCCACTTTACACATCCATAAGTGAGTTTCTTCATGCATCCATGAGGATCTTGATCCTATGGAGTGCACTGACTCTGTATCATCTTTGGCTTTATGAATAGGATTCCATTGAATAGGGGGCACATCTCTATGAGAGAAATCTTTGAGATTCACTTTGGTAGTGACTCCCAAGTGTTGCAAATACAAAGAATTGGTCCCCCAATCTTGTACCACTTGCAACTGCCTCAAGAAGGGTCTTCCCAAAATCATCTCATAGGCTTGATTTTTGCTAAAGTCACAGATAGCAAATGTGTGCTCCAACTCTACACCACAAGTAGTGAGAGTTATCCCCTCTAGTAGTCCTAAGGGTCTTTCTATGTGACCATCGGCCATCTGCAATTTCATTCTCGTTGGCCTGAGTGCTGGCTTGCCCCAACGTTTCCATAAGGAAGTGGTAGCAATTGCAACTCCTGCACCTGAGTCCAAAATGGCCTTGGTTGTGTAGCCCTGATGAGTGATGGGGAGATAGATGTTTCCTTCTTCTCCCTCGCTCATGTCTCCTATCTTGTCCAAGGGTATTTCTGGCACTGTTCTTTGAGATCCTACCTGGGAACGTGGTTTCGCTACTTCGGGCACTTGATTGGCTACATGTTTCCACACTTCTGGTTTAACCTTAAGCAGCTCTTCCAAAGTGAGATTGCACTGCACCTTAGTGTTCTTCACTACCTCCATGTTCCTAGGTATGACTGAATCTTCGTTTCTTACCATGACTGTCGGTGCTCTCATACAAGTAGACTTAGCTTCCCATGGACCTGTGAAATGGGGTAGCTCCTGTAAGGAATTGGACTCGAAGTCTAATCTCTCTAGAGATTGGACACTCTCCTGGTCTCCATAAATGGAAGGAAGGTCTTGTGGGAATTGATCGTGTGTGTCATCCACAAGTTCAATGGGAGGAGGGACTTCACTTTCCTTTGCCCACTTTTCTTCTTGAATCTCTCTCAGGAACTCTGGTGAATATCTATTCATGGAAGAAGAGGTGTCTGGTTCCGTGGAGTTAGGCACATAAGCTTCCTTGGGAGGAATGCTTATTCCATTGTTTGCCTTCTCCTTGGCCTGAAAGTTGGCTCCCTTTGCAGACTTCGCAATTATCGTCTCCAATCTATCCAATAGCACATCAAAATGCAATGGTGTTCTAGTGGAATTAGAGCAATTGAAGAGGCGACTGGCCTCGAACATGGCTTGGGCCAATTCCACCATCTTGGCACACAACTTGGTTCGTTCAAGCTCTAGGTCTGCCCTAGGGTAGCATCTTTCATGATCCGTTACATTTGGCCCTTCGTGGATCCTATTGAAGAGGCGACTGGCCTCGAACATGGCTTGGGCCAATTCCACCATCTTGGCACACAACTTGGTTCGTTCAAGCTCTAGGTCTGCCCTAGGGTAGCATCTTTCATGATCCGTTACATTTGGGGATGGTACTGGGAGTGATGTGTGAGAGTGCGTTTGAGAGGTGATTTCTATGATCTTGGCTTTGGTCTCTCACAGACTTTCCTCTAGTTCGCTCATCTTTCTTGCCCATTGCCTCTTCATGCGCTCACGACTATCTCTCCAAGCTCTTGTTCTCTTCTTATTCTGGCTCTCAGTCTCACTAGCCTCCGCATTCTTCTCCTGGCCTAAGTCTTGGTTTTGCTTAAGTGCCTGAGCTCTCGTGATGACTTGTACTGGAGCCGTGGAAGTCACACTTCCTGTGGAGTCCACCACTAGCCCGATGACATTGATAGAAGCAATTTTTGGCATATTGGCAGGATTCTTGGGACACTCTCGTAGCAAATGCTCCTTTCCACAATCCGGACAAAAGCCTTGAATTGTCACGGATTGGGTTTGTGTAGGTGAAGGTAGAGGGCAATCACGAATGAGGTGATCTCCTTGACAGCGGTAGCATGGCCCTCTAGGAAATGGAGGTCTCATCGGCCTAGGTTGGGATCTCGCGTTGGGGTTTGCGTACATGACATTTGCATATTCTGGCTCCCAACTAGATTCACTCGGTTCTTCATAATAATATGACTCACTATGCTCCAGTGATTGCATGTAGTAGGCTTGGGGGCTCTCAACATGGGTCTGCTAGGACTGGTTGCAGTCTTTGGTGCCCTTGGTAGGGTGGTTGATACGTTTGCTGAGGCCTAGCATACTATTGTTGTGGGTACTGATTAGAGTACTTTCCTGGTTGTGGATATGGTTGAGGATAATTTTGTCTAACAGCTTGTTTGTTGTATGGGCAGTCTTGTGCAGTGTGATTGGTGTATCGCCTTTCTAGGGTGCAGTATTGGCTGTTAGGGTTCACATGGGGCTGGGCCATGATAGGGCACACATTAGCCATATGGTCTCCTCCACAGGTATAGCATCGTTTTCCGGGGGCAAATCTAGGAATCTGCTTGCTAAAGACACCTACTTTTAGAGCTACCTTTTCTGCTAGATCCTCAATTGATGTGGATTGTGAGGAAATGAGGCTACTAGAACTATCTGAATCTTTATAGATTTTTGAGAGCTCTAATTACTCCCCTAGATTATCCTCAATGTCTATGCACATGCGTACATATTCTTCTATGGATCTAGGGTCCTTCAAGTACACATATGATCTCAGTTTGGTGCTTAACAATCCATCTAAAAATAAGGCCACTTGGTTGGCTGGAGTGGGTAACTCTGGAGCAAGGCATCTCTCTAGCTATTGCCTAAACCTTCTTCCTGCGAGCCTTACTATCTCTTGAGGTGTTTGCTTGAAGCTGTATATCAGGGAGGATGTGTTATGCCTAATACCACTTTTGGAAAATTCAGTGATGAGTGCTTCAAGAAGTTGGTCTATATTTCTGTACTGATCCTGGTGAAGTGGTTGAAACCACGTCAAGGCAGTGTTCTTGAGTGTTAGGCCAAAATCATTGTATTGAGTGAACAAATCTTCCACTTGTTCAGCTCTCAAAACTTGCCTAAACTCGGCTACATGGTCATACGGGTCTCCTGTGCCATCGAAGCAGTTCTTCATGGACTTTACTAATTGTGTGGGTCTTAAGGTTCTAGCATGTTCTCTAGGCCTTGGGAGAGGGAATTGGTCTACATTTCTTAGATTCCTAGGTTCCCTATATCTCTCCCTGTCCATTCTATCCGTCTCAGTCCTTATTCTTTCTCTCCCAAGTGGGTTAGCAAAGCTCACCTCAGGTCTATCCCTACTCCGTTCTCTTTGAGTCCCATGAGCTTGAGATGTTCCAGCTCCTTGGTGACTATAAGACACATAGATAAGCCCTCAGAATCGGTTGTCACTTCAGGTGTCACTGTGGGGCATATTACGTAAAATATCCGTCCTTTCCATTTCTTGGTATTTCTGCAATTCTTTATACAATCGAGGAGTAAGGGTACCTATATACTTAATTGATTGATCAATCTTATTAGCTGCAGGAACTTGATATAACATGCCCTTGACAGATGTAAACATCTTGTCCAAAATTTTCTTATCTCCACAGGCTAAGGCGGCTACCCTCGCGTCTTTGAAAATACATTTCTTTAGTTGTTCATTTCTTTCTTGAAAAGATTCGTAATCTTTTTGTAAGTCCATATATTTAGTCGAATCCATAACGAGAACCTCTATTTGCAAAAATTCATCAGCACCAAAAAGTTTCCTAAAATGCTTATAAAATGCTTTTTCACAAGATTTAAATCTATAAGCGTAATTATCATACATCTCTAGAATAATGCGTTTGCTTAAAAGAAGCCTATTTTCACAGAACTTAAGACAATTTTGATAGCTTGGACTCTTAAGAATGTCTAAGAAGAATCGTTCATGATTATCCCACAGATCTTCCTGGATAACTTAAAAGTTAGGTCAAGAAAGATATCAGTTGATTTGTTCCAATCAACATGAAAATCATATGAAAATGATTTAGCCTTAACCATTTGCTCTAAATTCCAAATAGGGATTTTATGATCATATTTGAAGCTATAAGTTGTTACTTGTTTTTTCTGGCCTTTTTCCTCTTTACTGCTAAAGAAGCGGCTAAACAATCAGCTTAAATAGACGACCTTCTTAGTGTTTCTTAAGGGCTGTAAGACATTATAAGCACGTGTTTTAGGCTCCTTTCGGCAAACGCAGTTTGTAGTATGATACGAGTGAAAGAAGGGGTAAGGAGGCTCCACCCGATAAGGCGTCATCATCATCATGTAAGTACCCTGGCCAATAAGACTAGTTCTAGGGAGTCCTATAGAAATGCATCTTTTCATAAGAAACCCCGACGATAAAGCATCCACCTGTGTATTGACACTACCTGGCTGTAAAAGTGTCATAGAACGCGCGAAAAAGGCCACGAAAGAAAGTCCCCCCAAATTGTATTTCACCACCTTATTCGATGACACTGTATGACAGTTGAAGTTTATAGCATCATTGTATTTCATACCCAAGCAATGGAAAGCAAGGAGCCTAGCCCTATTCATAGTCAAGAGACCTCGAATCTCGGTCAAGAATACAGCCTTGCTAACAGTAAGCATAAAGAAAGCCCTAGCCAAAAGATTATGGGGAAAGCCCGTGAAAGCATAGCGACACCCTTCAGGTATTAGTGCGGATCGATTACAACAAAGCCAGGCTAGTAATCCCGCTATTGAATGACAATAGCTAATACCTTTAGGGAGACGACTAGGCCTCAACCTCCAATACCGAAATGCCGAAGAACTAGTAGTAAACCGGCAAGCCGCTATTGGAGCATAATGTAAAAGTCGCTTGAAAGAGAAAGCTCTTGTTTTACAGGATAAAACTTTATATGAGGGTAAAGGCCCTCTTAAGAAGAAAGAAGCTTCACTTCGACCGATAAGGTGAAGTTGTTGATGAATACTACATTTTTTAACCATGGAGATTCAAATTTATTTTTGTTTAACAAGGCTTGGATTGTAGTTATCCAAACTTAGACAGCACTCGCGATCACTCACTCATACTGAATTAATAGCCTTAGATTATCCACCCGGCCGAAGGTTCAAAGCAACATAACCCCGTGTTGTGCACTGTTGGAGTGCTTAAGGCAACCCTATACCTAAGCATAGGTTCTTGCCTATAATCCCGGCAGAGGGGCGAGATACAAACCGTCAAAGGAAAATAGACTTTCACGGTTATATATCTCATTAAGGGGGCTATAAGTGGCTAGGGCTTTAACGGTAAAGCGAAAACGGTGCCTTAAAGTAAGGGGCAAAGCTAAGCGCAAGACCAACATGGTGTAGCTTTATCCTTATGGCTTAAGCGTTTTCTAACATTAAAGGGTATATTAGCTAAGCGCCAAACCTTAAAGGGGCGAAGCTATTACCATAAAGAGAATGGTAAACGCTTAAGCAAAAACAATAGGTGGCGCGCATTCCCTGTAGCTTCACCTTAATGGTCTTCCCTTCGGGTAATGTTCTTCCCTCCGAGTGGCCCTTTAGGTTTTCTTTAGCGCGTTAGTTTCCGTTTCCGTTTCCATTTCCGTTTCCCTATTGGTGCTTTAGTTTCTTAGGGAAACGAAAACGCTGTAGCCTTATGGAGCTTAGCTTCACCCCTTTATGGCATTTTCTTTAGCACCTAAAGGAGCTTAGCTTCGCCCCATAAGGTAAACATTTTCTTTAGCACCTTTTAGGTGAAGCTAATACCTATACCTAAAGGTAAATGCTACACCTAAAGTAAAGGTGCGTAGCAAGGTGCCATGTTGGTCTTGCTACAGCGTTTTCTTTAGCACCTATTGGAGCTTAGCTAATACCCTAAAGGTAAACATTTTCTTTAGCAGGAAACTTTAGCGTAAAACAAGACAAGACCAGAATGGTCAAAGCTTCGGGTAATGGTCTTCCTGTTGGAGATAGACGTCTGTGGAAGCACGCGAACAGCACAAGGAAGAAGAAGAAGCTTGGAGCACAAACACACAATACTGAATGTATTACTAGAGAATGTACAAAGATAAGTAGCCCATTAGGGCAATAGGCGTATATACAAGCCGGGGGAAAAAAACCTCCTAAAGAGGGAAAAAAGTGCCCCGGCGGTCCTAGAGTGTTCACACACATCACTACCTAAATATATCAACAGTTCCCTCCGGCCCTTTAAGGGTATTAGCTAAGCGCTTTCTCTAAAGGGAAACTTTAGCGTAAAATCTTAATAAAGTGTCTATTTCCCTTAAGGTGCTTTAGTTTCTTAGGGAAACGGACACTTTATTAAGGTTTTACGCTAAAGTTTCTCTTTAGAGAAAGCGGCTAGCCTCGGAAGATCTAACGCTTTGACGGTCTCTCCCTAGGTGTCTTCTCGATCTCAGGTTCATATGCCCTTTGTACATTGCTGATTCTTTGGTACCAATCACTTGTTCCTTTTGAGTTCCTTTGTATGTGTTTTCTTGTTTTTAATTACGTGTCGTCAGGAGCAATTTAGTGTGTCGTACTTGATGTTCTGCGTCCGCTTAGTTTAAGTTCTTTTCCTTTAAGTTATCCCTTGACTGCAATTTAGACTATTCTTGGACTTGAGAAGTTAAAGACTCTTAGAACTTGAGTATTCCTATCGTACCTCTATTCAAACAAGACAACTACTCGCACTTAGCCTATGCTGAGAATGGACTGAGGGGGTTAAGAGATGTTCCAACCTCAAGACGCTCCTCCTTGCTATGGTTCTCTGCCTAGGAAGCAAGTTCCCAAGCATGCACACAATGGCACTCGCTTTGATTTCTCCAAGAGCTCTCAATAATCCCGTAAAAATTCCCAAGTTTAGCTCCAACGTGATCCTTCAATTGACAGACAATTTATCACAGACACTTTTAATGACCCTTTTTTCCCCCTTTGCTATTGTTAAAAATTTTTTCCTCTAGAGCTCTCTTGGTGTACCTACCCCTCAATAGGTCAACTTCAAAATACCACTTTAGTATATGCCACGAGCTTTCTGACAAGCCCTAGAGCTCAAAAAACGGATTTCAAATGAAAACGTTATGACTGTTCAGGGTTTAGGGGGTTAAAAGAGACAAACAGGATCTTTCAGGGTTCTAGGGCATTTTTTCCAAGGCCTATTAAGTGTATGAGTGAGTGGGTATGTAAATATGCCCAAAATTTAGCCTAAATTTCCAAAAAATTACACCTTTATTTTTTTGCCGAAAATGTCTGTTTATCGCGATAGACGATGTCTGTCGCGATAGACACAAGCTGTCGTGGGGGGTTGTCTATCGCGATAGATGGGTCTGTCGTGATAGACGGTGTCTGTCGCGATAGACACAAGCTGTCTTTTGGGGGGTTGTCTGTCGCGATAGATGGGTCTGTCGCGATAGACGGTGTCTATCGTGATAGATGGGTCTATCGCGATAGACGGTGTCTATCGCGATAGAGAGGTCTGTCGCGATAGATAGTGTCTGTAGCGATAGATGGGTCTGACGCGATAGAGGGTGTCTGTCGTGATAGAGTGGTCTGTCACGATAGACGGTGTCTGTCGCCTATCGTGGTTTTGGTCTGTCGCGATAGACGGTGTCTGTCGCGATAGACTGAGTCTGTCGTGGAATTTGGTCTCTCGCGATAGACAGGTGTCTGTCACGATAGACGGTGTCTGTCACAATAGACGGTGTCTATCGTGGGTCTCTGTCTGTCGTGATAGACGGAGTCTATCGTCTATCGTGGTTTGGTCTATCGCGATAGACGGTGTCTGTCGCGATAGACAGTGTCTGTCGCGAAAAACGGGTGTCTGTCGCGATAGACTGAAAAAACGCAATTTTATTAGAAACTTCTAGTGATTTGGAGTGCTCTAATGGTGTAGGTTACCGTGCCAAACACGCATTCAAAAAATATCAAGTTTTCCTGTCTATCGCAATAGACAGAGGTAGTCGTCCCGGGACCTGTGCAGTGTCTGTCGTACCTACGCAAGCTGCTAGAGATGGTGGTACAACTAGTTCCTGCAACAAAAGCTCAAAAAACACACAAAAATAGATCGCATGCAAACTCTCTCTCGCTCTCTCTCACAATGAAATGAGGGAAATGAGGTGGGGAGTGGAATATGACCAAAAAATTGAAATTTTTGTGGAGATGGAGATGGAGGTGGGAGATGGTGGGGATGATGACCGATGATGGTGATGCAAAAATAAGAAAAAATGAAGAAAAATAAGGAAAAGAAAGGATATTACCTATAACTCCAATGTCTCAACTCGACGTCTTACCATCACACGCTCGTCCTCGAAGCTCTCTCCCCGACAACGGCACCAAATTTGGTGTCACTCTAGCACAATGGTGAGTACCAACGTGAGAAGATTCACCTCATAATTGTCAATCCGTGGAGATGTGAGGACTAGAATGAAGACTATGAGCAAGTGAAGGCACAAGTGTGTGAGTGAGAAGCACACAAGCATGCACACACATACACACACACGTGCACACAAGGCAAGAACAAGGAGAGGAACAATGGAGTTCTTTGCATTAGTCAAAAATTCTCTTACATAAGCTCAATTCACAAACAATCTAACCCAAAAATGAGCTTTCTAGCTCTTTTTATAGTTTTCTCACTAGCTTTGGCCTTGTCCAGACCTAGTGTCCGGCCTACTTAAAAATTAGGTTCTAGAGCCTATTTGAGGGCTCAAACGGAGTCTAAATATTATGAAAATTGGTATATAGCTAATTCTAATACTCCTCAAGCTCGAGGACTCCTCGGCTTGAACAAAATGGAGTCTATTTTACCAAAAACGGAATTTACAATGTTTGTGTAGCGATTAAAATCACTTGAGTTGTGAATGGTCCATGGAAAAATGATTAAGCCTTGTTGCCGTATTGTGCATGACCGCTCTGTTGTGCTGGTATGCTCTTCATCTGACTTGTATGCCAATAGTAGCCAAAGGTGCTCCTCCTATCATCTTTGGAGCGAGCCAAATCTGCATCAGAGTATAGCTTCATATCCAAGTGAGGTGTGGATGGATAAAATAGCCCTTCATTTATAGTACCCTTCAAGTACTTTAAGATCCTTTTGGCAGCTTCCATGTGAGGTTTTCTTGGTGTTTGCATGAATTGACTCAATGTACTCACCCCATAGCATATATCTACTCTTGTTCCGGTTGCATAATTGAAACTCCCAACAAGCCTTTGATAACCTATAATGTCTTGAAGAAGCTCTCCTTCATGAGCACTAATGTTGTGATTCAATTGTATGGGTGTACCCACAATTTTGCATTTTCCATCTTGAAATTAACTAGCATATCATGGATATACTTTCTTTGAGTAATCAAAACACTAGAAAATCTCTAAGCCCAGAAACTATGTAAGCAATCCAAGATCATTGATCTTGAACTCCTTCATCTAAGTTTTAATCTTCTTGATGCCATTGGCATCATTTCTTGTAATGATAATCGCATCCACATAAACACATAGATAAATAACCTCTCCATTAGTCTTCTTAATGAACAATGAAGAATCTTCCTTGTTTGCAACAAAACCTTGGTCTTGCAAGTATATAACCAATCTATGGTTCCAAGCTCTAGAAGCTTGCTTTAAACCATGCAATGCCTTCCATAATTTACATACATAATCAGGTTTGTCTTTGTCTTCATATCCTGGTGATTGAGCTATGTAGACTTCTTTAGAGATGCACCCATTAAGGAATGCATTTATAACATCTAACAAGTTCCAATTCTTTGAAGCTACAATACTTACTAAAACTCTGACAGTTGGCATTTTGGCCACAAGTGAGAAGGTCTCCTCATAATCCACTCCATGGGTTTGAACAAACCCCTTTGCCAATAGCCTTGCTTTATACCTATTTAGTGTGCCATCTGAGTTCTTTTTCACTTTGTATATCCGCCTGGATCCTATTACCTTCATGAATGATTTTTTGGGAACCAAGTCCAAGTACTATTTTATTGAAGTGCTTCAATTTCCTCCTACATAGGTTCTCTCCATTCTTCTTTCTTTTTAGCTTCTTCAAATGAAGATGGTTCCTCTGGCATAAAATCTTTAGCCATGTATATAGAATGCTTCGTGACTATTGATGTGTATTAGCCATATGTTATAGGTTTCTTGCTTTCCCTTTGAGATCTTCGAAGTGCCTGATTGGATGATTCTAGAACGTCCTCTACTTTTTTTACCTTTGCTTTGCCCTTGGACTTCCAAGCTTCAAAATCAATTTGTTCTTCATCTTTTGAGTTGACATCTTTTGATGTATGTGGTTCTTCTTTGGTCAAATTTGGAAAATTATTCTCCAAATCATAGGGTAGCTTTATTATCCTATATTCATCCTCCAACCAAGAGTTATTTTCATCAAGTACCACATGCCTAGTAACTATAAATCCTTTGTTAGTGGGATTATATAACCTATATCCTTTCTAATTTTGATCATAGCCAATGAATATGCATCTTTCAGCTTTTGCAATAAGCAATGCTCCCAAAGATTTTAAAATGATCCAAAGAAGGTCTCCTATCATTCCATGCCTCATAAAGTGTCATCCCATTCAAAGATATGGATGGAAGCCTTTTGATTAGGTAAATAGTAGTGGAAATAGCCTCTGCTCATAGATAATTAAGGAGTTTTTTCTTATTGAACAATGATGTTGTAGCCTCTACAATTAACTTATTTCTTCTCTCTACCACTCCATTCTTTTCAGGAGTGTACCTTGTTGTAATCTCTCATTTTATGCATCTATCCTATAAGAAGGACAAAAATGCATGTGAAAAATACTTACAACTTCCATCAGATCTAAGCCTCTTCAAGCTTCTACTTGTTTGATTCTCAACCAATGCCAAATACTTCTTGAAACAAGTGAAGACTTTATCTTTATTCTTCATAAAATAAATTATTGTCCGCCTAATATAGTCATCTATGAATGAAACATAATACCTTGACCCTGAAATTGATGGCCCTCTGCTAGGACCCCACACATCTATATGTAAAGGCTCCAAGTCATCTTCATACATGTATCCTCTTTTGTTGAATGGTTGCCTATGTGACTTGCCAAATTGGCATGCTCCACACTTATAAATCATGTGTTGCTTGGACACATTTGGGATGTCGAGCACACTCTGATCTCTGCATATTTGCTTCAATGTCCTTTCACCTATATGTCCTAGTCTCTCATGCCATATCTCCAATTTTGATAGGTTTGTTCCTTATAATTGAAGAGAGCAATATTTCTTGTATCTTCAAGAAGGTAAAAAGTCTACGAGATTTCTCACCTTTTGCAATCCTCTTGAAGCCTTATTGAGGGTCCTCCACATATGATCCATGCGTTGTGAATTTAACCTATAAAACTTTCTCAACAATCTATCCAACACTGATTAGATTCTTGGTTATTGTTGGCACATATAATACCTTTCTTAGAAGATTCATGTTACCGTTAGATGATTT
This sequence comes from Ceratopteris richardii, assembly GCA_020310875.1. NCBI lineage: Eukaryota > Viridiplantae > Streptophyta > Polypodiopsida > Polypodiales > Pteridaceae > Ceratopteris > Ceratopteris richardii. The sequence goes on along the minus strand of CM035417.1, from coordinate 8,641,075 downwards.
AACATTTCAAATCTTCTTTACTCAGTGCCTAGTGTCATCCCCTTTTTGAACTTCATGCTTTCCTTTGCGTTCACCTATTTGAAACATAGGTTTACTTATTGAAGTAAATCTCAAGTTTTGTAAGTTCTTTTGAAGAACTTTCACTTGGAATAGTTGCACAAACATTAGAAGAGTGTTCTACGAAAGTTTCATAGAAAATTTAATCATTTCATTAGTCAATGAGTGAGTTTTGTGAAGCAGACTTTTCTGAGTGAAGCCATAACTCACAAAGTGTTAGATGTTCATATTTTGGTGGACTTACAAAATTGGTGAAGATTTTGAGCTATGCTTGATATATTGGTGTTCTAAATTCAAGTATAGCTTGTCTTTTGGAGATCAAACATCTCCATCAATCTGCATGGTGTATCCATGAACCTACAAATCTACATCAACTTCATAAAACAATTCATAATCCAAAGTAGCACTCACATAAGATAAAGTGTGCCTCAAAGCATCTAAATGTGGCTTCTTTAGAACCTGCATAAATTGACTTTCAAGTCCAACAATGTAGCTTAGATCAAACCTTGTAATTGTGAGATATATTAAACTTCCCATAATTTTCCTGTACATAGTAGAATTTTCGAATGCTTCATCTGATGTAGTATCCAACTTCAAACTATGATATAATGGCATAGACATTGGCTTACAGTCATCCATACCATACTTTTGTAGCATGTTCAAGAAATATTGCCTTTGCGACATCCATATACTTGTTTATGTATGTGTAGCTCATTGATGAGTAGCACCTCCTTTAATGTCAATCCGGGAAGACGTGAGGATGGTATGAAGACCTCGAGCAAGTGGAGGCACAAGTACGTGAGTGAGAAGCACACAAACATGCACACACATACACACACACGCGCACACACGGCAAGACAAAGAGAGAGAAGCAATGGAGTTCTCATATTACTTTCAAAAAGCTCTTACAAGTTCGTTTCAATCACAATCTACCCCCCAAAAATGAGCTCTCTAGCTCTTTTTGTAGTTTTTGACTAGCTTTGGCCCTGTTCAGACCTAGTGTCCAGCCTAGTTAAAAATTAGGTTCGAGGCTTATTTGAGGGCTCAAACGAGATCTAAAAAATACGAAAATTGGCAGGTAGATACTTCTAAAGCTCCTCAAGCTCAAGGACTCCTCGGCTTGCACAAAATGGAGCTACAAAAATATGAAATGGTATTTACAATGGTGTTTAGTGATGAGAATCACTTTTAATTGGTGTAAGGGTTTTGAAAAACTAAAGGGTTGCCTTAGTGCTAGATCTGCGTGAATGCTCATACGTGCTTCTTCCTGAAGAAAATTATTGGCCTATTTGCCAGATCTTCGTTGACTCCCTTGTCTGCTTGTGCCTTCTCTCCCTTCTGACTCTCTTCTCTGACTGCCATGCCTCGTTAGTCCTTCAGTTCCTTGTCTGCTGCTAACACCCCCCCCTCTCTCGCGTCTGTCGTCCCTGACAGACCCTTGTTGTGTGGGTTTTTGGATGTAGTACTCGACAACATCCTGCGCTAAGTGATGTTCGGCAATCCTCAATCCTTTGGCCAAATCTGTTAGTAGAGCATCCCAATCTACCGGCCCGGGAACCTCTGGATGTGGTATACGTAGCTTTTCGGAATGGAGAGCTTGTTCCACTGCAAACAACTGCAAGAGATGGGATGGTCTGGGAATGAATATCTCGGAGTGATATTCCCAGAATCCCGTGACAAACATCTCTTCAAACGTTTGTTTGAAGCAGGCCGGTAGATATTTGATGCGAGCGTGCCATGCATACACAACATTAATCGATGGGGTTGTACTCATGTCGTATACAAGGTCCTGATTACCTTCATTAAATCCTAGTGCTGAGAGATGCGGTTCCTTGACATTTTTGAAGGTCCTGAAGGTGACCAACATAAGTTCGAAAATCTTCAGGCACATCTGAGTCATGACATCAGGTACATTCTTGAACCGGACCCCCCAATGTCGAATCGTCGAAATCATATATCCAATAGTAGGTGGGCCCTTAGGGGGTGCGAAGTACACATAATTGAGCCACTTCTCACAGCCTTTAATCATCAGCACTGTTTGTGTGTACTCCGGCCATGATCTCCTTCGAAATACAGGGCAATAACATGGGTTATATTTGATGTACAATGGCATGTTGTTCCATGTTCTTACCATTTCCGGGTAGGTTTCAAGCAGCCGAATTCTCCAAGTCGGTTGGCGAATATGTCCCTGCTTGGCACTCTCTGGGATGTCGTCAGGTGCAAACTGTGTGGCAGAGGTTGGTTCCCTTGAGGTGTGGTGCTTGATTTCCGCATTATAATCCGCCATTAGAACGCAAAAAGGAACATATAGGTCGTCCGATGGGCCGATCCACCTATGGTGTGAGAGATTCTTAAAATAATCGGATTTTATTACAACCTCCTCCAATTGTGACATCAATGCGATTTGGACTGCCACCCTGTCATCATGTGTCGTGGCTACTTTTTCTAACTTTTGCATCCATTCAGGTGCCTCAATTTCAATTGTGTCCATGCCCTGTTTTGTTCGCTTACCCCCGGGTGTTGGCATCGGGACATAGGGATCCTCGAATGTTTCTTCTACTTCAATTGGCACAAGATCGTCAAGCTCGGGCTCTACCAGAGGGGAGGGTTGACGCTCGTATTGCATGACCTTGCTACGTAATTCCTCAAGTTCTGCCCGGAGTTTAGTGACCTCTTCAGATGTATCTTCTGCAGTTGTGATCTTGCTGGGTGATGTCTGTCGGGTGGCCATCTGCCTTAGCAAATCATCTCTCTCTTTTTCTAAGGCGGCATGGGCCTCCATTAGATCTGCATGAGTTTCTAACACCACTTTCATATTCTCAGAGGGAATTGCCTTGAATCGCTCTGGGTCAATCTCCTGTGGGGAACCCTCCATGGCCGCCTCCAGATTTTCTTCGTTCTGTTTCTGTAATCGTTTATTCTCCTCTAGCGCTGTAGACATATGCTTGCGTAGGAGGCCCAAGTTCCGTCGAAGCTTCAGGTTTTCCGTGATCTGAGAATGTAGCAACTCGTCCATGTGTCGTCGTTCTTCATCATCTACTTGGGGTGGGTTGGCTCCTAATTGTGCATATTGTTCCTGTAATGTCACGTGCTGATGTTGTAGTAGCTGCTTCTGCTCTTCAAGATCCATACATCATGCTTGGAGATCTGCGTGGCTTCGGAAGAGCCTTGTATGTTGGTTGTCAAGGTGTTGGTAGTGTTGCTGAAGTTGGGACATGCATTGATACATATTATTAAATACATTATTAAGAGGAATGGTGGGAGAAATGGTGTTGAATGCAGAGGGGAAGGGAAAGGGAAAGGGAATTGTGGATGCAGTACTGGAGAAGGGTGAGGGGGGAGGTGGGGGAATGGGAGATTGTGGGTAAATGGGGGGTGGGAGAGGTGCAGAGGTGGGTGACACCTCCATGGATTCAAAAGTGGAGGCCGTGGTGGGAGTGACTGTGAACATGGGGATTGTGGTTGCGGTGAGAGTTGTGAACGTGTATAGAGGTGTGTGTAATTGTGAACTCCCAGGAAGTGTGATCGGAGTAGTGGGGTTTACCGTGGCTGTGGTTAGACTTATGTTTTCAGTGGAAATAGAGTATGTGGGTTGACTAATGGTTTGTGCGTAGGTGTGTGTAGTGGGTTCGGAGGTGGTGACAGTAGAGGTTACAGTGGTAGAGGGAGGTGAATGGGGCGGATGTGGGGGAGAAGGTGGCAAGGGAGGTGATGGAGGTGCACTCGATGTGTGGGCTTCCTCGGTGTCGTGAACAGTGTGTGCTGTGCCAGTGGTTGTGGGGGTGCCTTGTGGTCCTGATCCTAATACATTCATTCGTTTTCCCGTTCGTGGGGGGCGTCTGCCATATCTTTTCTCTGTCCTTCGTGATTGCACTAGTGCAGTATGCACCGTTTCAGGTACTCCCAAAGCGTCCGATATCATTTCCAAGGTGGCACGGTATTGCTCGTCCACACCTTCCTCCTCCAGAATCTGGTTCATGAGGGCTTTACCTGCAGCTAATGATAGTCTGTGTTGCTCTTGAACTCGGTTCATCGTATCGTAGAGCTTCTTTAATGTGTTAGTATAGGCTGGGGCACCTTCCAGTACTTGTAGGGCTTCCTGATCATACTCTTGTTCTTCTGCTTCTGATTGTCCACCCTGTGCCTCCTCATGTGCTTCTTCTTCATCGTCCACATTGACTACGTCTGGTTGGCTGGGCTGGGCTTTACCTGCAGCTAATGATAGTCTGTGTTGCTCTTGAACTCGGTTCATCGTATCGTAGAGCTTCTTTAATGTTAGTATAGGCTGGGGCACCTTCCAGTACTTGTAGGGCTTCCTGATCATACTCTTGTTCTTCTGCTTCTGATTGTCCACCCTGTGCCTCCTCATGTGCTTCTTCTTCATCGTCCACATTGACTACGTCCGGTTGGCTGGGCTGGGCTTGATCTGGGGCAGTTTGCTGTCCACCAGCTTGCTCTGCTTCAACTTCAGCATTTACAGCTTCGATGATTCTAGCAACTTCTTCATCCGTTAGATCCTCCAAAGTGAATCCATGCGGGAATTCCAGATCAGTAGGTGCTGGTGGAAACACAAGGTTAGGGCCATCTGTGTTGTGCCTGGGTAACCTGATAGTAAATGGTTGTACTCATCGGGGAAGTCTTGGGGTTGTTTCAGGCGTTAGGGTTGCACCGCGAGCTTGTGCACAAGGCATCTGGACAGCGCCTCTCATCTTCTTTGAGGGAGGCCCTACCGCTGACAATCTGCCTTGAAACTCCTGTGCTCTAGTCCAAATGAGAGCCCTCTGCACCGGTACATCATATGCGAGACATCTATACACAATTCTTGTTAGCGCACAGCAACCATACAGTACAAACTTTTGCTTCTTATACCATCTTTGATGAGCCATATGAATTTGGTCGATAATCTAGTGGGGCATATTGATTGTCAAATCAAAAGCATCCGCTAGGTAGAGGCTAAACCAGATCTTTTTGGGAGGCATTGTGAACCTTTCCTGCGCAGGGAATGCGAAATGTTGCATGACCATGCGTAAGTGAATGGCGATCGTAGGTGTCATCGCAACCATGTCCTTCAACTTCGTCAGGTTCCTGTTCTTCATATTGTCTGGAACCATAGTCTCTTTCTCTATTGGAATGTGCATACCTTTCATGTCGAGTGTTTCTCTTACCAAGTTGATAGTTAAGCGGAAACGCTTCAGCTCGTTGCCCCTTGTGAGTGATGGGAGCACAAAGGAGCTGTATCCTTTCTTGTCTTTGCTGGGAGTGAGGGTACTAATTAAGTATGAGCACCTTAGAAAATCTGGCTTTGGTAGTTGGAACTTGAAGTAATCATAAAGCCCAGCCTTCTTCCATATCGACTTCAGTCCTTCATTATTCTGTAGCTTTTCAAACTCCCTGGTAAAGAAATGGTATCTGCCCCAACGTCCATTAAATTCTACCTCGGACTCCCACATATATGTGCCTTCACCCAGAGGTCCAGCAACGTCACTGAACCAGTGTGAGGTTTTGCCCACCGGCATTGTGTGACCCCGTGGAGGATTCTGAATCGGTATGGCATGTAATGCCTTTAATGCCACTGGTCTTTCCTTTAATTCCTCCTCGACCGGAAGGCTTTCGATGTCCACCACTTGGGGGCTGGTGCCTGCCTGGGAGCTAGTTCCTACCGTATCTGCCATGTTACTTCTTGCTGCCTGGCTCTGTGAGAATATACAAACATGTGTTAACATTGTACAGGACAAGGGAGCACCGTTGTTGTTCCCATTACAATATTAACATGAGGGTCGGGAGCGAATAATGGGTTAGTAAGTGCTCGGTGCGAGTGTGTGTGCGGTTAGCCGTTCGGTAGACCTAAGAGTTAAGTGGAATGATGTAGTGTGATAGTGATGTGGTTAGTAAGTTATCATGGATTTATAAATGGGGTCTGGGGTTTGTTACAAGTCTGAGGCTGCCAAATGCAGTGGATGGGTTTTGCTCTTGGTTTCGTAGAGACTCTAGAGGGCTTTATCGGTGTCTCGGTTTGAAAATGAGGCCTTTTAGGGACCCATTTACAAGTGATTATGTGCGTGCTCATGGGCCCTGGTGTGTTCCTGAGTGTTGAAAACGAGTGAATACTGGCTGTGCGAGTGGATGGGTTATGCTGTATAGGTTGTGGCCTCGGCGTAGCTACTTGCGCCCGCAAACAAGCCTTAGGCACCCAAATTTGTCTTGATTGTGGGCTAGCCTTTATCGACTTCTTGGGCACATAAATAGATGTCACGTTAGCAGAAGAATTCCTGAAAGACTTCTTATTAGTATCGTGTTGTTGGTGACTAATAAGAGGCTTCGCCTGTGTGGTTGGCTTGAGTGCAACCAGGTGTTCGCCTTTCCGTACCCACACTTGTTTCACTTGCTGGGACATTTTGTTGCGCAGGTACTTTTGATCTCGGACATAGGAAGTGCTCTGCTTCTTCTGCCTTTGATCCATCTTTGGTTGATGCCTCCTTCTCGCCTTTGGAAAAGAAGGGAGTTCCGTTGCATCCCTGACTCCTTTTTTGAGATCTTCATTCTTCTGCATCACATAGCCTTGGACAAGAACAGCATGGTCAACTTCATGTGCACCCCCGGAGGGACCAGGAGTCTGTGCCTTTCCTAGTTCCTTGAGTGCTCCATTATTTAACTACATAGTAATTCTAGTCTGCTTCACCCATACCTGAAGAAGTCCACTTCTTAGGTTTAAGTTGACTGCTTGGTCATAAATCCAGTCTTGACCCAAGACAAGAGGTTCAGTGAGGTCCTCATCTTGACATACTAGCACTTTAACTGTCATTGCCTCATCATGAATATAGAGGGGAAGCTCCACCTCGCCCATGCAAGGGGTTTCCACGCCTCCCAATCCTATGAGATATGCTTCCACAGGATTGACAGTTAACTGCAACTCTTGACAGTAAGACACTCTAACAGCACTAGTGGCTGCACCTGAGTCAATCAAGGCTCTTACGGTCCTTGCACTCTTTCCTTGTCCTATATCTAGGGTTATGAAAGGACGTCGATCAATTATCCTATGCGAGCTTGTTCCTGCGACTTCACACATTGCCATATGATATCCTTGATCTGCATAGTCATTTGTTCTAGGCTGATCTCTACCTTGCCTTCGTAATCTCATCCTTCTGATGCGTTCTAAAGCTTCTGCTTGAGCTTCTTCTCGAATTCGCTTTTCTTCCTCTTTGCGTTTCTTAGCAGTGTTGAGTCAGCTGAGCATTTCCTCCGTGAGGGGTTCCTGATACAACTTGACTCTGCAACCGCTAATGTAATTTGGGAGAACATCACCCTCTAATGTGGCCAGTTGTAGTGCTCCACTTGTGGAGATCCTATTGATGATCATAGGTCCATAGCCTCTCTTTTCTAGCTTCCTTGCATGTTGTTTCAGTGTATAGACTAAAACTAGATCTCCTGCTTTCAAGCCCTTATCCTTCAAATGGGCATCAAAGTATGCCTTCTGCCTCTTCTTAGCTGCATATATTCCTGCAGCTGCTCTCAGTCTGGTTTCTCCTAATCGTTCAAGGTAAAAAAGTCTAGAGGAGAGTTCATGACTCGTCCACTCGTGCTCTTGTGCTACTTTCAATGTAGGTATCAAGAAGTCCAAGGGTAGCACAGCATTTTGGCCAAATACCATCTGAAAGGGGGTGGCTTGGAGTACTGTTTTGTAGGCAACTCGATATGACCAAACAACATGGTGTACCTGTTTGTCCCAATCAGAGCGTTTAGTGTTCACTAATTTCGTCAGTACATTGCATAAGATCTTATTAGTGCTCTCAGCTTGTCCATTAGCTTGAGGGTGATAGGGGGCAGACTTCTTATGTATTACCAAGAATTCTTGGAGTAGATTTTCAATCACTTCGTTCAAGAAGTGAGTGCCTCTATCACTTACTAGCTCTATAGGTAGCCCATATCTTGTGAATACATTTTCAAACAAGAATTTAGCAGTTGTCTGAGCGTCATTCTTTGTCGTGGCTTTTACCTCTACCCACTTAGTTAGATAGTCTGTTGCAACAATGATGTATTCTGCATGAGAACCCTTAGCTGGGGGATTAATAGGACCTACGAAGTCTATTCCCCACTTAGAGAATGCACATCCACCCATCATAGGTTTCAGTGGCATCTCATCTTTGCGTATAGGATACTGAGTCCTCTGACAGACATCACACTGTTTCACATAGGTATGTGCATCCATGTGAAGGGTCGGCCACCAGAAGCCCGCAAATAGTATTGCCTTGATCACCCGATCTGGTCCAAAGTGTCCTCCTGCTACACCTTGGTGAGCAGTTTCCAAGATCTTGAGATATTCACTTTCATGGACACATAACCTCAGGTAACCATCTTTACCACGCTTATATAGATTATTACCAATGAGTGAGTAATCTTGGGCTTCTTGTTCTAAACTCCTCTTCCTAGCCAAGGTCATATCTGGAGGGAATGCTTTCGTCCTCAGGAAGGATACTAGTGGTTCACTCCAATCTGGCACTATAGACACCTGATAAAGAGTGGCATGTTCCACAGGTGGTTTAGTGTAGCAGATTAGGCATTCCTTGCACAACTTTTGGACATCAGCTTCCATAGTTGGCCAATGTACTCCGAGTCTCCTTAGCGTTTGTAAGGTTCGTTGCTTTGAATGGTGTTGCTCTAATGCACCTACATGTGCTAATTGCAACCATTTATTGTACTCGTCCTCTTCCACACAACAAGCCAAGATTCCTTGATCCATGTGCTTGTACATGCTTCCTGCCATGATGTGGTACTTTTGGGCTTTCACAACCTCTCTGTTCCGTGTGTTTACTACTGGATGGTTAGGCCCGTATGTCAATACTGGTACCAATGGCTTAGCCCACTGCGGCACCACTTCCAAATTAAACAAGTAAGCATCAGGAAGATCATCTGATACTCCTTGTGGGGCTTCTCCAGATGTGAGCCTAGAGAGATGATCGGCTCTTAAATGAGTCCTCCCTTTTCTCACCACTACCTCAAAGTCATATTCCATGAGCAAGAGAAACCATCTCACTAATCTTCCTGTATTGCATGGCTTGTTTACGAGGTATAGCAATGCCTGATGATCAGTAAAAAATTTAAACTTATTTGCAAGCAAATAGTGTCTAAATTTCTTAACTGCATATACCATGCCTAGACCTTCTCGCTCTGTAGTGGTGTAATTCCGTTCAGCTGCATTCAATTGTCTACTGGCATAGGCAATTGGAAGATCCATATTACCTTCACCAGTAGGTTGTGCAAGCACACATCCAATGGCATAATTGGATGCATCCACGTGAACATGGAATGGCTTATTCCAATCTGGTGTGGTCAAGATTGGTACTGAACATAATCTTCGTTTAAGCTCCTGGAAGGAATTCTCACATTCATCCGTCCACTCAAAGCTAGTCAGAAGTCCGTACATGGGCTTTGCAATGACAACGTACATATGAATGAACCGGCGATAATAACCACAATGCCCCATGAAAGCTTGTACTTCCTTGACATTCTTTGGCCTAGGTAGCTCTGCTATGGCTCTCACTTTCTCTTCGTCGGTAGATATGCCATTCTTTGACACTATGTGTCCTAGAATCTTGCCTTGCCTTACCATAAAAACGCACTTTTCTGGGTTCAGGCAGACTTGATATTCTCTACATTTGTCAAAGATTTGTCTGAGCTCAGGGATATGGGTTTGTCTAATGTTGGAATGAGCACAAAGATCATCAACATAGACCTCTAAATTCTTCCTCAGGAACTCCTTAAACACATGGCACATCAGCCTCTGGAAGGTAGCTGGTGCATTGGTAAGACAAAATGGCATGACTCTAAAGGCAAAAATGCCCCATTTTGTGGCAAAAGCCGTTTTATGCTGATCTTCTAGAGCTATGGCCACTTGATTGTAGCCCGAAAATCCATCAAGGAAGCTGTAGACTTCCTTACCTGCCACTCTTTCTAAGAGATGTTCTGTGATGGGAAGTGGATAGTTATCTCGAATTGTAGCTGCATTGACCTCCTTCAAGTTAATGCATACGCGCAGCTTCCCATTTTTCTTGGGCACCACTACTATGGGGGATACCCACTCAGTGTGCTCAATTTCATAGATAAATCCAGCTTCAACCAGTCTATCTATCTCTTCTTTGATCTTAGCCGCGTAATTGTCGTTATATGTGTAGGGCTTTTGCTTAGAGGGTTTAGCATCTGAAGTCATGGGGATGGTGTGTGAGCATATGTCAGGGTCAACACCTTTCAAATCCTTGTAACTCCAAGCGAATACATCTCTGTATTCTCTTAGCAAGGCTATCAACACGTGCTCTTCTTCCTCTGTTAGGTCATGGCCTATGTACGTGCATCTCTCCTCTCCTTCTTCTAGGGCCACTACTATTTTCTTGGTGGTTTCTTTGTTATCATAGGCCTCTCCTACTTGTGCCTCTCGTTTAGGCATTCTTATCATAACCCTCCTGTCGTCTATCTTATACTTCTTAAAATTTTCCGGGACCTCAAACAAAGATTCTTCCTCTTCTGGTGAGGCTTCTTTCTTCTTTCGTTTCTTTCCTTCTTCCTTTTGGGTCACATGTGTTGCTAATCTTACATCGTTTGTAAGCTCTCCATGCCTCTGGGGTTGAAATTCTACTTCATGGAAGTATTCTTCATCTGATGCAAATGGTGGGTCCATAATGATTGACTCTAGGTCGGAGTCACTTGCATCCTCAAATGCATCAGGGCTAGGTTCACACTCTTCTAAAACAGCTTCTCCCATGATTGGCTCTATGGAGAAGACCGAAATGTCATAGCCATCCTCATCACAATGGGGTGTCCATTGTTCTTCATTGATGGCTACGTCCATTGTTGCTAAGATTTCTGCCCAACCGTGAGGTTCAAATTCTTCGTCTGGAAAAACTACAGGTGCATAGGATGGGTCTTGGATTGACCTATGGGTTTCTTTTGCACCTACCTCTCTGGCTTTTTCTCTCTTTTCTTCGTCCACTGCTACTTTGCACATCCATAAGTGGGTGTCTTCATGCATCCATGAGGATCCTGAGCCGATGGAATGCACAGATTCCGTATCATCTTTGGCTCTATGGATGGGATTCCATTGGATGGGAGGGACATCTCTATGAGAGTAATCTTTGAGATTCACTTTGGTCGTAACACCTAAGTGCTGCAGGTACAAAGAATTGGTTCCCCAATCCTGTACCACTTGCAACTGTCGCATAAATGGTCTTCCCAAAATCATCTCATAGGCATGATTTTTGCTGAAGTCACATATGGCAAATGTATGCTCAAACTCGACACCACAGGTGGTGAGAGTTATTCCTTCTAGCAATCCTAAGGGTCTCTCTATGTGACCATCGGCCATTTGCAATTTCATCCTCGTGGGCCTGAGTGCCGGCTTGCCCCAATGCTTCCATAGGGAAGTGGTGGCAAATGCAACTCCTTCACCTGAGTCCAAAATTGCCTTGGTGGTGTACTCCTGGTAGGTGATGGGAAGATAGGTATGACCTTCTTCACCTTCACACATATCTCCTATCTTATCCAAGGGTATTTCTGGTACTGTCCTCTGGGATCCTACCTGGGAACGAGGTTTGGCTATTTCTGGTACTTGTTTGGCTACATGTTTCCATAGCTCAGGTCTAACCTTGAGTAGCTCTTCTAACTTGAGATTGCACTGCACTTTAGTGTTTTTCACTACCTCTGTGTTCCTAGGTAAGACTGAGTCCTCGTTTCGTACCATGACTATGGGTGCTCTCATACAAGTAGACTTAGCTTCCCATGGGCCTGTGAAGTGGGGTAATTCTTGTAGCGAGTTAGACTCAAAGTCTAATCTTTCCTGAGATTGGGTGCTCTCCTGCTCCTCATAAATGGATGGGATATCTTGTGGGAATTGGTCATGTGCATCATCCACAAGTTCAATAGGAGGAGGGACTTCACTCTCTTTAGCCCATTTGTCTTCTTGAATCTCTCGTAGGAAGTCTGGTGCAAACCGATTCATAGAAGAAGAAGTGTCTGGCTCCGTAGAATTAGGCACATAAGCAACCTGGGAAGGAGGGCTTATTCTATCGTTGGCTCTCTCCTCGTTCTCATAGATGGCGGGAGCACAAGCTTCCTGGGGAGGATTACTTATTCTATTACTTTTCCGAACAGGCTCATACGCTCCCTGAGAAGGAATGTAGGCAACCTGTGGAGGTACGTAAGCTTTCGAGGGAGGCTCATCTGCCTTTTGGGGGGAAAGATAAGCTTCTTGAGGAGGCACATGGGCTTCCTGAAGAGGCTGGCTTATCCGTTCTCTTGCCCTTTCCTTTCTTTGAGGGGCAGGTTCCTTTTCTGATTGTGCAATTAGCCTCTCTATTCTTTCTAGCAGTCCATCAAAGTGTAACTGCGTCTTAGTTGAGCTAGAGATGTTAAAGAGGCGGCTAGCTTTGAACATGGCTTGAGCCAATTCCACCATCTTAGCACAAATTTTAGTTCGTTCAAGCTCTAGCTCGGCTCTTGGGTAACATTTTTCATGATCAGTTACGTTTGGCCCTTCTTGGATTTTGGCCTGATATGCTTTAAGCATCATATTAAGGTCTTCAGGAGTGGGATCAACTAATACTGATCCCGCTTGGGGTGGTGGGTGGGTTACATGGGGTGTATTAGAGGGTGGAGGGATGGAGGGTGATGGGAATGGTAGCGGTGGGAATGGTGGAGGTGGTGGAAGTGGGGCGGTGTGAGAGGGAGTTTGAGATGTGAGTTCAGTTATCCTGGCTTTGGTTTCTCTTATGCTTTCCTCAAGTTCACTCATCTTTTTAGCCCATTGTCTTTTCATTCTTTCCCGACTATCTTTCCATGCTCTAGTCCTTTTCTTTGTCATGCTCTCTGTTTCACTAACTTCTGGGCTTTTTTCCTGACCTACACCCTAGTTTTGCTGTAGTGCTTGGGCTCTAGTGATTACTTGTACTGGTGCAGTGGAAGTCACGCTCCTTGTGGAGTCTACCACTAACCCAACAACGTTGATAGGAGTGTTTTTTGGCATATTATTGGGGTTCTTTGGGCAATCTCGTAAGAGATGCTCTTTTCCACAGTCTTGGCAAAAGCCTTGGATCGTCACTGACTGGGGTTGTGTAGGTGGAGGCAAGGGACAATCACGAATGAAGTGATCTCCTTGACATCTGTAGCATGGTCCTCTAGGGAATGGGGGTCTTACCTGCCTTGGTTGAGGTCTAGGATTGGGGTTCGCATGCATGACGTTTGTGTGATCTGACTCCCAACTAGGTTCACTCGGTTCTTCACTATAGTAGGACTCACCATGCTCTGGAGATTGCATGTAGTAAGCATGGGGGCTATTGACGTGTGTAGAATCAAAGCTATGGTCACTCGGGTCACTTTCAGAAAGCAAGGATGTTACAGGGACTATAGCTCTATTCAGGTTCTCTTCTGCAGCAGTATACTTTACTGGAATCACATTAGCTGGAGCTGGGGGTTGTTGTGCTAGCACAGGCTGAGGCCTTTGTTGGTTTCGATAGGGTTGGTAGGTTTGTTGAGGCCTAGCATACTGCTGAGGTGGGTACTGGTTCTGGTATATTCCTTGTTGAGGGTATGGCTGTGGGTACGTCTGCCTAACGGTTTGCTTATTGTAGGGGCAATCTTGCGCGGTGTGATTGGTGTAACTTCGTTCTATGGTGCAGTACTGACTACTAGGATTAACTTGGGGTTGGGCCATAATGGGACATACATTCGCCATGTGGTCGCCGCCACAAGTATAGCACCTTTTCACAGGGGCAGACCTTGGGATTTGTTTGCTAGTTACACCTAATTTCTGAGCTACTTTCTCTGCAAGTTCCTCAATTGATGTGGATTGCGTGGAAGAGAGGCTAGAGGCACTATCTGAATCTTTTTATATCTTGGAAAGCTCTAACTCCTCCCCTAGGTTATCCTCAATGTCAATACACATGCGTACACACTCTTCTATGGTCCTAGGGTCCTTCAAGTACACATATGATCTTAATTTGGTACTTAGCAATCCATCCAAGAATAAAGCCACTTGCTTGGCTGGTGTGGGTAACTCCGAAACAGGGCATCTTTCAAGATATTGCCTAAATCTCCTTCCTGCAAGTCTCACGGTCTCTTGCGGGGTTTGCTTGAAGCTGTGAATCAGCGAGGAGGTATTATGCCTTATGCCACTCTTAGAGAATTCAATAATGAAAGCCTCTAGGAGTTGGTCTATGCTCCTGAACTGCCTCTCATTTAGTGGCTGAAACCATGTCAGGGCAGTGTTCCTAAGGGTTAGACCAAAGGCATTGTACTGTGTGAATAGATCCTCCACTTGTTCAGCTCTCAAGACTTGCCTAAACTCAGCCACATGATCGTATGGATCTCCCGTGCCACATGATCGTATGGATCTCCCGTGCCATCGAAGTAGTTCTTCATGGACTTAACTAGCTGAGTCGGTCTCAAAGTCCTTGTGTGCTCTCTAGGTCGTGGTAGAGGGAACTCATCCACATTTCTTTGATTCCTGTGAGCTCTGAGTATCTCAGGCTCCACTCTATTCGTTTCCGTCCTCGTTCTTTCTCTGCCCACTGGGTTGGCAAAGCTGACTTCTGGTCTATCTCTACTTCTGTCTCTTTGCATTCCATGAGCTTGGGATGTTCCAGCTCCAGGGTGACCATAGGATACATTCGATCTTGGTTGGGGGAAAACGAATTCACCCTTCCAAGTGTAAGCATGCCTATCATTTTCCGTAACCACAAAGATCCTTTCTGAAGCGTGATCTAAGTAGGTCACTTTGCCTGGGCTATCAGGATCCTTAAACTCATAGATCATGATTGTTCCTATATCAGTTGGCTGATTAGATTTATACCTCCAAAAGGCTTCGTCAGTTTCTCGATTGAGGAGCAAATCTATGCTCTTATTATCCTGGGGAATCCACTCAGGTGTGATAATCCTAGTGAGAACAGATTTGCCTCGGGGGGTTCTAGGTTCTACACCCATGTTTCCTTGTTCCAAGTCACCTAAGTCCGCTTCTGAGATTACATTCCCAAATTCATCTGTCCTATCTGGGTGACTGGTGACTACGTATATGGTTCCTTCTTTGTCCAGGTATGCACCATTTTCAAACTTGACAGCTGGGTGCTCTAATCCAATGGATTGATCAGGATTCTTAATCTGTACTACAGGTCTTCCTAGGCCGTCCTCATAGATGCTGGCACCTAATCGGTTGGTCCTAAGGTACTCCAACTGCGTTTTGTAAGGGCCTTCTACCCTGTGCAAGTATGGCACCCCTGAACTTCCTGTAGGTCTCTCCATACCTTGAGACATCTCGGATTCACCAGTCTCAGAACTAGGGTAGTATGAGTGGTGGCTCAACTGCTGGGCCCACGATCTAGCAGTGTGGTTGACACTAGCCTCTGAAGACCTAAGGCTTTGTCTATCCCTTACTAGATGTCGTCCTGATCTAAGGTTCATATGCCTAGTTAAGTAGCCCAATTCTTTGCCTAGAGTACAACCTCGTTGCTGGTTACTTTATATTAGTCGCTTGGTTCTTTTTAGTTATTTCTCGTGTTTAAGGTCTTGTCTGATATTACGTCGTCAGGAATACTTGAATGTTCTTCGTGCTTTCAGGTTGATCGTTCCACGTTAGGTTCTTTTCCTTTATGTTATTGACAGTATAGAGATTAGGTTTTTAGCTTGAACTTGAGTTTTTAGGTAGTCTTCAACTTGATACCTGCCTATCGTCGCCCTGACTTACTCCTACCTCTAGTCGTTCTTAGCCTAAACTATGAATTGACAGAGGGGTTAAAAGTTTCCAACCTTTTGTTTCCTGCTTGGTTGCCCTTGAGTGCCCAGGAAGTGTGTTCCCAAGCTTGCACTTACACTTGCTCAGAACACCTTTCGAAGCTCTCAATAGATCTGTAAGAGTTCCAAAGTTAGCCTTAAGATTTCAATTTCAAAGACAGAACCGATGATTTTCAGTCTTGTAGCACAAACACAAACTTGCATAGTGATTTTTAAGAAAACAATTCTAAAGACCCCTGACTTTGATCCCCCTGGGTATGGTCAACTTCAAAATACCCTATTTGAAAATCAACGCATTATCTTTATAAAAAACAATCGAGGGCGTGTAGTATATGCCACGAGCTTTCCAACAAGCCCTAGAGCTCAAAAAATTGATTTCGTATGAAGAAGTTATGACTGTTCAGGGTTTAGGGGGTTAAGACAGGATTCAATCTGGCTGACAGATCCTAGGATTTTCTCCCAAAACATAAGTGTAGGAACCTCCAATAATGCTAATGGATTGACTATTTTGCCCCAAAATTATCCCAAAGTTTGAACAAAAGCAAACCCTAATTTTTGGCCGAAAAGCCTGTCAATCGCGATCGACAGTCTGTCAATCGCGATTGACAGAGGTGTCCGTGGGGGCTGTCAGTCGCGATCGACAGTGTCAATCGCGATCGACAGAGTCGATCGTGACTGTCAATCGCGATCGACGGTATCAATCGTGATGGACACGTTTTCCAGATTTTTCGCCGAAATTTCAGTCAATCGGGGGCCTATCAGTCGCGATGGACACGTGGCTACGCGTAAAAGTCAATCAGTCGTTGAATTTCAGTCGGTCGCGATCGACGGTGTCAATCGCGACTGACAGAGGTGTCGGTCGTGGCTGTCGATCGCGATCGACGGTATCAATCGCGATTGACAGGGTCCTACGTGGCAGTCTGTCGGTCGTGAGGTCTGTCGGTCGCGATTGACAGGGTCTGTCGGTCGCGATTGACAGGGTCTGTCGGTCGCGATTGACAGGGTCTGTCGGTCGCGATTGACAGAGGCTGTCGGTCGCGATTGATAGAAAAACACGGAATTTTTCTACTGTTTTAGGTGATTTGAGATGTGCTCATCATGCTTGTGCTAGTGGTGAACTTTGTTTTACCAAATGATCGAATTTTCTGTCGATCGCGATCGACAGAGGCTGGCGACTGCGAGACAGATTCGACGAGTTTCGTACCTGCGGAGGGAGCTGGGGATGGTGATTCAGCAAGGTCCTGCAAAAAGCTCAAGAAACATGCAAGAAAACACACACGCAATATCGCTCTCTCGCTCTCTCTCACAAGTGCAATGAGGGAAATGAGGTGGGAAAGGTGATATGATCAAAAAACAGAAATTTTCGCGACGATGGAGATGGAGGTGGGAGATGGTGATGATGATGATGGAGATGAAGATGGTGAAGGAAATACAAGAAAATAGGTGAAAGTGAAGAAAATACCTACGACTCCAACGCGTCAACTCTACGTCTTACCATCACACGCTCGTCCTCAAAATTCGATCCCCGGCAACGGCGCCAAAATTTGATGTAGCTCATTGATGAGTAGCACCTCCTTTAATGTCAATCCGGGAAGACGTGAGGATGGTATGAAGACCTCGAGCAAGTGGAGGCACAAGTACGTGAGTGAGAAGCACACAAACATGCACACACATACACACACACGCGCACACACGGCAAGACAAAGAGAGAGAAGCAATGGAGTTCTCAGATTACTTTCAAAAAGCTCTTACAAGTTCGTTTCAATCACAATCTACCCCCCAAAAATGAGCTCTCTAGCTCTTTTTATAGTTTTTGACTAGCTTTGGCCCTGTTCAGACCTAGTGTCCGGCCTAGTTAAAAATTAGGTTCCAGGCTTATTTGAGGGCTCAAACGAGATCTAAAAAATACGAAAATTGGCAGGTAGATACTTCTAAAGCTCCTCAAGCTCAAGGACTCCTCGGCTTGCACAAAATGGAGCTACAAAAATATGAAATGGTATTTACAATGGTGTTTAGTGATGAGAATCACTTTTAATTGGTGTAAGGGTTTTGAAAAACTAGAGGGTTGCCTTAGTGCTAGATCTGCGTGAATGCTCATACGTGCTTCTTCCTGAAGAAAATTATTGGCCTATTTGCCAGATCTTCGTTGACTCCCTTGTCTGCTTGTGCCTTCTCTCCCTTCTGACTCTCTTCTCTGACTGCCATGCCTCGTTAGTCCTTCAGTTCCTTGTCTGCTGCTAACAGTATGTATAAACTCAATGCCCAAGAAATAGCACAACAAACCAAGGTCTTTCATGTCAAATTACTGCATAAGCAGTTGCTTTACCTCCTTAATGCTTACTTTGTGGTTTCCTCCTACAATCATGTCATCAACATAAATAGCCACAATTGTGATGCCATGATCACCCTTCCTTACCTAAAGTGAATGATCTGCATCACACATAGAAAACCCAATGGTGGTTAAGTAGTCAGCAATCCTTGCATGCCAACCATTAGGGGCTTGTTGAAGCCCATACAAAGCCTTTTGCAACCTGCAAACATATTCTAGGTGCTTTGAATTTTCATATCCTTGTGGCTGGTCCATGCATACTTCTTCCTATAACTCACCATGTAGGAAATCATTCTTTACATCCATCTAATGCAAAGTCCATCCTTTGTTGTAGCCAATTCAATAAGTGTTTTGACAATAGAAATTTTGGTTATAGGGTGAATGTTTCCTCATACTCAATGCCATATGTTTGTGCATATCCTTTTGCTACCAATCGTGTTTTGTACCTACTTATTCTACCATCAACATTGTGCTTTACCTTGTAAACCCACTTGCAGTCTATGGATTTCTTTCCTTGTGGCAATCCAACCAGGTTCCATGTATCGTTTCCATAAAGGGCAACCATCTCCTCATCCATAGCTTTTTCGTAACCTACATTTCCAATTGCATCTTCAAAACACGAAGGTTCAACATCTTGTATTACCTTCATCATGTAGGCACAGTGACAAGCCATATAACTATCATATATCAATCGTTAAACAGAATTTTGCATCCTCCCAGATGTTCTTGGTCCTGGGTCACTTCCTATTGTATCATCTACATGTGCGTTTCTAACCCTTGGAGTCTTGAGAGGGCAATCCAAGTTCCTTATCAAGGCCCTTCTCTGAATCGCTTGAATCTCCATCAATGTCTTCAAAACTTATATATGTTTTACTACCAGGACAAAGCTTTTATTTACCTTTCTTTCATGTAGTTGATGAATTTGCTAGACTGAAATTTCCATGCAATCTTCCACTCCATGGATTTGAGTTGGAACTATTACTTGGTGACACATCTAGTCCGCTCAAAACTTGAGATTTTGCACTTGATTTTTTAGCATTTTCTTTGTCATTTGGTTCAAGATCAAGTCCATCTTTGACATCTATATAGAAGCTTGACATTTCATCAAACACCACATCTTTGCTTACCTTCACCTATCGTGTAAGTGGGTTATAAAACCTATACCCCGTTTTTCTCAAGGGAGTATCCAATGAAGATACATTTTTCTGCTTTTGGATCAAGCTTTGTCTTCAACTCATCTGGAACATGTACATATGTAATACAACCAAATACTTTCGTATGTGATAAGTTTGGCTTTTTACCTGTAAACTTTTCTTCAGGTATAACTTGATGTACAACAGCAGTCAAAGTTATGTTCATGATGTAAACAGTAGTATTCACAGTCTCTACCCATTAGTAATGAGGCATATTCTTCTTATCCATCAAAGCTCTTGCTATTTCTGCAATATGTTTGTTTTTTGCATTCAACAACACCATTCTATTGTGATGTGTACCTACATGAAAACTGATGTCAAATTCCATGATATTTAAGAAAGTTGTTGAACTCATTTGACATGTATTCACCTCCTCCATCAGATCTTAATATCTTAATACAATTTCTTGTCTACTTTTCCATCATGGCCTTAAAATTTTGGAAATGAATGAACACCTCGCTCTTTTGTTTCATGAAATATACGCATACTTTTTGTGTATGGTTATCAATGAAAGTAACATAAACCCTACAACCGTCCATAGATGTGGTCTTTGGAGGAGCACAAACATTTGTATGTACTATTTCTAGTACATTCTTATTACACTTATGTGCTCCTCGAGTAGCTTGATGTGAACCTTTTCCCTATACATGGGCACTCTTTACTCTAGTGCTGGCTAGAGGCTTTTTCCCCATGTTACCACATACTTGTTAAACGCGGGTCTTGTCATCAGAGACGCGTTTAAACATCCATTCGGGTTCTTGGGAGTGGAAGGGGTCTGTTAAACAGACGCCCTATACTTGATTTTCCCAAATCAATTCAACTCACTCACAAGATAGTTCGTCCAAACAACTGTGCTAATACAAATTACTAACAGAACGCTCTGGTTCTTCCTTGCCAGGCTTAGTCAAATGACAGTTCACTCACAGAGTACCGACTCATTACATAGATTAAGACTCTTTCAATAATCGATGCATAAGGCAAACATTACCGTACACAGACTCACAGTAATACACTCAGCAAAACAGTAATTCAACACTTAACTTACTTGAATATTGTCACAACACAATCTTTACCAAACAAGTACTGATAAACAACAAGACAGAGACGAGAAAAGAATACTCAGAGTTACTCAAATGCACACCACAACAACGTTACAGATCAATCACCCAGACAGACAGTCTGGTGATACCACTGATCGTCATCGAGAGTGTCTTTTTCATTGATTTATATAAGGGTTACAATCATCAATCAGGGTTACAACAATTACGCAACGACCTTTTGGTTCGTTAAGAGTTGATTTTACAATTGCCAATCCGACGGCTTACACTGGCACGCACGGTGGACTTGAACCTGCAGGTATACATAAAATCTTAAGGCTCCTCAACTATACCTTCTAGATACATAGATCTTGCTAATCTAAAAGTTCGGGCAATTTTCTTCTTCAGTGATTCTAACATGTGCTTCAAAATGTCTGGTTCTACAAGCTGGGCATCTGTGCGTACTGAACTTAAGGAAATGACCTGGGACATCAAAACTTCTGCTTTGAAAAGCTTCCTGTAAATAGAATTCATTTGAAAGAGCTGCATCCCTAGTGACCTTCATGTCGGCAATTTGTTTATCAATGTTGGATAATCTTTCTTTCCGTGTATCCAGTTGATATTCTCTTCTTTCGATTTCCTGATTCTGAAATTGGATTGTCTTGTAATATGCGTCGCGCTCTCGGCCGGTACTTGCGATCTCTTTCTATGATTGTGCTTCCCTGGTCAATTTGCGTTTAAGAATATTGTTGACGTCGGATAAATCAATCTTGGTTCTCTGGAGTTCGTCATTAGTCTTCTGAACCAAATCGTACATTTCTTGTCCTTTCTGTACTGCTTCATTAAGTTGTGCTCTAGTCTCTTCTAAAAGGTTGCCTAGAGGTATGTGTGCATCCTCTTTATCTTGGGCTAATTGTTTCAGCTGTGTGATTTCGACATCTGCAACACTTAACAAGTCATCTTTTTCTTTAACCTCAGCTAGTGCAACATCTCGTTGATTGATTATAGTGTCTTGTTTTGCAAGTCTGGCCCGGAGCTGAGTAATCTGGTAGTGCAGCTGATGATTTTCTATTTTGACCGCATCTATTTCTTCCTATAGAGGAGTGATGTCTGCTTCCAGGACATCAACCTTATGTTGTAATTCATCCCGGATGTTATCAGTGACCTCTTTCATCTGTACTGGTAATTGCTGCGATAGCTGAATCAGCAATTGATCCATGGTTGCAAGCTCAAAAATCATGGGAATTGAAGGAAGCGGAAGATGAGGACAAGGTTGAGATGATGAGGCTGTCAGAAGTTGATGTGAAGAGAGGGGAGAGTAATTAGGTGAGGATGATGATGAAGCGGTGGGTTCATTGGGGACAATGGGTGGAATAGGTATAATGGGTTTAGCTGGATGGTCGGGTGGAGAAGTGAGAAGAACAGTGTCAGATTGTAGTACCTTTTCGGTGGTTTGTTGCTCGGTGTCTCCAAGATTGACAATTGCAAACTCCACTGCCTTAATGAGTTCATTGAAAATATCTTTAATAATATATTGCCTGTCTTCATTCTTTTCCTGTTCGGATTGTTGCTGTGATTCGTCCTTGGAAGAGATGTCTTTATCCAGTTCATCTTGATGCTCCTGAGATGAGTGTGCTGAAGAATCCTTGTGCATGGATGTTGCTGTGTCATGGAAAGTTTCTTCTTCCTGTCCTTCTTCTTCTTTGTCATCTGCTTTATTACCTGCGGTAGACCCTTGTACCTGACTATCTGATGAACTAATTCTGATTCTTTTCTGGCGGAGGAGGTGGAAAATCTCTTCGTCATCTTCTTCATCATCGTCCAATATCTGTGCAGACTCTTCATGGTGTAGAACGGGTCCTCTGGGTGGTGGTTGTGCTGCTTGGATGACCGGAAATAAGAAACTGAGAATATGCGGTAACCTTGATCGTGGCATATCTCCCTTGTTGGCCTATTTGATGATTGAAACGCATTCTCTGTGAATGTGCCGGAAAAAGTATGAGGAAAAGTTTACAGGTTCTCTGGCAGCTAGATCTATGGCGGAGTAAAAGGGTCAAGATATTCCATATGTGCGCTTTTGCGGGTTCAAGATGGCAACTAAAAATTTTAATGTTGATCGTTTGGGCTCGGGGCGACAAAGGATAGCATATTCGTTGGAAGAGTGCCTAGGGAATAATTGGTTCATTGTGGCTATCGGCAGATTAGGGCCATTCTCCCGACCTTGCGAAGAGAGCCGAAATGCATCAGCAAAGGTTTGGAGGGTAATTACGGTACGAGAGGGCAGGGAAGTGATAGGCCAACTCTGCTCTGTAGCAGGTGTGGCAGCGATGGCGGCGATGATTGGTGCGTAGAAAGGGTGGCAATCCATTGAATGCCAAGGCAATTCAGTGAAATTGACCAACCCATGTTCGTGCAGAAACTCACCTACATCAGTAGGGAGTCCATCATGGAACGCAGCAAAATTTGCTAATGCTTCCATGGCGCACACACTAAAAGCAAGCACAAGAACACAAAGCACAAAGTATATAGATAGCACAGACACACAGAGCACGCAGACACAATAGCGATTAACAGCGAAACAAAAAAGGTTAAGTAGATACTTGGCAGCGGGAAGCAATTGAAATTTGTTAATCATCACGTGATATTGAGATGATGACCTCATAACTTCGGTGTGCATGCATGAGCAGAATCAATAATGCAGGGTGGCTGTTGATCATAATTAGGTATGAAACTAGGATATTTACAGACTTATTTTATTAATCACGCAAAACTAAAAAGGAAAAGAAAAGAAAAAAAAATACGCAGGTAACCTCAGAACATTTCAGTGCGTATCAGGCGCTTGATGATACGGCCGCAACTTTGAACCATTTATCACTTTTGAAAGAGGAATTCCGATCAAAGTAGTCAATCGAAAAGTTGCTGGGCCCACTTGTTCAGTAATCCGGTAAGGACCAAACCATCGCAACTGTTGGTGTGTAAAACACCACAAGAACTAAACTAATGTGGTATTAGAAGACCTCCATAACCACCATTAGCTTAGCAACACTCACATTATGAATCTTCATCTCTGAACTTAGTGAAAATCAAAACTTCACTTCACAGAAATCTGCGCCTTTTCTTCAATCCTTCAATCTGACCTGTATTAGCTCAATCTTTGCCAAATCTTTTGATTACTTGCTAAGAGAAGTTCTTGCTAGTGTTAAGCAACACATAACAAACAAAACTTTCAAGCAATAACTTCACAATCCTCTGATTTTGTATCAACCTTTATACTATGTCTGAAAACTGAAAATGTACTTCATCGATTTGACATACCTTCACTCTTAAACTGATTTCTCTGAGTACGCGTCCCGTTTCTCAAAGATCTTTTGACCAAATGTAGTTGAGGATTATAGCTTTCCAACGAGCTATCACTTACCAAAAACTTTACACCATGCTTCGAGATCTGATCTTCAGAAGATCAGTCAAATGTGTGCCAAAAAAGTCGTAACTGTCAACTAACTTTCATAGTCATATGAAATGACTTGAGACTCAATGTACAATAGGAATTAGACACAATGCTTCTACACAAACATGTGTTGATTATCAGAGAAGGTGTGTACAAAATGGCTTGGCCTAATTTTGCTCACAACCATGGAAAACTCTATCAGACTCAGAAGTTTTCTCTCACCATCTCTCTCAGAAATTACACGACTTTTCTCTACTTCCTCAAACTACAAAATTGAGTTCTCTCTTACATGTTTCTGACTCAAATTAACTTATATACCTATGGTTTACATTCATCTAGACTTGAACTCGTAAGTTCTAAAGATCAATTACAAATCTAGACTCTAATTTTGCACTAATTTACAATAGTGAAATTGTCCCTTCACTTAGGCTTGATTTTCTGTAGGTCTTTCCTTCACTTCTTCTTTCCTCCATCATATGTCTCCATATGTCTTCATATATCAATGCCTAATTAGTGAGTGAAGCCCCAACAGCTCCCCCTCAATCACTAATTAGCATAATTTGACTTCTTCACATAATCTCCTTCTCTTTTATTCCTGCCATCTCCTTGAACTTACTTGTCTTTACTCCATCCAAGCTTTTTGTCATAATATCTGCAATCTGATCTTTTGTGGAAGTATACACCACTTCAATCTCTTTCTCCATTACCTTTTCTCTAAGAAAATGATACTGTATCTCTATGTGCTTTGTCCTTGCATGAAACACAGGATTTGCTGCAAGATATAATGAACTCATGTTATCTCCATGAATAATGGGTATACCTTGATCAATTCCCAAGCTTTTGAATAATGTCTGCATCCATATGACTTCCTTTGCTGCTTCCACAAGTCCTTTGTATTCAGCTTCTGTTGATGATAAGGCCACTGTGTGTTGTTTCTTTGAACACCAACTCACAAGCTTATCTCCAATGTATATCATGTAGCCATGAGTAGACCTTCTGTCATCTTGACTTCCTGCCCAATCTGAATCACTATAGGCTCTCAATCTTATATCTGATGTAAAAGGATAATACAATCCTTCTTTCAAAGTCCCTTTGATATATCTAAGGACTCTTTGACCTGCAATCCAATGTGGATCCTTTGGACAATGCATGAATTGGGAAAGAACACCAACTGCATAACTAAGATCAGGCCTTGTTAGAGTTGCATAAATCAAACTTCCAACTAAAGATTGATACTTCCTCATGTCTTTGAACTCTGCACCAACATATCTACTGAGTTTGTGATTGACTTCTAATGGTGTAGATGCCTCTCTGCAATTCTCCATGTTGAACTTCTTTAGAAGATTCAAGAGATACCTTTCTTGTGATACATAAATGCCATGCTCTGCATAAGTGATTTCCATTCCAAGAAAATATGACAATTTTCCTAGATCACTTATCTTGAATTCTCTTTCAAGTAGCTTCTTCACCTCCTTGATTCCTTCATTTGAGGTACCTGTAATTATAATGTCATCTACATATATACAAATGTAGATCATACCTTCATCTGTTCTTTTGATAAGTAAACTTGCATCTGCCTTTGAACTTTGATACCCAAGGTCATTAAGATACTTTACAAGTCTATAATTCCAAGCTCTTGGAGCTTGCTTCAAACCATAAAGGGCTCTTCTCAACCTGCAAACATAATTTGGAAACTTATGATCTGCAAACCCTTGAGGTTGTTCCATGTAAACCTCATCTGATATATATCCATTCAAAAATGCATTCTTAATGTCCAATTGACTCAATGTCCATCCTTTTGATGCTGCAATGGCAATGATTGTTCTTATGGTTGACATCTTTGCCACAGGACTGAATGTCTCATCATAATCTATGCCAAATGTTTGAGCATAGCCTTTAACCACCAATCTAGCTTTGTATCTGGCTATAGTTCCATCTGCATGCTTCTTAACTTTGTAAACCCATTTGTTTCCAATCACTTTCTTACCATTAGGTTTTGGGACAAGTTCCCAAGTTTTGTTCTCTTCAAGAGCATCAAATTCTTCCTTCATTGCTACTTCCCATTGTCTCTTACCCTTTGCTTCATCATAGCTTTGAGGTTCTTCATCTTCCTTAACCATGTAAGCATAATTTTTCTGAGTCAAGTAAGAAGTGTCATATGAATACCTTGTAGGTTGATTCCTTATTCTGGTTGACCTTCTTGGTTCACACTCTTCATGTCTATCTGGATGTACTTCTTCATCAAATATTGGTCCATCTTCATTCCTTCTATATGATCCAACTCTTGATGTGCTTGCTTGCATATGTTCTTCATCTCCATCTATTTGCATATGTGACTTACCTCTTGCACTCCTTCTTATCTCTTCTTCAAATGTTTCAAGCTCACATTCTTTATCTGCATACCAACTCTTCTGTTCATCAAAAGTCACATCTCTGGAAACAATAAAATGTTTAGTTAAAGGACTCCATAGCCTATAACCCATTTGCTTTTCATCATACCCAATAAACACATATCTTTCTGCCTTTGGTTCAAGCTTATGTCTGAGTTGTGATGGTACATAAGCATAGGCAATTGACCCAAACACTTTACAATGGTCAAGTGTTGGTTTCTTACCCCACCAAGCTTCATAAGGGGTCATACCATTCAAAGCTCCACATGGTAACCTATTCACAAGGTATGTGGCTGTATTTACAGCCTCAGCCCAAAGATAATTAGGGCAATTCTTTTCCTTTAACATTGCTCTTGCAAATTCAACCAATGTTCTATTCCTCCTTTCTGCCACCCCATTATGTTGAGGTGTATACCTGCAAGTTATCTCTCTCTTGATACCTGCATTCCAAAGATAGTCATTAAATTCTTGGGAGAAGTATTCTCCCCCTCCATCAGACCTTAGCCTCTTGAGTTTGTGACCTGTAACTCTTTCTGCATAAGCATGAAAATGTTTGAAGGCTCCAAAGACTTCTGATCTTTCCTTTAGAACATAAAGGGTTATCCACCTTGTAGCATCATCAATAAACAAAACATAATACCTAGATCCATTTATTGAACCTTCTTTTGTTGGTCCCCATACATCTGTATGTATGAGTTCAAGCAAACCATCATGCTTGAAACCTTTCTTCTGAAATGGTTGTCTATGAGCTTTTCCCATCTGACAAGCTTCACACTTGTATATCATATGTTGATTCTTTACATTTGGTAGTCCCAATACAGATTGATTCTCCACCATAGTTTTGATTCCTCTTTCATTGAAATGTCCCAATCTTTTATGCCAAAGATCTAACTCTGTAATTACTTCATCACCATGTGTAATTAGGGCTTGACCAACATTTCCTTGCACTTTGAGAGTAAAAAGTCTACCTTCCTTCTTACCACAAACAATGGGTTTGTATGCATCCTCTGGATCTTCTACAAATACCCCTTCATTTGTAAATCTGACTTGAAAACCTTTTTCCACTATTTGTCCAACACTAATCAGATTCTTTGGTATTGTTGGAACATACAAAACATTTGTTAATAAATCAGCTCCACTCCTGCACTTCACCTTTCCAATTGAATGCACATTGTGTTTTGTATTGTCACCTGTTTGTACTGTATGACTTGAATTTCCTTCTTCCAATTCTGACAATAATTCTATATTACCTGATAAATGATTTGAACAACCAGAGTCAATATAGAATACCTTGAGATCCTCCTTCTCTGATGAACTAATTGAATTCATCATCAATGTTGTATGGTTGTCATTCTGTGTATCGTTTGCATAATTGTAATATGTAGTGTTGTATGATTGGTTCTGATTCCAATTTCTTCCACCACCTCTACCAAAACTTCCTCTTGAATTATGTCTTCCTCTTTGAAATTGATTCTGAAACCTTCCACCTCTACCTCTGCCATTGTTGTTCTGATTTTGATTTGCTCCTTGTTGATTGTGCCAACAATCATATGCTAGATGATTGCTCAATCCACAAATCCAACATGTCTTCTTGTTATTGTTCTGATTACCTCTACCTCTTCCATTACCTCGACCTTTACCTCTGCCAAAACCTCTTCCTCTTGCATAATTTGCTTGAGTTGTTGACTCTTCTTCATCCTTTGCTTTGCCTTTATCTCCTTTCTTTTTGTTCTTCACATACATTGCAGAACTTTGACCTTTGTCTCCATCTGACTTTAAGTCTTGCTCAAATGTGAGCATCAATCCAAGTAATTGATTTAATTCTGGCACATAATGATTTAATGAAAGTTCTGTTGAAAGTACAAAAGGCTTCCACCTTTCATCACCTCTTAATCCTGCAAGTAATTGAGCTATCAACCTATGATCTTCAATATCCTCATCAATAGATCCAAGGCTATCTGCCAAGTCTTTCATCTTAGTGACATAATCACTAATGTTCTGATTTTGCTTCTTCTTGAATGTGGTGAACTCTGACCATAAGCTAGCTTTCCTAGCTTTAGTGGTGTTTTGGAAGTGGTCTTCCAAAGCATTCCAAATATCTTCAGCTGTTTCTAAACCTCTGATATGTGGCAACAAGTGATCTGTAATAGTGTTGTATATATAAGCTCTTGCACTTGCATCTCTCTTCTGCCATAGCTTCAAAGCTTCTAACTCTTCCTTCCTTGGATGACTTTCATCTTCAAATTTAGGCTTCTCCTCTTCACCTGTCACATATACCATTAAGTCCTTACTCATAAGTAAGGCCTCCATCCTCATTACCCAAGCAGGATAGTTATCTCTGTCCAATTTGTCAATGGACACATGATCTGCCATGGTATCCTTGCTTCTGCTTCAACCTGTAAGTGTAAGGTTAAAGAATGATACCTTTTGTAGACCTTTACTCTTGGGAGCAACTTCGAAATACTCTTCTGATGACTTTTGGTTGTTGAACACCTCAGCTTCCTCCTTCTTTGATAAAGAACTCTTCAAATCTTCTTGTATCTGCACTCCTTTTATTCTCGAGGACCTTATCTGCTCTGATACCACTTGTTGGTGTGTAAAACACCACAAGAACTAAACTAATGTGGTATTAGAAGACCTCCATAACCACCATTAGCTTAGCAACACTCACATTATGAATCTTCATCTCTGAACTTAGTGAAAATCAAAACTTCACTTCACAGAAATCTGCGCCTTTTCTTCAATCCTTCAATCTGACCTGTATTAGCTCAATCTTTGCCAAATCTTTTGATTACTTGCTAAGAGAAGTTCTTGCTAGTGTTAAGCAACACATAACAAACAAAACTTTCAAGCAATAACTTCACAATCCTCTGATTTTGTATCAACCTTTATACTATGTCTGAAAACTGAAAATGTACTTCATCGATTTGACATACCTTCACTCTTAAACTGATTTCTCTGAGTACGCGTCCCGTTTCTCAAAGATCTTTTGACCAAATGTAGTTGAGGATTATAGCTTTCCAACGAGCTATCACTTACCAAAAACTTTACACCATGCTTCGAGATCTGATCTTCAGAAGATCAGTCAAATGTGCGCCAAAAAAGTCGTAACTGTCAACTAACTTTCATAGTCATATGAAATGACTTGAGACTCAATGTACAATAGGAATTAGACACAATGCTTCTACACAAACATGTGTTGATTATCAGAGAAGGTGTGTACAAAATGGCTTGGCCTAATTTTGCTCACAGCCATGGAAAACTCTATCAGACTCAGAAGTTTTCTCTCACCATCTCTCTCAGAAATTACACGACTTTTCTCTACTTCCTCAAACTACAAAATTGAGTTCTCTCTTACATGTTTCTGACTCAAATTAACTTATATACCTATGGTTTACATTCATCTAGACTTGAACTCGTAAGTTCTAAAGATCAATTACAAATCTAGACTCTAATTTTGCACTAATTTACAATAGTGAAATTGTCCCTTCACTTAGGCTTGATTTTCTGTAGGTCTTTCCTTCACTTCTTCTTTCCTCCATCATATGTCTCCATATGTCTTCATATATCAATGCCTAATTAGTGAGTGAAGCCCCAACAGCAACTTGAATTTTCCAGCAGAGCAATTTGATTTTGCGTTATAAGAGAGCACAAGTTGCCCTACCTTAAAAACTGGAGTCTTTAGATACCGATCATGTGTACGAGCTTGTCGCAACTGCACTTCTTGAAGAGTCAGAAAACTTTCCCAGCGATGCTCATCTAGTTCTCTGAGTGTGTCCAACCGAAAAGGCAAAGAATTTTCAGGTAACAATTTCTGAGAGATGGCCACACGTAAGCTTGGTACTACAAGTTCCATTGGTGCAATTGCCTCCATTCCATATGCAAGTTTACAAGGAGTCAGTCCGGTGGCAACTTTGTAAGTAGTCCGGTATGCCCATAATACTGCAGGTAATAATTGAACCCATCTTTCTGGTGATTCCAGAATCAGTTTTTGAAGCATATTCAACAAGGTCTTATTTGTACTTTCAGCCAAGACATTAGCACAAGGATAGTAAGGGGAACTAAATTTATGCACAATCTACAAGGAGTGTGTGAGCACCTTCTTTAAATTGTTAACAAAATGTGTGCCTTGATCTGTAACAAGCTCCAAAGGTAATCCAAATTGTGGAAAGACATCTTTCATCAAACATTTTGCTACCGAAATAGTTGTAGCCGATCGTAAAGACCAAGCTTCTGCCCACTTGGTAGCATAATCTGTACATGTCAGAATATAACGATTATTACTGAGAATTGCTGGAGGTGTGATTGGTCCAATGAAGTCAAGACCCCATTTTTGAAAAGGCTCCAATGGTAATACAGGTTGGAGAGGGAGAAAATGTCTTTGTAAAGGCTGTCGAGACCTTTGACAATTGTCACAATGTTTGACAAACTGAGATACATCTCTGTACATAGTAGGCCACCAAAGCCCACTTTGCAGAATTTTTCGGTGCATTAAATCTGCTGCAAAATGTCCACCGGAAGGTATTGAATGTGCTAGAGTGATAACTGAGTTAACTTCATGTGGAGGAATACAACGAAGTAAGACTCCAGTGTGATCCATATAATACAATTCTCCAGCAATTAACCAAAATCGGCGACTGTAAACTGCAATTTTCCTACGCATTGTAGGAGAAGTATGAGCATGAAGATATCCATCAGTAAGAAAGGCTAATAACTGATCATAGTAAGTAGATGTCATAGGCGGTTCTGCAGATTCATCAGTAGTTTGGTCAGTAACATAAATTGCAGGTGTGGTATCATCAACACCGACCGGAGCTTCACAAGAATCCAACCGAGAAAGGAAATCTGCTAAGGCATGTGCAGTTCCAAGTCGATGGATTACTTCGTAATCAAACAATTGTAATAGTAGAACCCAACGCGCTAAACGACCACCCAAATGCTGCTGCGGAACCAGATATACTAGCGCAGCATGATCTACATGAAAGAAGAATTTTCAGCCTAACAAATAATGCCGAAATTTCTTTAAAGAGTATACTAAACCAAGGCATTCTCTTTTAGTTACTGAATAATTCTTTTCTGCAGGAGCGAGTCTTCTACTCGCATAATAAACAGGCCAAGACCACTTATCAGTTTGTTGCATTAAGACACTCCCAATGGCGATATCTGATGCGTCAACAAAAACATGAAATGGACGTTCCCAATCAGGAGGTTGTAGAATTGGAACCTGCGTTAATAAGCCTTTGAGACGATCAAATGCTGTTTGACATTCCTGAGTCCAAACAAACTGTCGAGGAGTACTGGTTATTAATCTATTGAGAGGTATTGCTAAATGAGCAAGCCACTGTAAATGTCGGCCATGCCATCCGACTTGACCCATGAATCTCATTACTTCTTTCGGCGTAGTAGGCACAGGTGCTTCTAATACAGCTGCAATTTTATCTGGATCCACTTGTATGCCTTGTGAAGACACAATATGGCCAAGCAACTTACCACATGAAACCGCAAACACAGAATTGTTTGGGTTCAAGCAGAGTCTGTATTCACGACACTTCTCAAAGCAACACCGTAAATGATACAAGTGTGCTACCATCTTACCAAATAAAGAGAAATCATCTAGATATACTTGCATGAAAGAAGATAGGGGGAGAAGATTTCCTGCATACATCGTTGAAAAGTACTAGGAGCATTTCTTAATCCAAACCACATAATTGTACAAGCAAAAACACCCCAATTGGTAATGAACGTTGTTTTTGGTATATCTTCCTCAGCCATTCTGACCTGATTATACCCACTATATCCATCCAAAAACGAATACATTTCATGCCTAGCCACTCTATACAGCATTGTATCAAGAAATGGAAGAGGAAACGGATCTGGCACCGTAGCTGCATTTAGTTTTCGGTAATCCACACATATGCGTAGCTGCTTATTCTTCTTAGGGACGATAACAATGGGTGATATCCACTCAGCATGTTCTATTGGAACAATGAATCCAACTTTTAATAACCTATCAAGCTCTGCCTTTACCTGTGTAGCATAGTTAGGATTCATCTGGTAGCTAGGTTGTTTAATTGGTTTTGCTTCCGGTTTAAGTACAACTCTATGCTGAAATATGCGAGGGTCCAGACCCTTCATGTCACGATAATCCCATGCAAAAACATCAGTGAACTCACGAAGTAACTATATTAGATCTGCTTGAAATTTTTCAGACAATCCTTCCTTTATTTTGATAGGTTGTGGATTAACTTCATCTCCTAAATTGTATGTGATCAACTGATCTTCTGGAACATAGAATTGACGAGGTTTTTTTGAATCATCGACTGATTGTAAAAGTTGCTGTATAGCAGTTTTATCCTTAGTAGCAGTATTTTCTGTTTCTACTTCTTCGGTCACAAGCATCATCGTACAAACTGCCGGATTCCAGTGATCTACAACAGATTCTAAATCAACAGTCCCTAAGGAAATTAAATCTATGTTATTCTTCAAACATTCTTCTTCTTCATCATCGGATAAACCATCTAGCATGTGAATTGGTTCTGCCACATAAGGTCTAGCATGTAGTTCACAGGGCTGAATAGCATCTAATTTTACAACATATCTTCGGTTATTATCTTTGAAAGTGAGTTCCTGTGCGGACCTATCCTGTATAACCTTAGCTTGTTTAAGCCAAGGACAGCCGAAAAGAAGGTTATAATCAAGACTAGACTCCGGTAGTTCTAGAACTACAAAAGTCATCTTAAAAATGGTTCCCTGCAAAGTGATTGGCACATTCCGTACGAGTCCTACTAGATGGACTCTAGATTGGTCGACCCTTCTAACAAAAAACTGCATAGGCTCAATTTCGGTCCATCCTAACTTTTTACAAAGTGTTGTAGTAGCTATGTTTACACCGGACCCACCATCAATTAATACTTGAGTAATTTTATGATTTTTGTACCATACCGTAATTAAAGGAACCGAGTGATCCACAGTAGAGTCAGTTTCCGATTGTACTATTGTTGTTGCCGGAATGCAGGAAGATGCAAAACTGAACTGCTGCTGGAATTGTTGCCGAACTCCTGGTACTAATGCCAGTAACTGTCCAAGAGGAAGAGTAATGGATGCTTTGGATAGAATTTCCCATGCCTGATCTATTTGCCTTGTATTTTTTACTGATTCTGAAGACGATGCATCGGTTACTGGGATTGACTCTTTCTCCTGCACGGTTTCCTTTGGCAACGGAACTTGTGTCACCGGAATTGGATCTGGGAACACTGGAGGTTCTGTGGTGGTCCACTGACTAGCTTTGTCGTACATTCTTTGCTGTTCTCGAATGCTTGGTTCAAATATTTCAGCTGCTTGTTGCAGTGGCTTACTGGATTTGGTTTGAACTACTGCAGCTTGTGTTTCTATTGGTGTGATATGAACCATATTTGTCATCGGGTTCTGACGTTCTTTCTTCCTCTGATCGTATTCAGCTACATCTTTACAGAATCTTCTGATATGACCAAACTCACCGCAAAATGGCAGTGAGGGGGCGGGGGGGCAAATTAGTTCCTTCCTGTGATGGTCCTG
This sequence comes from Ceratopteris richardii, assembly GCA_020310875.1. Classification (NCBI taxonomy): domain Eukaryota; kingdom Viridiplantae; phylum Streptophyta; class Polypodiopsida; order Polypodiales; family Pteridaceae; genus Ceratopteris; species Ceratopteris richardii. Next base: position 8,607,299 of record CM035417.1, on the reverse strand, counting down.
CCTGCCAGCGATTTGCATTGAAGTTTGTATTCCTCTGGCCTCGATAATTTATGTACCCTTGCCGCTCATTATTTCTCCTTTGAGGTGGTACATAGTGGGTGGCAAGCTATCTTGGTTCTTGTATAATTGCATTTACTGTTGCTGTTCCTTGCACTTTGGCGTTATAGGCACAGTTTTTAGTGGAATGTCCTGTTGTATTGCAGATAGCGCAATACATCTGATTAATGCGCAAGTGGCACTGGTATGGCCGCATTCTTGCACGTGGTGCAGTACATCTATCTGGTCAAATCTTCTGCAATTTTTACTAGTTTTTAACCATTCTAGGTCTTCGGTAAAACCTCCAACCTTATTCTCGAGCTGCAAAGCCATTGCAATAACCGCATCTAGCGTCATAGCTCCTACACAATGAATGATCATAATCTGTCAGAGCTGCGGAGTTAAACCATTAATAAACCATTGCGTGATGACATCATCCGGCAGGTTTGCATGAGCCGGCCGTAGTTGTCTCAAATGGGTTCTGAATATTGTGGCATATTCCTGCACTATTTGATTCAGCTTCTGTCTATTGTTTTGCAGGTAATCAAAAATTTTGGCAAGGTTCTTCTTTAGCCGAAATCTCTGCAGAAACGCATCTCTTACTGCTTCATAGGTACCGAAATGGTTGATATCATATTCGGTAAGCCACCTGGCGGCTTCATTAACTAGTGTTGACTGGAATACTATGGCCTTGTACGCCGGATCGGGTGGATGATTAAGTACTGCATAACTAATTTCAAAAGTTTGTACATGAGCATCAGGATCATCACCTGGAAATCCACCGAATTTTGTGTAGCTAAATCCTGTCGGAACCGAATGAGGTGGAAGTAGATGTTGTTGTTGTTGTTGCTGCTGCTGTTGTTGTTGTTGTTGTCCAATCATGGTGCTTGTTGTTGTATTGTTACTATCTCCTGAGTTCAGAGGTTGAATTTGGTGTAGCTCAGTGATGAGTAGCACCTCCTTTAATGTCAATCCGAGAAGACGTGAGGATGGTATGATGACCTCGAGCAAGTGAAGGCACAAGGGCGTGAGTGCGAAGCACACCAACATGGACACACATACACACACACGCGCTGTTGTCAGGATCTGCTCACGCGCATACAGAGATTACGGATGCAGAAAAACACACAGAAAATAGAGGCGACAAGAGACGAGACCGAACGCAAGATTGGGTGCAATCTCCCCCCATGCACTCTGTTGCAGTCCACAGAGTGCATGTATTTATAGGAATTTTTGATTACGTCGAAATGAGTGGTTACAAGAGGGCGGCTTTGAAAAGTAGGCGTGAAACTAAAAGTTGGTAACTTTTACAGAAAGCCATTACTTTGAATAACAGAAACTGCGGTCTACAACGACCCTTATTCTAACCATTACTTTTCTAACAATAGAACCTTCTACGCAGGTTTATTTACAAGCTAAATAATAATTATTCGGATTATTGATGTCCGCCCTTTCACGCCTTGCACGCTCCTCACGAACCTTCAGCTGCTATATCAGAAACATCAAAAACATATTAATACATTACTAATATAACACTTTAACAATACATTGTTCAATAATATACAACATGCCTCTCAGTTGACAAGCAACTGACCTCAGTTGATAAAATAAGTTAACACTCTAACAATAACAATGCATTGTTCAACATATTCCATGTTACTATTACAATCCAACAATAACAATGCATTGGCTATTCCATGTTTCAATCCAACAATGCATTGGCCAACATCTTCCATAATACATTAATGATTTAACACTCCAACAATTACTTGTTCAACATATTCCATAATTCATAACACACGCACATAAGGCAAGACAAAGAGTGAGAAGCAATGGAGTTCTTTAGATTACTTTCAAAAAGCTCATACAAATTCAAATCAATTACAAGCTAGCCCAAAAAATGAGCTCTCTAGCTCTATTTATAGTCTTTGACTAGGTTTTGGCCGTGTCCAGACCTAGTGTCGGGCCTAGTTAAAAATTAGGTTCTACGGCCTATTTGAAGACTCAAACGAAGTCTAAAAATTATGAAAATTGGTACGTAGCTACTTCGAATGCTCCTCAAGCTCAAGGACTGCTTGGCTTGCACAAAATGGAGCTACAAAAATATGAAATGGTATCTACCATGGCTCTTAGTGATGAAAATCACTATTGTTGTAGGGATTTCTTCTAACGATTTGACATACATATCTTCGAGCTCCCTACTTGCTCCTTCTCCTTGTGTGTTCACCTGTTCGATATTCTTTAGTGTCCTGAAAATATATTGGCCTACTTGCCAGATCGTCGTTGACTACCATGTCTGCTTGTGCCTTCTCGCCTCTTTGACTCCCTTCGTAAGCTTCCTTGCCTTGTCAGTCCTTCAGTTCCAACACCCCCCCCCTCTCTCGCGTCTGTCGTCCCTGACAGACCCTTGTTGGGTGGCTCGTTTAATGTAGTATTCTACAACGTCTTGTGCTAAGTGATGTTCTGCAATTCCGTGAGTAGAGCATCCCAATCTACCGGCCCAGGAACCTCTGGATGTGGTATACGTAACTTTTCTGAATGGAGAGCTTGTTCCAGTGCAAATAACTCCAATAAATGTGATGGTCTGGGAATGAATATCTCTGAATGATATTCCCAAAATCCCGTGACAAACATTTCTTCAAACGTCTGTTTGAAGCAGGCTGGTAGATACTTTATACGCGCATGCCATGCATATACAACATCAATAGATGGTGTTGCGCTCATGTCGTAGACAAGGTCCTGATTACCTTCATTAAATCCAAGAGCTGATAGATGAGGTTCCTTGACATTCTTGAAGGTCCTGAACGTGACCAACATGAGCTCAAAAATTTTAAGACACATTTGGGCCATGACATCTAGTACATTTTTGAACCAGACCCCCCAATGCCGAATCGTCGAAATCATATATCCTATGGTAGGTTGGCCTTGAGGTGGTGCGAAGTAGACATAATTGAGCCATTTCTCACATCCTTTGGTTGTCAGCACAGTTTTTGTGTATTCCGGCCACGACCTTCTTCGAAATACAGGGCAGTAGCATGGGTTGTATTTGATATACAAAGGCATGTTATTCCATGTCCTTACCATCTCACGGTAGGTTTCCGGCAGACGAATCCTCCATGTAGGTTGGTGTATATTTCCCTGCTTGGCACCTGCTGGGATGTCATCCGATGCAAACTGTGTAGCCGAGGTTGGTTCTTTTGAGGTGTGGTGCTTGATTTCAGCATTGTAATCCGCCATTAAGACACAGAAAGGAACATACAAATCGTCGATTGTGCCGATCCACCTATGATGGGAGAGGTTTCTAAAGTAATCCAATTTTATGACTACCTCTTCCAAACGTGACATAGACGCTATCTGAACTGCCACTCTGTCATCATGGGTTGTGGCCACTTTCTCTAGCCTTTGCATCCATTCAGGAGCCTCGATCTCGATGGTGTCCATGCCCTCTTCTGTTTGCTTGCCCCCTGGTGTAGGCATGGGAACGTATGGGTCTTCGAAGGTTTCCTCTATTTCAGTTGGCACTAAGTCTTCAAGCTCGAGCTCTACAAGGGGAGAAGGTTGACGCTCGTATTGCATGACTTTACTTCGTAATTCTTCTAGTTCTACTCTAAGTTTTTTGACTTCTTCAGACGTGTCAACTGCGGTTGTGAATTTGCTTGGTGACTCATGCTGGGTTGCCAGCTGCTTTAAAAGGTCATCTCTTTCTCTTTCTAATGCTGCATGGGCTTCAAGGAGGTCGGCATGGGTTTCCAACACAATTTGCATATTCGCTGAGGGTATGGCCTTGAATCTATCTGGGTCGATTTCCTATGGGGAACCCTCCATGGCTGCTTCCAAGTCTTCTTCGTTTTGTTTCTGTAGTCATTTATTCTCCTCGAGTGCAGTAGACATGTGTTTGCGTAAGAGGGCTAGGTTGCGTCGAAGCTTGAGATTCTCTATTATCTGGGAGTGTAGCAGATCATCCATTTGTTGTTTTTCTTTTACATCTGATTGGGGTGGATTGGCTACTAACTGCTCATGTTGTTCCTGTAAAGTGACATACTATTGTTGTAGTAGCCACTTTTCCCTTTCTAGATCAATGAATCGTACTTGAAGTTCTTCATGGCTTCGGAAGAGTCTCGTATGTTGATTATCAAGATGTTGGTAGTGCTGTTGTAGTTGAGACATACACTGATACATATTATTAAAGACATTATTAATAGGGGTGGATGCGGGAAGGGTGTTGAATGCAGAAGGGAAGGGGAAGGGGAAGGGGAGTGTGGATGCGGTGTTGGAAAATGGTGAAGTGGGAGGTGGGGGAATGGGAGATGGTGGGTATAGGGGGGGAGGGAGAGGTGCGGAGGTGGGTGATATGTCCATAAAATCAAAAATGGATGCTGTGGTGGGAGTGATTGTGAACATGGGAATTGTGGGTGCGGTGATAGTGGTGAAAGTGTATAGTGGTGTGTGCAATTGTGAATACGAACTGCCACGAAGTGTGATCGGGGGAATGAGGTTTTCCGTGGCTGCGGTTAGAATTACTGTGTCAGTGGCCGTATAGACAAGAGAGGTGGAGATAGGGTGTGTGGGTTGTGTGGGTTGACTGACGGTCTGTGCTTCGATATGGGTAGTGGACTCGGAGGCGGTGACAGTAGTGGTTACATTGGTTGTGGGAGGTGAATGTGGTGGAGTTGGAGGTAGGGGTGGCAAAGGGGGTGAAGGAGGTGCACTTGATGTATGGGTTTCCTCAGTATCATGAACGGTGTGTGCAGTACCCGTGGTTGTGGATGTTCCTTGTGGTTCTGATACTAATACATTCATCTGTTTTCCTTATCGAGGGGGGCATCTGCCATATCTTCGCTCCGTTCTTCGTGATTGTGCAAGGGCGGTATGCACCATCTTAGGTAATCCTAAAGCATCAGATATCATATCAAGTGTGGCGCGGTATTGCTCGTCTACACCTTCGTCCTCAAGGATTTGGTTCATGAGAGCTTTTCCTGCTGCAAGGGACAGTATATGTTGGTCTTGAACCCTGTTGATGGTATCATAGAGCTTTTTCAATTCCTTCGTATAAGTTGGGGCACACTCAAGTACTTGCAGAGCTTCCTGATCATATTCCTGCTCTTCTTCCTCAGATTGTCCACCATGTTCCTCCTCTTGTTCTTCTTCTTCTTCACCCTCCACATTGACGACCTCTGGTTGTCTGGGATGGGGTTGGTCTGTAGCAGTTTGTTGTCCACTAGCTTGCTCTGCCTCGACTTCCGTGTTAATAGCTTCGATTATTCTGGCTACCTCCTCATCGATTAGGTCTCCTAATGTGAATCCGTGAGGAAACTCTAGGTCGGTTGGTACAGGTGGGAACACCAGATTCGGTCCATCAGTGCTGTGTCTTGGTAATTTAATAGTGAAGGGTTGTACCTACCTTGGAAGTCGTGGAGTTGTCTCTGGTGTCAATGTTGCACCACGGGGTTGTGCACAGGGCATCGGAACTGCACCTCTCATTTTCTTAGATGGCGGTCCTGCGGTTGATAGTCTATGTTGGAATTCTTGTACCCTGGTCCAAATTAATGCTCTCTACACTGGCACATCATAAGCCAAACATCTATACACAATCGGGGTGAGAGCACAGCATCCATACAGTACAGACTTTTGTTTTTTATACCACCTTTGATGAGCCAAGTGGATTTAGTTGATAATCCACTGGGGCATATTGATTATCAAATCGAAGGCATCGGCCAAGTATAGACTAAACCATATCTTCTTAGGTGGCATTGTGAACCTCTCTTGAGCGGGAAATGCAAAATGCTGCATGACCATTCGCAAGTGAATGGCAATTGTAGGTGTCATTGCCACCATGTCCTTTAATTTCGTCAGATTCCTGTTCTTCATATTGTCAGGGACCATAGTCTCTTTCTCCGTAGGAATGTGCATACCTTTCATGTCTAGAGCTTCCCTCACCAAATTGATAGTCAACTTGAAGCGCTTCAGCTCATTGCCCCTTGTGAGAGATGCGAGGACAAAGGTGTTGTATCCCTTTTTGTCTTTGCTCGGAGTGAGGGTGCTAATCAAATATGAGCATCTTAGAAAGTCGGGCTTTGGCAATTGGAATTTGAAGTAATCGTAGAGTCCCGCCTTCTTCCATATAGGTTTCAGTCCTTCATTATTCTGCAGTCTCTCAAATTCCTTGGTGAAGAAGTGATACCTGCCCCAGCGCCCGTTGAATTCTATCTCGGCCTCCCACATGTAAGTGCCTTCACCCAGAGATCCTGCCACATCACTGAACCAATGTGAGTTTTTGCTGACTGGCATTGTGTGCCCCTGTGGAGGATTCTAAATCGGTATGGCGTGTAATGCCCTCAATGCCACTGGGCGTTCCTTGAATTCCTCCTCAATGGGAAGACTTTCAATGTCCACGACTTAGGGGCTGGTGCCTGCCTGGGAGCTAGTTCCTGCCGTATCTGCCATGTTACTTCTTGCCTCTTGACTCTGTTAGAATATAGAAACAGGTGTTAACATTGTAAAGGACAAGATAGAACCGTTTTTGTCCCCATTACAACATTAACATGAGGTTCGGGAGAGATTAGTAGGCTATTAAGTGCTCGGTGCTTGTGCGTGTAGTTAGGAATTGGGTAGACCTAGAAGCTAAGTGGAATGATGTAGTGAGTGAGTGACGTAGTTAGTAGGTGGGCATGGATTTACAGCTGGGGTCTGGGGGTTTATTACAAGTTTAGGTTGCCAAATGCAGTGGATGGGCTTTGATCTTGATTCTGTGGAGACTCTGAAGAGTTTGATAGGGGTATCTACTTGAAAATGAGGCTTTTTTGGGACCCATTTACAAGTGATTCTACTTGTGCTCATGATAGGGGTATCTACTTGAAAATGAGGCTTTTTAGGGCCCCATTTACAAGTGATGCTACTTGTGCTCATGGAAGAATATGTGCCCACGTGTGATGTATAAGCATGGGCATCTTATGTTCGAGTGAGTGAAACATGTTGTACCGGGTGTGGCCTCGGAGTAGCTATTTGAGCCCGCAAGCAAGCCTTAGGCACCCAGATTTGTTGTGATTGTGGGCTGGCCTTCATTGACTTCTTGGGTACCCAAATAGACTTCACTTTCGCAGAAGAATTTATGAAAGACTTCTTATTAGTGTCGTGTTGTTGATTACTAATAAGAGGTTTTGGCCGTGGGTTTGCCATGGTTGCAACAGGGTGTTTGCCTTCCCGCACCCACACTTGTTTCAACGGCTGAGATATTCTCCTTCGCATGTGTTTTTGGCCTCCAATATAGGTGGTACTCTGCTCCTTCTGTATTTGATTTGCCTTTGGTTGCTGCATCCCTCTGGCCTTTGGAACAGAAGGGAGTGCCGTCTTATCCTTGACTCCGTTGTTGAGACAATCCTCTTTCTGCATCATACAGTTTTGGACAAGAATAGCATTGTCAACTTCATGTGTGCCCCTGGAAGGACCAGGAGTTTGTGCCTTACTTAGTGCCTTGAGTGCCTCATTTTCCAATTCAACAGTAATTCGACTATGATTTACCCATACCTGAAGAAGTCCACTCCTTAGGTTTAGGTTGACTGCATGATCGTAGATCCAGTCCTGACCCAAGACAAGAGGCTCAGCGAGGTCCTCATCTTGACACACTAGTACTTTGACTGTCATTGCTTCGTCTTGAATATAGAGGGGAAGTTCCACCTCGCCCATGCAAGGGGTTTCCACACCTCCCAATCCTATGAGATATGCTTCTATAGGAGTGATAGTTAATTTCAACTTTTGACAGTAAGAAAATTTAACAGCACTAGTGGCTGCTCCTGAGTCAATCAAGGCTCTTACAGTCCTTGCACCCTTTCCTTGTCCTATGTCTAAGGTTATAAAAGGACATCGATCAATTATCCTATGAGAGCTAACACCTGAAACTTCACATATAGCCACATGATATCCTTGATCTGCATATGCATCTGTCCTAGGTTGCTCTCTACCCTGTCTTCTCAACTTCATTCTCCAGATGTGTTCCAATGCTTCTGCTTGAGCTTCTTCGCGAATTCGTTTTTCTTCTTCTTTGTGTTTCTTAGCAGTGTTGAGTCCACTTAGCATCTCTTCCGTCAGAGGTTCCTGATATAACTTGACTCTGCATCCGCTTATGTAGCTCGGGAGAATATCACCTTCTAATGTGGCTAGTTGCACTACTCCACTTTCAATGTAGGTATTAAGAAGTCCAACGGTAGCACTGCATTTTGGCCAAATACCATTTGAAAGGGCGTGGCTTGGAGTACCGTTTTGTAGGCGACTCAGTATGCCCAAACATCGTGCTGTAGCTATTTATCCCAATCAGAGCGTTTATTGTTCACTAATTTCGTCAGTACATTGCATAGGATCTTATTGGTGCTCTCAGCCTGGCCATTAGTTTGAGGGTGATATGGGGCAGACTTCTTATGTACTACCAAGAATTCTTGGAGCAGATTTTCAATAACTTCATTCAAGAAGTGAGTGCCTCTGTCACTGACTAGCTCTATAGGTAGCCCGTATCTGGTGAACACATTCTCAAATAAAAACTTAGCTGTTGTTTGAGCATCGTTCTTTGTCGTAGCTCTTACCTCTACCCACTTGGTTAGATAATCAGTGGCCACAATGATATACTCAGCATGAGAACCCTTAGTTGGGGGATTAATAGGACCTACAAAGTCTATTCCCCACTTGGAGAATGCACGTCCACCCATCATAGGTTTCAGAGGCATCTCATCTTTGCGTATAGGATACTGAGTTCGCTGACAAACATCGCACCTCTTCACATAGGTATGTGCATCCATGTGAAGGGTCGACCACCAAAGACCTGCAAATAGGATTGCCGTGATCACCCGATCTGGTCCAAAATGTCCTCCTACTACACTTTGGTGAGCAGTTTCCAAGATCTTAAGATATTCACTCTCATGGACACAGAATCTAAGGTAATTGTCTTTACCACGCTTATATAAATTATCACCAATGAGTGAGTAATCCAGGGCTTCTTGTTCTAAACTCATTTTCCTAGCTAGAGTCATGTCTGGAGGGAATGTTTTCGTCCTTAGGAAGGATACTAGTGGTTCACTCCAATCTGGCACTATGGACACTTGATAAAGACTCGCATGTTCCACAGGTGGTTTAGTGCAGCAGATTGGGCATTCCTTGCACAACTTTTGGACATCAGCTTCCATCATCGGCCAATGCACTCCGAGTCTCCTTAGTGTCTGTAGGGTTCGTTGTTTTGAGTAGTGTTGCTCTAATGCACCTACATGTGCCAATTGCAACCATTTAGCGTACTCATTCTCTTCCACACAACAAGCCAGGATCCCTTGATCTATGTGCTTGTACATACTTCCTGCCATGATGTGATACTTTTGGGCTTTTACTACCTCTTTATCCTGTGTGTTTATTACTGGGTGGTTAGGCCCATACATCAGTACTGGCACTAATGGCTTAGCCCACTGTGGCACCACCTCCAAATTAAACAAGTAAGCATCAGGAAGGTCATCTGACACTCCTTGTGGGGCTTCTCTAGATGTGAGCCTAGAGAGATGGTCTGCTCTCAAGTGAGTCTTCCCTTTCCTTACCACAACCTGGAAATCATATTCCATTAACAAGAGAAACCATCTTACTAATCTTCCTGTATTGCATGGCTTGTTTACGAGATATAGCAGTGCCTGATGGTCAGTAAAAAATTTAAACTTATTTGCAAGCAAGTAATGTCTAAACTTTTTAACTGCATATACCATGCCTAGTCCTTCTCGTTCGGTAGTGGTATAGTTCCGTTCAGCTGCATTCAATTGTCTACTCGCATAGGCAATGGGAAGATTCATATTACCTTCACCAGTAGGTTGTGCAAGCACACACCCAATAGCATAATTGGATGCATCAATGTTGAGAAAAGGGGAACAACAAACCCTAACCGCCTCACATGGAAGTGAGAGGTTTCTCCAAGTTGGGGCAAAGAATGAGAGGAGAGGTTCACCCACGCTCATGAATCAATGGCAACAATGGCCAACGTCACAAGGAGCAAAGGGAAACATCCTCCCAACCATGCACGCACACATGCAAATCCATACACCAAGACCAACGCCATTGCACACGAGGAGGCAAGAGAGTAACAAATGACACCTTCTTCCATTAACAAAATGGAGGTGGAGGTGGGCGATTGTGATGATGATGATGGTGATGAAGATGGTGAAGAATGTAAAAGAAAATTGAGGAGAGTGAAGAAAATACCTACAACTCCAACGCGTCAACTCTACGTCTTACCATCACACGCTCGTCCTCAAAGCTCGATCCCCGACAACGGCGCCAAAATTTGGTGTAGCTCAATGATGAGTAGCACCTCCTTTAATGTCAATCCGGGAAGACGAGAGGATGGTATGAAGACCTCGAGCAAGTGGCGGCACAAGTGCGTGAGTGAGAAGCACACTAGCATGCACACACATACACACACACGCACACACAAGGCAAGACAAAGAGTGAGAATCAATGGAGTTCTTAGATTACTTTCAAAAAGCTCTTACAAGTTTGTTTCAATTACAATCTAACCTCAAAAATGAGCTCTCTAGCTCTTTTTATAGTTTTTGGCTAAGTTTTGGCCCTGTCCAGACCTAGTGTCCGGCCTAGTTAAAAATTAGGTTCCAGGGCTTATTTGAGGGCTCAAACGATATCTAAAAAATACGAAATTTGGCAGGTAGATACTTCTAAATCTCCTCAAGCTCAAGGACTCCTTGGCTTGCACAAAATGGAGCTACAAAAAGATGAATTGGTATTTACAATGGTGTTTAGTGATGAAAATCACTTTGAATGGGTGTAAAGGAGTTGAAAATTTAAAGGTTGCCTTAGTGCTAGATCTGCGTGAGTGCTCGTACTTGCTTCTTCATGAGGAAAATTACTGGCCTATTTGCCAGATCTTTGTTGACTTCCTTGTCTGCTGCTAACACCCCCCCCTCTCTCGCGTCTGTCGTCCCTGACAGACCCTTGTTGTGTGGGTTTCTGAATGTAGTACTCGACGATATCCTGCGCTAAGTGGTGTTCGGCGATTCTCAATCCTTTGGCCAGATCTGTGAGTAGAGCATCCCAGTCTACTGGCCCGGGAACCTCTGGATGTGGTATACGTAGCTTTTCGGAATGTAGAGCTTGTTCCACTGCAAACAACTGCAAGAGATGGGATGGTCTGGGAATGAATATCTCGGAGTGATATTCCCAGAATCCCGTGACAAACATCTCTTCAAACGTTTGTTTGAAGCAAGCCGGTAGATATTTGATGCGAGCGTGCCATGCATACACAACATTAATCGATGGGGTTGTGCTCATGTCGTATACAAGGTCCTGGTTACCTTCATTAAATCCTAGTGCTGAGAGATGCGGTTCCTTGACATTTTTGAAGGTCCTGAAGGTGACCAGCATAAGTTCGAAAATCTTCAAGCACATCTGAGTCATGACATCAGGTACATTCTTGAAACGGGCCCCCCAATGTCGAATCGTCGAAATCATATATCCAATAGTAGGTGGACCCTTAGGGGGTGCGAAGTACACATAATTGAGCCACTTCTCACATCCTTTAATTGTTAGCACTGTTTGTGTGTACTCCGGCCATGATCTCCTTCGAAATACAGGGCAATAACATGGGTTATATTTGATGTACAATGGCATGTTGTTCCATGTTCTTACCATTTCCGGGTATGTTTCCAGCAGCCGAATTCTCCACGTGGGTTGGCGAATATGTCCCTGCTTGGCGCTTTCGGGGATGTCGTCAGGTGCAAATTGTGTGGCAGAGGTTGGTTCCCTTGAGGTGTGGTGCTTGATCTCCGCATTATAATCTGCCATTAGCACGCACAAAGGAACATACAGGTCGTCGGATGGGCCGATCCACCTGTGGTGTGAGAGATTCTTAAAATAATCGGATTTTATTACAACCTCCTCCAATTTTGACATCAATGCGATTTGGACTGCCACCCTGTCATCATGTGTCGTGGCTACTTTCTCTAACTTTTGCATCCATTCAGGTGCCTCAATTTCAATTGTGTCCATGCCCTGTTCTGTGCGCTTACCTCCGGGTGTTGGCATCGGGACATAGGGATCCTCGAATGTTTCTTCCACTTCAATTGGCACAAGATCGTCAGGTTCGGGCTCTACCAGAGGGGAGGGCTGACGCTCGTATTGCATGACCTTGCTGCGTAATTCCTCGAGTTCTGCCCGGAGTTTAGTGACCTCTTCAGCTGTGTCTTCTGCGGTTGTGCTCTGGCTGGGTTCTGTCTGTCGGGTGGCCAACTGTCTTCGTAACTCATCTCTCTCTTTTTCTAAAGCGGCATGGGCCTCCATTAGATCTGCATGAGTTTCTAACACCACCTTCATATTCTCAGAGGGAATGGCCTTGAATCGCTCTCGGTCAATTTCCTATGGGGAACCCTCCATGGCCGCCTCCAGGTTTTCTTCGTTCTGTTTCTGTAATCTTTTATTCTCCTCTAGCGCTGTAGACATATGCTTGCGTAGGAGGCCCAAGTTCCGTCGAAGCTTCAGGTTTTCCGTGATCTGAGAATGTAGCAGCTCGTCCATGTGTCGTCGTTCTTCATCATCTGCTTGGGGTGGGTTGGCTTCTAATTGTGCGTATTGCTCCTGTAATGTCACGTGCTGTTGTTGTAGTAGCTGCTTCTGCTCTTCAAGATCCTTACATCGTGCTTGGAGATCTTCGTGGCTTCGGAAGAGCCTTGTATGTTGGTTGTCAAGGTGTTGGTAGTGTTGCTGAAGTTGGGACATGCATTGATACATATTATTACATACATTATTAAAAGGAATGGTGGGAGAAATAGTGTTGAATGCAGCGGGGAAGGGAAAGGGAAAGGGAATTGTGGATGCAGTGCTGGAGAAGGGTGAGGGGGGAGGTGGGGGAATGGGAGATTGTGGGTAAATGGGGGGTGGGAGAGGTGCAGATGTGGGTGATACCTCCATGGATTCAAAAGTGGAGGCAGTGATGGGAGTGACTATGAACATGGGGATTGTGGTGGCGGTGATAGTTGTGAACGTGTATAGAGGTGTGTGTAATTGTGAACTCCCAGGAAGTGTGATGGAAGTAGTGGGGTTTACCGTGGCTGTGGTTAGACTTATGTGTTCAGTGGAAATAGAGCATGTGGGTTGACTGATGGTTTGTGCGTCGGTGTGTGTAGTGGGTTCGGAGGTGGTGACAGTAGAGGCTACCGTGGTAGAGGAAGGTGAATGGGGTGGATGTGGGGGAGAAGGTGGCAAGGGAGGTGATGGAGGTGCACTCGATGTGTGGGCTTCCTCGGTGTCGTGAACAGTGTGTGCTGTGCCAGTGGTTGTGGGGGTGCCTTGTGGTCCTGAACCTAATACATTCATTCGTTTTCCTGTTCGTGGGGGGCGTCTTCCATATCTTTTCTCTGTCCTTCGTGATTGCGCTAGTGCAGTGTGCACCGTTTCAGGTACTCCCAAAGCATCTGATATCATTTCCAGGGTGGCACGGTATTGCTCGTCCACGCCTTCCTCCTCCGGAATCTGGTTCATGAGGGCTTTACCTGCAGCTAATGATAGCTTGTGTTGCTCTTGGACTCGGTTCATCGTATCGTAGAGCTTCTTTAATGCGTTAGTATAGGCGGGGGCACCTTCCAGTACTTGTAGGGCTTCTTGATCATACTCTTGTTCTTCTGCTTCTGATTGTCCACCCTGTGCCTCCTCATGAGCTTCTTCTTCATCGTCCACATTGACTACGTCCGGTTGGCTGGGCTGGGCTTGGTCTGGGGCAGTTTGCTGTCCACCGGCTTGCTCTTCTTCAACTTCCGCATTTACAGCATCGATGATTCTTGCAACTTCTTCGTCCGTTAGATCCTCCAGAGTGAATCCATGCGGGAATTCCAAATCAGTCGGTACTGGTGGAAACACAAGATTAGGGCCATCTGTGCTGTGCCTGGGTAACCTGATAGTAAATGGTTGCACTCGTCGGGGAAGTCTTGGGGTTGTCTCCGGCGTCAGGGTTGCACCGCGAGCTTGTGCACAAGGCATCTGGACGGCGCCTCTCATCTTCTTTGAGGGAGGCCCTACAGCTGACAATCTGCGTTGAAATTCTTGTGCTCTGGACCAAATGATTGCCCTCTGCACCGGTACATCATATGCGAGACATCTGTATACAATTTGAGTGAGTGCACAGCAACCATACAACATAGACTTTTGCTTCTTATACCATCTCTGATGAGCCATATGAATCTGGTCAATAATCCAGTGGGGCATATTGATGGTCAACTCAAAAGCATCCGCCAGGTAGAGGCTAAACCAGATCTTTTTGGGAGGCATTGTGAACCTCTCCTGCGCGGGGAAGGCGAAATGTTGCATGACCATGCGTAAGTGGATGGCAATCGTAGGTGTCATCGCAACCATGTCCTTCAACTTCGTCAGATTCCTGTTCTTCATATTGTCTGGAACCATAGTCTCTTTCTCTGTTGGGATGTGCATACCTCTCATGTCGAGTGCTTCTCTCACCAAGTTGATAGTCAAGCGGAAACGCTTCAGCTCGTTGCCCCTTGTGAGTGATGGGAGTACAAAGGAACTGTATCCCTTCTTGTCTTTGCTGGGAGTGAGGGTACTAATTAAGTATGAGCACCTTAGAAAATCCGGCTTTGGTAGTTGGAACTTGAAGTAATCATAAAGCCCAGCCTTCTTCCATATCGACTTCAGTCCTTCATTATTCTGCAGCTTTTCAAACTCCCTTGTAAAGAAGTGGTACCTGCCCCATCGTCCGTTGAATTCTATCTCGGACTCCCACATGTATGTGCCTTCACCCAGGGGGCCTGCAACATCACTGAACCAGTGTGAGGTTTTGCCCACAGGCATTGTGTGACCCTGTGGAGGATTCTGGATTGGTATGGCATGTAATGCCCTTAATGCTGCTGGTCGCTCCTTCAATTCCTCCTCCACGGGAAGACTTTCTATATCCACGATTTGGGGACTTGTGCCTGTCTGGGAGCTTGGTCCTGCCGTATCTGCCATGTTACTTCTTGCCCTTTTGATTCTGAGAGAATATAGAAACAGGTGTTAACATTGTACAGGACAAAGAGAGCCGTTGTTGTCCCCCTTACAACATTAACATGAGGGTCGAGAGAGATTAATGGGTTAGTAAGTGCCCGGTGCTAGTGTGTGCGTGGTTAGGAGTTCGGTAGACCTAAGAGCTAAGTGAAATGATGTCGTGTGATAGTGATGTGGTTAGTTGGTGGATATGGATGTACAACTGGGGTCAGGGGGTTTATGACAGGTCTTAGGCTTCCAAACATAGTGAATGGGTTTTGCTCGTGATGTTCTGGAGACTCTAGAGAGTGGGATAGGAGTATCTGCCTGAAAACGAGACTGTTTTGGTATCCATTTACAAATGAGTCTTTGTGTACTCGTGGAAGAATGTGTGTCCTTGTGTGTTGTTCGAGTGGGTGAATTAGGTAGCACTGGGCATGGCCTTGGTGTCGTTATTTGAGCCCGCAAACAAGCCTTAGGCACCCAGATTTTGCGTGATTGTGGGCAGGCCTTCATCGACTTCTTGGGTACCCAAATAAACTTAACTTGTGTAGAGGATTTGTCTACAGACTTCTTATTAGTGTCGTGTTGTTGATTACTAATAAGAGATCCCGGTCGCAGATTTGGTATGGTTGTGACAGGGAGTTCGCTTTTCCGCACCCACACTTGTTTTGACGGTTGAGACCTTCCACTTTGCATGTGTTTTCGACCTCCGAGATCAGTAGTCTGCTGCTTCTTCTGTCTTTGATCTGTCCTTGGTTGGTGTATCCTTTTAGGCTTTGGGAGAGAAGAGAGTTCCGTTGCATCCTTGATTCCTCGATTGAGATCAACATTCTTCTGCATCACACAGTTTTTGACAAGAACAGCATGGTCATCTTCAAGTGTGCTCCTGGAAGGACCAGGAGTTCGTGCCTGTCCTAGTTCCTTGAGTGCTTCATTGTCTAACTCTACTGTAATTCGATGATGATTGACCCCTACCTGAAGAAGTCCACTTCTTAGGTTTAGGTTGACTGCATGATCATAGATCCAGTCCTGACCCAAGACAAGAGGCTCAGTGAGGTCCTCATCTTGACACACTAGCACTTTCACTGTCATTGCTTCATCTTGAATATAGAGGGGAAGTTCCACCTCGCCCATGCAAGGGGTTTCCACTCCTCCCAATCCTATGAGATATGCTTCTAGAGGATTGACAGATAATTTCAACTCTTGACAGTATGAAAATTTAACAGCACTAGTGGCTGCACCTGAATCAATCAAGGCCCGTACAGTCCTTGCAATCGTTCCTTGTCCTAGTTCTAAA
This sequence comes from Ceratopteris richardii, assembly GCA_020310875.1. Taxonomy (NCBI): domain Eukaryota; kingdom Viridiplantae; phylum Streptophyta; class Polypodiopsida; order Polypodiales; family Pteridaceae; genus Ceratopteris; species Ceratopteris richardii. The sequence continues at coordinate 8,590,966 of CM035417.1, read as the reverse complement.
GTCACAAAAGGACGTCTATCAATTATTCTATGAGGTCTATGGCCGGAAACTTCACACATAGCCATATGATATCCCTGATCTGCATATGTCTCTGGTCTAGGTTGCTCTCTGCCTTGTCTTCTCAACTTCATTTTCCTGATGCGTTCCAACGCTTCTACTTGGGCTTCCTCGCGAATTCGTTTTTCTTCTTCTTTGTGTTTCTTAGCAATATTGAGTCGGCTTAGCATCTCTTCCGTCAGAGGTTCCTGATATAGCTTGACTCGGCACCCGCTTATATAGCTAGGGAGAACATCTCCTTCTAATGTGGCTAGCTGAACTGCCCCACTTGTTGAGATTCTATTTATAATCATAGGCCCATAGCCTCTTTTCTCTAGTTTTCTCGCATGTTGTTTCAATGTGTAGACTAAAACTAGATCTCCTGCTTTCAAGCCTTTATCCTTAACATGGGCATCAAAGTATGCCTTCTGTCGTTTCTTGGCTGCATATATCCCTGCGGCCGCTCTCAGTCTTGTTTCTCCTAATCGTTCTAGGTCAAAGAGTCTTGAGGAGAGTTCATGACCCGTCCATTCATGCTCATGTGCTACTTTCAATGTAGGTATTAAGAAGTCCAATGGTAGCACTGCGTTTTGGCCAAACACCATCTGAAAAGGGGTGGCTTGGAGTACCGTTTTGTAGGCGACTCGGTATGCCCAAACAGCATGGTGTAGCTGTTTGTCCCAATCAGAGCGTTTATTATTCACTAACTTAGTCAGTACACTGCATAAGATCTTATTAGTGCTCTCAGCTTGTCCATTAGCTTGAGGGTGATAAGGGGCAGACTTCTTATGTACTACCAAGAATTCTTGGAGCAGATTTTCAATAACCTCATTCAAGAAGTGGGTGCCTCTATCACTGACTAGCTCTATAGGTAGCTCGTATCTTGTGAACACGTTCTCAAACAAGAATTTAGCAGTCGTTTGAGCATCGTTCTTCGTCGTAGCTTTTACTTCTACCCACTTAGTTAGATAGTCTGTTGCAACAATGATGTATTCCGCATGAGAACCCTTAGCTGGGGGATTAATAGGACCTACAAAGTCTATTCCCCACTTAGAGAATGCACGTCCACCCATCATAGGTTTTAGTGGCATCTCATCTTTACGTATAGGATACTGAGTTCGCTGACAGACATCACACCGTTTCACATAGGTATGTGCATCCATGTGAAGGGTCGGCCACCAAAAGCCTGCAAATAGGATCGCTTTGATCACCCGATCAGGTCCGAAGTGTCCTCCTGCTACACCTTGGTGAGCAGTTTCCAAGATCTTAAGATATTCACTCTCATGGACACATAGTCTCAGGTAACCATCTTTACCACGTTTGTATAGATTATCACCAATGAGTGAGTAATCTAGGGCTTCTTGTTCTAAACTCCTTTTCCTAGCCAGAGTCATGTCTAGAGGGAATGTGTTTGTCCTCAGGAAGGATACTAGAGGTTCGCTCCAATCTGGCACTATGGATACTTGATAAAGAGTGGCATGTTCCACAGGTGGTTTAGTGCAACAGATTGGGCATTCCTTGCACAACTTCTGGACATCAGCTTCCATAGTCGGCCAATGCACTCCGAGTCTCCTTAGTGTTTGGAGGGTTCGTTGCTTTGAATAGTGTTGCTCTAATGCACCCACATGTGCTAATTGCAACCATTTAGCGTACTCGTCCTCTTCTACACAACAAGCCAAGATTCCTTGATCTGTGTGCTTGTACATACTTCCTGCCATGATGTGATACTTTTGCGCTCTTACTACCTCTCTATCCCGGGTGTTTATTACTGGGTGGTTAGGTCCGTATGTCAATACTGGAACTAATGGTTTAGCCCACTGTGGCACCACTTCCAAATTAAACAAGTAAGCATCAGGAAGGTCATCTGACACTCCTTGTGGGGCTTCCCCAGATGTGAGCCTCGAGAGATGGTCTGCTCTCAAGTGAGTCTTCCCTTTCCTTACCACTACCTCAAAGTCATATTCCATTAGTAAGAGAAACCATCTTACTAATCTTCCTGTGTTGCATGGCTTGTTTACTAGATATAGCAGTGCCTGATGGTCAGTAAAAAATTTAAACTTATTTGCAAGCAAATAATGTCTAAACTTTTTAACTGCATATACCATGCCTAGTCCTTCTCTCTCCGTAGTGGTGTAATTTCGTTCAGCTGCATTCAATTGTCTACTAGCATAGGCAATTGGAAGATCCATATTACCTTCACCAGTAGGTTGTGCTAGCACACATCCAATGGCATAATTGGATGCATCCACATGAACGTGGAATGGCTTATTCCAATCTGGTGTGGTCAAGATTGGTGCTGAACATAATCTTCGTTTAAGCTCCTGGAAGGAATTCTCACATTCATCCGTCCACTCAAAGTTTGTCAGAAGTCCGTACATATGCTTTGCAATGACAGCATACATGTGTATAAATCGTCGGTAATAACCACAATGCCCCATGAAAGCTTGTACTTCCTTGACATTTTTTGGCCTAGGTAGCTCTGCTATAGCTCTCACTTTCTCTTCGTCAGTAGAGATGCCATTCTTTGACACTATGTGTCCTAGAATCTTGCCTTGCCTGACCATAAAAACGCACTTTTCTGGGTTCAGGCAGACTTGATATTCTCTACATTTGTCAAAGATTTATCTGAGTTCGGGGATATGGGTCTGTCTAATATTGGAATGAGCACAAAGATCATCAACATAGACTTCTAAACTCTTCCTCAGGAACTCCTTAAACACATGGCACATCAGCCTTTGGAAGGTAGCTGGTGCATTGGTAAGCCCAAATGGCATTACTCTAAAGGCAAAAATGCCCCATTCCGTGGCAAAGGCTGTCTTATGCTGATCCTCTGGAGCTATGGCTACTTGATTGTAACCCAAAAATCCATCAAGGAAGCTGTACACTTCCTTGCCTGCCACTCTTTCTAAGAGATGTTCTGTGATGGGAAGTGGATAGTTATCTTGAATCGTGGCTGCATTAACCTTTTTCAAGTTAATGCACACATGCAGCTTGCCATTTTTCTTGGGCACCACAACAATGGGGGATACCCACTCGGTGTGCTCAATTTCATAGATAAATCCAGCTTCAACCAGTCTATCTATCTCTTCTTTGATCTTAGCAGCGTAATTATCGTTACATGTGTAGGGCTTTTGCTTAGAGGGTTTAGCATATGAGGTCATGGGGATAGTGTGTGAGCATATATCGGGGTCAACACCTTTCAAATCCTTGTAACTCCAAGCGAATACATCTCTGTATTCTCTTAGCAAGGCTATCAACGCATGCTCTTCTTCCTCTGTTAGGTCATGGCCTATGTACGTGCATCGCTCCTCTCCTTCTTCTAGGGCCACTACTATTTTCTTGGTGGTTTCTTTGTTATCATAGGCCTCCCCTGATTGTGCCTCTCGTTTAGGCATTCTGATCATGACTCTTCTGTCATCTATCTCATACTTCTTAAAATTGTCCGGGACCTCAAACAAAGATTCTTCCTCTTCTGGTGTGACTTCTCTCTTCTTTCTTTTCTTTCCTTCTTCCTTCGGGGTCATATGTGTGGCTAGTCTTACATCACTTGTAAGCTCTCCATGCCTCTGGGGTTGAAATTCTACTTCATGGAAGTATTCTTCATCTGATGCAAAAGGTGGGTCCATTATGATTGACTCTAGATCGGAGTCACCTGCATCCTCAAATGCATTAGGGCTAGGTTCACACTCTTCTAACACTGCCTCTCCCATGATCGGCTCTATGGAGAAAACTGAAATGTCATAGCCATCCTCATCACAGTGAGGTGTCCATTGTTCTTCATTGATGGCTACGTCCATGGTTGCTAAGATTTCTGCCCAGCCATGGGGTTCAAATTCCTCGTCAGGAAAGACTACAGGTGCATAGGCTGGGTCTTGAATGGGTCTATGAGTTTGGTTTGCACCTATTTCTCTGGCCTTTTCTCTCTTCTCTTCCTCTACTGCTACTTTGCACATCCATAAGTGGGTGTCTTCATGCATCCATGAGGATCCTGACCCTATGGAATGCACAGATTCCGTATCATCTTTGGCTCTATGGATGGGATTCCACTCGATAGGAGGTACATCTCTATGAGAGTAATCTTTGAGATTGACTTTGGTCATAACACCTAAGTGCTGCAAGTACAAAGAATTGGTTCCCCAATCTTGTACCACTTGCAACTGTCGCATAAATGGTCTTCCCAAAATCATCTCATATGCATGATTTTTGTTGAAGTCACATATGGCAAAGCTATGCTCAAACTCAACACCACAAGTGGTGAGAGTTATTCCTTCTAGCAATCCTAAGGGTCTCTCTATGTGACCATCGGCCATTTGCAATTTCATTCTCGTTGGCCTGAGTGCTGGCTTGCCCCAACGCTTCCAAAGGGAAGTAGTGGCAATTGCAACTCCTGCACCTGAGTCCAAAATTGCCTTGGTGGTGTACTCCTGGTAGGTGATGGGAAGATAGGTGTTCCCTTCTTCGCCTTCACACATATCTCCTATCTTATCCAAGGGAATTTCTGGCACTGTCCTATGGGATCCTACTCGGGAACGTGGTTCTGCAACTTCAGTCACTTGACTGGCTACACATTTCCGCGCTTTTGGTCTATTCTTAGGCAGTTCTTCCAAAGTGAGATCGTGCTGCGCCTTGGTGTTCTTTACTACCTCCGTGTTCCTTGATATGACTGAGTCGTCGTTCCTTACCATGACTGTGGGTGCTCTCATACACGTGGACTTTGCTTCCCATGGGCGTGTGAAGTGGGGTAGCTCTTGTATGGAATTAGACTCAAAGTCCAGTCTCTCGTGAGACTGAGTACTCTCATGTTCCCCGTAAATAGATGGGATGTCTTGTGGGAATTGATCGTGTGCATCATCCACAAGTTCAAAAGGAGGGGCGACTTCACTTTCGTTATCCCATTTGTGTTCTTGAATCTCTCGTAGGAAGTCTGGTGCAAACCGATTCATAGAAGAAGAAGTGTCCGGCTCCGTACAATTAGGTACATAAGCAACCTGGGAAGGAGGGCTTATTCTATCGTTGACCCTCTCCTTGTTCTCATAGATGGCTGGAGCACAAGCTTCCTGGGGAGGATTACTCATTCTATTACTCTTCCGAGCAGGCTCATACGCTCCCTGAGAAGGAATGTAGGCAACCTGTGGAGGTATGTAAGCTTTTGAGGGAGGCTCATCTGCCTTTTGGGGAGAAAGATAAGCTTCTTGAGGAGGCACATGGGCTTCCTGAAGAGGCTGGCTTGTCCGTTCCCTTGCCCTTTCCTTTCCTAGAGTGGCAGGTTCCTTTTCTGATTGTGCAATTAGCCTCTCTATTCTTTCTAGCAGTCCATCGAAGTGTAACTGCGTCTTAGCTGAGCTAGAGATGTTAAAGAGGCGGCTAGCTTCGAACATGGCTTGAGCCAATTCCACCATCTTAGCACAAATTTTAGTTCGTTCAAGCTCTAGTTCGGCTCTAGGGTAGCACTTTTCATGATCGGTTATGGTTGGCCCTTCTTGGATTCTGGCCTGATATGCTTTAAGCATCATATTTAGGTCCTCTGGAGTGGGATCGGCTAGGACTGATCCTACTCTAGGGGGTGGTGGGATTTGATGAGGCGGTGGGGAAGGTGGTGGTACGGATGGAGACGGGAATGGTGGTTGTGGAGTCGTGTGGGAGGGGGTTTGAGTTGTGAGTTCGGTTATCCTGGCTCTTGTTTCTCTTACGCTTTCCTCGAGTTCACTCATCTTTTTAGCCCATTGTCTTTTCATTCTTTCCCGACTATCTTTCCAAGCTCTAGTCCTTTTCTTTGTTATGCTCTCAGTTTCACTAGTGTCTGGGTTCTTTTCCTGGCCTACCCCTTGGTTTTGTTGTAATGCTTGAGCTCTAGTGATTACCTGTACTGGTGCAGTGGAGGTCACACTCCTTGCGGAGTCTACAACTAACCCCACAACGTTAATAGGAGTGATTTTTGGCATATTATTGGGATTCTTAGGGCAGTCTCGTAAGAGATGCTCTTTTCCACATTCCTGGCAAAAGCCTTGGATTGTTACTGACTGGGGTTGTGTAGGTGGAGGTAAGGGACAGTCACGAATGAGATGATCTCCTTGACATCTGTAGCATGATCCTCTAGGGAATGGAGGTCTTACTTGCCTAGGTTGAGGTCTAGGGTTGGGGTTTGTGTACATGACGTTTGTATAATCTGACTCCCAACTAGGTTCATTCGGCTCTTCACTATAGTAGGACTCACCATGTTCTGGAGACTGCATGTAGTACGCCTGGGGGCTATCAACATGTGTAGAATCAAAGCTATGATCACTGGGGTCATTTTCAGAAAGCAAGGATGTTACTGGAACTAAGGCTCTATTCAGGTTCTCTTCTGCTGCCGTGTACTTTACCGGAATCACATTAGCTGGAGCTGGGGGTTGTTGTGCTAACACAGGCTGAGGTCTTTGTTGGTTTTGGTATGGTTGCTGATAGGGTTGCTGTGGCCTGCCATATGGCTGTGGAGGGTACTGGTTCTGGTATCTTCCCTGTTGAGGGTATGGCTGAGGGTAGGGTTGCCTAACCGCCTGCCTGTTGTATGGGCAATCTTGCGCAGTGTGATTAGTGTACTTCCGTTCTATGGTGCAGTACTGGCTACTAGGATTAACTTGGGGTTGAGCCATAATGGGACATACATTCGCCATGTGGTCGCCACCACAAGTATAGCATCTTTTCACAGGGGTAAACCTTGGAATTTGTTTGCTAGAGACACCTAGTTTTTGGGCCACCTTCTCTGCGAGTTCCTCAATTGATGTGGATTACGTGGAAGAGTGACTAGAAGCACTATCTGAATCTTTGTAGATTTTGGAAAGCTCTAGTTCTTCCCCTAGGTTATCCTCAATGTCAATGCACATGCGTACACACTCTTCTATAGTCCTAGGGTCCTTCAGATACACATAGGATCTCAATTTCGCACTCAGCAATCCATTAAGGAATAAGGCTACTTGTTTAGCAGATGTGGGTAGCTCCGAAACAGGGCACCTTTCAAGATATTGTCTAAATCTTCTTCCGGCCAATTTGACAGTCTCTTGGGGGGTCTGTTTGAAGCTGTGAATCAATGAGGAGGTATTGTGTCTTATGCCGCTCTTAGAGAACTCTACAATGAAAGCCTCTAGGAGTTGGTCTATGCTCCTGAACTGCCGCTCATCCAATGGCTGAAACCATGTAAGTGCTGTGTTCCTAAGGGTTAGACCGAAGGCATTGTACTGCGTGAACAGATCCTCCACTTGTTCAGCTCTTAAGACTTGCTTGAACTCCGCCACATGATCATAGGGGTCTCCTGTGCCGTCAAAGTAATTCTTCATGGACTTAACTAGCTGGGTGGGTCTCAAAGTTCTTGTGTGCTCTCTAGGCCTCGGCAGAGGGAATCCATCTACATTTCTTTGGTTCGTGTGAGCTCTAAGCATCTCAGTTTCTACCCTATTCGTCTCCGTCCTCGTTCTTTCTCTGCCCACTGGGTTGGCAAAGCTTACTTCTGGTCTATCTCTACTTCTGTCTCTTTGAGTCCCATGAGCTTGGGATGTTCCAGCTCCAGGGTGACCATAGGATACATTTGATCTTGGTTGGGGGAAAATGAATTCACCCTTCCAAGTGTAAGCATGCCTATCATTTTCCGTAACCACAAAGATCCGTTCTGAAGCGTGATCTAAGTAGGTCACTCTGCCTGGGCTATCAGGATCCTTAAACTCATAGATCATGATATTTCCTATATCAGTTGGCTGATTAGATCTATACCTCCAAAAGGCTTCGTCGGTTTCTCGATTGAGGAGCAACTCTATGCTCTTGTTGTCTTGGGGAACCCATTCCGGTGTGATAATCCTAGTGAGAACTGATTTGCCTCGAGGGGTTCTAGGTTCCGTACCCATGTTTCCTTCCTCTAAGTCACCTAAGTCCGCCTCTGAGATTACATTCCCAAACTCATATGTCCTGTCCGGGTGACTGGTGACTACATATATGGTTCCTTCTTTGTCCAGGTATGCACCATTTTCAAACTTGACTGCTGGGTGCTCTAGTCCTATGGATTGATCAGGATTCTTAATCTGTACCACAGATCTTCCTAGGCCGTCCTCATAGATGCTAGCACCTAATCGGTTGGTCCTAAGGTATTCCAGCTGTGTTTTGTAAGGGCCTTCTACCCTGTACAAGTAAGGCACTCCTGAACTTCCCGTAGGTCTGTCCATGCCTTGAGACATCTCTGACTCACTGGTCTCCGAGCTAGGGTAGTACGAGTGGTGGCTCAACTGCTGGGCCCAAGACCTAGCAGTGTGGTTGACACTAGCCTCTGAAGATCTAAGGCTTTGTCTCTCCCTTACTAGATGTCGTCCTAATCTAAGGTTCATATGCCTATCTAGGTAGCCCAAATCTTTGCCCAGAGTACAACCTCGTTGCTGGTTACTTTATATTAGTCGCTTGGTTCTTTTGAGTGATTTCTCGTGTTTAAGATCTTGTCTGATATTACGTCGTCAGGAATACTTGAATCTTCTTCGTACTTTCAGGTTGATCGTTTCACATTAGGTCCTTTTCCTTTATGTTATCGACAGTACAGAGATCAGGTTTTTAGCTTGCACTTGAGTTTTTAGGTAGTCTTCAACTTGATACCTGCCTATCGTCACCCTGACTTACTCCTACCTCTAGTCGTTCTTAGCCTAAGGTATGAATAGACAAAGGGGGTTAAAAGTTTCCAACCTTTTGTTTCCTGCTTGGTTGCCCTTGAGTGCTCAGGAGGTGTGTTCCCAAGCTTGCACTTACTCTTGCTTAGGACGTCTTTCGATGCTCTCAATAGATTTGTAAGAGTTCCAAAGTTAGTCTAAAGATTTAAATTCCAAAGACAGTACCAATGATTTTCATTCCTGTAGCACAAACACAAACTTGCATAGTGATTTTCAAGAAAACAATCCTAAGAACCCCTGACTTTGATCCCCCTGGATATGGTCAACTTCAAAATACTCTATCTGAAAATCAACGTATTATCTTTATAAAAAACAGTTGAGGGCTTGTAGTATATGCCACGAGCTTTCCAACAAGCCCTAGAGCTCAAAAAATTGATTTCGAAAATGAAGAAGTTATGACTGTTCAGGGTTTAGGGGGTTAAAACAAGATTCAATCTGGCCGACAGATCCTAGGATTTTCTCCAAATCACAAGTGTAGGAACCTCCCAAAATGCTAATAGATTGACTATTTTGCCCCAAAATTATCCCAACTTTTGAACAAAATCAAACCCTAATTTTTGGCCGAAAAGCCTGTCAATCGCGATCGACAGGTCTATCAATCACGATTGACAGAGGTGTCCGTCGGGGCTGTCAGTCGTGATCGACAGTGTCAATCGCGATCGACAGAGTCGATCGTGGCTGTCAATCGCGATCGACAGTATCAATCGCGATCGACACGTTTTCCGGGTTTTTCGCCGAAATTTCAGTCAATCGGGGGCCTATCAGTCGCGATGGACACGTGGCTACACGCAAAAGTCAATCAATCGTGGAATTTCAGTCAATCGCGATCGACGGTGTCAATCGCGATCGACAGGGGTGTCGGTCGTGGCTGTCAGTCGCGATCGACGGTGTCAATCGCGATTGACAGGGTCCTACGTGGCAGTCAGTCGGTCGCGGGGGTCTGTCGGTCACGATTGACAGGGTCTGTTGGTCGCGATTGACAGGGTCTATCGGTCGCGATTGACAGGGTCTGTCGGTCGCGATTGACAGAGGCTATCGGTCGCGATTGACAGAAAACCTCGGAATTTTTCTACTGTTTTTAGTGTTTTAGAATGTGCTCCTTGTGCTTGTTCTAATGGTGTACTCACTTTTGTGAAAAGCCAAAAATTTCTGTCAGTCGCGATCGACAGAAGCCTGCGACCGCGAGACAGTTTCGATGATTTTCGTACCTACGCAGGAAGCTGGGGATGATGATACAGCAAGAACCTGCAATGAAACTCAAGAAACATGCAAAATCCGCACACACAATATCGCTCTCGCTCTCTCTCACACGTGAAATGAGGGAAATGAGGTGGGGAAGGTGATATGATCGAAAAAATAGAAATTTTCACGATGATGGAGGTGGAGGTGGGCGATTGTGATGATGATGATGGTGATGAAGATGGTGAAGAATGTAAAAGAAAATTGAGGAGAGTGAAGAAAATACCTACAACTCCAACGCGTCAACTCTACGTCTTACCATCACACGCTCGTCCTCAAAGCTCGATCCCCGGCAACGGCGCCAAAATTTGGTGTAGCTCAATGATGAGTAGCACCTCCTTTAATGTCAATCCGGGAAGACGAGAGGATGGTATGAAGACCTCGAGCAAGTGGCGGCACAAGTGCGTGAGTGAGAAGCACACTAGCATGCACACACATACACACACACGCGCACACAAGGCAAGACAAAGAGTGAGAATCAATGGAGTTCTTAGATTACTTTCAAAAAGCTCTTACAAGTTTGTTTCAATTACAATCTAACCTCAAAAATGGGCTCTCTAGCTCTTTTTATAGTTTTTGGCTAAGTTTTGGCCCTGTCCAGACCTAGTGTCCGACCTAGTTAAAAATTAGGTTCCAGGGCTTATTTGAGGGCTCAAACGATATCTAAAAAATACGAAATTTGGCAGGTAGATACTTCTAAAGCTCCTCAAGCTCAAGGACTCCTTGGCTTGCACAAAATGGAGCTACAAAAAGATGAATTGGTATTTACAATGGTGTTTAGTGATGAAAATCACTTTGAATGGGTGTAAAGGAGTTGAAAATTTAAAGGTTGCCTTAGTGCTAGATCTGCGTGAGTGCTCGTACTTGCTTCTTCATGAGGAAAATTACTGGCCTATTTGCCAGATCTTCGTTGACTTCCTTGTCTGCTGCTAACAATCAACATGAACATGGAAAGGCTTATTCCAATCTGGTGTGGTCAAGATTGGTGCTGAACATAATCGCCATTTAAGCTCATTGAAGGAATTCTCACATTCATTAGTCCACTCAAAGTTAGTCAAAAGTCCATACAGAGGCTTTGCTATGATGGCATACATGTGTATAAACCGTCGGTAATAACCACAATGCCCCATGAAAGCTTGTACTTCCTTGACATTCTTTGGCCTAGGTAACTCGGCTATGGTTCTCACTTTCTCTTCATCAGTGGATATGCCATTCTTTGACACTATGTGTCCTAGAATCTTGCCTTGCCTGACCATAAAAACGCACTTTTCTGGGTTCAGGCAGACTTGATATTATCTACATTTGTCAAAGATTTGTCTGAGTTCAGGAATATGGGTTTGCCTAATGTTGGAATGAGCACAAAGATCATCAACATAGACTTCTAAGTTCTTCCTCAGGAACTCTTTAAATACATGGCACATCAGCCTCTGGAAGGTAGCTGGTGCATTGGTAAGCCCAAATGGCATTACTCTAAAGGCAAAAATGCCCCATTCAATGGCAAAAACCGTCTTGTGCTGATCTTCTGGAGCTATGGCTACTTGATTGTAGCCCGAAAACCCATCAAGTAAGCTGTACACTTCCTTGCCTGCTACTCTTTCTAAGAGATGCTCTGTGATAGGAAGCGGATAGTTATCTCGAATTGTGGCTGCATTGACCTTCTTTAAGTTAATGCATACACACAGCTTTCCATTTTTCTTGGGCACCACTACGATGGGGGATACCCACTCAGTGTGCTCAATTTCATAGATGAATACAGCTTCAACCAGTCTATCTATCTCCTCTTTGATCTTAGCAGCATAATTATCAGTGTATGTGTATGGCTTTTGCTTGGCGGGTTTGGCATCTGAGGTCATGGGGATAGTGTGTGAGCATATGTCTGGATCAACACCCTTCAAATCCTTGTAACTCCAAGCGAATACATCTCTGTATTCTCTTAGCAAGGCTATCAATTCGTGCTCCTCGTCTTCCGTCAGGTCGTGGCCTATGTATGTGCATCTCTCTTCTCCTTCTTCCATGGCTACCACTATTATCTAAGTGGTTTCTTTGTTATCATAGGCCTCCCCCGATTGCGCCTCTCGTTTAGGCATTCTGATCATGACTCTCCTGTCATCTATCTCATACTTCTTAAAATTTTCCGGGACCTCAAACAAAGATTCTTCCTCTTCTGGTGTGACTTCTCTCTTCTTTCTTTTCTTTCCTTCTTCCTTCGGGGTCACATGTGTGGCTAGCCTTACATAATTTGTAAGCTCTCCATACCTCTGGGGTTGAAATTCTACTTCATAGCAGTATTCTTCATCTCATGCAAAAAGTGGGTCCATGATGATTGACTCTAGATCGGAGTCACTTGGATCCTCAAATGCATCAGGGCTTTAAGTGGCTAGGGCTTTAACGGTAAAGCCAAAACGGCGCCTTAAAGGAAGGGGCAAAGCTAAGCGCAAGACCAACATGGTGTAGCTTTATCCTTATGGCTTAAGCATTTTCTAACATTAAAGGGTATTAGCTAAGCACCAAACCTTAAAGGGGCGAAGCTATTAACATAAAGAGAATGGTAAACGCTTAAGCAAAACCAATAGGTGGCGCACATTCCCTGTAGCTTCACCTTAATGGTCTTCCCTTCGGGTAATGGTCTTCCCTCCAAGTGGCCCTTTAGGTTTTCTTTAGCGCGTTAGTTTCCATTTCCGTTTCCATTTCCGTTTCCCTATTGGTGCTTTAGTTTCTTAGGGAAACGAAAACGTTGTAGCCTTATGGAGCTTAGCTTCGCCCCTTTACGGCATTTTCTTTAGCACCTAAAGGAGCTTAGCTTCGCCCCATAAGGTAAACATTTTCTTTAGCACCTTTTAGGTGAAGCTAATACCTATACCTAAAGGTAAATGCTACACCTAAAGTAAAGGTGCGTAGCAAGGTGCCATGTTGGTCTTGCTACAACATTTTCTTTAGCACCTATTGGAGCTTAGCTAATACCCTAAAGGTAAACATTTTCTTTAGCGGGAAACTTTAGCGTAAAACAAGACAAGACCAAAATGGTCAAAGCTTCGGGTAATGGTCTTCCTGTGGGAGATAGACGTCTGTGGAAGCACGCGAACAACACAAAGAAGAAGAAGAAGCTTGGAGCACAAACACACAATACTGAATGTATTACTAGAGAATGTACAAAGATAAGTAGCCCATTAGGGCAATAGGTGTATATACAAGCCGGGGGAAAAAAACCTCCTAAAGAGGGAAAAAAGTGCCCCGGTGGTCCTAGAGTGTTCACACACATCACTACCTAAATATATCAACAAATCCCCCTTGGGAGTGATGCGGTGAACAAGGAGCTGGCACTCATGTATAAGGAAGTGCCAAGCTATGTGGAAATCACTCCACAAAAGGAAGTAAGCCCAAAGCTTTGCGGAAAGCTTTAAACTTCTCCCTAGGCAGAGCCTTCGTGAAAAGGTCTGCAATGTTCTCCTACGTGGGCACATATGCCAAGCTGATCTCCCCAGCAGAGAACCTCTCCCTGACATAGTGATAATGCACCTCAATGTGCTTAGTGCGAGCATGGAACACAGGGTTCCTCGCAATTGCCAATGCGCTCTGACTGTCAGTGAAGATGGTGGTGGCAGAAGAGTGGCCAACACCCAAATCAGCCATAAGGCGTCTGAGCCACACACACTCAACAGTCGTTGTGAAAACTGCCCTATACTCAGCCTCACAACTGGAAGTGGCCACAGTAGGCTGCTTCTTGCTCAACCAAGATATACATGAGCTACCAAGCATGAAGGAAAAACCACTAGTGGACACACGAGTGTCATAGCAACCAGCCCAATTTGAGTCAGAAAAAGCATGCAAATCTGGCGGTAGTGATCCCCCCTTGGGATAAAACAACCCAAGTAGCCGAGTACCACTCAAGTAGCGAAAGATACGCTTAACCACTTTCCAATGCGTGACTCCTGGGCAATGCATAAACCTGCTCATCTGTGAGACAGCAAACTGAATATCTGGCCGAGTAATGCATAAGTAAATCAAGCATCCAACAGCCTGCTGATAGAGTACAACATCAAATGCATCTCCAGCATCATGAAGACTCAATCGTAAACCAGTCTCCATAGGAGTGGCAATAGGCTTACAGTCTTCAAGGCCAAAACGCTGCAATAATGTGTCAATATATTTTGTTTGACACAAAGCCATTCCACCATCAACTTGCATAAACTGAATGCCCAAATAGTGATGCAAATGCCCCAAATCAGACATCTCAAATGAGGCATGCAAATCAACCTTAAAACTAGCAATATGTGTCTCAATAGGACTAGTGAGCAGCATGTCATCAACATAGACAACAATGATCAGAAGCACATCATTAGCACGTTTAACATATAAGGTGCTTTCAGTTGGACTATTCTCAAAACCATGTGCAATCAGATAGGCATGTATCTTCTCATACCAAGCACGCGGTGCTTGCTTTAAACCATATAATGCCTTCTTTAACCTGCAAACCTCGTTTTCATGCCCTTTCTGCACAAAGCCACGGGGCTGAAAAACATACACTTCTTCATGCAAGTCACCATTCAGAAATGTTGTTTTAATGTCCAACTGATGTACATTCCAACCATGATGGGCTGCAAGTGCACAAATGCTCCGAACAGTAGTCATACGGCATGTAGGTGCAAAGGTCTCATCAAAATCAATGCCTCTTTCTTGTGCATAACCCTTTGCAACAAGCCTAGCCTTATACCTGTCAATTGTACCATCAGGTTTACGCTTCAGCTTGTATACCCACTTAGTGCCAATGGCCTTCTTGCTAGGAGACAAGTCACATAAAGACCATGTGCCATTCTTCATTATAGCATCATATTCAGATTGCATAGCAGCCATCCAATTTTCTGAATTTTGTGCTTCATCAAAAGAAACACGCTCATTCTCATCACAGAGACTAGATGCAGCCATAGCATAGCAATCTGATGCAAAGGAGGCACTATGAGAGCCTGAACGAGTACGATATGACAAAGATGCATCTAATTTGCGTTCACGCAAAGTCTGCACCAGCCATTTTGGCATAGTTTTTGCCTGCTCAATATCAACTCTCTCATCAACAAGTGCATCATGTAAATCTGCATAAAAAATGGAATGATCTGCATCATCATATGAAACCTGCAAAGGTTGAGAAGTTGCCTCATTAGGACCAGCACTAGCCTGTCCACCTGTAAATAGAGGCATCAAAGTATCATACATGTCTTTGGAGCTAACACATGTCTCCTTAGTACATGAAAGCAATGGCTGAATAGCATCTTCCACAAAGACAACATCACGGCTAACCAGAATGCGTTTAGTCTGTGGATGATATAGATGATAGCCTTTACTTTCAGAACTGTACCCAACAAAAATACATTTTACTGCCTTATCATCCAATTTTCTGCGATGTTGTTCAGGCACTAATGCATATGCCAAACAACCAAAAACACGCAGATGAGCAACAGATGGCTTGCGGTCATGCCAAGCCTCATATGGAGTGATAGACTGCAACGCTTTAGTGGGACACCTGTTCAGTACATATGTTGCATACATGACAGCCTCAAGCCAGAAACTATGTGGTAAAGCCTGACTTTTGACCATGCACCTCGCCATCTCCATGAGTGACCTGTTCTTTCGTTCAGCAACTCCATTCTGTTGAGGTGTATACGGCACTGTACACTGGTGTTTTATCCCACGTTCAGCCAGAAATGCATTAAAATCTGAAGACATATATTCCCCCCCTCGATCAGAACGGAGGGTGCCCATTTTACATGCTGACAGATTTTCAGCCAAAACCAAAAACTGTTTGAAGCACATGAATACTTCGGACTTTGATTTGAGTGGATGTACCCATGCATGCCTGGAAAAATCATCAATGAAAGTCACAAAGTAAAGGTAATTTCCAAAAGAGGGTGTCTGCATAGGACCACATACATCACTATGTACAAGCTGCAATTTCTACGTAGCCCGAACTGAACCATCTTTTGGAAAGGAAGAACGCTGCATTTTGCCCAAAATACAGCCTTCACAAACATGTTTTCTAGGTGCCTCAAGTTTGGGCAAAGAGGACACCATTTCAAATTTCTGGAGGCGTAACAAACTAGCAAAATTCAGATGACCAAAGCGTGCATGCCAAAGCTTTGCATCTGACATAGCCTGAGAATCATGAACTGCACATGCCGAATCAGTCACAGATCTTTCATAGTCTATGAGCTTATACAGCCCACGACATAAAATGCCAGAAGCAATAATCACATTGCCATTTGAGAGATCATGGACTGTACACCTGTCATCAACGAATTTCACAACCAAGCCAATCTTGGCTAATGCAGAAACTGATAATAGGTTCTTTTTGATCCCTGGCACAAATAAAGCATCTGACAAAGTGAAAGAACTACCATCAACAATAATCAGAATGATCTTACCAACTCCCATAACAGGATAAGAGGAGTTATTGGGCAGGCTCGAGTGAAGAGAAGAAACTGCATTGCGAGGTAATATGTTTGGTTGCCCCACTGTCAAAGTACCAAACATCTGAGTCTACTGCAAACATGCACTGATCATGAGAAGATGGGTCGAAACTGCAGACAGTAGTAAACGCCCATTCTTCTTCCTGCACAAGATTTGCAGACTCTGTTTTTGGTGTAGAGTCCTCTGCAACAACCATTCCAGCCTCTTTCTTCTTTGCCTCTTTAGCAGCCAGTTTTAGACAGTTCTTTATAATATGATCATTTCCTTTACAGTACTTGCAGAACAATTTCTGCTTTTCTGATTTCTTCTCATCTTTATCCTGGTTCTTCGATTGTGCAGCATTTGCAGATTTCTGCTTACTAATAGAAGAGCTCCATTTTCCTTTGCCCTTCTGACTAGCCAGGAAAGCTTGATCTGCAACACGCATAATGGACCTCTTCTGCCTGGACTGATCTTCCTGCAACAGAATAGAGACTAATTCCTCAGATGACAAGGCATTCGGATTGCCTTTCATCATCAACCGAAGAGTAGAGGCAAAACTCTTATATGAATCACGAAGACCATTCAGAACGGTCTGCACAAGTGAGCTATCTGGTATAACCTCATCAGCAGAAATCAATTGTTCCTTCAGGTCTTTGATCTTTGTAAGAAAACTGTCCATAGAATCACCTTCATTCATGTGCTCACTCTCCAACTGTTTTCGGAGGTAAGCAATACGAGCCTCATTCCTAGCCTGGTACAAAGTGGTAAGTTTATCCCAAGCATCCTTTGTTGTTCTACAAGAGCGAATGTGAGGAATAATGGCACGTTTGACAGACAAAGCTATCAATGCATGTGCTTGGGCGTCTCTGCCATCCCAACAAATCTGCTCTGCAGTAGGTGCAATAGAAACAGCAGCACGAACAGGAATCTGCGGAATATCATCTTCTACACCATCTTCATCAACCCCAACACCTATATTTGCAGTACCTGTCGTTACAGGTGTAACAGGACGTCTTTCAACACCTTGCACAATGTTCCATAATCCTTTTGCAACCAGTACATGTCGCATGATATAAGCTCATAATGGGTAGTTGGTACCATCCAACTTATCCTCAACAGCCAACATACGGAATACATCACTACTTTCAGCCATGGCCGGTGACTAAAATACCTTGATGCAGAAAATTGACTGTATCTCAAAAAGTTGAACGGAACTGCCGAGACGAGTTCTGCTAGACCTGTAGCAGACTTTGAGACGCTTAAACTGGCGAATAGAAACTGGTATATACCTTTGGCACAAAAGGACGAAATAGCCTGCACAATCGCTGCGATAGTGCGTTCGGAGGCCGAAATGAGCTCAGATCGCGAATTTCGTGCGAATCTAAGACTGCAAACGGAGGAGTGTCGATGGCACCCTAGAAGAAGCGACGACCTGCTCTGATACCAATTATTGGAGATAGACGTCTGCGGAAGCATGCGAGCAGCACAAGGAAGAAGAAGAAGCTTGGAGCACAAACACACAATACTGAATGTATGACTAGAGAATGTACAAAGATAAGTAGCCCATTAGGGCAATAGGCATATATACAAGCCAGGGGAAAAAAACCTCCTAAAGAGGGAAAAAAGTGCCCCAGCAGTCCTAGAGTGTTCACACACATCACTACCTAAATATATCAACACTTCCCTCCGGCCCTTTAAGGGTATTAGCTAAGCACTTTCTCTAAAGAGAAACTTTAGCGTAAAACCTTAATAAAATGTCTGTTTCCCTTAAGGTGCTTTAGTTTCTTAGGGAAACGGACACTTTATTAAGGTTTTACGCTAAAGTTTCTCTTTAGAGAAAGCGCTTAGCTAATACCCTTAAAGGGCCACCCGGAGGGAAGACCATTACCCGAAGCTTTGAACATTCTAGTCTTGTCTTGTTTTACGCTAAAGTTTCCCGCTAAAGAAAATGTTTACCTTTAGGGTATTAGCTAAGCTCCAATAGGTGCTAAATAAAACGTTGTAGCAAGACCAACATGGCACCTTGCTACGCACCTTTACTTTAGGTGTAGCGTTTACCTTTAGGTATAGGTATTAGCTTCACCTAAAAGGTGCTAAAGAAAATGTTTACCTTATGGGGCGAAGCTAAGCTTCTTTAGGTGCCAAAGAAAATGCCGTAAAGGGGCGAAGCTAAGCTCCATAAGGCTACAGCATTTTCGTTTCCCTAAGAAACTAAAGCACCAATAGGGAAACGGAAACGGAAACTAACGCGCTAAAGAAAACCTAAAGGGCCGGAGGGAAGACCATTACCCGAAGGGAAGACCATTAAGGGGAAGCTACAGCGAGGATCGAGGTTGGGGAAAAACAAATTCACCTTTCCATGTGTATGTGTGTCTTCCATGCTGAGAGACCACAAAGATCCTCTCCGAGGCATCATCTAAGTAGGTCACTTTTCCTGGGCTATCCGGATCTTTGAATTCATAGATGGTAAGGGCTCCCACTTCATTAGGCTTCTGAGGCTTGTACCTCCAAAAAGCCTCATCTGTCTCTCGATTCATGAGCAACTCTATGCTCTTATTGTCTTGGAGAACTAACTCTGGAGTGATTATTCTCGTTAGAACCGACTTGCCTCGAGGGGTTTTTGGCTCCTTTCCTAAGTTCCCTTGCTCTATGTCACCTATTTCGGGTTCAGAGATTATGTTGCCAAACTCATCTGTCCTTTCAGGTTGGCTGGTGACCACATACATTGTTCCTTCTTTATCTATCTATGCACCATTTTCGAACTTGACTACAGGGTGTTCTAGTCCAATGGGTTGATCCGGGTTTTTAATTAGGACAACAGATCTTCTCAGTCCATCCTCATAGATGTGTGCACCTAGGCGGTTGGTCTGGATGTATTCCAATTGAGTTTTGTAGGGACCCTCAGGTCTTTCTAGGTATGCCACTCCTGAGCTACCTACATGTCCTTCCATGTTATAAGACATCTTAGAGTCACTACTTCCTGAGTCTAGAGCGTAGGGGTAATCACTCAATTGTTGGGCCCAAGATCTGGCTGTATGGTTGACGCTAGCCTCGAAAGATCTAACGCTTTGACGGTCTCTCCCTAGGTGTCTTCTTGATCTCAGGTTCATATGCCCTTTGTACGTTGTTGATTCTTTGGTACCAATCACTTGTTCCTTTTGAGTTCCTTTGTATGTGTTTTCTTGTTTTTAATTACGTGTTGTCAGGAGCAATTTAGTGTGTCGTACTTGATGTTCTGCGTCCGCTTAGTTTAAGTTCTTTTCCTTTAAGTTATCCCTTGATTGCAATTTAGACTATTCTTGGACTTGAGAAGTTAAAGACTCTTAGAACTTGAGTATTCCTATCGTACCTCTATTCAAACAAGACAACTACTCGCACTTAGCCTATGCTAAGAATGGACTGAGGGGGTTAAGAGATGTTCCAACCTCAAGACGCTCCTCCTTGCTATGATTCTCTGCCCAGGAAGCAAGTTCCCAAGCATGCACACAATGGCACTCGCTTTGATTTCTCCAAGAGCTCTCAAAAATCCTGTAAAAATTCCCAAGTTTAGCTCCAATTTAATCCTTCAATTGACAGACAATTTATCACAGACACTTTTAATGACCCTTTTTTCCCCCTTTTCTATTGTTAAAAATTTTCTCCTCTAGAGCTCTCTTGGTGTACCTACCCCTCAGTAGGTCAACTTCAAAATACCCCTCTAGTATATGCCACGAGCTTTCTGACAAGCCCTAGAGCTCAAAAAACGGATTTCAAATGAAAAAGTTATGACTGTTCAGGGTTTAGGGGGTTAAAAGAGACAAACAGGACCTTTCAGGGTTCTAGGGCATTTTTTCCAAGGCCTATTAAGTGTATGAGTGAGTGGGTATGTAAATATGCCCAAAATTTAGCCTAAATTTCCAAAAAATTACCCCTTTATTTTTTTGCCGAAAATGTCTGTTTATCGCGATAGACGGTGTCTGTCGCGATAGACACAAGCTGTCGTGGGGGGCAGTCTATCGCGATAGATGAGTCTGTCGTGATAGACGGTGTCTGTCGCATTAGACACAAGCTGTCGTGGGGGGCTGTCTGTCGCGATAGATGAGTCTATCGCGATAGACAGTGTCTATCGCGATAGATGGGTCTGTCGCGATAGACGATGTCTGTCGCGATAGAGAGGTCTATCGCGATAGACGGTGTCTGTAGCGATAGATGGGTCTGATGCGATAGAGGGTGTCTGTCGCGATAGAGTGGTCTGTCACGATAGACGGTGTTTGTCGCCTGTCGTGGTTTTGGTCTGTCGCGATAGACAGTGTCTGTCGCGATAGACTGAGTCTATCGTGGAATTTGGTCTCTCGCGATAGACAGGTGTCTGTCACGATAGACGGTGTCTATCGTGGGTCTCTGTCTGTCGCGACAGACGGGTGTCTGTCGCGATAGACGGGGTCTATCGTCTGTTGTGGTTTGGTCTGTCGTGATAGACGCTGTCTGTCGCGATAGACAGTGTCTGTCGCGAAAAACGGGTGTCTGTCGCGATAGACTGAAAAAACGCAAATTTTTTAGAAACTTCTAGTGATTTGGAGTGCTCTAATGGTGTAGGTTACCGTGCCAAACAGGCATTCAAAAAATATCAAGTTTTCCTGTCTGTCGCAATAGACAGAGGTAGTCGTCCCGGGACCTGTGCAGTGTCTGTCGTACCTACGCAAGCTGCTGGAGATGGGCTAGTTCCTGCAACAAAAGCTCAAAAAACACACAAAAACAGATCGCATGCAAGCTCTCTCTCGCTCTCTCTCACAATGAAATGAGGGAAATGAGGTGGGGAGTGGAATATGACCAAAAAATTGAAATTTTTGTGGAGATGGAGATGGAGGTGGGAGATGGTGGGGATGATGATGGTGATGATGGTGATGCAAAAATAAGAAAAAATGAAGAAAAATAAGGAAAAGAAAGGATATTACCTATAACTCCAATGTCTCAACTCGACGTCTTACCATCACACGCCCGTCCTCGAAGCTCTCTCCCCGACAACGGCACCAAATTTGGTGTCACTCTAGCACAATGGTGAGTACCAACGTGAGAAGATTCACCTCATAATTGTCAATCCGTGGAGATGTGAGGACTAGAATGAAGACTATGAGCAAGTGAAGGCACAAGTGTGTGAGTGAAGCACACAAGCATGCACACACATACACACACACGTGCACACAAGGCAAGAACAAGGAGAGGAACAATGGATTTCTTTGCATTAGTCAAAAAGTCTCTTACATAAGCTCAATTCACAAACAATCTAACCCAAAAATGAGCTTTCTAGCTCTTTTTATAGTTTTCTCACTAGCTTTGGCCTTGTCCAGACCTAGTGTCCGGCCTAGTTAAAAATTAGGTTCTAGAGCCTATTTGAGGGCTCAAACGGAGTCTAAAAATTATGAAAATTGGTATATAGCTAATTCTAATACTCCTCAAGCTCGAGGACTCCTCGGCTTGAACAAAATGGAGTCTATTTTACCAAAAACAGAATTTACAATGTTTGTGTAGTGATTAAAATCACTTGAGTTGTGAATGGTCCATGGAAAAATGATTAGACCTTGTTGCCGTATTGTGCATGACCGCTCTGTTGTGCTGGTATGCTCTTCATCTGACTTGTATGCCAATAGTAGCCAAAGGTGCTCCTCCTATCATCTTTGGAGCGAGCCAAATCTGCATCAGAGTATAGCTTCATATCCAAGTGAGGTGTGAATGGATAAAATAGCCCTTCATTTATAGTACCCTTCAAGTACTTTAAGATCCTTTTGGCAGCTTCCATGTGAGGTTTTCTTTGTGTTTGCATGAATTGACTCAATGTACTCACCCCATAGCATATATCTACTCTTGTTCCGGTTGCATAATTGAAACTCCCAACAAGCCTTTGATAACCTATAATGTCTTGAAGAAGCTCTCCTTCATGAGCACTAATGTTGTGATTCAATTGTATGGGTGTACCCACAATTTTGCATTTTCCATCTTGAAGTTAACTAGCATATCATGGATATACTTTCTTTGAGTAATCAAAACACTAGAAAATCTCTAAGCCCAGAAACTATGTAAGCAATCCAAGATCATTGATCTTGAACTCCTTCATCTAAGTTTTAATCTTCTTGATGCCATTGGCATCATTTCTTGTAATGATAATGGCATCCACATAAACACATAGATAAATAACCTCTCCATTAGTCTTCTTAATGAACAATGAAGAATCTGCCTTGTTTGCAACAAAACCTTGGTCTTGCAAGTATATAACCAATCTATGGTTCCAAGCTCTAGAAGCTTGCTTTAAACCATACAGTGCCTTCCATAATTTACACACATAATCAGGTTTGTCTTTGTCTTCATATCGTGGTGATTGAGCTATGTAGACCTCTTTAGAGATGCACCCATTAAGGAATGCATTTATAACATCTAACAAGTTCCAATTCTTTGAAGCTACAATACTTACTAAAACTCTGACAGTTGGCATTTTGGCCACAAGTGAGAAGGTCTCCTCATAATCCACTCCATGGGTTTGAACAAACCCCTTTGCCAATAGCCTTGCTTTATACCTATTTAGTGTGCCATCTGAGTTCTTTCTCACTTTGTATATCCGCCTGGATCCTATTACCTTCACGAATGATTTTTTGGGAACCAAGTCCAAGTACTATTTTATTGAAGTGCTTCAATTTCCTCCTACATAGGTTCTCTCCATTCTTCTTTCTTTTTAGCTTCTTCAAATGAAGATGGTTCCTCTGGCATAAAATCTTTAGCCATGTATATAGAATGCTTCGTGACTACTGATGTGTATTAGCCATATGTTATAGGTTTCTTGCTTTCCCTTTGAGATCTTCGAAGTGCCTGATTGGATGATTCTAGAACGTCCTCTACTTTTTTTACCTTTGCTTTGCCCTTGGACTTCCAAGCTTCAAAATCAATTTGTTCTGCATCTTTTGAGTTGACATCTTTTGATGTATGTGGTTCTTCTTTGGTCAAATTTGGAAAATCATTCTCCAAATCATAGGGTAGCTTTATTATCCTATATTCATCCTCCAACCAAGAGTTATTTTCATCAAGTACCACATGCCTAGTAACTATAAATCCTTTGTTAGTGGGATTATATAACCTATATCCTTTTTGATTTTGATCATAGCCAATGAATATGCATCTTTCAGCTTTTGCAATAAGCAATGCTCCCAAAGATTTTAAAATGATCCAAAGAAGGTCTCCTATCATTCCATGCCTCATAAAGTGTCATCCCATTCAAAGATATGGATGGAAGCCTATTGATTAGGTAAATAGTAGTGGAAATAGCCTCTGCTCATAGATAATTAAGGAGTTTTTTCTTATTGAACAATGATGTTGTAGCCTCTACAATTAATTTATTTCTTCTCTCTACCACTCCATTCTTTTCAGGAGTGTACCTTGTTGTAATCTCTCATTTTATGCATCTATCCTATAAGAAGGAGTCAAATGCATGTGAAAAATACTTACAACTTCCATCAGATCTAAGCCTCTTCAAGCTTCTACTTGTTTGATTCTCAACCAATGCCAAATACTTCTTGAAACAAGTGTAGACTTTATCTTTATTCTTCATAAAATAAATTATTGTCCGTCTAATATAGTCATCTATGAATGAAACATAATACCTTGACCCTGAAATTGATGGCCCTCTGCTAGGACCCCACACATCTATATGTAAAGGCTCCAAGTCATCTTCATACATGTATCCTCTTTTGTTGAATGGTTGCCTATGTGACTTGCCAAATTGGCATGCTCCACACTTATAAATCATGTGTTGCTTGGACACATTTGGGATGTCGAGCACACTCTGATCTCTGCATATTTGCTTCAATGTCCTTTCACCTATATGTCCTAGTCTCTCATGCCATATCTTCAATTTTGATAGGTTTGTTCCTTATAATTGAAGAGAGCAATATTTCTTGTATCTTCAAGAAGGTAAAAAGTCTACGAGATTTCTCACCCTTTGCAATCCTCTTGAAGCCTTATTGAGGGTCCTCCAAATATGATCCATGCGTTGTGAATTTAACCTATAAAACTTTCTCAACAATCTATCCAACACTGATTAGATTCTTGGTTATTGTTGGCACATATAATACCTTGCTTAGAAGATTCATGTTACTGTTAGATGATTTAACATTTCAAATCTTCTTTACTCAGTGCCTAGTGTCATCCCCTTTTTGAACTTCATGCTTTCCTTTGCGTTCACCTATTTGAAACATAGGTTTACTTATTGAAGTAAATCTCAAGTTTTGTAAGTTCTTTTGAAGAACTTTCACTTGGAATAGTTGCACAAACATTAGAAGAGTGTTCTACGAAAGTTTCATAGAAAATTTAATCATTTCATTAGTCAATGAGTGAGTTTTGTGAAGCAGACTTTTCTGAGTGAAGCCATAACTCACAAAGTGTTAGATGTTCATATTTTGGTGGACTTACAAAATCGGTGAAGATTTTGAGCTATGCTTGATATATTGGTGTTCTAAATTCAAGTATAGCTTGTCTTTTGGAGATCAAACATCTCCATCAATCTGCATGGTGTATCCATGAACCTGCAAATCTACATCAACTTCATAAAACAATTCATAATCCAAAGTAGCACTCACATAAGATAAAGTGTGCCTCAAAGCATCTAAATGTGGCTTCTTTAGAACCTGCATAAATTGACTTTCAAGTCCAACAATGTAGCTTAGATCAAACCTTGTAATTGTGAGATATATTAAACTTCCCATAATTTTCCTATACATAGTAGAATTTTCGAATGCTTCATCTGATGTAGTATCCAACTTCAAACTATGATATAATGGCATAGACATTGGCTTACAGTCATCCATACCATACTTTTGTAGCATGTTCAAGAAATATTTCCTTTGCGACATCCATATACTTGTTTATGTATGTATAAACTCAATGCCCAAGAAATAGCACAACAAACCAAGGTCTTTCATGTCAAATTACTGCATAAGCAGTTGCTTTACCTCCTTAATGCTTACTTTATGGTTTCCTCCTACAATCATGTCATCAACATAAATAGCCACAATTGTGATGCCATGATCACCCTTCCTTACCTAAAGTGAATGATCTGCATCACACATAGAAAACCCAATGGTGGTTAAGTAGTCAGCAATCCTTGCATGCCTAGCATTAGGGGCTTGTTGAAGCCCATACAAAGCCTTTTGCAACCTGCAAACATATTCTAGGTGCTTTGAATTTTCATATCCTTGTGGCTGGTCCATGCATACTTCTTCCTATAACTCACCATGTAGGAAATCATTCTTTACATCCATCTAATGCAAAGTCCATCCTTTTGTTGTAGCCAATTCAACAAGTGTTCTGACAATAGAAATTTTGGTTATAGGGTGAATGTTTCCTCATACTCAATGCCATATGTTTGTGCATATCCTTTTGCTACCAATCGTGTTTTGTACCTACTTATTCTACCATCAACATTGTGCTTACCTTGTAAACCCACTTGCAGTCTATGGATTTCTTTCCTTGTGGCAATCCAACCAGGTTCCATGTATCGTTTCCATAAAGGGCAACCATCTCCTCATCCATAGCTTTTTCGTAACCTACATTTCCAATTGCATCTTCAAAACACGAAGGTTCAACATCTTGTATTACCTTCATCATGTAGGCACAATGACGAGCCATATAACTATCATATATCAATCGTTAAACAGAATTTTGCATCCTCCCAGATGTTCTTGGTCTTGGGTCACTTCCTGTTGTATCATCTACATGTGCCTTTCTAACCCTTGGAGTCTTGAGAGGGCAATCCAAGTTCCTTATCAAGGCCCTTCTCTGAATCGCTTGAATCTCCATCAATGTCTTCAAAACCTATATATGTTTTACTACCAGTACAAAGCTTTTCTTTACCTTTCTTTCATGTAGTTGATGAATTTGCTAGAATGAAATTTCCATGCAATCTTCCACTCCATGGATTTGAGTTGGAACTATTACTTGGTGACACATCTAGTCCTCTCAAAACTTGAGATTTTGCACTTGATTTTTTAGCATTTTCTTTGTCATTTGGTTCAAGATCAATTCCATCTTTGACATCTATATAGAAGCTTGACATTTCATCAAACACCACATCTCTGCTTACCTTCACCTATCGTGTAAGTGGGTTATAAAATTTATACCCCGTTTTTCTCAAGGGAGTATCCAATGAAGATACATTTTTCTGCTTTTGGATCAAGCTTTGTCCTCAACTCATCTGGAACATGTACATATGTAATACAACCAAATACTTTCGTATGTGATAAGTTTGGCTTTTTACTTGTAAACTTTTCTTCAGGTATAACTTGATGTACAACAGCAGTCAAAGTTATGTTCATAATGTAAACAGTAGTATTCACAGTGTCTACCCATTAGTAATGAGGCATATTCTTCTTATCCATCAAAGCTCTTGCTATTTCTGCAATATGTTTGTTTTTTGCATTCATCAACGCCATTCTATTGTGATGTGTACCTACATGAAAATTGATGTCAAATTCCATGATATTTAAGAAAGTTGTTGAACTCATTTGACATGTATTCACCTCCTCCATCAGATCTTAATATCTTAATACAATTTCTTGTCTACTTTTCCATCATGGCCTTAAAATTTTGGAAATGAATGAACACCTCGCTCTTTTGTTTCATGAAATATACGCATACTTTTTGTGTATGGTTATCAATGAAAGTAACATAAACCCTACAACCGTCCATAGATGTGGTCTTTGGAGGAGCACAAACATTTGTATGTACTATTTCTAGTACATTCTTATTACACTTATGTGCTCCTCGAGTAGCTTTGATGTGAACCTTTTCCCTATACATGGGCACTCTTTACTCTAGTGCTGGCTAGAGGCTTTTTCCCCATGTTACCACATACTTGTTAAACGCGGGTCTTGTCGTCAGAGACGCGTTTAAACATCTATTCGGGTTCTTGGGAGTGGAAGGGGTCTGTTAAACAGAGGCCCTATACTTGATTTTCCCAAATCAATTCAACTCACTCACAAGATAGTTCGTCCAAACAACTCTGCTAATACAAATTACTAACAGAACGCTCTGGTTCTTCCTTGCCAGGCTTACTCAAATGAGAGTTCACTCACAAAGTACCGACTCATTACATAGATTAAGACTCTTCCAGTAATCGATGCATAAGGCAAACATTACCGTACACAGACTCACAGTAATACACTCAGCGAAACATTAATTCAACACTTAACTTACCTGAATATTGTCACAACACAATCTTTACCGAACAAGTACTGATAAACAACAAGACAGAGATGAGAACAGAATACTCAGAGTTACTCAAATGCACACCACAGCAACGTTACAGATCAATCACCCAGACAAACAGTCTGGTGATACCACTGATCGTCATCGAGAGTGTCTTTTTCATTGATTTATATAAGGGTTACAATCATCAATCAGGGTTACAACAATTACGCAACGACCTTTTGGTTCGTTAAGAGTTGATTTTACAATTGCCAATCCGGCGGCTTACACTGGCACGCACGGTGGACTTGAACCTGCAGGTATACATAAAATCTTAAGTCTCCTTAACTATACCTTCTAGATACATAGATCTTGCTAATCTAAAAGTTCCGGCAATTTTCTTCTTCAGTGATTCTAACATCTACTTCAAAATGTTTGGTTCTACAAGCTGGGCATCTGTGCGTACTGAACTTAAGCAAATGACCTGGGACATCAAAACTTCTGCTTTGAAAAGCTTCCTGTAAATAGAATTCATTTGAAAGAGCTGCATCCCTAGTGACCTTCATGTCGGCAATTTGTTTATCAATGTTGGATAATCTTTCTTTCCGTGTATCCAGTTGATATTCTCTTCTTTCGATTTCTTGATTCTCAAATTGGATTGTCTTGTAATATGCGTCGCGCTCTCGGCCGGTACTTGCGATCTCTTTCTGTGATTGTGCTTCCCCGATCAATTTGCGTTTAAGAATACTGTTGATGTCGGATAAATCAATCTTGGTTCTCTGGAGTTCGTCATTAGTCTTCTGAACCAAATCGTACATTTCTTGTCCTTTTTGTACTGCTTCATTCAGTTGTGCTCTAGTCTCTTCTAAAAGGTTGCCCAGAGCTATGCGTGCATCCTCTTTATCTCAGGCTAATTGTTTCAGCTGTGTGATTTCGGCATCTGCAACACTTAACAAGTCATCTTTTTCTTTAATCTCAGCAAGTGCAACATCTCGTTGATTGATTATAGTGTCCTGTTCTGCAAGTCTGGCCCGGAGCTGAGTCGTCTAGTAGTGTAGCTGATGATTTTCTATTTTGACCGCATCTATTTCTTCCTATAGAGGAGTGATGTTTGCTTCCAGGACATCAACCTTATGTTGTAATTCATCCCGGATGTTATCAGTGACCTCTTTCATCTATACTGGTAATTGCTGCGATAGCTGAATCAGCAATTGATCCATGGTTGCAAGCTCAGAAATCATGGGAATTGAAGGAAGCGGAAGATGAGGACAAGGTTGAGATGATGAGGCTGTCAGAAGTTGATGTGAAGAGAGGGGAGAGTAATTAGGTGAGGATGATGATGAAGCGGTGGGTTCATTGGGGACAATGGGTGGAATAGGTATAATGGGTTTAGCTGGATGGTCGGGTGGAGAAGTGAGAAGAACAGTGTCAGATTGTAGTACCTTTTCGGTGGTTTGTTGCTCGGTGTCTCCAAGATTGACAACTGCAAACTCCACTGCCTTAATGAGTTCGTTGAAAATATCTTTAATAATATATTGCCTGTCTTCATTCTTTTCCTGTTCGGATTGTTGCTATGATTCGTCTTTGGAAGAGATGTCTTTATCCTGTTCATCTTGATGGTCCTGAGATGTGTGCTGAAGAATCCTTGTGCATGGATGTTGCTGTGTCATGGAAAGTTTCTTCTTCCTGTCCTTCTTCTTCTTTGTCATCTGCTTTATTACGTGCGGTAGACCCTTGTACCTGACTATCTGATGAACTAATTCTGATTCTTTTCTGGCGGAGGAGGTGGAAAATCTCTTCGTCATCTTCTTCATCATCGTCCAATATCTGTGCAAACTCTTCATGGTGCAGAACGGGTCCTTGGGGTGGTGGTTGTGCTGCTTGGATGACCAGAAATAAGAAACTAAGAATATGCGGTAACCTTGATCGTGGCATATCTCCCTTGTTGGCCTGTTTGATGATTGAAACGCATTCTCTATGAATGCGGCGGAAAAAGTATGAGGAAAAGTTTACAGGTTCTCTGGCAGCTAGATCTATGGCGGAGTAAAAGGGTCAAGATATTCCATATGTGCACTTTTGCGGGTTCAAGATGGTAACTAAAAATTGTAATGCTGATCGTTCAGGCTCGGGGCAACAAAGGATAGCATATTCGTTGGAAGAGTGCCTAGGGAATAATTGGTTCATTGTGGCTATTGGCAGATTAGGGCCATTCTCTCGACCTTGCGAAGAGAGCCGAAATGCATCAGCAAAGGTTTGGAGGGTAATTACGGTACAAGAGGGCAGGGAAGTGATAGGCCAACTGTGCTCTGTAGCAGGTGTGGCAGCGATGGCGGCGATGATTGGTGCGTAGAAAGGGTGGCAATCCACTGAATGCCAAGGCAATTCAGCGAAATTGACCAACCCATGTTCGTGCAGAAACTCACCTACATCAGCAGGGAGTCCATCATGGAACGCAGCAAAATTTGCTAATGCTTCCATGGTGCACACACTAAAAGCAAGCACAAGAACACAAAACACAGAGCATATCGATAGCATAGACACACAGAGCACGCAGACACAATAGCGATTAACAGCGAAACGAAAAAGGTTAAGTAGATACTTGGCAGCGGGAAGCAATTGAAATTTGTTAATCATCACGTGATATTGAGATGATGACCTCATAACTTCGGTGTGCATTCATGAGCAGAATCGATAATGCAGGGCGGCTGTTGATCATAATTAGGTATGAAACTAGGATATTTACAGACTTATTTTATTAATCACGCAAAACTTAAAAGCAAAAGAAAAGAAAAAAAAGAAAGAAAAAAAATACGCAGGTAACCTCAGAACATTTCAGTGCGTATGAGGCGCTTGATGATACGGCCACAACTTTGAACCATTTATCACTTTCGGAAGAGGAATTCCGGTCAAAGTAGTCAATCGAAAAGTTGCTGGGCCCACTTGTTCAGTAATCCGGTAAGGACCAAACCATCGTAACTTGAATTTTCCAGCAGAGCAATTTGATTTTGCGTTATAAAAGAGCACAAGTTGCCCTACCTTAAAAACTGGAGTCTTTAGATACTGATCATGTGTACGAGCTTGCCGCAACTGCACTTCTTGAAGAGTTAGAAAACTTTCCCAGCGATGCTCATCTAGTTCTCTGAGTGTGTCCAACCGAAAAGGCAAAGAATTTTCAGGTAACAATTTCTGAGAGATGGCCACACGTAAGCTTAGTACTACAAGTTCCATTGGTGCAATTGCCTCCATTCCATATGCAAGTTTAAAAGGAGTGAGTCCGGTGGCAACTTTGTAAGTAGTCCGGTATGCCCATAATACTGCAGGTAATAATTGAACCCATCTTTCTGGTGATTCCAGAATCAGTTTTCGAAGCATATTCAACAAGGTCTTATTTGTACTTTCAGCCAAGCCATTAGCACGAGGATAGTAAGGGGAACTTAATTTATGCACAATCTACAAGGAGTGTGTGAGCACTTTCTTTAAATTGTTAACAAAATGTGTGCCTTGATCTGTAACAAGCTCCAAAGGTAATCCAAATCGTGGAAAGACATCTTTATCAAACATTTTGCTACCGAAATAGTTGTAGCCGATCGTAAAGACCAAGCTTCTGCCCACCTGGTAGCATAATCTGTACATGTCAGAATATAACGATTATTACTGAGAATTGCTGGAGGTGTGATTGGCCCAATGAAGTCAAGACCCCATTTTTGAAAAGGCTCCAATGGTAATACAGGTTGGAGAGGGAAAAAATGTCTTTGTAAAGGCTGTCGAGACCTTTGACAATTGTCACAATGTTTGACAAACTGAGATACATCTCTGTACATAGTAGGCCACCAAAGCCCACTTTGCAGAATTTTCCGGTGCGTTAAATCTGCTGCAAAATGTCCACCGGAAGGTATTGAATGTGCCAGAGTGATAACTGAGTTAACTTCATGTGGAGGAATACAACAAAGTAAGACTCCAGTGTGATCCATATAATACAATTCTCTAGCAATTAACCGAAATTGGCGACTATAAACTGCAATTTTCCTACGTATTGTAGGAGAAGTATGAGCATGAAGATATCCATCAGTAAGAAAGGCTAATAACTGATCATAGTAAGTAGATGTCATAGGCGGTTCTGCAGATTCATCAGTAGTTGGGTCAGTAACATAAATTGCAGGTGTGGTATCATCAACACCGACCGGAGCTTCACAGGTATCCAACCGAGAAAGGAAATCTGCTAAGGCATGTGCAGTTCCAGGTTGATGGATTACTTCGTAATCAAACTCTTGTAATAGTAGAACCCAACGCGCTAAATGACCACCTAAATGCTGCTGCCGAACCAGATATACTAGCGAAGCATGATCTACATGAAAGAAGAATTTTCAGCCTAACAAATAATGCCGAAATTTCTTTAAAGAATATACTAAACCAAGGCATTCTCTTTTAGTTACTGAATAATTCTTTTCTGCAGGAGCAAGTCTTCTACTCGCATAATAAACAGGCCGAAACCACTTATCAGTTTGTTGCATTAAGACACTCCCAATGGCGATTTCTGATGCGTCAACAAACATATGAAATGGACGTTCCCAATCAGGAGGTTGTAGAATTGGAACCTGCGTTAATAAGCCTTTGGGACGATCAAATGCTGTTTGACATTCCTGAGTCCAAACAAACTGTCGAGGAGTACTGGTTATTAATCTATTGAGAGGTATTGCTAAATGAGCAAGCCACTGTAAATGTCGACCATGCCATCTGATTTGACCCATGAATCTCATTACTTCTTTCAGCGTAGTAGGCACAGGTGCTTCTAACACAGCTGCAATTTTATCTGGATCCACTTGTATGCCTTGTGCAGACACAATATGGCCAAGCAGCTTACCACATGAAACCGCAAACACAGACTTGTTTGGGTTCAGGCAGAGTCTGTATTCACGACACTTCTCAAAGCAACACCGTAAATGATACAAGTGTGCTACCATCTTACCAAATAAAGAGAAATCATCTAGATATACTTGCATGAAAGAAGATAGGGGGAGAAGATTTCCTGCATACATCGTTGAAAAGTACTAGGAGCATTTCTTAATCCAAACCACATAACTGTACAAGCAAAAACACCCCAATTGGTAATGAACGTTGTTTTTGGTATATCTTCCTCAGCCATTCTGACCTGATTATACCCACTATATCCATCCAGAAATGAATACATTTCATGCCCAGCCACTCTATACAGCATTGTATCAAGAAATGGAAGAGGAAACGGATCTGGCACCGTAGCTGCATTTAGTTTTCGGTAATCCACACATATGCGTAGCTGCTTATTCTTCTTAGGGACGATAACAATGGGTGATATCCACTCAGCATGTTCTATTGGAACAATGAATCCAACTTTTAATAACCTATCAAGCTCTGCCTTTACCTGTGCAGCATAGTTAGGATTCATCTGGTAGCTGGGTTGTTTAATTGGTTTTGCTTCCGGTTTAAGTACAACTCTATGCTGATATATGCGAGGGTCCAGACCCTTCATGTCACGATAATCCCATGCAAAAACATCAGTGAACTCATGAAGTAACTGTATCAGATCTGCTTGAAGTTTTTCAGATAATCCTTCCTTTATTTTGACAGGTTGTGGATTAACTTCATCTCCTAAATTGTATGTGATCAACTGATCTTCTGGAACATAGAATTGACGAGGTTTTTCTGAATCATCGACTGATTGTAAAAGTTGCTGTATAGCAGTTTTATCCTTAGTAGCAGTATTTTCTGTTTCTACTTCTTCGGTCATAGGCATCATCGTACAAACTGCCGGATTCCAGTGATCTACAACAGATTCTAAATGATCAGTCCCTAAGGAAATTAAATCTATGTTATTCTTCAAATATTCTTCTTCTTCATCATCGGATAAACCATCTAGCATGTGAATTGGTTCTACCACATAAGGTCTAGCATGTAGTTCACAGGGCTGAATAGCATCTAATTTTACAACATATTTTTGGTTATTATCTTTGAAAGTGAGTTCCTGTGCGGACCTATCCTGTATAACCTTAGCTTGTTTAAGCCAAGGACGGCCAAAAAGAAGGTTATAATCAAGACTAGACTCCGGTAGTTCTAGAACTACGAAAGTCATCTTAAAAATGGTTCCCTGCAAAGTGATTGGCACATTCCGTACAAGTCCTACTAGATGGACTCTGGATTGGTCGGCCCTTCTAACAAAAAACTGCACAGGCTCAATTTCGGTCCATCCTAACTTTTTACAAAGTGTTGTAGTAGCTATGTTTACACCGGACCCACCATCAATTAATACTTGAGTAATTTTATGATTTTTGTACCATACTGTAATTAAAGGAACCGAGTGATGCACAGTAGAGTCAGTTTCTGATTGTACTATTGTTGTTGCCGGAATGCAGGAAGATGCAAAATTGAACTGCTGCTAGAATTGTTGCCGAACTCCTGGTACTAATGCCAATAACTATCCAAGAGGAAGAGTAATGGATGCTTTGGATAGAATTTCCCATGCCTGATCTATTTGCCTTGTATTTTTTACTAATTCTGAAAACGATGCATCGGTTACTGGGATTGACTCTTGCTCCTGCGTGGTTTCCTTTGGCAACGGAACTTGTGTCACCGGAATTGGATCTGGGAACACTGGAGGTTCTGTGGTGGTCCACTGACTAGCTTTGTCGTACATTCTTTGCTGTTCTCGAATGCTTGGTTCAAATATTTCAGCTGCTGGTTGCAGTGGCTTACTGGATTTGGTCTGAACTACTGCAGCTTGTGTTTCTATTGGTGTGATATGAACCATATTTGTCATCGGGTTCTGACGTTCTTTCTTTCTCTGATCGTATTCAGCTGCATCTTTACAGAATCTTCTGATATGACCAAACTCATCGCAAAATGGCAGCGAGGGGGCGGGGGGGCAAATTAGTTCCTTCCTGTGATGGTCCTGCCTGTCAGCGATTTGCATTGAAGTTTGTATTCCTCTGGCCTCGATAATTTATGTACCCTTGCCGCTGATTATTTCTCCTTTGAGGTGGTACATAGTGGGTGGCAAGCTATCTTGGTTCTTGTATAATTGCATTTACTGTTGCTGTTCCTTGCACTTTAGCGTTATAGGCACAGTTTTTAGTGGAATGTCCTGTTGTATTGCAGATAGCGCAATACATCTGATTAATGCGCAAGTGGCACTGGTATGGCCGCATTCTTGCACGTGGTGCAGTACATCTATTTGGTCAAATCTTCTGCAATATTTTTACTAGTTTTTAACCATTCTAGGTCTTCGGTAAAACCTCCAACCTTATTCTCGAGCTGCAAAGCCATTGCAATAACCGCATCTAGCGTCATAGCTCCTACACAACAAATGATCATAATCTGTTAGAGCTGCGGAGTTAAACCATTAATAAACCACTACGTGATGACATCATCCGACAGGTTTGCATGGGCCGGCCGTAGTTGTCTCAAATGGGTTCTGAATAGGGTGGCATATTCCTGCACTGTTTGATTCAGCTTCTGTCTATTGTTTTGCAGGTAATCAAAAATTTCGGCAAGGTTCTTCTTTAGCCGAAATCTCTGCAGAAACGCATCTCTTACTGCTTCATAGGTAACGAAATGGTTGATATCATATTCGGTAAGCCACCTGGCGGCTTCATTAACTAGTGTTGACTGGAATACTATGGCCTTGTACGTCGGATCGGGTGGATGATTAAGTACTGCATAACTAATTTCAAAAGTTCGTACATGAGCATCAGGATCATCACCTGGAAATCCACCGAATTTTGTGTAGGTAACTCCTGTCGAAACAGGATGAGGTGGAAGTAGATGTTGTTGTTGTTGCTGCTGTTGTTGTTGTTGTTGTTGTTGTTGTTGTTGTTGTTGTTGTTGTTGTTGTCCAATCATTGTGCTTGTTGTTGTATTGTTACTATCTCCTGAGTTCCGAGGTTGAATTTGGTGTAGCTCAGTGATGAGTAGCACCTCCTTTAATGTCAATCCGAGAAGACGTGAGGATGGTATGATGACCTCGAGCAAGTGAAGGCACAAGGGCATGAGTGCGAAGCACACCAACATGGACACACATACACACACACGCGCTGTTGTCAGGATCTTGCTCACGCACATACAGAGATTACGGACGCAAAAAAACACACAGAAAATAGAGGCGACAAGAGACGAGACCAAACGCAAGATTGGGTGCAATCTCCCCCCATGCACTCTGTTTCGACAGTCCATAGAATGCATGTATTTATAGGAATTTTTGATTGTTGGTGCAAAACATGCCTTAACACTTGGCTTTGATTTGTGCCTTGAAGACTCAACATGAAGATTGCACAAAGATCACTTAGCATTGGATATCAACATTGAAGTTTATTGCTAGAGTTTGGATTACTTCATTTCAAGGAAGAGCATAGGAACACATGCCTATGCTTAGTTACTTCTTACTTTATGTAAAAGTCAAAATGACTCAACTCATTTCTTGTAATCACACCTACATTCAAAAGTCGTGGAAATTAGAAGTTATGAATGGAGAGAATATCTCCATGTGATTAGTTGAGAGATTTGAGGGAGCCTATTTTTTGAATTTGAAATTCAAACTCTCTTCAAACTCTTATAAAAACCAATGAAAAAGTCGCGGGTCGTGTGGCTCACTTTCTGAGGAAATTCCAAGCAATACATTGAGTGTGTGAGAGCTACTATTGAGCCTACACCTCTGAGTACCATTGGGCATCACTATACATGCCAATGGGAATGTACATTTGATAGATTCAATACATATACTCATAGTCATTATCTCTGTTTTTTCTCTGAGTGACTACCTCCAAGTCTGTCAACTTCAACAGGGCATATCTCAAGATCTACTGAACCAAATTGGATGATTCAAAGCTCATTGGAACCAGCTCAAAGCATTCTACAACGCTACAAACTTTCAAGTCATTCTATTCAGCCAATTGGGAGAAATCTCAGTCGAGGCAGACACTGGTATATTTCTGTGTTGTTCCTAAAAAGTCGGGGGTGTCCCTGATTCTGCTAAAGATCATGCTCAGTGTATAGTTTGTTAATTGGAGTGATTTAACTTGCTAATGGTAGCTTGTTAAGTTAATTTAATACTCCCAGAAGGAATTAAACCAATTGCAAGTGTGCTGGTCACACTGAGCTTAGGACTGAGCAGGTATCAATACAGGAATAGAAAGTTTTTTGAAGTTGTGAAGGTTCAAAATCATCTGTTTTGATTTGATCATTACACAATTGATTTGTAAAGCACATATATAGTTTCTTGGTGTGATTTGGAAGCTCAAGGAGTCTCCTAGCTATATCTGAAGAGAAAAGAGGGCAGGTGTGAAGCAGGTCTAGCAGCACCAACTTGATCTTCTGATTGTACCAAGCCATCACATCCAACAGTGGTATCAGAGCAAAACAAGGTAATCATGGGTGATGGTTTCCCTTCTTTCATTGACAAATTGGATAGAAATAACTACCAGGCATGGTCATTGAGAATAAAGACCTATCTACAAGGGAGAAGCCTGTATGGATACATATCAGGAGATGAGGAGTTGCCCTCATTCAAAACCAGAGGCCTACCTACAAAGGATGAGCATGAGAGACTTAATCAATGGTGTGCTAAAGATGCTTTGGCAAGGTCATATCTTCTAAACTCTATCTCTGATTTCCTTCTACCTCATGTTAGGAACTGTAAGACTTCCCAAGAGACTTGGGAGACCTTGTCAACATACTTCTCATCAAGCACAAGGGCCAGAAAGAATCAGCTATGGATTGAGTTTACAACCCTCAGGAAGCAATCAAAACAATGTGTTTCAGATTTTGTCACCAAAGTCAAAGACATTGCAGATCAACTTGCAAGTGTTGGAGAAGAAATTGAAGAAGAGCAAATAGTCAGACAAGTGATCAATGGACTCAAAGCAGATGACAAGTGGGAGAGCTTTACCACTGCAATGGACTTGTACATGGACATCCAAGCACCTGATCTAACAACTCTGATTGGACAACTCTTTACACATGAAGCAAAGATCACAAAGAATGGAGAGCAATCAAAAGGTAACAATCCCTCTGCCCTATATACAGATAAGAAGTCTAAAGATAAGGGTAAAAGTAAGGTTGATGAAGAAGGCTCTACCTCCCAAGCAAACTATGCAGGGAGAGGTAGATCATCTAGAGGTAGGGGCAGAGGAGGTAAGTCAAGTAGGGGGAGACCCTATAATCAATCTCCATGCAATATTTGTGGTCTGTCTAACCATACCACAGATGAATGCTACAAAAACTACAAGAACCAAAGAGGAAGAGGTCACCAAAGAGGAGGATACTCCCAAGGCAGAGGCAGATTCAATCAATCTCAAGGCTACCATGGCTACAACAATAATTACAACAATAACTACAACAATAGCTACAATCACAATGGCAATTATCAAGGAGGATACAGGAACAGAAAGGATTACAACAATTATGCAGAGGATCAAGATGATTCCTTGTTGATTATGAACATGACATCTAAATCAGGTATCAATGATGATCATTTGTTCTATATTGACTCAGGTTGCTCTAATCATGTAGCTGGGAATGTTGCCTTACTCTCTGATTTGGAAGAACCTAAAGGCAAGCACCAAGTGCAGACAGGTGATGACACTAAACATTCAATGGTTAAAGTAGGTAATGTCAAAACAAGTGATGGTAATCAGAATTTACTAAGCAGAGTATTGTATGTTCCAACAATCACCAAGAATCTGATGAGTGTAGGTCAGATTGTTGAAAAAGGTCTACAGGTCAGGTTCACTCAACATGGTGCTTATGTGGAGGATCCAAGACATGGATTCAGAAGGATAGCCAAGGGAGAGAAATCAGGTAGACTATTTACCTTTGAACTTGAAGATACTAAGAATATTGCCTTGTACAACTATAAGGATCAAACCCTATCAGAATTAGAGATGTGGCACAAGAGATTGGGTCACATTGGAGAGAGGACCATAAAGCAAATGAGTAGGGATCAATGTGTGCTTGGGATACCTAATGTATCCAAGCAACACATGATATACAAGTGTGGGGCTTGTCAGTTTGGTAAGTCACACAGATTGCCATACACCAAGAAAGGATTTATGCATGAAGATTACTTGGAATTGGTGCATACAGATGTTTGGGGACCAAGCAAGGAGCCATCCATATCTGGATCAAGGTACTATGTATCTTTTATTGATGACTATAGCAGATGGACT
Organism: Ceratopteris richardii; assembly: GCA_020310875.1. Lineage (NCBI taxonomy): Eukaryota > Viridiplantae > Streptophyta > Polypodiopsida > Polypodiales > Pteridaceae > Ceratopteris > Ceratopteris richardii. The sequence continues at coordinate 8,552,175 of CM035417.1, read as the reverse complement.
GTTTTGTACTTCATGAAACATAAAGATGAAGTATTTAATTGTTTCAAAAGGTATCTTGCATTAGTAGAGAATCAAACAGGTAGACATTTGAAGAGGTTAAGGTCTGATGGTGGTGGAGAATACTTCTCCAATGACTTTGAAGACTTCTTGCAGGAAAGAGGCATCAAGAGGGAGATTACCACAAGGTACTCACCTGAACAAAATGGGGTAGCTGAAAGAAGGAATAGACTCATTGTGGAGACAGCTAGGTCTATGCTTAATGAGAAAAAATTACCAAATTATCTTTGGGCAGAGAGTGTATCTACTGCCACATACTTAATCAACAGGTTGCCATCAAAGACACTTGATGGAATGACACCCTATGAGGCTTGGCATGGTAAGAGACCATCTCTAGATCATTGCAAGATCTTTGGGTGTGTTGCATATGTACATATTCCCTCACAGGTAAGGGGAAAGCTAGACCCTAAGGCTGAAAAGTGTATCTTTATTGGTTATGATTTGAATCAGAAAGGATACAGGTTCTATAACCCCTCAAACAAAGGCTTCAAGGTAAGCAGAGATGTCATCTTTGATGAAAATGATTCATGGTATGAAAATGAGTGCAGGAAAGTTAACTTACCTTATGATATGGAAGAAGACTTTCCAAAGCTTGTCAGGCAAGAACCAACTCAGAATGGGGACACAAGCTCAGATGATGAGGACACCATCAACATTGAAGAATTCAAAGCTTGGAAATCCAAAGGGAAGATGAAGATGAAGCAACTTGAAGACAATCCAGAATCCTCAACTCAAGCTATGAGGAGATCTTCAAGGGAAAAGAAGAAACCTATTAGGTATGGGTATGATACTTCACTTGTAACCAAGCACTCTGTATATCTTGCAAAGGATATCTTAAGTGAAGAACCAGGTACATTTGAGGAAGCTATTACTAAACCAGAATGGAAGGAAGCAATGGATGAAGAAATGGAGGCTCTCAAGGAGAGTGATACTTGGGAATTGGTACCCAAGAAGGACTCCATGAAAGTGATAGGATCCAGATGGATCTACAAACTCAAGAGGAACTGAGATGGTACAATAAACAGGTATAAAGCTAGGTTGGTAGCCAAGGGTTTTGCACAAACCCAAGGCATTGATTATGAGGAGACTTTTTCTCCTGTGGCAAAGATGCCAACTATCAGAATTATGGTGAGTGTAGCTGCATCCAAGAATTGGAACATGTACCAATTGGATGTAAAGAATGCATTCTTGAATGGATGGATATCTGAAGAGGTCTACATGTCACAACCACCTGGCTATGAGGATCCCAATAAGGTAAATCATGTTTGCAAATTGAAGAAGGCTCTGTATGGATTGAAGCAGGCACCTAGAGCATGGAATTACAGGTTGACAACCTATCTCTTGGATCAAGGATTTGTGATGAGTAAAGCAGATACTTCATTGTTTATAAAGAAGAACAATTCAGAGGTAATATACTTGTGTGTCTATGTTGATGACATCATTATTACAGGAAATGATGTTCAAGGAATTAGACACATCAAAGGTCAAATGATGAAGGAATTCAAGATCAATGATCTTGGATTATTGAAGTACTTCCTAGGACTTGAATTGGTCTACACAAACTCAGGTATATTCATTACTTAGAAGAAGTACATTCAGGACATGGTCAAGAAGTTTAATTTGCAGGAAGCTAAAGTCTCAAACATTCCTATGGAGGTCAACCACAAACTCAGTGCACATGAAGGAGAAGAACTCAAGGATATTACAAGTTACCAAAGTTTGGTAGGTAGTCTTAATTATGCTACCTTAACTAGGATTGATATCTCATATGGTGTTAGTGTACTTAGCCAATTTATGCATAAGCCAAGAGTACCACATTTGGAGGCAGCCAAGAAGATAGTAAAGTACCTAAAGGGAACACAAAATCATGGTTTGTATTATCCATATTCATCAGACATTGACATCAAGGTATACTCAGATGCAGATTGGGCAGGTTGCAAGGATGACAGGAGGAGTACATCTGGTTACATATGCTTTGCAGGTGATAAACCAATTTCTTGGTCATCCAAGAAACAACCCACAGTGGCTCTATCATCTACTGAGGCAGAGTATAGAGGGCTAGCCAATGCCACTCAAGAAGCCATATGGTTGAAGCTACTATATTCAGAATTGGGCCTATACACGAGGCCACCAATCATATTTGGTGATAACACAAGTTCACTTCACTTAGCAGCTAATCCTGTGTATCATGCTAGAACAAAACACATAGAGGTGCATTACCACTATGTGAGGGAGAAATTACTTAGCAAGGAAATCCAATTATCATATGTGTCTACTAATATTCAATGTGCAGATTTGCTTACAAAAGCTTTGGATGGGAGCAAACTATGCAGGTTTAAATCCATGATTGGATTACAGGATATCATTGAAGATTAAAGATGAAGACTCAAGCAAGTGTTTGGCTTGAGGGGGAGCTGTTGGTGCAAAACAAGCCTTAACACTTGGCTTTGATTTGTGCCTTGAAGACTCAACATGAAGATTGCACAAAGATCACTTAGCATTGGATATCAACATTGAAGTTTATTGCTAGAGTTTGGATTACTTCATTTCAAGGAAGAGCATAGGAACACATGCCTATGCTTAGTTACTTCTTACTTTATGTAAAAGTCAAAATGACTCAACTCATTCTTGTAATCACACCTACATTCAAAAGTCGTGGAAATTAGAAGTTATGAATGGAGAGAATATCTCCATGTGATTAGTTGAGAGATTTGAGGGAGCCTATTTTTTGAATTTGAAATTCAAACTCTCTTCAAACTCTTATAAAAACCAATGAAAAAGTCGCGGGTCGTGTGGCTCACTTTCTGAGGAAATTCCAAGCAATACATTGAGTGTGTGAGAGCTACTATTGAGCCTACACCTCTGAGTACCATTGGGCATCACTATACATGCCAATGGGAATGTACATTTGATAGATTCAATACATATACTCATAGTCATTATCTCTGTTTTTTCTCTGAGTGACTACCTCCAAGTCTGTCAACTTCAACAGGGCATATCTCAAGATTTACTGAACCAAATTGGATGATTCAAAGCTCATTGGAACCAGCGGAAAGCATTCTACAACACTGCAAAAGTTCAAGTCATTCCATTCAGCCAATTGGGAGAAATCTCAGTCGAGGCAGACACTGGTATATTTCTGTGTTGTTCCTAAAAAGTCGGGGGTGTCCCTGATTTTGCTAAAGATCATGCTCAGTGTATAGTTTGTTAATTGGAGTGATTTAACTTGCTAATGGTAGCTTGTTAAGTTAATTTAATACTCCCAGAAGGAATTAAACCAATTGCAAGTGTGCTGGTCACACTGAGCTTAGGACTGAGCAGGTATCAATACAGGAATAGAAAGTTTTTTGAAGTTGTGAAGGTTCAAAATCATCTGTTTTGATTTGATCATTACACAATTGATTTGTAAAGCACATATATAGTTTCTTGGTGTGATTTGGAAGCTCAAGGAGTCTCCTAGCTAAATCTGAAGAGAAAAGAGGGCAGGTGTGAAGCAGGTCTAACAGCACCAACTTGATCTTCTGATTGTACCCAGCCATCACATCCAACATTGATTACGTCGAAAAGAGTGGTTACAAGAGGGCAGCTTTGAAAAGTAGGCATGAAACTAAAAGTTGGTAACTTTTATAGAAAGCCATTACTTTGAATAACAGAAACTGCGGTCTACAACGACCCTTATTCTAACCATTACTTTTCTAACAATAGAACCTTCTACGCAGGTTTATTTACAAGCTAAATAATAATTATTCGGATTATTGATGTCCGCCCTTTCACGCCTTGCACGCTCCTCACGAACCTTCAGCTGCTATATCAGAAACATCAAAAACATATTAATACATTAATAATATAACACTTTAACAGTGGATGGGCTTTGATCTTGATTTTGTGGAGACTCTGAAGAGTTTGATAGGGGTATCTAATTGAAAATGAGGCTTTTTTGGGACCCATTTACAAGTGATTCTACTTGTGCTCATGATAGGGGTATCTACTTGAAAATGAGGCTTTTTAGGGCCCCATTTACAAGTGATGCTACTTGTGCTCATGGAAGAATATGTGCCCATGTGTGATGTATAAGCATGGGCATCTGATGTTCGAGTGAGTGAAACATGTTGTACCGGGTGTGGCCTCGGTGTACCTATTTGAGCCCGCAAGCAAGCCTTAGGCACCCAGATTTGTCGTGATTGTGGGCTGGCCTTCATTGACTTCTTGGGTACCCAAATAGACTTCACTTTCACAGAAGAATTTATGAAAGACTTCTTATTAGTGTCGTGTTGTTGATTACTAATAAGAGGTTTTGGCCGTGGGGTTGCCATGGTTTCAACAGGGTGTTTGCCTTCCCGCACCCACACTTGTTTCAACGGCTGAGATATTCTCCTTCACACGTGTTTTTGGCCTCCAATATAGGTGGTACTCTGCTCCTTCTGTATTTGATTTGCCTTTGGTTGCTGCATCCCTCTGGCCTTTGGAACAAAAGGGAGTGCCGTCTTATCCTTGACTCCGTTGTTGAGACAATCATCTTTCTGCATTATACAGTTTTGGACAAGAATAGCATTGTCAACTTCATGTGTGCCCCTGGAAGGACCAGGAGTTCGTGCCTTACTTAGTGCCTTGAGTGCCTCATTTTCCAATTCAACGGTAATTCGACTATGATTTACCCATACCTGAAGAAGTCCACTCCTTAGGTTTAGGTTGACTGCATGATCATAGATCCAGTCCTGACCCAAGACAAGAGGCTCAGTGAGGTCCTCATCTTGACACACTAGTACTTTGACTGTCATTGCTTCTTCTTGAATATAGAGGGGAAGTTCCACCTCGCCCATGCAAAGGGGTTTCCACACCTCCCAATCCTATGAGATATGCTTCTATAGGAGTGATAGTTAATTTCAACTTTTGACAGTAAGAAAATTTAACAGCACTAGTGGCTGCTCCTGAGTCAATCAAGGCTCTTACAGTCCTTGCACCCTTTCCTTGTCCTATCTCTAAGGTTATAAAAGGACATCGATCAATTATCCTATGAGAGCTAACACCTGAAACTTCACATATAGCCACATGATATCCTTGATCTGCATATGCATCTGTCCTAGGTTGCTCTCTACCCTGTCTTCTCAACTTCATTCTCCGGATGTGTTCCAATGCTTCTGCTTGAGCTTCTTCGCGAATTCGTTTTTCTTCTTCTTTGTGTTTCTTAGCAGTGTTGAGTCCACTTAGCATCTCTTCCGTCAGAGGTTCCTGATATAACTTGACTCTGCATCCGCTTATGTAGCTCGGGAGAATATCACCTTCTAATGTGGCTAGTTGCACTGCTCCACTTGTTGAGATTCTATTAATGATCATGGGTCCATAGCCTCTCTTCTCTAGTTTCCTCGCATGTTGTTTCAAAGTATATACTAGTACTAGGTCGCCTGCCTTCAAAACGTTATCCTTAACATGGGCATCAAAGTATGCCTTCTGACGTTCTTAGCTGCATATATCCCTGCAGCCACCCTCAATCTTTTTTCTCCTAATCGTTCAAGGTCAAAAAGTCTAGAGGAGAGTTCATGACCCTTCCATTCATGCTCTTGTGCCACTTTCAATGTAGGTATTAAGAAGTCCAACGGTAGCACTGGATTTTGGCCAAATACCATTTGAAAGGACGTGGCTTGGAGTACCGTTTTGTAGGCGACTCAGTATGCCCAAACATCGTGGTGTAGCTATTTGTCCCAATCAGAGCGTTTATTGTTCACTAATTTCGTCAGTATATTGCATAGGATCTTATTGGTGCTCTCAGCCTGGCCATTAGTTTGAGGGTGATAGGGGGCAGACTTCTTATGTACTACCAAGAATTCTTGGAGCAGATTTTCAATAACTTCATTCAAGAAGTGAGTGCCTCTGTCACTGACTAGCTCTATAGGTAGCCCGTATCTGGTGAACACATTCTCAAATAAAAACTTAGTTGTTGTTTGAGCATCGTTCTTTGTTGTAGCTCTTACCTCTACCCACTTGGTTAGATAATCAGTGGCCACAATGATATACTCAGCATGAGAACCCTTAGCTGGGGGATTAATAGGACCTACAAAGTCTATTCCCCACTTGGAGAATGCACATCCACCCATCATAGGTTTCAGAGGCATCTCATCTTTGCGTATAGGATACTGAGTTCGCTAACAAACATCGCACCTCTTCACATAGGTATGTGCATCCATGTGAAGGGTCGGCCACCAAAGACCTGCAAATAGGATTGCCTTGATCACCCGATCTGGTCCAAAATGTCCTCTTGCTACACTTTGGTGAGCAGTTTCCAAGATCTTAAGATATTCACTCTCATGGACACATAATCTAAGGTAACCGTCTTTACCACGCTTATATAAATTATCACCAATGAGTGAGTAATCCAGGGCTTCTTGTTCTAAACTCCTTTTCCTAGCTAGAGTCATGTCTGGAGGGAATGTTTTCGTCCTTAGGAAGGATACTAGTGGTTGACTCCAATCTGGCACTATGGACACTTGATAAAGATTGGCATGTTCCACAGGTGGTTTAGTGCAGCAGATTGGGCATTCCTTGCAAAACTTTTGGACATCACCTTCCATCATCGGCCAATGCACTCTGAGTCTCCTTAGTGTCTGTAGGGTTCGTTGTTTTTAGTAGTGTTGCTCTAATGCACCTACATGTGCCAATTGCAACCATTTAGCGTACTCATCCTCTTCCACACAACAAGCCAGGATCCCTTGATCTGTGTGCTTGTACATACTTCCTGCCATGATGTGATACTTTTGGGCTTTTACTACCTCTTTATCCTGTGTGTTTATTACTAGGTGGTTAGGCCCGTACGTCAATACTGGCACTAATGGCTTAGCCCACTGCGGCACCACCTCCAAATTAAACAAGTAAGCATCAGGAAGGTCATCTGACACTCCTTGTGGGGCTTCTCTAGATGTGAGCCTAGAGAGATGGTCTGCTCTCAAGTGAGTCTTCCCTTTCCATACCACAACCTGGAAATCATATTCCATTAACAAGTGAAACCATCTTACTAATCTTCCTGTATTGCATGGCTTGTTTACGAGATATAGCAGTGCCTGATGGTCAGTAAAAAATTTAAACTTATTTGCAAGCAAGTAATGTCTAAACTTTTTAACTACATATACCATGCCTAGTCCTTCTCGTTCGGTAGTGGTATAGTTCCGTTCAGCTGCATTCAATTGTCTACTCGCATAGGCAATGTGAAGATCCATATTACCTTCACCAGTAGGTTGTGCAAGCACACACCCAATAGCATAATTGGATGCATCAACATGAACATGGAAAGGCTTATTCCAATCTGGTGTGGTCAAGATTGGTGCTGAACATAATCGCCGTTTAAGCTCATTGAAGGAATTCTCACATTCATTAGTCCACTCAAAGTTAGTCAAAAGTCCATACAAAAGCTTTGCTATGATGGAATACATGTGTATAAACCGTCGGTAATAACCACAATGCCCCATGAAAGCTTGTACTTCCTTGACATTCTTTGGCCTAGGTAACTCGGCTATGGCTCTCACTTTCTCTTCATCAGTGGATATGCCATTCTTTGACACTATGTGTCCTAGAATCTTGCCTTGCCTGACCATAAAAACGCACTTTTCTGGGTTCAAGCAGACTTGATACTCTCTACATTTGTCAAAGATTTGTCTGAGTTCACGAATATGGGTTTGCCTAATGTTGGAATGAGCACAAAGATCATCAGCATAGACTTCTAAGTTCTTCCTCAGGAACTCTTTAAATACATGGCACATCAGCCTCTGGAAGGTAGCTAGTGCATTGGTAAGCCCAAATGGCATTACTCTAAAGGCAAAAATGCCCCATTTAGTGGCAAAAGCCGTCTTGTGCTGATCTTCTGGAGCTATGGCTACTTGATTGTAGCCCGAAAATCCATCAAGGAAGCTGTACACTTCCTTGCCTGCTACTCTTTCTAAGAGATGCTATGTGATAGGAAGCAGATAGTTATCTCGAATTGTGGCTGCATTGACCTTCTTTAAGTTAATGCATACACACAGCTTTCCATTTTTCTTGGGCACCACTATGATGGGGGATACCCACTCAGTGTGCTCAATTTCATAGATGAATACAGCTTCAACTAGTCTATCTATCTCCTCTTTGATCTTAGCAGCATAATTATCATTGTATGTGTATGGATTTTGCTTGGAGGGTTTGGCATCTGAGGTCATGGGGATAGTGTGTGAGCATATGTCTGGATCAACACCCTTCAAATCCTTGTAACTCCAAGCGAATACATCTTTGTATTCTCTTAGCAAGGCTATCAATTCGTGCTCCTCGTCTTCTGTCAGGTCGTGGCCTATGTATGTGCATCTCTCTTCTCCTTCTTCCATGGCTACCACTATTATCTAAGTGGTTTCTTTGTTATCATAGGCCTCCCCCGATTGCGCCTCTCGTTTAGCCATTCTGATCATGACTCTCCTGTCATCTATCTCATACTTCTTAAAATTTTCCGGGATCTCAAACAAAGATTCTTCCTCTTCTGGTGTGACTTCTCTCTTCTTTCTTTTCTTTCCTTCTTCCTTCGGGGTCACATGTGTGGCTAGCCTTACATCATTTGTAAGCTCTCCATACCTCTGGGGTTGAAATTCTACTTCATAGAAGTATTCTTCATCTCATGCAAAAGGTGGGTCCATGATGATTGACTCTAGATCGGAGTCACTTGCATCCTCAAATGCATCAGGGCTATAAGTGGCTAGGGCTTTAACGGTAAAGCAAAAACGGCGCCTTAAAGTAAGGGGCAAAGCTAAGCGCAAGACCAACATGGTGTAGCTTTATCCTTATGGCTTAAGCGTTTTCTAACATTAAAGGGTATTAGCTAAGCACCAAACCTTAAAGGGGCGAAGCTATTACCATAAAGAGAATGGTAAACGCTTAAGCAAAACCAATAGGTGGCGCGCATTCCCTGTAGCTTCACCTGAATGGTCTTCCCTTCGGGTAATGGTCTTCCCTCCGAGTGGCCCTTTAGGTTTTCTTTAGCGCGTTAGTTTCCGTTTCCGTTTCCATTTCCGTTTCCCTATTGGTGCTTTAGTTTCTTAGGGAAACAAAAACGCTGTAGCCTTATGGAGCTTAGCTTCGCCCCTTTACGGCATTTTCTTTAGCACCTAAAGGAGCTTAGCTTCGCCCCATAAGGTAAACATTTTCTTTAGCACCTTTTAGGTGAAGCTAATACCTATACCTAAAGGTAAATGCTACACCTAAAGTAAAGATGCGTAGCAAGGTGCCATGTTGGTCTTGCTACAGCGTTTTCTTTAGCACCTATTGGAGCTTAGCTAATACCCTAAAGGTAAACATTTTCTTTAGCGGGAAACTTTAGCGTAAAACAAGACAAGACCAGAATGGTCAAAGCTTCGGGTAATGGTCTTCCTGTTGGAGATAGACGTCTGTGGAAGCACGCGAACAACACAAGGAAGAAGAAGAAGCTTGGAGCACAAACACACAATACTGAATGTATTACTAGAGAATGTACAAAGATAAGTAGCCCATTAGGGCAATAGGCGTATATACAAGCCGGGGGGAAAAAACCTCCTAAAGAGGGAAAAAAGTGCCCCGACGGTCCTAGAGTGTTCACACACATCACTACCTAAATATATCAACAAATCCCCCCTGGGAGTGATGCGGTGAACAAGGAGCTGGCACTCATGTATAAGGAAGTGCCAAGCTATGTGGAAATCACTCCACAAAAGGAAGTAAGCCCAAAGCTTTGCGGAAAGCTTCAAACTTCTCCCTAGGCAGAGCCTTCGTGAAAAGGTCTGCAATGTTCTCCTGTGTGGGCACATATGCCAAGCTGATCTCCCCAGCAGAGAACCTCTCCCTGACATAGTGATAATGCACCTCAATGTGCTTAGTGCGAGCATGGAACACAGGGTTCCTCGCAATTGCCAATGCGCTCTGACTGTCAGTGAAGATGGTGGTGGCATAAGACTGGCCAACACCCAAATCAGCCATAAGGCGTCTGAGCCACACACACTCAACAGTCGTTGTGAAAGCTGCCCTATACTCAGCGTCAGAACTGGAAGTGGCCACAGTAGGCTGCTTCTTGCTCAACCAAGATATACATGAGCTACCAAGCATGAAGCAAAAACCACTGGTAGACACACGAGTGTCATAGCAACCAACCCAATCTGAGTCAGAAAAAGCATGCAAATCTGGCGGTGGTGATCCCCCCTTGGGATAAAACAACCCAAGTAGCTGAGTACCACTCAAGTAGTGAAAGATACGCTTAACCGCTTTCCAATGCGTGACTCATAGGCAATGCATAAACCTGCTCATCTGTGAGACAGCAAACTGAATATCTGGCTGAGTAATGCATAAGTAAATCAAGCATCCAACAGCCTGCTGATAGAGTACAGCATCAAATGCATCTCCAGCATCATGAAGACTCAATCGTAAACCAGTCTCCATAGGAGTGGCAATAGGCTTATAGTCTTCAAGGCCAAAACGCTGCAATAATGTGTCAATATATTTCGTTTGACACAAAGCCATTCCACCATCAACTTGCATAAACTGAATGCCCAAATAGTGATGCAAATGCCCCAAATCAGACATCTCAAATGAGGCATGCAAATCAACCTTAAAATTTGCAATATGTGTCTCAATAGGACTAGTGAGCAGCATGTCATCAACATAGACAACAATGATCAGAAGCACATGATTAGCACGTTTAACATATAAGGTGCTTTCAGTTGGACTGTTCTCAAAACCATGTGCAATCAGATAGGCATGTATCTTCTCATACCAAGCACGTGGTGCTTGCTTTAAACCATATAATGCCTTCTTTAACCTGCAAACCTGGTTTTCATGCCCTTTCTGCACAAAGCCACGGGGCTGAAAAACATACACTTCTTCATGCAAGTCACCATTCAGAAATGTTGTTTTAATGTCCAACTGATGTACATTCCAACCATGATGGGCTGCAAGTGCACAAATGCTCCAAGCAGTAGTCATACGGCATGTAGGTGCAAAGGTCTCATCAAAATCAATGCCTCTTTCCTGTGCATTACCCTTTGCAACAAGCCTAGCCTTATACCTGTCAACTGTACCATCAGGTTTACGCTTCAGCTTGTATACCCACTTAGTGCCAATGGCCTTCTTGCCAGGAGGCAAGTCACATAAAGACCATGTGCCATTCTTCATTATAGCATCATATTCAGATTGCATAGCAGCCATCCAATTTTCTGAATTTTGTGCTTCATCAAAAGAAACAGGCTCATTCTCATCACAGAGACTAGATGCATCCATAGCATAGCAATCTGATGCAAAGGAGGCACTATGAGAGCCTGAACGAGTACGATATGACAAAGTTGCATCTAATTTGTTGTCACGCAAAGTTTGCACCAGCCATTTTGGCATAGTTTTTGCCTGCTCAATATCAACTCTCTCATCAACAAGTGCATCATGTAAATCTGCATCAGAAATGGAATGATCTGCATCATCATATGAAACCTGCAAAGATTGAGAAGTTGCCTCATTAGGACCAGCACTAGCCTATCCACCTATAAAAAGAGGCATCAAAGTATCATACATGTCTTTTGAGCTAACACATGTCTCCTTAGTACATGAAAGCAATGGCTGAATAGCATCTTCCACAAAGACAACATCACGGCTAACTAGAATGCGTTTAGTCTGTGGATGATACAGACGATAGCCTTTACTTTCAGAACTGTACCCAACAAAAATACATTTTACTGCCTTATCATCGAATTTTCTGTGATGTTGTTCAAGCACTAATGCATATGCCAAACAACCAAACACACGTAGATGAGCAACAGATGGCTTGCGGTCATGCCAAGCCTCATATGGAGTGATAGACTGCAATGCTTTAGTGGGACACCTGTTCAGTACATATGCTGCACACATGACAGCCTCAAGCCAGAAACTATGTGGTAAAGCCTGACTTTTGACCATGCACCTCGCCATCTCCATGAGTGACCTGTTCTTTCGTTCAGCAACTCCATTCTGTTGAGGTGTATACGGCACTGTACACTGGTGTTTTATCCCACGTTCAGCCAGAAATGCATTAAAATCTGAAGACATATATTCCCCCCCTCGATCAGAACGGAGGGTGCCCATTTTACATGCTGACAGATTTTCAGCCAAAACCAAAAACTATTTGAAGCACATGAATACTTCGGACTTTGATTTGAGTGGATATACCCATGCATGCCTGGAAAAATCATCAATGAAAGTCACGAAGTAAAGGTAATTTCCAAAAGAGGGTGTCTGCATAGGACCACAGACATCACTATGTACAAGCTGCAATTTCTACGTAGCCCAAACTAAACCATCTTTTGGAAAGGAAGAACGCTGCATTTTGCCCAAAATACAGCCTTCACAAACATGTTTTCCAGGTGCCTCAAGTTTGGGCAAAGAGGACACCATTTCAAATTTCTGGAGGCGTAACAAACTAACAAAATTCTGATGACCAAAGCGTGCATGCCAAAGCTTTGCATCTGACATAGCCTGAGAATCATGAACTGCACATGCCGAATCATTCACAGATCTTTCATAGTCTATGAGCTTATACAGCCCACGACATAAAATGCCAGAAGCAATAATCACATCGCCATTTGAGAGATCATGGACTGTACACCTGTCATCAACAAATTTCACAACCAAGCCAATCTTGGCTAATGCAGAAACTGATAACAGGTTCTTTTTGATCCCTGGCACAAATAAAGCATCTGACAAAGTGAAAGAACTACCATCAGCAATAATCAGAATGATCTTACCAACTCCCATAACAGGATAAGAGGAGTTATTGGCGCATGTGACAGTATTCCCTGTAGGGGCAGGCTCGAGTGAAGAGAAGAAACTGTGCTGCGAGGTAATATGTTTGGTCGCCCCACTGTCAAAGTACCAAACATCTGAGTCTACTGCAGACATGCACTGATCATGAGAAGATGGGTCAAAACTGCAGACAGTAGTAAACGCCCATTCTTCTTCCTGCACAAGATTTGCAGACTCTGTTTTTGGTGTAGAGGCCTCTACTACAACCATTCCAGCCTCTTTCTTCTTTGCCTCTTTAGCAGCCAGTTTTGGACAGTTCTTTATAATATGATCATTTCCTTTACAGTACTTGCAGAACAATTTCTGCTTTTATGATTTCTTCTCATCTTTATCTTGGTTCTTCGATTGTGCAGCATTTGCAGATTTCTGCTTACTAGTAGAAGAGCTCCATTTTCCTTTGCCCTTCTGACTAGCCAGGAAAGCTTGATCTGCAACACGCATAATGGACCTGTTCTGCCTGGACTGATCTTCCTGCAACAGAACAGAGACTAATTCCTCAAATGACAAGGCATTCGGATTGCCTTTCATCATCAACCGAAGAGTAGAGGCAAAACTCTGATATGAATCACGAAGACCATTCAGAACGGTCTGCACAAGTGAGCTATCTAGTATAACCTCATCAGTAGAAATCAATTGTTCCTTCAGGTCTTTGATCTTTGTAAGAAAATTGTCTATAGAATCACCTTCATTCATGTGCTCACTCTCCAACTCTTTTCGGAGGTAAGCAATACGAGCCTCATTCCTAGCCTCGTACAAAGTGGTAAGTGTATCCCAAGCATCCTTTGCTGTTCTACAAGAGCGAATGTGAGGAATAATGGCACGTTTGACAGACAAAGCTATCAATGCATGTGCCTGGGCGTCTCTGCCATCCCAACGAATCTGCTCTGCAGTAGGTGCAATAGAAACAGCAGCACGAACAGGAATCTGCGGAATATCATCTTCGACACCATCTTCATCAACTCCAACACCTGTATTTGCAGTACCTGTCGTTACAGGTGTAACAGGACGTCTTTCAACACCTTGCACAATGTTCCATAATCCTTTTGCAACCAGTACATGTCGCATGATATAAGCTCATAATGGGTAGTTGGTACCATCCAACTTATCCTCAACAGCCAACATACGGAATACATCACTACTTTCTGCCATGGCCGGTGACTAAAATACCTTGATGCAGAAAATTGACTGTATCTAAAAAGTTGAACGGAACTGCCGAGACGAGTTCTGCTAGACCTGTAGCAGACTTTGAGACGCTTAAACTGGCGAACAGAAACTGGTATATACCTTTGGCACAAAAGGACAAAATAGCCTGCACAATCGCTGTGATAGTGCGTTCGGAGGCCGAAACGAGCTCAGATCGCGAATTTCGTGCAAATCTAAGACTGCAAACGGAGGAGTGTCGATGGCGCCCTAGAAGAAGCAACGACCTGCTCTGATACCAATTATTGGAGATAGACGTCTGCGAAAGCACGCGAACAGCACAAGGAAGAAGAAGAAGCTTGGAGAACAAACACACAATACTGAATGTATTACTAGAGAATGTACAAAGATAAGTAGCCCATTAGGGCAATAGGCGTATATACAAGCCAGGGGAAAAAAACCTCCTAAAGAGGGAAAAAAGTGCCCCGGCGGTCCTAGAGTGTTCACACACATCACTACCTAAATATATCAACACTTCCCTCCGGCCCTTTAAGGGTATTAGCTAAGCGCTTTCTCTAAAGAGAAACTTTAGCGTAAAACCTTAATAAAGTGTTTGTTTCCCTTAAGGTTCTTTAGTTTCTTAGGGAAACAGACACTTTATTAAGGTTTTACACTAAAGTTTCTCTTTAGAGAAAGCGCTTAGCTAATACCCTTAAAGGGCCACCCGGAGGGAAGACCATTACCCGAAGCTTTGACCATTCTGGTCTTGTCTTGTTTTACGCTAAAGTTTCCCGCTAAAGAAAATGTTTACCTTTAGGGTATTAGCTAAGCTCCAATAGGTGCTAAAGAAAACGTTGTAGCAAGACCAACATGGCACCTTGCTACGCACCTTTACTTTAGGTGTAGCGTTTACCTTTAGGTATAGGTATTAGATTCACCTAAAAGGTGCTAAAGAAAATGTTTACCTTATGGGGCGAAGCTAAGCTCCTTTAGGTGCTAAAGAAAATGCCGTAAAGGGGTGAAGCTAAGCTCCATAAGTCTACAACGTTTTCGTTTCCCTAAGAAACTAAAGCACCAATAGGGAAACGGAAACGGAAACTAACGCGCTAAAGAAACCCTAAAGGGCCGGAGGGAAGACCATTACCCGAAGGTAAGACCATTAAGGTTAAGCTACAGCGAGGATCGAGGTTGGGGAAAAACAAATTCACCTTTCCAGGTGTATGCGTGTCTTCCATGCTCAGAGACCACAAAGATCATCTCCGAGGCATCATCTAAGTAGGTCACTTTTCCTGGGCTATCCGGATCTTTGAATTCATAGATGGTAAGGGCTCCCACTTCATTAGGCTTCTGAGGCTTGTACCTCCAAAAAGCCTCATCTGTCTCTCGATTCATGAGCAACTCTATGCTCTTATTGTCTTGGAGAACTAACTCTGGAGTGATTATTCTTGTTAGAACTGACTTGCCTCGAGGGGTTTTTGGCTCCTTTCCTAAGTTCCCTTGCTCTATGTCACCTATTTCGGGTTCAGAGATTATGTTGCCAAACTCATCTGTCCTTTTAGGTTGGCTGGTGACCACATACATTGTTCCTTCTTTATCTATCTATGCACCATTTTCGAACTTGACTACAGGGTGTTCTAGTCCAATGGGTTGATCCGGGTTTTTAATTAGGACAACAGGTCTTCTCAGTCCATCCTCATAGATGCGTGCACCTAGGCGGTTGGTCTGGATGTATTCCAATTGAGTTTTGTAGGGACCCTCAGGTCTTTCTAGGTATGCCACTCCTGAGCTACCTACATGTCCTTCCATGTTATAAGACATC
Organism: Ceratopteris richardii; assembly: GCA_020310875.1. Taxonomy (NCBI): domain Eukaryota; kingdom Viridiplantae; phylum Streptophyta; class Polypodiopsida; order Polypodiales; family Pteridaceae; genus Ceratopteris; species Ceratopteris richardii. The sequence goes on along the minus strand of CM035417.1, from coordinate 8,536,361 downwards.
TCAGAGTCACTACTTCCTGAGTCTAGAGCGTAGGGGTAATCACTCAATTGTTGGGCCCAAGATCTGGTTGTATGGTTGACGCTAGCCTCGGAAGATCTAACGCTTTGACGGTCTCTCCCTAAGTGTCTTCTCGATCTCAGGTTCATATGCCCTTTGTACGTTGCTGATTCTTTGGTACCAATCACTTGTTCCTTTTGAGTTCCTTTGTATGTGTTTTCTTGTTTTTAATTACGTGTCATCAGGAGCAATTTAGTGTGTCGTACTTGATGTTCTGCGTCCGCTTAGTTTAAGTTCTTTTCCTTTAAGTTATCCCTTGACTGCAATTTAGACTATTCTTTGACTTGAGAAGTTAAAGACTCTTAGAACTTGAGTATTCCTATCGTACGTCTATTCAAACAAGACAACTACTCGCACTTAGCCTATGCTAAGAATGGACTGAGGGGGTTAAGAGATGTTCCAACCTCAAGACGCTCCTCCTTGCTATGCTTCTCTGCCCAGGAAGCAAGTTCCCAAGCATGCACACAATGGCACTCGCTTTGATTTCTCCAAGAGCTCTCAATAATCCTGTAAAAATTCCCAAGTTTAGCTCCAACTTGATCCTTCAATTGACAGACAATTTATCACAGACACTTTTAATGACCCTTTTTTCCCCCTTTGCTATTGTTAAAAATTTTTTCCTCTAGAGCTCTCTTGGTGTACCTACCCCTCAGTAGGTCAACTTCAAAATACCCCTCTAGTATATGCCACGAGCTTTCTGACAAGCCCTAGAGCTCAAAAAACGGATTCCAAATGAAAAAGTTATGACTGTTCAGGGTGTAGATCAGCAAAATTTAAAATATTTTCCTTGGTCTAAATAGATGTTTTGAACTACTTATATGCAACTCCTAAACCACAAAGAAAACTTGCACCTTATCATCATAACCTAAAAAAAGAAAAAAAACCTCAAAGATGGGAAGCAGGAAGAGAAAGGATTAAAAGCAAGGGGATTAATAAGTTTGTTGAAGACAAGGAAAAATCACTAAAAGTTCTTCAGCCTAAGATACATTTTCTAGCCAATCAAGACATGAATGTGGTGAAGGAAAACCAAAAAAAGGAATAGGCACGATCAATTCTAATAGATTCTGTGCCTAAAGAATTAAAACTTTTGTTGAAAGCTTATCATTCTAGAATAGAGACACGACCTAGAGCAATATGATAAAAGTTACCTAAGAGGGGACCTTGAGTATGAAAGATTGGAAATATGTAAGAGTTGAACTGAAATCTTTTTGACCATGCTAGAACTATAATAACAAGCCTCTCAAAAATGAGAATCCTAAAAGAAACATTCCAGGGATGTTTAGAAAACCATAATTCACAACAAAGAAAGCAAGGAGATTGAAGAAAACTTGATTTTGAGGTGATCAAAAGAGACTCAATGATCCCAGAAGTTGAGGCAAATTGGTGACATGATTTGTGGGCCAAAGAGAAAAAAGAGAGATGGAAGAAAAGTGAGGAGGATATCCCTCTCTTTGAAGAGCGAGATGCTTCTACAAACCTAGCTAGGATGAAGCAAGAAGAAGACTATGAAAAACTATCCAAACTCAATCAGAATAAGAAGAAAGCAATTATTCTAACTGCACTTTTTAATTATACAAGTGAGTATGAAAAAAAATCCAATTTTCTCCATGTCCCAACAATAAGAGGTGAACAAAGAAATCATAAGATGAAACATCAACCACATTGTAGAAGTTGAAGAGAACTAAACTTCAATGTTCATTGACACTAGAAGAACTTCTACAAGTCAAGCCACATCTATGGAAGAGACTAGCTAATCAACTATATTTGGATGAACAAAACATATCTATCCTAAAATAAAAATTGGAGAAAGCAGCAAAAATCAATATACTAGTAGACAAAGTTTGAGATCTTAGTGAGGAAGATGAAGGAAATATGTGCCTTCCTAATACACTTTGAGGATATATGACCAAAGACATTCTAGATATTGGAGCTAGAGTAAGGATAACAACCAAGGAAAATTGAGAAGAATGGGAAAAAGAGCTCTATGAGCAACTAGAATGAAGCTACAACTAGCAGATGGTAATGTAGAATGACTTTTAGTGGTCCTTGAAAATGTAATTTTGATGTGTTTTGGAGTGGAATTCGAACACACCTTAGCTATATGCCAATTTGGCAAGGTGACCAATTATGACATGATCCTAGGAAGATGATTCATGCAAGAGCTCAAGGTAGCTCGAGACTAGGGATGAGATGCTTTCTATCTGCAACACCAAGGCACAACTACTAAGATAAATCTCCAAAATTTTGCATATAGAGATGTTCCACCCCTTAAATGGAACCTTTTACACAAGGAGGAGGATGATGTGTGAATCCAAGTGCTAGATCTAGTGACCAATCATGGATGAATGAGGACACCCATCTATGGATTTGTAAGGCACCTATATGAGAGGAGGAAAGACTTCCATATTGGCAAGCAAGACACGAGAGATATAGACATATAGAAGACCTCCCTTACATGCCCCTTATATTTCACGATGAAGCATTCAAACCACATAGATGTATGGAAATTCTAGCAACACTAGATGTGTGTGTGTAAACGAAGAAGTACTGACCATGAATGAGTGTGTGGATGAAGAAGGATACAATTTAAGCTTGTACTTGGCTATTCTTCAAGAGGCTGAAGAAGGAAAAATAATAAAAAAAGAAGTGGAAAGAAGACTACGAAAGCATAGAAACGGTACATGAATTTGACTCAGAAGAACAATACCTAAAAGAAGAAGAATGGGAAGAGAACAAGGAAAATAAAAAAATATTCTCCATAGAAGAATATCAAGAAAACCCTAGAGAGGAAACCAATGAAATGAAGGATGACCTACCAAATGAACACTTTGAACTATCGAAACAGTTTAAGAGATATGAAGTGGAGGAAAGAAAAAAGCTATTCAAATGCCTAAGAGAGGGGCATAAGATGGAATAGAAAATGATAACAAAGAACATACCAAGAAGGTAATAGTAACCCTAGAGGGAGATGAAGGGTGATGCACTTACATAGGCAAGGCTATGTCCATAGAGGAGGAACAAGAACTCATAGCATGAATCTAAGAATATAGGGATGTGTTTGTTCAGACCTTCAAAGACCTAAGATCACTCATTATGTGCTCATAGAATTCCCATGAATCCTGAAAAAACCATCTAACATGAAACCATCCAAGTAAAGACCTTACACTTACAACAATGTTATATTCTACTCAAATGAAATATGAGATTGGTAAATTTTTAGCAGTAGGATTTATATACTATATTGAACACATTCAATGGGTTACTCCTTTGGTGATCATATTGAATGGGTTTGTATTAACCTCTAAAAAGTTAATGATTCTACCATTCGAGATAGCTATCCATTACCCATCATGGACCATCTTTTGGAAAGGTAGTAGGGAACCAAGTGTACAGGTTCCTTGATGGGCTTTCATGCTATAAGGAAGTAGTAAAATCTACTAAGGAACAACATAAGATCAATTTGCCACAAAATGGGGAGTGTACCCTTTTTTGTTTTTCCATTTGGTTTAACTAATGCCCCAACAACTTTCCAAAGACTATTGTGTCATGTGTTCAAAGAATTACTCAGGAAAAGTATGGAATTCTATGTAGATGATTTATGAACATACTCTTCTCAATGGACATCCATGTACCATTGAGAAAATATATGACAAATGTAGGAAATATAGAGTATGTCTGAATCTAGAGAAATGTGTCTTCATGGCAAAACAAGTAAAGAAATTTGGACATATAGTGTCCAAGAATGGAATTTTGTTTGATGAAGATAATATCATCGTTATTCTAGATTTTCCAAGACCTAAGAATGTAAAGGAAGTACAAGCTTTTATGGTCCATGTTGATATTATCACCGATCTATTCACATGTATGCCATAATTTCAAGACCCTTATACGGATTGTTAACTCAATTTACTTGGATAGAAGAGTGCGAAAAGATATTCAATGAGTTAAAGAGGAGATTGAGTTCAATGCCAATATTAAAGGTGCCCAAGTAGGATAAGCCATTCCATATACAGGTGGATGCATCTAATTTTTCCATTGGATGCATATTAGCACAACCATAGATGAATGGTTGGTCTATGTTGTAAAGAAATTCAAACATTGTCCTAGCCAACAAGTGCAAGCTTTTTATTGATCATGAAGCTTTATTGTACTTGTTCAATAAACCTTGTAACATTAGAAGGCTAGTTAGAAGTCAATAAAGCTTATTGTACTCATGGAATTTGATTTTGAGGTAGTAGTCAAGAAGGGAAATACTCATAGATTTGATTCCATAAGCACGCTTGAGTGGTGTGTATCCTATAGTAACCTTGTAGGTAGTGTGGTATGCCTAGAGAACAATAGGTAGCACTTGATCCCATTGATCATGACAATCCGTACTTAACTTGTTTAACAAAGTACGCAATGTTTTGTTAGTACTTTTTTCAAGACCATTAGTACAAGGATAATAGGGAGTATTGATTTTATGTATAATATTGAAAGAGGTTTTCAATGCTTCAATTAGTTCATTTGCAAAATGGGTGACTCTTTCTAACACTAGTTCAAGGTGAAGACCAAAATGTTGAAAAAGATCTCAAGTCTGGCACCTTGCAACTATTAGAGCTGTGGCACAACCAATTGCCCACGCTTTTGTCTAATGTGTAGCATAGTCGATGTAAGTCAAAATATAACAATTAGCACTCAAAGCAGCTAGAGGAGTAAGTAGGCGAATGAAATCCAAGCCCCATTTTTGCAATGGTTCTAGAGGGAGAACAATTTGGAAAGAAAAATGATAATGTGGTAGGGATTGACAAGTTCCTTGGTAGGGATCACACTATCTGACATGTTCATGCACATCATGTTGCATAGTTAGCCACCAAAGACCACTTTGTAGGATCTTATTATGCATTAATTCCACTCAAAAAAGGCCCGTTGAGGGTGCATAGTGAGCCAAGGCCAAAACTTGCTGGAGAAAATCTATGACAAGCCTAAGTGTTGGCTTGAGTCCCACAAATTCAAAGAAGAAGCCTTAAAATGAAGACTATGTAAAGTTCACTTGTGAACTACCTCTTGCAACTTTTGAAGACTTTACTTAATGTAAAAGTGAAAGAATCTTAAGTGGTTGAGTCCACTTGATCAAAAAGGGAAAGAGGAGCCATGAATTCATGATTTGTGGTAGATAGCAAATCAAATCAATCACTAATTGATTGGAGAGTGATTGAGGGAAGTTAGCCTCCCAAGATCAACTATAAATACATGGTACTCTTAGTCGTGGTTATGTGAAGACCTCCAAGAGCTAAGCTTTATGCCATATCAAGGTGTGATTCCAAGGCACACATATGTATCAGTAAGTCCATTGTATTGTACAAGAAATATACTTTCATTTTCATGATCATTTGAGTTCATATTTCCATGTTCTTGTGAAGTGTACTACTCACTACCATATCTCTTAGTTTTTTAAGTCAGATTGCAGCGATGGTTTCTCTGAGCTTGGTGAATCATTTTTAGTGATTTAACTTGATAAAGTTAGCTCTATAAGTCTGTTATATGCTCACCAATTTGCATCTCATTTGGGTGTTGCAATCGTCAGTTATATTCAGTTGAAGTCAACCCTATCTATTCATTTGCACTTCTCTGTCAGGTACCCGACTTTTTTACCCATCTTGTCAGAGCTATTTCACAGTGTGTACTTACCCACATTCAATGCTTTAAAGCTTCTTAGATCCAACTTACTGTCTAGTATAAGCATACAAAATTTCATAATAATTAAATTCTTAAATCTTGAGTTATGTTCATTTTTCTGCTCATTGGTCTCATTACTGTAGCAGCCCATGAAAATCGGGATGATGTCATCACTTGCTAAACATCATTCTCAGTTTGTGATTCATTATTTTTTATGCGATTACTCTTTAAATTTAGCTCTTTAAGTTAAGTAGAGTCCCCCAAAAGGAATTAAGCTAATTACTGCTGTGCTCAGATAATTATGCAAAACACTAGACAGGTGTATGAACCAAAATAGCAAGTTCTTCACCTCTGAGCTAACTCCAACTTATCTGTTTTGATCTATCTTTTTGAGAGTGATGTTCCAAGGTACATAGGGTGTCTAATACATCCATTCGTAAGCTAAAAGGGCTCACCATATACTCTTGGAGCTCATTTGGTTGGTGTAGATCAAGGATTTTGCAACACCTCTTCATCTTCAAGCACATACCTATCCATCTCTTCACACTGGTATCAGAGCAAGGTTGGACAACATGGCAGATGGATTTCCTTCATCAATTGACAAATTGGACAGAGGTAATTACTCAGCTTGGTCATTAAGGATGGAAGCTTATCTCCAAGGTAGAAGTTTATATGGTTATGTGTGGCTCGAGATGAAGTTATGCCAAGTTTCAAGAACAAAAGTCCACCAACACAAGAAGAACAAGAAAGATTGAGCACATGGTGCTCCAAGGATGCACTTGCAAGGTCTTATCTCCTCAACTCTATCTCAGATTTTTTGTTGCCTCACATTAGAAGTTGTAAGAAACCTCAAGAAGTGTGGGATGCACTTGAAGCCTTCTTCTCTTCAAGTACCAAAGCTAGTAAGCATCAACTGTGGCTGGATCTCACAACTCCCAAGAAAGCGCCCAAACAAAATGTGACTGATTTTGTCACAAAGCTCAAGGACATACCAGATCAGTTGGGAAGCATTGGAGAGGTAATAGATGAAGAGAAAATTGTAAGGCAGGTCATCAATGGCTTGAAGGCAGATGACAAGTGGGAAGCATTGACCATAGCTATGGATTTGTACATGGACATGCATGTACCTGATTTCAATACACTCATTGGACAACTACTTACTCAAGAGGTAAAGCTTATAAATAATGGAGAAAGCTCTAAAGGTAATCAATTTTCAGCTTTATACATTGATAAAAGCAAGTCCAAAGATAGCAAAGGAAAGGCAAAGAAAGTGGATGATGAAGCAGGTACATATCAAGTTAACTATGCAGGTAGAGGAAGACATGGTAGAGGTAGAGGAAGAGGAGGTAGACAAAGCAGAGGGAGATCCCAAGACTCCAACCCATGTTCTATTTGTGGACTAACTAATCATACAACTGAAAATTGTTTTAGGAATTCTAGGAATCAGAGAGGAAGAGGATACAATAGAGGAAGTTATGGCTACTCAAGAGGAAGGTTCAACAATTATCATGGCAACTACAACAATTACAATCATTCAAACTATCAAGGAGGCTACAAAGGAAGGAGAGACTTCAATAACTACACAAAAGACTCAAACAAAGAGGATTCATTATTGATCATGAACATGGCTATGCCACAAGGTAAATCTGATGAGCATGTTTTCTACATAGATTTAGGTTGTTCAAATCATGTGGCACGAAATGTGGCACTCCTATCAGATTTAGAAGATCCAAGGAACAAGCATGAGGTACAAACAGAAGATGATACAAGACACCTTGTGGAGAAAATAGGAAATGTCAAAGCACCTAATGGAAACATCAACCTACTCAGTAAGGTACTCTATGTTCCTACCATTACAAAGAATTTGATAAGTGTTGGGCAGATAGTAGAGAAAGGGTTGCAAGTCAGGTTCACGAAAGCAGGAGCATTTGTTGAAGATCCAAGTCAAGGATTCAGAAGAATTGCAAAAGGTGAAAAGACACGTAGATTGTTCATATTTGAATTACAAGACACTAGAAACATTGCTCTCTTTAATTATGGTAGTCAGAGAGTCACAGAATTGGAAGTATGGCACAAAAGGTTAGCACATATTGGTGAAATGTCATTAAAGCAAATTTGCAGGGACCAAAGTGTACTTGGACTCCCTATTTTGTCAAAACATCATATGATTTATAAGTGTAGTGCATATCAACTTGGAAAGTCTCACAGGTTACCATTCATGAAGAAAGGTTATCTGCATAGAGATCTCTTGGAGTTGGTTCATACAGATGTATGGGGACCTAGCAAGGAAGCTTCAATATCTGGATCAAGGTATTATGTCTCCTTTATTGACGATTGCAGCATATGGACTATCCGATTCTTTATGAAACACAAAGATGAAGTTTTTTCATGTTTCAAAAGATATTTGGCTCTTGTGGAGAATCAAATAGGTAAATCACTAAAAAATCTAAGGTCAGATGGAGGGGGAGAATACTTCTCCCATGATTTTGATTCTTTTCTTCAAGAAAGAGGAATCAAAAGAGAGGTAACTACAAGGTACACTCCTGAGCAAAATGGAGTGGAAGAAAGGAGGAATAGGAAAATTGTTGAAGCTGCAAGGTCCATGTTAAATGAAAAGCATTTACCTAATTATCTATGGACTGAGGCTGTATCTACAGCCACTTACTTGATTAACAGGTTGCCTTCAAAATCCCTTGATGGGATGACTCCATATGAGGCTTGGAATGGAAGAAGACCAAGCTTAGATCATTGTAAAATTTTTGGATGTATTGCTTTTGCTCATGTTTCTTCATAGGTTAGAGGCAAGATGGATCCAAAGGCAGAAAGGTGTGTATTTATTGGATATAACAACAATCAAAAGGGCTACAGGTTATACAACCCTACCAACAAAGGATTCTTGGTAAGTAGAGATGTAGTTTTTTATGAAAACAATTCATGGTATGAAGATTCATGCAGGAAGTTCAATTTACCATATGATCTTGAAGAAGATTTTCCAAAGTTTGGTAGAGAACAACCAAAGATTGAAGAACAAGACACCTCAGAGGATGACGAAGAATCTCATATGGAAAAGATCAAAGCATGGAAGTCTAAAGGTAAAGCAAAATTGTAGGAACTTGGACATGAGGCAGAATCATCACATCATGGCCTAAGAAGATCTATGAGGTAAAAGAAAAAACCAGAAAGGTATGGGTTTGACACCTCATTAGTAACTAAACATTCTAACTACATAGCACGGGATATAAACCAAGAGGAGCCATCATCCTTTGAAGAGGCCAGAGCAAAAACAGAATGGAAGCATGCAATGAAGGAGGAGATTGATGCACTTAAGGAAAACAACACTTGGGATTTAGTGCCCAAGACTTCATCCATGAAGGTAATAGGCTCAAGATGGGTCTATAAATTCAAGAAGACTTCAGATGGTTCCATTAATAGGTATAAGGCAAGGCTTGTAGAAAAAGGCTTTGCACAAACTCAAGGAATTGATTATGAGGAGACCTTCTCTCCTGTGGCAAAGATGCCTACTATTAGGGTTTTGCTTAGTATGGCCTCTTCCAAGAATCGGAAGATACTTCAACTAGATGTAAAGAATGCATTCTTGAATGGTTGGATAACAGAAGAGGTATATATGGCACAACCACCTGGTTTTGAGAATCAAGTTTATCCTGATTATGTGTGTAAACTTAACAAAGCATTGTATGTTCTCAAGCAAGCCCCAAGAGCTTGGAATTTTAGGCTTGTTTCATTCTTGCAAGACAAAGGCTTTCAAGCAAGCAAGGTAGATCCTTCACTCTTTATCAAAAAGAGTAACTCCAAGTTCATCTAATTATGTGTATATGTAGATGATATTATATTGACAGGAAATGATGCAGATGGTATGAAGAAGATCAAAGATCATATGAGAGAAGAGTTCAAGATAAGTGATTTGGGTTCACTTACCTACTTCCTAGGTTTGGAAGTTGTCTACAAAGATCATGGTTTGTTTCTCACTCAAATAAAGTACATTAAGCACATGTTGGTGAAATTCAAGATGCAAGATTGTAAGATTGCAAGTACTCCAATGGAGGTCAATCACAAATTCAGGTCACATGAAGGTGAACTCATAGAGGACATCACATCATATCAAAGTATAGTGGGTAGTCTCAACTATGTCACACTGACAAGAGTAGATATATGTTACAGTGTGAGTGTGCTAATTCAATTTATGCACACACCAAGGAAACCACATATGGATGTTGCCAAAAGGATTCTCAAGTATCTCAAAGGAACCATAAATGAAGGAATTTATTATCCTTATGTATCTAATTTAGGTTTGAAGCTATTTTTTGATGTAGATTGGGCTGACTCCAAAGAAGATAGAAGGAGCACTTCAGGTTATCTTACCTTTGCAGGTTCAAAGCTTATTTCATGGTCATCCAAGAAGAAACCCACAGTTGCTCTCTCTTCTACTGAAGCTGAATATAGAGGTCTTGCCATAGCTACACAAGAAGCTATGTGGATGAAGACATTAATCAAAGATCTTGGATTGGAGATTGGAACTCCGAGTATTTTTTGTGACAATATGAGTTCTATTCACTTAGCTACTAATCCTATTTTTCATGCAAGGACTAAACATATTGAAGTTCAATATCACTATGTACAAGGTTCTAAGCAAAGAGATTCAAATATCATATGTGTCCACTCATCAACAATGTGCACATATTCTAACCAAAGCATTGGATGGTAGAAATCTCTGCAAGTTCAAAGCCATGATTGGTTTGCAGGTAATCTTGGAAGATTGAAGACCTCAAGCATACTTGGCTTGAGGGGGAGCTGTTGGAGCAAATCTATGACAAGCCTAAGTACTGGCTTGAGTCCCACAAATTCAAAGAAGAAGCCTTAATATGAAGACTATGTAAAGTTCACTTGTGAACTACCTCTTGTAACTTTTGAAGACTTTACTTAATGTAAAAGTGAAAGAATCTTAAGTGCTTGAGTCCACTTGATAAAAAAGGGAAAGAGGAGCCACGAATTTGTGATTTGTGGTAGATAGAGAATCAAATCAATCACTAATTGATTGGAGAGTGATTGAGGGAAGTTAGCCTCCCAAGATCAACTATAAATACATGGTACTCTTAGTTGTGGTTATGTGAAGACCTCCAAGAGCTGAGCTTTATGCCATATCAAGGTGTGATTCCAAGGCACACATATATGTCAGTAAGTCCATTTTATTGTACAAGCAATATACGTTCATTTTCATGATCATTTGAGTTCATATTTCCATGTTCTTGTGAAGTGTACTACTCATTGCCATATCTCTTAGTTTTCTCAGTCAGATTGCAGAGATGCTTTCTCTGAGCTTGGTGCATCATTTTCAGTGATTTAACTTGGTACAGTTAGATCTATAAGTATAATATATGTGCACTAATTTTCATTTCATTTGGGTGTTGCAATCTTCAGTTATGTTCAGTTGAAGTCAACCCTATCTGTTCATTTTCACTTCTCTATCAAGTACCCGACTTTTTTACTCATCTTGTCAGAGCTGTTTCTCACTGTGTACTTACCCAAATGCAATGATTTAAAGCTTGTTAGATCCAGTGTACTATCTAGTATAGAATTTCTTAATCATTGGATTCTTAAATTGTGATTTAGGTTCATTTTTTTGCTCACTGGTCTCATTATTGTAGCAGCCCGTGAAAATCGGGATGATGTCATCACTTGCTAAACATCATTCTTAGTGTATGGTTCTTTATTGTTGATGAGATTACTCTTGAAAGTTAGCTCTTTAAGTTAACTAGACTTCCCCAAAAGGAATTAAGCTAATTACTGCTGTGGTCAGAGAATTATGCAAAACACTAGACAGGTGTATGAACCAAAATAACAAGTTCTTCACCTCTGACCTAACTCCAACTTATCGGTTTTGATCTATCTTTTTGAGAGTGATCTTCCAAGGTACATAGGGTGTCTAATACATCCATTGGCAAGCTAAAAGGGCCCACCATTTACTCCTAGAGCTCATTTGGCTGGTGTAGATCAAGGATTTTGCAACACCTCTTCATCTTCAAGCACATATCTATCCATCTCTTCACAAAACTAACGGTACTTCATGAGTGGGGACATATCAGAGCCAGACTCCCAAGGGGTTGGCATGGTATTGTTGGTTGACAATAATTCAATAGCCTACTATACAGAGCTAGTTTTTGTCATGTTGTATCTGACATAGAGTCTAGTGGACAACCAGTTGCTAGAAAAGTCATAATGGTGTCATAATAGGAATCCTCTAAATTCGAGTGAACCAATGAAGAGTGAGGCCCAATCATATCAGTAACTAGAGAAGAATCATCTATTCCCACCGGACCTTCACTCAAATCTAACTAAGACAAAAATTTGACAATTGCATGGGAAAATTTGTAACAATGGACCACGTCATAGTCAAATTCCTACAGTCTAGTGGACAACCAGTTGCTAGAAAAGTCATAATGGTGTCATAATAGGAATCCTCTAAATTCGAGTGAACCAATGAAGAGTGAGGCCCAATCATATCAGTAACTAGAGAAGAATCATCTATTCCCACCGGACCTTCACTCAAATCTAACCGAGACAAAAATTTGACAATTGCATGGGAAAATTTGTAACAATGGACCCATTGAGCAAGTCAACCACCTAAATTTTGCTGACACACCAAATATGTTAATGCAGAGTGGTCCACATGGAAGGTAAATTTATGACCAAGCAAGTAGTGGGGAAGTTTTTCACAGAATAGATCAGTCCTTGACATTCAAACTCTGTAACAAAGTAATTTTGTTCAGAGCTAATCGACGACTGGCATAATAAATTGCTCGAAACCATTTATCCTAAAGTTACATAAGGACACTCTAGCGATGTCAAATGCATCCATGAAAACATGAAAAGGGAGGTCCAATATCTTTGGGTGACTTTAGGGAAGGGGCCTATAAGATTACTAGGACTTTATCAGGGTCAACTTGAATGCTACGTTGTGAAATAATATATCCTAAAAATTTATCACAAGAAACAACAAAGATAGATTAACTAGGATTTAATCACAGTTTGTAATTTTTGCATTTAAGGAAACAAAGTTGCAGATGCAACAAATATGCATTTGTAGCACTTGATATTGTGAAATCTACCAAATGTATGCACATAAGGCTTGTTAGATCAGGAGAAAAAATCTCTTGCATGAAATGTTGAAATGTGCTTGGAGCATTCCGAAACACAAAGCACATAATCGTGCATGCATACACTCCCAAATTGATAATAAAACTTTTCTTAGGGATATCCACTTTAGCCATCCGAGCCTAATTGTAGCCACTATATCCTTCTAAAAATACTACATTTTGATATTCAACAATTTCATCAACCATACTATCTAAGAAGGGTAGAGGAAAAGGATCTGGTATGGTGGCAGTGTTCAGTTTTTGATAATCTACACAAATGTGTAACTGTTTGTTCCTCTTGGGAACTATAACAATTTGAGATATCAACTCAACATGTTCAACTCAAACTATGAACCCAACCTAAAGAAAATGATCTATTTCCTTTTTAACCTGCTTACCATAGTGCAACTTCATATGATAACTCTCTTGTTTATCCGATTAAGCATCTGGTTTCAAGACCACCCAATGCTGATAAATCCTAGCATCAAGGCCCTTCATATCTTTATATTCCCAAGCAAAAATGTCTATGAACTCACTGAGTATGGCTAACAATTCCCATTTTAAAGATTCTTCCAAGACAACTCTAATCTTAATAGGTCTTGGATCGACATCATCACCTAAGTTACACATGATAAGTTGTTCTTCAGGAACACATATTTTTGGGATAAGACTACTATCCATCCCTTGATGTAAATACTTTGGAAGGTCTAAAGGGTCCAATAAGTTGTTTGAATCATTTCATAATCTTCCTCAGTCGGTCCCATAGTGCAATAAGCCGGGGACCACTAATCCAAAACATGTTGTAAATTGATTGTCCCTAAGGAAAGTAAACCTTGGTTGGCCAAGAGAAAAGAAATTTCCTCATCCTCTCACAAATTGTCGAACATATGGATTGGTTCGACAACGTAGGGTCTCATATGCAGTTCATAGGGTTTAAGCTCATCAAGAGCCACAATATAGTTTTTGTGATTACATGTAAAAATTAATTTATGAGATGACTAGTCTTGCAAGACTTTAGCTTGCTTTAACTAGGGATGACCAAACAGTAAATTGTAATCTAAGCTAGACTGAGGCCGATCTAAGACCACAAAAGTCATGTGGAAGATTGCACCCTATAGTGTGATGAAAATATTGCTTATTAAGCCCATTGGATGGAGCCAAGAGTGTTCAACCATTCTAACAAAGAACTTCACAAGTTCAATCTTGTTGTAGCCTAATTTCTTGCACAAGGTTGCCATGACGATATTAATTTTCAATCTGCCATCAGTGAGTACTTGTGTAATCTTATGATTCTTATACCATACTATAATTAAAGGGACCACATGGTCCACAATTGTGTCTAGTTCTAGGTACATTGTAGCTATAGCTGGCGTCGAAATCGGATCCACTTTGATCTACTATTGAAATTGTTGCCTAATATCGGGAATTATTTACAATAGTTGACCTTAAGGCAAAGTAATTGCAACTTTGGATAATATGTCCTAGGATGTACCCTCAAGTGGTCCTTGTTGGTACATTTATGAAGCCTAAATGATTGGCTATATATTTAGGACTCTTGTTGTAGCCTAATTTCTTGCACAAGGTTGCCATGACGATATTAATTTTCAATCCACCATCAGTGAGTACTTGTGTAATCTTATGATTCTTATACCATACTATAATTAAAGGGACCACATGGTCCACAATTGTGTCTAGTTCTAGGTGCATTGTAGCTATAGCTGGCGTCGAAATCGAATCCACTTTGATCTACTATTGAAATTGTTGCCTAATATCAGGAATTATTTACAATAGTTGACCTTAAGGCAAAGTAATTGCAACTTTGGATAATATGTCCTAGGATGTACCCTCAGGTGGTCCTTGTTGGTACATTTATCAAGCCTAAATGATTGGCTATATATTTAGGACTACTTCTCAATTCATGTACCTCACATGGAGGATCACACAAGAAAATCTTCTTGCCAATTTAAGCATATTTACCTCTAGATAAATGTAAAAGCAAGAGAATATGGAACCTTGTGAATTTATGGATTGAACGCATGACTCATGTGGTAGAAGGAATCAACTTAAACCACCCCTAAAGTGTAGGAACACTTTTAGGTGAGAGAAATTCAAAATTCAAACTCACTAGTTGAGTATAAATAAAGAAGCTTTTAGTCACGGGTAAGATAGAGTCATTATGATAGCTATTGAGCTACACCATTTAGCATACCTTGATTTGAACATGTGTATACATAGTCCACTACACTTCCATTGTATCATATGTTCATTAGCGTACATAATTTTATACATTTCTTCATGTTCATTTCTGTCTACTGTTTGTTGTTGCATGTTCATCATTTCACTGATTTTGCAGAAGTAATTTCTCTTTGTTACTCAATCATTTGATGCTCTTTAACTTGGTATAGTTATAGACAATTTTCTATTATTTACATATCAAGTTTCATTAATTTTAGTCTAGCCAATCTTGAGATATGACCGATGAAGCTTACTATGTCTACACATCCTCTTGCTCTTGAAATGTCAGGATGACCCCCTGAGTTGCTCAAATCATTTCTTAGTGTATAGAGCCTATAAATTCAAGAAATGACTTGCTTTAGCGAGCTATACTCTCTAATTAGATATGTTCAAGAGATCCTTTGCCAATTCATACTAGGTTGTCAGCTCTGAGCAAAATACTGAGCACCTGCATTCCCAAAATAAAAGGTTTTCTCTCATTCCTTGCATATGCAAGTTACCTATATTGTGCAAACTTTTGAGAATGATGTTAACAAGGGGTTAAGCCCCCCTCTGCACCCCCCTATTAAGGTTATATGGGGAAATTGTGCGATGCCAGAGGGCCTTTATTTTTTCCTTGAATGGCAGCCTAGTGGCCCATAAGTTTATGCCATACCTAACTTAATTGCTAGGCTCACACAAATCATCTATAACCATCAACGGTCATACATAGACCTCATCTAAATTAGAAGTTAGGGTTCCAAAAATGTCCAGACTTTCATAATGGCTTCTGCTCATAATGGAGGCCTTACAACTTAGAGCACCATGCATCATTTAAGGTCACATGAGGGTGGATTATTGAGCATATCTAACACCCCCCTCAATGTCCACCCTGTGGTGAACTCTCCTTGCTCCAATCCCAAGCTTTGGAAAGTGTTGATGAAGTTCCTCTCTCGCAAGAGCCTTGGTGAAGATGTCTACTCCATTTTCCTCAATTGGACAATAGCTAATCTCCATGACCCCATCCTCAATCAATGCATGCACATAGTGATACTAAATTTCTATGTACTTGGTATGCGCATGGAAAATAGGATTCTTGGTGATGGTCATACAACTTTGGTCAAAGTTTAACTTTGTAGCCTCTTATCCTTGTATTCCTATGTGCCATAGGATCCTCCTCAACCATAGTGCTTCACATGCTACAACACATGTAGCTTTGTACTCAGCTTCCATAGAAGATAATGCTACAATCAATTGCTTTGTATGGATCCAAGAGAAAATCTTTGATCCTAAGGAAAAGCAATATCTAGAAATTGCTTTTCTGGTATCAATATCTTGTGCCCAATCTGATTCATAGTATGTGACTAGAGATGATCCTTCTTAATAAAGAATACCATAGTCAGTGGTTCCTTTCAGATACATGAGTATCTGCATACTTTCCTTCCAATGCGTTCGGTAAGGCTTATTAGTGAGCCTCCTTAGTGCTCCAAAATTTATGTTGACATTTGTTGAGCAAGTTTTTGACAACGTTCATTCATCTTTGTCAACATCCCATCACTTCCTCATAATTATGTGATTGGGATTGAAAGAATCAAGAAACATATGCAAGTGCAATTCAAGATGAGTGATGTTGGAGAACCCACATGTTTCTTAGGGATGCGAGTAATCTATATAGATGACGGGATGTACTTAATTCAAAGAAGGTATATTTGAGATCTACTCTAGAAGTTCAAGATGGAAAACTTATCAAAATAAATCATAAGCTTAGTATTTATGAAGGTGAACATATTTAAGATATAAAGGAGTATGAAAGACTTGTAGGTAAATTAGTCTATGCTACATATAAAAGTCTTGACATTTCTTACAGTGTTGGAGTACTTAGCAAATTCATGCACTCTCCAAGAAAGCCATATATGGATGCAACTAAAAGAGTGCTCAAATATCCAAAGGGTACAATCAATAAAGGTATATTCTACACCTTAACATCTAATTTGGATCTTAAACATTATTCAGATGGAGATTGGGCAAGATCCAAGGATGATGCGAGAAGTACATGAGGTTTCCTAGCATCTGCAAGATCAAAGCTTGTTTCTTGGAGTTCCAAGAAGCACACTATAGGAGTACTTTCTTCGACTGAAGCTAAGTATAGAGAGGAACTCATCTCAAAGGAGGTGAATGTGACATTTGTTCCAACAAATATGCAAGTGGCAGATATGATGACCAAAGCTCTAGATGGAGTAAAGCTTTGGAGGTTCAAAGCAATTACAGGTATTCAAGTCATTAAAGATTGAAGATTCAAGCATGATTTAGTTTGAGGTGGAGCTCTTAGAACATCAACTTTCACCCTGCTTGGCAAAAGAAGTTGGCATCGACCAACTTCATTCTTGGAGTGAACAATAGTTTTTTACCGTTATTAAATGATTAATATAAAAGAACTAAAAGCCACGGCCTAAAAGGTTGGTGTTCACCAAACAATTCAAATCAAATTTTAATTTGAAATCCTCATTTCCTAGATTATAGGGAAAGAGAATTGCTCTAAAATTTCATCTCGCAAGAAATTTGCATTCCATTTGGTTGTTAGGAGTCATGGAAAAGCAGGAGGAGGCTCCAAGGACACTTCAAGTAGTTGATATTTATGATAGATGAATATACATTCAAGTTTCATCTTCATATTTCTCATTGCTCTTCTTCATTGTGTCATCTTCTCCAAATCATTAGGATTGCAAAGTTTAGTTCTCACAACTTAGAACTCCAATCTTCATGAGTAAGAACGCATTGGAAAGGTATTAGTTATATTTTCATGGTTGAAAGTTTTGTATCATTTGGATTCTCCTTCTGAGTTCTATAGCAATGTCATTGCCTTGGGGTCTGTTCTTGCTATTCCTTGAAAACTCAATTGACCCCTATTGATGCTTGGATCTTAATATAAGAATGCTTTGGCTATAATTCCAATTCTTGTGCAACTTGTCTATAAATCCAATTCTTGTGCACAATAGCATCATCAGACAACTTTTTTGTGATGGTAGAGATGCTTAGGAACCTCATGCATTTATAGTTTTTTCTATGAAACATGCCACTATCCCTCACATTTACTCTTGTAAAATAGCAAAAGGTGCTTGGGATACACTTACCACTTTATACTAGGCTAAACATGAAGGTCGTGTTGCTTACCTCCAAAAACAATTGAAGAAATTTCCTACACAATTGTTATATTACGTTCCGAGGTTGAAATGAGCTCATATCAAAATTTCAAGGCCACAAAGACTTGTTTTGAATCGCTAATCACCTTGAGTATGCTCACCAATTTTTCTGGAATTTCAAGACTCACCAGAGAGGTGTCGATGACACCCTTGATGAAATGGTTTCCTATTGTGATACCAATTTTTCTAGTTCAAGGTTTAGAGAAGCACACAAACACCACAAGGAAGAAGAAGAAGCTTGGAGCATATCACAATAAAGAATTTATTACCAAGTGAATGTACAAAGATAAGTGACCCATTAGGGATATAGGCGTGGAGTTCGGGGGGTTTATGGCTAAACCCTAATGCTTTGTTTTCTTTGCACTCTACGCATTGTCTTCCTTCCCCCCTCATTGAGGGGGGGGCCCTATGTATGGCTCTTTTTGAGGCCTTACGTAATGGTTTAACTGCTTACGATGGAAATGTTGCTAGTCTACTCCTAGAGTGTTGCCCATCATCACCTCCGTGGAAGTCTCCAAGTGGTTTTTTAAACTTGCAACCTACATCCTCAAATGCTGATGGATCTTGTAGCAAGTTATTAGTAATGGAAATGTAGGCAAAAATGGGAAAGGCTCCTCCAAGGAGCTGTGGCAAGCTACAGTCTTCCCCAAAGTCCTATGATGACTCCATACATCAAGGGAATATCAACCAAGCTGCATTCTAGTCCATTAATTGTCTTCCAGGTAGCTTTGATGTCCCTCTTTCACCTGAGAAAGGTAAGTCTGTTCTGGTCAAAAACCCATACGAAGTTCTTGTTGATAGTGATGACAATGAAGATGAGGAAGAGGCGCTAATAATAGATAGGTATTCTCTAGATAGTTGGCATGAACATTTAAGTAAAAGGTTAGTAGAAGGCTTGTGTCATGGCCCGAGACCACCCCAAGAAGCTCTAAAATCTTGGTTAATGACACTTTTGGGAACCAAGAGGGGTTTTAGTGAAGCACATTCGGTATTTTCCTAACAACTACTTCCTGTTTTTCTTTGAGGATACCAATAGTGCTCTGCATGTGATTAGTGAGGGACAATGGGTGATTAGAAACATACTAGTTTCCTTTTTCAAATGGCGTATAGGATTTAATCCCAAAGAGCCTAAGCCAACAAAATTCCTATCTGGGTAGAATTCCTAGAGTTTCCTATTGACTTCTATCCGTAGGTAGAAAATTTGGGAAAAATGTTGGGCAAAGTTCTAGGTCATAGAACTCGGAATATCATTATAAATCCTAAATGGGATCCTCAAGTTTTAATTGAAGTAGATATTGCCAAAGAGATAAAAAATCATATTGTTATCAAAGATTCCTATGGTGAAAAATTGCATACTCAAAGAGTCATGTACAAGAACCTTCCAAATGCCTGTTATAACTGTTATAAATAGGGTCACCTTACCAAAGAGTGTCCTTTGATCCTTAAACAGGAGTCTCAAGAAACAGCAGTGCAAAAACGTGTTATTCAAGAAGGGAACATCCCTCAAGCCCCTCAGGTTAGAAAAAATAACAATAAATCAAAGAAGAAACGGTTTAAAACTGAGAAAATGTATAACATCCTTCTTGATGAGATTACCAATCCCTTTGAAGATAAGGTTAACAATGTTTCTATTAAAGATCCCTCATGTAAAATATCTAATGATGTGATTTTGAATGCAGATGACAAGGAAAATATGGTGGATAGTTCTAAAAGTAATTCAGGTCAAAAATGGAATGTGATGGTGAAAAAGAACAAAGTTATCTTTGCCCCTATCTGTCTAGGTGGAAATCTACAATTAAAGGGGCCAGAGTCCCAGTATCTCAAGGGAATGAGCTCCTTGATTCACAGGTTGAAGACTTTTCGAATGAATTGCATATTATGGATCAAGAAAAGATTGATCAAATGGATGAAGATATCGAAGCTTATGAGATGCACTACAACAGATCGATGGTATACCGAGGTTTTTACCGAGGAAAATGAACGCGGCTTTATTTGCTACGACATCGGTGTAAAGGTCGGTTTGCGCATCGGTACCAAAGAGTCAGTATATGCGTCGGTATTAATGTCGGTATAGGCATCGGTATAAGCGTCGGTATATGTGTCGGTATAAACGTCGATATATGCATCGGTAATCGC
The DNA here is from genome assembly GCA_020310875.1 of Ceratopteris richardii. Taxonomy (NCBI): domain Eukaryota; kingdom Viridiplantae; phylum Streptophyta; class Polypodiopsida; order Polypodiales; family Pteridaceae; genus Ceratopteris; species Ceratopteris richardii. The sequence goes on along the minus strand of CM035417.1, from coordinate 8,515,945 downwards.
TTTCTGCTGCGTCGCCTCCTGGGTGTACGACGGTTATTCCGATGACACTACTGGGAGTACCGTCACATATACCGACGACCATACCTGCAAAAATTTTTTTGGGCAAAGTGTTTTGTCTTTTGCTACAGCAACATTACCATGATGTTGCTTAACAAAAGAGAATACACTCTGCCCAAAAAAAACCGAGTACATGTGATGTGTACTCTAATGACAACCGAAATATGATTTCATGAAACAGAGTATTATTGTACACAAAAGAGATAATCAGAATGAGCAATGAACCATGTACAAAAGAAGTTATATATTTCAATAATGAAGCATGTACAAGAGTGTGGCAAACCACTGTCAAAGCAATGTATTTCCATATGGAAATCAAATACAAAATATTGGTCTTCCACTGCCATACACATGCAAAGAACGTTCCATATCAACAGTCCTGCAACAAAGAACATTAATGGAATGAGATAAATTCACATGAAAATTACAAACAACAAGTAAAAACCAAGTTTATAAATTAATTACCTCATCGCAAATGCTCCCATGAAACTACCGCACTGCGTCCCTCCAAGTCCTGCAATAGTGCAGTCAACCCATGACTATATCCGTAAGACCCCTCCAATCGTGTTGGAGGACGACCCATTGCCAGCTCCTAAAACAAATATAAAAAGATTAGAGAAACATATATGAGAAATTTAACACAAATAAATTCAATAAATGAAATGGTACTTACAAACTCATGATGCATCGTGTCATATCTGCCGCTGCCCAAATGTGACGGTCCAATCGTGTCTAGATGTGTGGCTGCGGCATTTCGCTAGTGGCGATATCGATCAGGAGTCTACTGCTGCTCGTCACGAATCATGTCCCACTCCTCAGCATCTAACCATATAGGCTTTGGTAAGCCTTCTCTGAATGCATCACGAGCCTCGGATCGTCGATACAACATGACCTCATGTGCGGTGTGTAGAATCCACTCTGAACTGACAGTCGACTATCCATCGGCTGGTCAGAACTCCTGGTAAATCGTCTGTGTGATATAATTCTTGCGATCTTTATCTTGTTCACTCCATTTCAGCATGATGGAGTGTCCAAACTGGATGGAGCAAAGCTGTCGTATGCGTGCACGCATTGCTTTGCCAGCCGCATCCATCACCGGAGCTCCATCTCGGATACTATACACCTTGGAGTCATCATGGTCATGAGCACCCCAAGGTGTATGTGGTGTACTGCGTGGTATACTGCGTGGCGTACCTACATCTGAGGTACTCATCCTAGGAGTAGAAGCGGGTGACACAACGTCCGTCGCACTGCCTCCACAACAACCGCCTCCTCCGCCTCTAGACCTACCTGTAGATCCACTCCTAGAACCTCCTGCTCTAGAGCATGACCTCGATCTACGTGATGGGCCAGACCCTATATCGCGCTAAGGTGTCGAACGCACATGTCTACTAGTAGAGCCAGTAGGAGATGGCTGCAAAGATGGTCGTGGTGGAGTCACAAAGCTAGAAGACATCCTCCTACGGGAGTAGCACCACCCGCAGGAGTGACACCGGCAAGAGTGACACCGACGGGAGTGACACTGGCGGGAGTGAGGCCAGCGGGAGTGAGCTCGGCAGGAGTAAGGCCGCCAGGAGTGAGGCCGGGAGGAGTGCTACCAGGAACGATCCAATACTATGATGCAGCGGCCATATACGCAAGAGGGACCTGACAGATGAACTCCAAAAACTGCTCCTCTATCATGGAATGTGGAGTGACTGGAGGACTGTCTCCCATCGTGCTCTGTAATAAAAGAACTCAAATAATTAGCATGCGATAAGAAAAATAATATAGGGAATAAACAAAAAAAAACCAAAAATTAGTACGTACAAGTGTTTTATTCAAAAGTCCTCTATTCTAGCATCCTCTTGAAGATCCGATGCACCGAGAATATCTATCTCTATATTGATGGCTTCTAAATTTCTTGCTATGCTGGTTTCCTTCTGATCATCGTCTATTGCTTCGTCTTCTCGAACAATGACCTCTTCTTCAATAACCTCTTCTTCTCGAACAATGATCTCTTCTTCCTCAACTATCGAATGAATCTCTGAGTCCACTAGAGATGGACTTTCTTCTACATCTATGTTTTCAAAAATTTATCTATTACCTGGAGCAACTTGTAAAACAAATAGCCACTCTGGGTCTTTTGAATCTGGTATAAAAACAACTTGCTCACAGTGTTCGGGAAGTACAAATGTATCCCTTTCATCTGTCCACAATCTTGTGGAGTCGACTTGAAGCAAACCGCTCTTATCCCGTCTCACTGTTGCATTTCTTCTAGAGGTGACTACTTTGAACCATTTCACATCAAAAATAAAGTAATCAAACTTTCTGAAAGATAGTTTCAAGATGTCTTGAATCACACCACAATAATCTAACTCGCCTTCTAGAGCATTATCATCTCTTGCACTCGCTCTACTTTTTTGCAAAAAATTCACCATCACTCCACTATCAAAAGTAGACCTATTTTGATCGATTCGTGCGATTCAAAAGTGTCGTCCATGAGACCATAGTGCACCGTATTTAATATACTCCCAATCACATCCTTTTGCGAGTTCTTCTTCTTCTTCAGAGATATCTTCACCCACTGCCTTTGCTTGTGAAACCGCTGCATCTAGCCATCTGCTTGTTGGAAATGGTGGGAGAGGTCGAAGATTTTCTAGAAGAGGCAAAAATCGAGTGGAACGATTTCTTCAAAACTGAGCTCTTTCCTTTGCGTTAGTTTCCTTGGCAAGTTCATACCTTTCTAACCACTTTTTCATAGGCTCAGAGTTAACCATGAAAAACTTCATTGCCTTCTCTCTAAAAGCTGCATCCATTTTTCTTTGCAATCCTTTACCTTGTGGTTCATCGCCTACGAGACGAACATCTTCATCATCGCTCCATAAGCGAGGCATTTCGGGATCCGATATACATAGAAACTCAGTTATGAATACAAGAGATTCTTGTACAAGCCATCCCTCTGCCATGCTACCCTCTGGACGTGCTCTCTGTTGAACAAACCCTTTTAATGTCTTCATAAAGCGCTCTAAGAAGAACATCCATCGACTATGGACAGTTCCTGCTATTGCAACTTCATCTACTACATGAACTAGTAAATGAAGTTGAATAGTGAGAATACTTGCGGGAAAGTATTTCTCTACCATACAAACAACCTTGATAGCATTGAGTTTCGCACTCTCTATGTTATCTCTATTTATCTCTTTAGAAGATATCCACCGTACTAAAGAACTAATTTTATAAATAGTTTTTTGTACATCCTCTGAAAGACAATCTTTTAGGGCTACAGGGAGCACAAACTGTAAAAACTTATGCCAATCATGAGACTTGAGTCTTGCAAGATCGTCGTTTCATGTGAAAGCAGCCTTTAGACATCTCATGCATCTAGTAGGTGTACGAAACTCTGAAATTGTTTTCTTGACTTGTTGCTCTTCCATCCTGCGAAGCACCCAAGGAGCTCTTGGTAATGATACTGTTCCGTTGGGCTTAGTAATTGCCCACAACTCTCGCATACGACCTCGCTCTTCTAAGTCGTCCCTTTGTGCTTTGCTTTCTTTCTTTTCGATCAAAGTTTTCCAAAGAATCTCTCCCACATTCTTAAAAATATGCATCGGGTCTACCAAATGATTGATCACCAATTCACTCCAATAAGGGAGTTCATGAAAAATGGACAATCGTTTCATGCCAGCAACTGGATTTTCTGAATCCCACAGTTGTTTCCAATCGCTAGCTTTCATTTGGTGTTGCACTTGTCGACCAATTTGTCCTTCACGTAAAACATGCCCATCAGGCAAATATCTATGATGTCCTTCATAGACAGTTTTATGTAGTGCTTTGGAATAGCGTGCTTCGAGCTGTGGTCCGCATAAAGGACAAGCATGGTAACCCAAAATCGATAAACCTGAATATTCACCATAACCAGGCCAATCATGCATTGTCCACATAAGTATGCCTTGCACTCGCACGTCTCGTCTTCTTATAGGTTGAGACATGTCACGCACAGTAATCCCATCCCATAAAATGTGCAGTTCTTCCACAAGTGGTGCAAGATATACATCCATGTTTTTTACCTTATACTTACCTGGTACAATAAGAGCTAATAATAAATGACCTTTCTTTGTGGCCAACCATGGTGGGATATTATAATTGACCAAACATACAGGCCATGTGCTCCATGAAGAACTGCGTAATCCAAATGGATTCACTCCATCCATAGCTAGGCCTAGACATATGGACCGAGGCTCACTAGCGAACTCTGGCCACTTACTATCTATGTGCTTCCAAGCATCAGAATCAGCTGGCACTCGCATTACATTATCTGTAGACCTACTCTTTGTATGCCATGACATTAACTCAGCTATAGATTTGCATCTAAACATGTTCTTAATTCGTGGAATGATAGGAAAGTGGCAAAGAACCTTTGCGGATTGCTTCCCCTATAACGTCTTCTCTAAATCTATTTGCTCCACACTTTGGACATACGTGGAGATGCTCATACTCATTCCGAAAGAGAATGCAATCATTCGGACAAGCATGAATTTTAGTATAATCCATTCCAATGGACTGTAAGAGTTTTTTCGCATCTCCACATGTTGGAGGCATGTCATTGCCCTCTGGCAAAAATTGATCTTTAAGAAGCCTGCAATAAGCAATTAAAATGATATTAGTAAATGAAGCTATTATGATACAACAATGAAAGCCAATTTGTTCTCCACTTACCTGAACAATTCAGTGACACTACTATCTGACCATCCATAAATGGATTGCAGATTGAGCATCGCGAGTGAAGCACGTAGTACAGATATCTTTGCTCCATTGTAAAGTGATAAATGAGCTAATCTTCGCATGTTTTCATATTCCTCATCAGCTTCTGATCGTGGAATTTCTGTTGTGTCCATGAAACTCTCGACACCTTCTTCACCATCATGATCTTCGTCCATCTCATAAAATGCTTCAAGCATCTCTTCCATATGTTCATCCTCTGTAATATTATTAGTGCTTGCTTGTACGTCTAAGTCCTTTTTTGCTCTCTTTTGTCCAAGAGAGGTTACCGGTGCAATGTCGTTTGGGTCCATGTGCTCACCTGGGGGACCATGCGAATGATAGCGTAGGTTTTCCAGTCGACTCCTATCAAAGGATCCATACTCTCTAACATGTGCAGTACAAATCCGTCGTTTCCGATAAATTTGATACTTGCACTGTGTGCAAGGACATGCCATTCTCTCTTCAGGATCCAATGAAGCCATGTGCTACAATATGGACATTTTAGAACATTTGTTTTTTTATTAAACCTAAAAATCTAACTCTTAAAGACTTAAATCTGAAATACTAAACCTAAATACTTAAATACCTAAAAAAACTTAAAACCCTAATTTTAAAACCCTAATCTATATAACTATCCTATTTTATCTATATATTCGGATTTTTTCTTGATTGATCCTCTTAATTAAGTTATATGTATGCCTAAACCCTAAAACCCTAATTTTAAAGATCTATACCTAAATTATGTATATTTCTATACACATGTGTATATACATGTATATATGTATTCTATGTGTATGTGTATGTGTGTATATATGTTATGTAGGTGTTATAACCCTAAAACCCTAATCCAAATGACCTAGAACTAAAACATGTATATATATGTATGCATGTGTATATATATGTGTATATGTATATATATGTGAATATAGATAGGTATATAAGTATGTGTGTTTGTGTATTGTATATATATTCACTCTATTTAAAATGATTAAATTTAAACCTATTTTTATATATTTAATCATATATATTTCATTTATTTATTTAAATGACTAGTTCTTATCATATTCTATTATCTATATAATTATCCTACCTTATATATATATTTATTTATATATTCATATTTTTTCCTTACTTAATCCTATTTTTATATATTTAATTTTATATATTTAATTATATATATCTAGTTAAAATATTTAAAACACTAGTTCTTTTTATATTTATTTATGTATATAGTTATCTTATTTTATATATATATTTATTTATATATTCAGATTTTTTTTCCTTACGTAATCCTATTTTTATATATTTAATTTTATATATTTAATTAAATTATTTAAAACACTAGTTCTTTTTATATTTATTTATGTATATAATTATCTTATTTTATAAATAGATTTATTTATATATTCAGATTTTTTTCCTTACGTAATCCTATTTTTATATATTTAATTTTATATATTTACTTATAAATATTTAATTAAATTATTTAAAACACTAGTTCTTTTTATATTTATTTATGTATATAATTATCTTATTATATATATATATTTATTTATATATTCAGTTTTTTTTCCTTACGTAATCCTTTTTTTATATATTTAATTTTATATATTTGATTATATATATTTAATTAAATTATTTAAAACACTAGTTCTTTTTATATTTATTTATATAAGTATCTTATTTTATATATATATTTATTTATATATTCAGATTTTTTTTCCTTATGTAATCCTATTTTTATATATTTAATTTTATATATTTAATTATATATATTTAATTAAAACCCTAATCTTAAAATTCTAGATCTAAAATACTAAACCCTAAAACCCTAATCTTAAATATCTAGACTTAAAATATGTATATTTCTGTATACATGTGTATGTACATGTATATATGTATTACATGTGCATGTGTATGTGTGCATATATCTTATGTAGATGTTATAACCCTAAAACCCTAATCTTAAATATTTAAATCTAAAATATGTATATTTTTGTATGCATGTGTATCTACATGTATGTATGTATTATATGTATATGTGTGTTTGTGTATATATGTTATCTACGTATTAAAATCCTAAAACCCTAATCAAAAAGACTTAGACTTAAATCTGAAATACTAAACCCTAAAACCCTAATCTTAAATATCTAGACCTAAAATATGTATATTTCTGTATACATGTGTATATACATGTATATATGTATTATATGTGCATGTGTATGTGTGCATATATGTTATGTAGGTGTTATAACCCTAAAACCCTAATCTTAAAGATTTAAATCTAAAATATGTATATTTTTGTATGCATGTGTATCTACATGTATGTATGTATTATACGTATATGTGTGCTTGTGTATATATGTTATCTATGTATTAAAATCCTAAAACCCTAATAAAAAAGACTTAGACTTAAATCTAAAATACTAAACCCTAAAACCCTAATCTTAAAATCTAGACCTAAAATATGTATATTTCTGTATACATGTGTATATACATGTATATATGTATTATATGTGCATGTGTATGTGTGCATATATGTTATGTAGGTGTTATAACCCTAAAACCCTAATCTTAAAGATTTAAATCTAAAATATGTATATTTTTGTATGCATGTGTATCTACATGTATGTATGTATTATATGTATATGTGTGCTTGTGTATATATGTTATCTATGTATTAAAATACTAAAACCCTAATAAGAAAGACTTAGACTTAAATCTGAAATACTAAACCCTAAAACCCTAATCTTAAATATCTAGACCTAAAATATGTATATTTTTGTATACATGTGTATATACATGTATATATGTATTACATGTGTATGTATATGTGTGCATACATGTTATGTAGGTGTTGTTAAAGTGTTAAAACTAGCAAGGCTGTGTTACTGACAAACGCAAGTCGTTATCAAACAAAGATTAACGTAATACAGAGCTTCACCGTAAACTATGGTTAACTCTAATTATCATTACCATAAGACATTACGAGATCGTCGTGGGTTCTTGGGAGTGGTAGGGGTCTGTTAAACAGAGGCCCTGTACTATTTTCCCAAATCTTCGTTACACATCAAGCGTGACTACTCGTCTAGCTTAGTTACTAATCAACATCAATACTTGGTTCTTAGATTCCTGCATCCGAAATTCTCTAGATCAGTTTACTCGAAGAACAGAACAATTGTCCCTTCTACAGATTCATGAACATATAATATATCTAACAGAGTGAATCAGACAGATTCATTCACCACAATACTTCTCGGGACATTCAATTACAAGTTACAATTACCAAAAGCAATAATCTGTATCAAATCAACTTATGCAGTACTACATTCACTTATACTAACTCAGGGTACTTCAACGGTCGAAGAGCACATAATCTTACAATACGAAAACAGTACTCAACCACATAAACTGACATTTAACATTCACTACGGTGAACTTCAGTATGAGCAGGCGACGCAGACAGAACAGAAATCAACACAAACAATACTCAGAGCTTCACCATAGTGTAAGTAAACTCTGACAATTTCAAAAAGGGCATCCCTCTCTCTCTCTCTCTAAAACCATGTACACAAGCGTCTCTCTCGCCATTCTCTTTACATTGCTTTATATATCTTTTTTCAAGATGCGCGTACCAACGTTTTTGCACGGATTTTGATAATTCCGGTATATCAGGCGGTCATTACGTCTGTCCCACTCCGGCGGTCGTCTAACACTGGCACGCACGGTGGACTCGAACCCGCAAGTTCCACAAAAATTTTTTCAGAGTTATGTTCAGACTCATTAATGATGTTGGGAGTACCCTGTAGATTCTATAAACTAACAGTATTTTCTTCGCCACTTTGGTGCGTCTGATTGTTTGTGTCAGTGTTCTGCTCCCGATTCACTTGTGTCTACACCTGTAACAGTTCTCTTTGCAATTCTTGAATCGTCTGTTTGTATTCTTCAAGCTGATTTTCCTGTCGTTTAATGACTGTCATGAGATCGTTTTCATGGTTGGACAAAAAACAGGACCGCCTTTGATCAATTGGGGGAACAAGTATACTCAGCCATCTTCTACGAAAAAGTTTCCAAGTATCATGTACATGATTATACAATTGTTGTTTCAGTGACTCTATATCTATCTTTGTCATCAACGTGGCATCCAATTCAATGCCTTCATTATTTAATAACTGGGTTTCCATTTCCTGTAAAACTTGTATTCTGGAACGCAGAACTACATGTTCTGCCTACATTGTAGCATTCATCATGGAAAAATTTATCATCTCTTCTTGGATTTGTTTCTGCACTGCTACCTGCCATGGTTCAAAATCTTGAATAGACCTTGTGGTCTCGATCAAAGCTAGCACTAGTTGTTTGTGGTCATTCTGCATTTCCTTCAATAAACCGTCCTTGCTATTCACAGCATCCTGTAATTGTTTATTCTGTTCAATCAATGAATTGGAATGATTTTTATTGATAGTTACCTGTTCTTGTATGTTCTGAATGCTTTCTTGTTGTTGTAGTAGGAAGTCCGAAACTTCCTTCAACTTATTCTGCATTGTTCTCATGTTATTATCCGAACAATTACTCTGCAATATTTTCGCACTTACCTGTTGATATTTGATTAAGTGTGCATATTCGAATAAAGCAGCTAAAAAGACTGACAGACGACTACATTTTTGGGACCTCCGCTTGTCCCTGACAAAAATCTGTGTATACAAGTGGTTATACAGCCAGTGAGCCCAGCTGACTTTACCACCTCCTTCTGCATATACTAAGGGTGAAAAATTCTCTCTAGACATTAAATCAAATCTGGCGATAAAACACAGTCTCTCTAAATACCATTTGAATTGTTCACGCCGAATGCATGCTGCTTTTTTCATCAGGTAATATTTTCTACGACCTTCGCAGTTTCCAAAATCCTTTCTCATGTTGTCATTCGAACAATTAGGAATACTGTCATCGTCATACAGAGGCACTTGAAATATTGCTGCGACTAATTGCGGTGAAAATTGTACCTGATTTAGAATTTGTCCTTTTGTTTGTCGCATAATCTGCAACTGAGTCATTGCATCTTCATTACCTGTCCAACGCTCCCATGGTAGCTTGGCAAACTGTAGTAGTCCGATTCTCTGAGGCCAGTTTTTATTCCTCATAGAATGTATGTCGAGTTCTATTTTGAAATCGGTGAATAATGCTTTGTTGTTATGTTGTGCCTTTGTCGTTGCACAAGGCGTTGAATCATCGCTATCATTCTGTAATGTAGTATCAGTGTCGTCTGATGTAGGCACTATCATTCTCTATGCAGTTGCTCTCCTCCTGAGTCGCCATCTTAGGATATCTGATTCAGACATGGTTGCAAGACTCGCCGAAAATAATATGCTGGAAGTTTGTTAACTAGCACCCAAGCTCGAAGAATACTATACTGAAAAATACTATGCTAGGCATACGCATTTTATAAGCACCAGAGCTTGAACTTCCATTTGCTGGAATGATTATATTTTATTCGGACATGACACTTCATTCCCCTTACCAAAATTGTAGCATAAGTAAAAATCATCATTCTGCATTTTATTCCGTAGATCGATGCTGGACTTAGCAAGTCTTTTACATGTGCGAAAAAGTATCATGAAACAAAACCTTGATATCATACTCAATTCGAACTCATCATTACATTGCGAAATCGCATGACCGAATTTTACTATTCTTCTATGAGACCTTCGAGGTACATATTCCTAGCTAATCTAAATGTACGAGCTATTTTTTTCTTAAGGGTTTCTAATAATTGCTTCAGAGTGTCGGGTTCTAAAATCTGCGCATCTATTCTGACGGAACTAAGTGCAATTGCTTCGGTGAGCAAAATTTCGGCCTGTGTTTGCAAAAAGGCCTCCTGTAAATAAAAATCGTTTGATAATGCCGCATCTCTTGCTGTCTTCATGTCCGTTATTTGTTTCTGCATCTCATTGATTCTGTCTTTCTCGTTGCGTACCTGATTATCTAATCTTCCGAACTGTTGGGTCTGGAATTCTATGGTTTGGTAGTAAGCATCCCGTTCTTTGCGGACATTTGCTAAGTCCTTCTGATATTTAGATTCTCTGTTTAGTTGGTGTTTCAGCATGTTTTTGACATCGTCTAAGGATTCTTTTGTTCTTTGTAACTCTTCTACTGCCTGCTTTGCTTCTCTCTGCTGCTCTTGGTATTTCTGTACGGTGTCCTGTAACTGGAGTCTTGTTTCTTCCAGTAGATTTCCTAGTGCTATTCTTGTATCGTCTATATCTTTGATTGTTTGCTTTAACTTTAGTATTTCGGTGTCGGCAGCTGTCAGTAGTTCGTCTTTTTCAGCCAGTGCCTTATCTCTCTAGTTTGAGTGTTCTTCCTATGCTTGGAGCGAAGCCTGTAGTTGCTTGATCTGCTCACATAGTGCATGATTTTCTGCTCTTGCTGCTTGTAACTCTTCTTGAAGAGGGGTGATATCCGCCTCAATTAATTCCAATTTCCTTTGGAATTCTTCTCGTGCATCGTCTGTGACTTGTTTCAGGTGTTGGGGCAGTTGTTGGGATAGGTTTATCAGTAGTCTACCCATAGCTTCTAATTCTGAAAAAACTGGAACGGGGTGGGGTGGCAGAGGAGGGCGAGGTTGCGAGGAGCTTCCGGTGAGGAGTTGTTGTGAATTTGGAGGTGAATAGTTGAGGGAGGATGTGGAGGCTTCAGAAGTTCCGGTGTGGTGACTGGGCTTGATGGGACAGTGGGGTGGTTCAGGTTGGGAAATGGGGTTAACAGGCGGTGTTTTGGGGAAGGTAGAGTCAGTAGTTTGTACCTTGTTTGTTTCTGCATTGTTTGTTTCTGTGGATTCCACTGCCTTCAGTAGATTGTCTAGTGCATCTTGATGAGATTGCTGTTCATCTACCTGTTGCTCTGATTCTTTTTCGGTCGAAATTATTTGTGTTTCTGCTTGATGTTGTTGTTCGTGTTGCTCAGTCGATGATTCATTATGCATTGAAGTAGCTGTATCATGGAATGTCTCTTCTTCGTTCTTTTCTTCTTCTTTATCGTCCTCTCTGTCCTTTCCGGCTGAGCCTTGTGCTTCGCTTTCAGAGGAACTAATCCTGATTCGTTTCCGGCGAAACAACTGATTGAGCTCTTCTTCATCCTCTTCTTCCTCGTCTTCTAGTAGCTGAACTGACTCTTCCGGCCTGAAAACTGGTCCTCGTGGTGGTGGTTGAGCGGCGAGTATGGTTGGGAAGAGGAAAGAAAGGATGTGGGGAAGTCTGGATCGAGGGGTGGTTCCTTTGTTGACTTGTTTCATGATGGCGACGCACTCCTTATGGATTCGGTGAAAGAAAAATGAGGCGAAATTAACGGGTTCTCGTGCGGCAAGATCGATGGAGGAATAGAATGGGCGGGAGATACCGTATGTGCGTTTTTGGAGGTTAAGAATGACAACTAAGAACTGTAATGCGGTTTTTTCAGGTTCGGGGCGACAGAGAATGGCGTATTCGTTTGATGAATGGCGGGGGAAAAGTTCGGTCATGCGGCCTACGGGGATACTTGGGCCATTCTCGCGGCCTTGTGGAGTGAGGCGGAAGGCTTCGGCGAAGGCCTAGAAGGTTATTACGGTTCTAGATGGTAGGGAGGGGAAGAGCCATTGTCGGTCAGCGATGGGGGATTGGGCGATGGCAGAGATGATTTGTGCGAAGAAGGGATGGGCTTCCACTGAGTGCCATGGCAGCTCAGCGAAGCTGGCCAACCCTCGGATACGCAGGTACTCTCCTACCTCAGTAGGGATACCATCACAAAAGGCTGTGTAGTTCGCCAATGCTTCCATTGGGCACGCGAACACGAATACACAGAGCACAGAGCACGAGTACACAGAACACAGAAAACACAATTACAAGCACAAAAACACCATAGCGTTTTTTTTTGGCGCAACCGAAGAGCTTAAGTACAGATATTACGGTGGGGGTAGGAAGTGAGGGTTATCATTGTGCGGTGCAGGAATGATACTGCTTTCAATTTGGTGTGCATGCTTGAGTAAAGGAGGGTGGCTTATGACAAAACGCGGCTATTAAAAAGAAAGAACTGCAGGAAAAATAAAGAAAAAAAAACAAAAAAGATGCGGTCCTCCGCCGAATGTTTTAATGCGGGCTAGCGGCATGTTGATACGGCCGCAGCTTCGAGCCATTGATTGCGTTTGGAAGTGAATTTCCGGTCAACGTAGTCAACCGAAAAGTGGCTAGACCGATTTGTTCTGAGATTTTGTAAGGGCCGAACCACCGTAATTTGAATTTGCCTGCGGATCTATTTGACTTTGCATTATAGAAAAGTACAAGCTGTCCTACCGAAAATACTGGAGTTTTCAGGTTTCGATCGTGTGTCCTTGCCTGTCTTAGTTGAACTTCATGCATTGTTAAGAAACTGAGCCATCTGTGTTCGTCTAATTCTCTGAGCGTGTCCAACCGAAATGACAGTGAGTCTTCCGGTAGCAGTTTCTGGGTAATGGCTACTCGTAAACTTGGTATAACTATCTCCATTGGTGTTATTGCTTCTAAGCCGTAAGCTAATTTGAAAGGTGTCAATCTTGTTGTTACCTTATAGGTAGTTCGGTATGCCCATAACACTGCAGGTAGTAGTTGATCCCATCTTTCTGGTGCTTCCATGATCAGTTTTCGGAGGATATTCAATAGTGATTTGTTTGTACTTTCGGCCAAACCATTGGCACGAGGGTAATACGGAGAGCTGAGTTTGTGTGTCACCTGGAAGGATTGGGTGAGTGCTTTCATTAATTGATTTACAAAGTGAGTATCTTGATCTGTCACCAATTCGAGTGGTAAGCCAAATCGTGGGAAAACATCATTTAACAGACATTTTGCAACTGCAACCGCTGTAGCAGTCCGTAAATCCCAAGCTTCTGCCCATCTTGTTGCATAATCTGTACAGGTTAGTATGTATCTGTTGTTGCTGAAGACTGCTTGAGGTGTGATCGGACCGATAAAATCTAATCCCCATTTTTGAAATGGTTCAAGTGGCATAATAGGCTGCAAGGGGAAGAAGTGTCGTTGCAGTGGTTATCCAGACCTTTGAGAAGTATCGCAGTGTTTGACAAATTGGGCCACATCTCTGTACATAGTTGGCCACCAGAGACCTCCTTGCAGAATTTTCCGGTGAGTCAAATCTGTGGCAAAGTGACCACCAGTAGGGGTCGAGTGAGCCATCGTGATGACTGAGTTAATTTCATGTGGAGGGACACAGCGGAGTAGGATTCCGGTGTGATCTACATAATATAGTTCTCCAGCAACTAACCGGAATCGACGACTAAAGACTGCAATTTTCCTTCGTACTGCCTTAGCGGTCTCGGATGGAAAGCATCCTTCGGTGAGAAAAGTTAGAATCTGATCATAATATGTAGGTGGTACTTGTGATTCGGCAGTCTTATCAGTCAGTGGCTCAGAACTATAGATCGCTGGAATTGTGTCATCTATGCCTATCGGAGCTTCACCGGAATCTAGACGAGATAGGAAATCTGCTAAGGCATGTGCATTTCCGGGTCGGTGAATAACTTCATAATCGAATTCCTGCAAGAGTAGCACCCATCGTGCTAAGCGTCCGCCTGAATGTTGTTGTCTTACTAGATAGACGAGGGCAGCATGATCCACATGGAATGTGAATTTCCGGCCTAGTAGATAATGTCTGAATTTTTTGATGGAGTAAATTAATCCTAGACATTCTCTTTCGGTGGTAGAATAATTCTTTTCTGCCGGTGCAAGCCTTTTTACTGGCGTAATAGACAGGGCGAAACCACTTATGTGTTTGCTGCATCAGAATACTGCCGATCGCAATATATGAAGCGTCGACAAAAACATGGAACGGATTGTCCTAGTCTGGTGGTTGTAAGATTGGGGCCTGCGTCAATAGATACTTGAGTCGATCAAATGTAGTTTGGCATTCTTGAGTCCATTCGAACTGGCGGGGAGTTTTTGTGATTAGCCTGTTCAGTGGTATAGCCAGATGAGAAAGTCATCGTAAGTGTCTGCCATGCCACCGCACTTGACCCAGGAAGCGCATAACTTCTTTTGGTGTAGTGGGCACCGGAGCTTCTAATACTGCCGAAATTTTATCTAGATCTACTTGGATACCTTGTGCAGATACAATGTGGCCAAGTAACTTGCCACATGAAACCGCAAACACAGATTTGTTTGGGTTTAAGCAGAGTCTATACTCTCGGCATTTCTGAAAGCAGCACCGTAAATGGAACAGATGTGCTATCCACTTATCGAAAATTGAAAAATCATCGAGATATACTTGCATAAATGAAGTCAGATAAGGAGAAAATATTTCTTGCATACATCTTTGAAATGTGCTTGGTGCGTTTCTCAATCCAAACCACATTACCGTACAAGCAAAGACACCCCAATTGGTAATGAAGGCAGTTTTTGGTATATCCTCTTCAGCCATTCTAACCTGATTGTAACCACTGTATCCATCTAAGAATGAATACATTTCATGTCCTGCTACCCTATCAAGCATGGTATCCAGAAAGGGGATCCGGAAAGGATCCGGTACTGTTGCTGCGTTTAATTTTCGGTAGTCTACACAGATTCGCAGTTGCTTATTTTTCTTTGGCACGATCACAATTGGTGAAATCCATTCAGCATGTTCTACAGGTACAATGAATCCAACTTTTAATAATCTATCTAGTTCAGCCTTTACCTGAGATGCATAATGGGGATTCATCCGGTAGCTGGTTTGTTTTATCGGCCTTGCTTCTGGCTTCAGCATGACCCTATGCTGGTTGATACGGGGGTCCAATCCTTTCATGTCTTTGTAGTCCCATGCAAAGATGTCAGTGAATTCTCGAAGTAACTGGATTAAGCTTGCTTGAAATGTTTCTGGTAAATTTTGCTTTATTTTTACCGGACGCGGATGATCTTCATCTCCTAAATTGTAAGTAATCAGCTGATCTTCGGGAACATAGAACTGGTGATGTTTCTCTGTGTCGTTTGTTGGTTTAAAAAGTTGCTGCAATTCATCATCATGTGTCGAAACAGTGTCTTCCTTCTTAGCCTCTTCTATGATGGGTATTACTGTACAAACTGAAGCGTTCCAATTATCTACAACGGACTGTAGATCAATAGTCCCTAAGGAAATTAAGTCCGCGTTACTCTTCAGAAACTCTTCTTCTTCATCATTTGACAATCCATCTAGCATATGGACTGGTTCAGCAAAATACGGTCTAGCGTGTAGCTCGCAAGGTTGTATAGCATCTAATTTTACCACATATCTATGATTGGCATCTTTAAACGTAAGCTCTTGTGCGGACCAGTCCTGTATTACCTTTGCATGCTTCAGCCAGGGTCGGCCGAAAAGAAGGTTGTAATCCAAAGTAGATTCTGGCAGATCTAGTATAACAAAGGTCATTTTAAAGGTCGTACCTTGTAAAGTGATGGGTACATTTCGCACAAGTCCTACAGGATGGACTCTTGATTGATCTGCCATTCTGACAAAAAATTGAACTGGCTCAATTTCGGTCCATCCTAATCTTTTGCATAATGCCGCAGTCGCAATGTTAATACCAGAGCCTCCATCAATTAATACCTGCGTAATCTTATGATTCTTATACCATACTGTAATCAATGGAACTGAATGATCAACCGTAGAATCAGGTTCCGGTTGAACTGCTGCTGTTGCCGAAATACAAGAAGGTACCAGACTGAACTGTTGTTGGAACTGTTGTCGAATTCCAGGTACTAATGCCAATAGTTGGCCCAAAGGCAGAGTGATCGATGCCTTAGATAAGATTTCCCAAGCGTGTTGAGGTTGATTGACAGGCTCTACTGATGTTGAAGTTGATGCCTCTACGGATGCGGAGGTGTCTACGGTGGGCAATGTATCTGCTCTTGATGATGTTTCTGCTGCTAACTCCCTTTGTTGTGTTCCTTCCTTTGTTAACGAGGGCTGGGCTACCGGAATAGGCTCTAGAAAGACTGGTGGTTCTGTTGTGGTCCATTGACTAGCTTTGTTATACATTCTGTATTGTTCACGTATCCCTGGTCAAAAATTTCTGCTGCCGGTTGCAATTGTTTACCGAAACGGGTCTGGACTGCAGCAGCCTGTGTTTCCACCGGTGTGATTTTTACCATGTTGGCCATTGGATTTTGATGTTCCTTCTTCCTTTGATCATACTCATCTGCATCTTTGCAAAATCTCCTAATATGTCCAAATTCGCCACAAAAATGACAGCGTGGTGGTGGTAAATTGGGATTTTCCGGTGGTGGCCCGTTCTGCCAGCGATTTGGATTATAGTTGTTATTCCTCTATCCTCGGTAATTTCGATATCCTTGCTGCTGGTTGTTTCTCATTTGTGGAGGCACATAATGATTGGCTGGCTGCCCTTGTTCCTGGATAATTGCATTGACAGTCGCTATTCCCTGTACTCTAGCGTTGTATGCGCAGTTTTCGGTGGTGTGTCCAGCAATGTTGCAGATAGCGCAGAATGTCTGATTAAGTGCGCAATTGGTGCTGGTATGTCCTGAATTTTTGCATGTGGTGCAATATACTTGTTTGGTCATATCGTCGGCAACATGTTTGTTTGTTTTTACCCACTCCAAATCTTCTGTAAATCCGCCGACTTTGTTTTCCAGCTGCAGAGTCATTGCTATGACTGCATCAAGTGTCATAGCTCCGACACATCTTATGATCATGATCTACTTAAGTTGAGGAACCAAGCCATTGATGAACCACTGAGTAATAACATCATCTGGTAAGTTAGCATGAGCCGGTGGTAGCTGCCTTAAGTGTGTTCTGAAAAGGGTAGCATATTCCTGTAGAGATTGATTCACCCTCTGTCTGTTACTCTGTAGATAATCAAAAATTTCGGCTGGATTCTTTTTTAGCCTGAATCGCTACAGAAAAGCATCTCGAACTGCTTCGTAGGTGCCAAAATGATTAATATCGTATTCTGTGAGCCACCTGGCTGCTTCATTGACAAGTGTAGATTGGAAGACAATGGCTTTGTAGGCTGGATCTCGTGGATGGTTGAGAATGGCGTAGCTTATCTCGAAAGTGCATACGTGAGCATCCGGATCATCTCCTGGAAATCCACCAAAATTCGTGTATGTCACTCCCGTTGGAGGTGGCCTAGGTTGACATAACTGTTGTTGTTGTTGTTGTTGTTGTTGTCCGTTCATCGTGAATATATTATAACTTCCGTCTGTATTTCTGGTTTGAATATTTAAACTACCGGAATCTATATCGTCTGATGGCACACTTTCTGGTGAAATGAGCTTGCTTACTATGCTGCGAATTTCTGTTTCAAACAGCCTTCCTTCTTCCTTGATGTCCAGTGTATGAAAACTTGCTTCCAAGCACGGCAGTTGGGCTGAAGATTCAGCAGAAAATGCTAATTCGTCACCGAATAACTGAGATTCTCTTACCGCAATATCACCGGGATAAACCGAACTTGTGCCCGAATGCGGTGTCTTTTTGCCTTCGCTGATTTCTTTGCCTAGGGTGTGTCTAATCGTAAGTGAATCTAAATCTTTTTCCAAGAGTGTGAAACTAGATTCCAACTGCGTCTTGGTAAGTTCTGGAATTACTATATCTTCGACAGACTGTGCCGAAATAGTACTGGAATGTACCAGAGACGTAACACGTTCTACCGGAATATGACCGGAATCAGCTTTATCGTTCTGAACTTTCTTGACAACTGGGTCAGCCCTAGTTGTACTTCTACCTTCCAGAGTTGTCTTTAGTACTCCAGACTGATGGTTCGTGGGGTACGTTTTGCCAGACCGAGTCACCGGCATTTATCATTTTCCATATTAATCGTGGGATATTACTAACGAAACAGTTTGCAACAATCTGGTTCTGTTGCTACTGACAATCAAACAATAATCTGATTCTGACAGGTGACTGGCAATCTTGATGCCACTTTCCCACAGACGGCGCCAAGTGTTAAAGTGTTAAAACTAGCGAGGTTGTGTTACTGACAAACGCAAGTCATTATCGAACAAAGATTAACGTAATATAGAGCTTCATCGTAAACTATGGTTAACTCTAATTATCATTACCGTAAGACATTACCAGATTGTCATGGGTTCTTGGGAGTGGTAGGGGTCTGTTAAACAGAGGCCCTGTACTATTTTCCCAAATCTTCGTTACACATCAAGCGTGACTACTCGTCTAGCTTAGTTACTAATCAACATCAATACTTGGTTCTTAGATTCCTGCGTCCGAAATTCTCTAGATTAGTTTACTCGAAGAACAGAACAATTGTCCCTTCTACAAATTCATGAACATATAATATATCAAACAGAGTGAATCACACAGATTCACTCACCACAATACTTCCTGGGACATTCAATTACAAGTTACAATTACCAAAAGCAATAATCTGTATCAAATCAACTTATGCAGTACTACATTCACTTATACTAACTCAGGGTACTTCAACGGTCGAAGAGCACACAATCTTACGATACGAAAACAGTACTCAACCACATAAACTGACATTTAACATTCACTACGGTGAACTTCAGTATGAGCAGGCGACGCAGACAGAACAGAAATCAACACAAGCAATACTCAGAGCTTCACCATAGTGTAAGTAAACTCTGACAATTTCAAAAAGGGCATCCCTCTCTCTCTCTCTCTCTAAAACCATGTACACAAGCGTCTCTCTCGCCATTCTCTTTACATTGCTTTATATATCTTTTTTCAAGATGCACGTACCAACTTTTTTGCACCGATTTTGATAATTCCGATATATCAGGCGGTCGTTACGTCTGTCCCACTCCGGCGGTCGTCTAACAGTGTTATAACCCTAAAACCCTAATCTTAAAGATTTAAATGTAAAATATGTATATTTTTGTATGCATGTGTATCTACATGTATGTATGTATTATATGTATATGTGTGTTTGTGTATATATGTTATCTACGTATTAAAATCCTAAAACCCTAATCAGAAAGACTTAGACTTAAATATGAAATACTAAACCTAAAAACCCTAATCTTAAATATCTAGACCTAAAATATGTATATTTCTGTATACATGTGTATATACATGTATATATGTATTATATGTGCATGTGTATGTGTGCATATATGTTATGTAGGTGTTAAAACCCTAAAACCCTAATTTTAAAGATTTAACCCTAAAACCCTAATCCTATTTTTATATATTTGATGTAAAAAAAACTTCAAAATAAAAATAGGAATATATGTGTGTATGTATGCATGTGTGTATATATGTGTGTGTATGTATGCATGTGTACATGTGTGTGTGTATGTATACATGTGTATACATGTGTGTGTATGTAGGCATGCATGTGTGTGCATGTGTGTGTACATGTGTGTATGTATGCATGCATGTATGTGTATGTGTGTGTATGTGTATGCATGTGTATATATGTGTGTGTATGTATACATGCATATGTGTATGTATGCATGTGTGTATATATGTGTGTATGCATGCATGCCGGTATATGTGTGTGTATGTATGCATGCATGTGTGTATATGTGTGTATATATGTGTGTGTGTGTATGTATGTGTGTATATGTGTGTGTGTATGTGTATGTATGCATATGTGTATATATGTGTGTGTATGTATGTGTGTATGCATGTGTGTGTATGTATGCATGTGCGTAAATTTATGTGTGTGTGTGTATGCATGCATATGTGTATATGTGTGTGTGTATGTAAGCATGCATGTGTGTATATGTGTGTGTGTATGTAAGCATGCATGTGTGTATAGGTGTGTGTATGTAAGCATGCATGTGTGTACATGTATGTGTGTATGTATGCATGTGTAAATTAATGTGTATCTTCCTTTCTCTTCTCTCTCTCTCTCTATCTCTCTCTCTCTCTCTCCCTCTCTCTCTCTCCTTCTCTCTCTATCAATAGCGAATAAAAGAATCACTTACAAGTATGTTCCTCTTTGAATCATTGTCGTCAAAGCGTAATGTAGGTCATCTCTCATCCAATTCCAAACAATCGACGCCAAAGAACTTCTGCAAAATAAACGAAAAGAGAAATTAGAAACCCTAAAGCATAGAGAAACACAAATGCTAACAGTACGCGCAACACTTACCAAGATGTGAGAGCTAAGCCGAGAGAGTGTGTGTGTGTGTAGAGAGAGATCCGTGTGTGTGTGTGTGCACAAGACAATGCAAGTTTGCACGCGCAAGTTCGACAGTAGACCGACAGTACTCAAACACGCGCAAAAATGTGAAGTTTTGCTCTCGGGTTCGCGGTATGTTTAAAGCTCGCCGCCGGTATAGGCGTCGGTATGGACGTCGGTATACGCGTCGGTAGATCCCAGTAAATTACCGACGCATATACCGACGCTCATACCGACGCCTATACCAACACTCATACCGATGCCTATACCGGCGGCTGCGGGCCACACCGACGATCCATTTAAAACGGTCATACCGACGGTCACTTGACCGTCGGTATCTCTAAGTGACATTTTCCGAGGCCCATACCGACGCCGATTGTGACCGTCAGTATATGCAGCATTGGTATGCCCCTCATATGTTGTAGTGATGGTGCCCATGTCCCAAGAGGTTGATCTTTCAAGAGGCATCATTGTAACTCCTAAACCTAAAAGGAAAGAAGTTGTCAGGTCCTCTCTAACAACAACCAAGCCTTTAAAGAATAGTAGGAAACAATTTCTTTGGTTGTTTTATGGCTGACATTTTTATTTGTTCTATTAATATTTAAGGGCTCACTGACCCTATTAGACCCAAAATGGTTTACAAGTGATTTGCTTCCCTCCCCAAATTGCCTGATGTCATTTGTCTGTAGGAAGTGAAAATTAGGGGTGATTCCCTCCTTATTAGCCTCAACATTGTTTCTTCCAAGTACAAGTGGTTGTTTACCAATCAGAGTGCTAGTAAAGAGTGTACTGCTATTGGTTTGTCTTCTAACTTATCCCACTCTCTTTTATCTTAGTTTGCGGGTATTATTGATCAATGGTGCTCCATCAAGGTGGGTAATCCCTACAATATCACCATTCTTTTTGTTTATGCGGCGAATAATAATCTTGGGCATATGGAATGTTTGAAAGAAATTATTAACATTCAAGGCCCTTTAATTGTCATTGGAGTCTTTAACATGGTCACTTCTAGCAAAGATACATGGGAGGGAAAGGGTAATGTTATTAGAGGGGTTGCGAACATTGCTTGGTATGATTTGTGTAACTCTCATGAGCTTGTGGACATTTCTCAGTCTATTGGTGTCACTTGGACCAATAAACAAGTTCGTTCCTATACTACTGCTAGGCTCAATAGGTGCTATGCCAATATTCCTTTTGTTCATGAATGTTGGGATATTAGTGCTAATGTGGGCCATTCACTTCTCATGTCTAACCACAAGCCCTTGCTTATATCATTTAGAAAAGGTTTTCTTTCCTTTAGATCTGGTTGGACTCGCATCAATTGTAATCTGCTTAAGTTGCCTAGCATACTAGCTCAAACTAAAAGAATAATTTCTTATCATTTTAGTTGTTACAATTCCCCGTGCAAAGCTTAGGAGAACTCTGTTAGAGATATTCATTGATTGTTCGCTCACTTTAAGAAGCATGCTAAGGACATTAGAGCCAAGAGAAGAGACTCCCTTGTTGATAGGTTGAGTACTCTGGATGTTAAGTCTCAAGATTATCATGATATATCTTTGAGACTGTGCAAAGAGAAGTATCTTGAGGCTAGCTACTCTCTTGCCTCTTCTAAAGAATTCAAGAGCTAGAAGATGGATAGAAACAATAAGCATATGTTCTCCTTGATGAAAAAGCACAAAGCTAGGGATTTTATCCCTCCTATTTAAAAAAAGGGATGTGGCCGTACTATCAACATTGAGGAGTCCTTATAGGAGGCCAAAAGCATCTTTATGGATGTTTTTCTCTAGTACTCCCAAGTGGGGGGAGGATATCGAGAGGGCTAGCTAGACCTACCATTGCTTTGAAAAGGAAAAAAATGATTCTTAAAAGCCCGGTTCCCATCTTGGACCTGCGTCTCACTACTAGTGAGATTAAAGACACCATCTACAAATCGAAACCCTATAAATCTCTTGGTATTGATGGATTTCCAAATGAGTTCTTTATGATGTTGAATGAATTTCTCGCTCCTTACATTCTTTTAATTTAGGAAGAGGTTGGATATCTCCCTTCTCACATTAACACTCACGTTATTAGACTTATTCACAAGAGAGCTGGTAACAAAGATGATCCCAACAACTGGAGACCCATCATCTGTTTGAACACCATCTATAAAATGTTTGCCTCCACCATTGCTAGAAGATTAAGTCCTTTGATGAAATTCTTTATATTGCTTGAACAAAAAGGTTTTATCAAAGGTAGATTCATCCTTGATGCTATCATTTCCTTGTGGGAAGGTATGGATTATGCTAAGGAAATAGGTCAGGATTACTACTTCCTTAAAATTGACTTTGACAAGGCTTATGATAGAATTGTGTGGGACTTTATCCTTCAATCTTTGCATAATATGGGGTTAGGTAGGGGATTCATCAAGTTTGTGAGTACCTTGTTTGGGAATGCTTATTCTAGAGTTGTAATAAATGGTCACTTGACTTATCCCTTTAAAATTGCTAGGTTCATAAGACATGGGTGCCCTCTTGCCCCTCTCCTTTTTGCCATTTCTAGTGATTCCTTAGGCTAGCTAGTTAAAGATGCTTTGAATTGTGGTCGTATTAGGTGTATCAATGTTCCCAAGTCTCCCTCCCCTCTTGGCCTCTAGATGTTTGTTGATGATACTAACATTGTTTTAAATGCTCATAATGAGTCTATCAATGAATTTCTTATCTCTTTGAATATGTTTTGTCTAGCCAGTGGATCTAAAATTAATCACAATAAATAGGGTTTATAGCTTCCAATGATGTGAATCCTGATTGCATTATTAATTTGGGGTGCAAAATTCTCAATGAAGGGGAAATCTTTAGGTTACGAGGTATTCCCATGGGTTTTAATGTCACTTTTGTCTCAGAGATGGGATTGGGCTCTTGAGAAGTTCCAAAAACACTTATTCTTCTGGTATGATTCCAACAGTACCCTCCCCCATAGAACCTTTATTCTTAGTCACTATGGTCAACCTAAGATTGTTCTTTTTCTTTCCTATTGGTCCCCTTCAAAAAAGCAGATTAACCAGGTGGTTACTTTGGCCAAAAGATTTCTTTGGGGTGGTAATGCTCATCATCACAAAAAAGTTGTCAAAGTTTCTTGGGACATTTATTGTCTCCCCAAATCCCAAGGAGCATTGGGCATCTGTTGTCCTAAAAAAATGGTTGATAATCTTGCAGTCAAATGGATTTTAAGAAGTATTGGATGTTCTGATGTCTGGGCTCTCCTTCTTCATAGAAGCACTCCTAAATTCTTCATCTCTGATTACAATGCTTGGATGAATATTAACCTGTGGGATATTGTTGTTTCCCCTAGCCCATCATTGTTGTTGGGAGCCCTCTTGTTTTCAAATCCTGGAATGCTTGCTTTAAAGCTAAAAAAAGTTTGTTCCTACTAAAAAAATGTATTGTGCCTCTAAATTCTTTGTGCAAGAGTCTCCATGGCTTCGCTTGATTTCTAAATTGAACAACTGTTCTCTTGCTATTAGAGAGCACAAGTGTCATAAAGTTGGCTATAAATCCTGGAGTGACTTGATGTCTGAGGGAACGGTAATTTCTAATCAAGAATTATTTAACAACACTAACATCTCCTTTTCCTCTCTACAAGTAATGGCAACTCACAAATCTATGTTGGAAAATAAGCTTTAGGAATGTCTTATCAGGAGTATTAAACTCTCTGATATTGCTGGTCATATCTTTAAGAAGTTCAAGAAGGCTGGGGGGACCATTAGTCAAATTCTTTCTAAACTCAATAACAGATGGAATCTAAGCTAGACAGCTAAGCAATGGTCCTATAGGTTCAAAGCTTTGTGGGCCTTCCTAGATTTCATTAAGCATTATTTCCTACAATGGCTCATCTTACATCATGGATTGTGGATAGGCCCCAAAGTCAAGAAAATTATCATTAATGGAGGATTATGTACCTTCTGTGGCAAAGTGGAAGATGTTGTCCACCTTTTTTATGATCACCCGCATGCTAAATAGTTCTGGCAGCCAGTGAATTAATATCTTTTGGCTAAAGGGAGCCCTAGTCTCAATCAAATGGTTGTTTTGATTGGTTACTGCAAGAACATGGACATCCTTTTATGGAATATATGGACAGGTCATATTCTATGGCACATTTGGATCAGTAGAAACACTGCCCTCTTTTGTATAGGAAATAGAAATTTCCTAAAGTCCCTTCTTAAAGTGTTGAAAAAAGCCTCTACCAATTGTATTCATTATATCGCTAAAGCTCCTAGTCCCAAGGAGAGTATCTTTTGTCTGCTGTCGACTAGAAATTTCTCTAGTTGGAGAGAGGCTATCTCCCCTTTGTTTTTGCTTAGAGACTAGAAATGGCTCTTGCCATGCAATTGTGTTTGTGGCTCTTGCCCTTTTTTAAAAAAATGGAGGTTCGGTCGAGGCCTACTCCCCCGGAATTTAACTTTGAAATTGCCGCTGTACAAGGAAGTGCATAGTACCCATGGGACCCCCCTTATCCCACAAGAACAGGGCTTTACAAGACTAGGTTGAACGGCAGTCATAACTACTGCGGGGCTAATCAAATGATGGCACATCAGCCATATGCTACATCACTCCAGATTATACATGTCCCTTACATGTGGCCGGCAGGGATTGAACCCTCCCCCCACCTCAAGAGGCGAGAGACCCAACCAGGCACCTTTTTGCACAGGTTGTATAGTCCTCTATTAATTAATTTTTCTGTTTTGTTAAAAAAAAGTGTCCACTAATTCATCAAGGCGCCATCCCGTTGAGCATAGGTAGAATCTCTTCTTTTTTTTTTTTTAATAAAAGGAAGTTCGGCCTTAGCCTATTCTCCTAGACTTTAATTAAAATAAAGATGAAAAATTACAAGTGAATGGGACTAGTGCCCATGGGACCCCCCAAATCCCACAATGCAGGGGAGGAGTAAGGCGAGCTAGAGAGCATTACAAATGAGGTGGATAAATCTAGCATCACCTTCATGTGGGACCCATTTGGGTTTCAGCTTGTTGTTTTCAAGGAGATAAATACAGTGATGTCTAAATGGTGGAGATCTCTTATCTCGGGAGATTCTTTTACCTAGAAGAAACAAGGATTTCTCGATCGACCATTCCTTAGGAGTTTGGCCAAAATTGACAGCACATCGCTCCCTCCAAATCTTCCAAAGAGTCTCATCCCTGATGGCATTCCAAAGCCTCGATGAGCAGCCGACCGCCTCGCCCAACAGCACGTGCTGCCAATTGATTTGGTTCGTGAGTCTCAATGCCCGTGTCACGTGATGCCAGATAACACGGGACTTGGGGCAATCGAAGAATAGGTGAGCTAAATCTTCGATGCATTGATGGCAATGCTTGCACCATGGCGGCACACCACAGATTTTGTTAGCCCTTGCATTGGACCAGATACCTTTATGCAAGATCTGCCACATGAGAACGGACTTTTTGATCTCAATTAGGGGGTGCCAAATAGACATGAATTTTAGTTCCCATCGAAGTTTGGTCCAAGAAAGGCACCATCTCTTGTTAAGTTCTCTTTGAAGTTGGGGATTCTGGATAGTTTCTTTCCATTACTCCATTTGAGGCCCTCCAGGCAAGGAAGATCCTGACCGCAGAGAAGGTGGGCAGTTGAGCGGTCCCATGCTAAACATCTTCCCTTGAAGAGCCCATTCCTATAGGGTAACTCTAAGTCTCGGGTCCAAGTCTTCGAACCTAATCCACTGGCTGGTCTCTTGTTTTCAGAGTTGTTTCCACTGTTTAAACCCCTTGTTCCATAACCGCTTTGCAGTTTGGAGGTTCCAAGACTCCACCCCCCTAATGCCGTCAATCGAGAACTAGATAGAGTCATTTTGTCTTATCCCAGCCGCCCACTTCCAATCATCACTGATTCTGATGAATTGTTTGGCCTTGTTCCAACTCTTCCATAAAGAACACACTAGGCTAGAGCCTTTAGGGGACACCGGGTGGGGGGAGAACAAAAGTGTGATAATCCCTATGTCCTTCCAACCAGGATGGCCAACAAGGGTAAGGTCTTCCATGTTTCTGAAGATCAATTTAGCCCAAGAGGATTCACTATTGCTCCAAGCCTTGATAAGCCACTTTGCCGCCAGCTTGTCAGCCAAACCAACGATATCCAAAATTCCCAATCCCCCTGAGTCTTTCGGGCTAATGCAAGTTTCCCATTTGATTTTGGGAATCCCCCTCCTGTTGGGGTCCCCAGTCCAAAGGAAGTTTCTGCAGATTCTTTCCACTTTGGCCAAGTCTTTCTCCTTAGGTCTCCAACACGAGGTAAAATAAATAATTGTAGACAGCATAAATGTGTTGACAACCATGGCATGCCCTGCCAAGTTGACTTGCATACCTTTCCAATGATTTAGTTTGCTATCCAACCTGGATAGCACCCAGTTCCAACGTTGGTCCATTGAGATGTCGAATCCCATCGGGATGCCAAGGAGACGGAAGACTTGGCCACTAGGGATACCTTGACACCCCTGATCTAACAACAATTGGGGTGTCGGTCCGTTGATTGCTCTAAAAGCAGTTTTAGCATGGTTGAATTTCGAACCAGATGCCACACAAAAGGTGTCGAGGCACCACCAAAACACCTGAATGCTGTTTATATCGTTATGCACAAAGGCATTCATGTCATTGGCAAAAAGTCGCGCTATCATTTGGCCGTGATTTAGAGGTAGGGAAAGACCCTTGAGATTGCCAGCGTCCATGTGATGCTTGAATACGCGACTGAGTCCATTCGAGGCGATAGCGAAGAGTAATGGAGCCAGAGGGCAGCCTTGCCTAATTGATCCTTTTAAGCGAATGGGCTCAGAAAGCTTACCCTTGATATTTATTCTCGTCAAAGCGTTTCCAAGAAGAGTGGAAACCATCTTCGTGAACTTTTGGCTGCATCCAAGGTCTTTCAATGATTGAGGAATAAAGTCCCATTCCAATCTGTCGTACGCTTTATCGAAGTCGATCTTGATGAATACCAGATCTTGCGCAGACTCCTCAGCAAATGCAAGGCCTTCCCAAATATCGACAATTGCTTCGAGTATAGATCTACCTTTGATAAAACCTTTCTGGTCCTCACAAAGCCAAGACTTTAAGTGACAAGAGATTCTGTTGGCGATAACTTTTGCAATTATCTTGTATCCTGTTTGCAGCATGGTAATCGGTCGCCAATTTTCAATTTTGTTCTTATTTCCCCTTTTGTGCATTAACTTGATGATGCCATTATTAAGACACTCAGGGAGGGCACCGAAGGAGAGAGCCTCTTGCCACACCAGACGCAGTGGGGTGGCCACCTCATGTTTAAAGGACTTGAAAAACTCATTGGTGAGACCATCAGGACCCGGACTTTTCCCATTGGGAAGAGCATCAATAACCTCGATAATTTCATTCTCGAAAATGTTAGCATCCAACAGAGAAATCATGTTCTGTGGGATTCTTGATTGAGCAACCCTTGAGATGGTTGCCATGGAGTCACGCCTATGCGGGGTCAGAGGAGCTGAGACCCCGAGAAGATGGGTAAAGTGTTCGACGATGATAGAGCTATTCTCAACTTCCGTGCTACATTCGACTCCATTGTTATCGACCAATAAGGGGATGGATTCCCTAGCTTGTTTCCTTTTGAGGATGTTACACATCTCTTTCGATGGTTTGTCAGCCTTCCCCGCCCACCAATCTTTGAAGAATATTTGAAGATTTTTTCTTTGAACCTCCTCCTCTAATCTGAGTCTTCCCCTGATTTTCAAAAGACCTTGTTGGCATTGTAAGTTACCTTTGTTCACCTCTTCTTCAAGCCGTGAGAGCCTCCGGTACACCGTTTCTCTTCTTTTTTTCGGATATCTCTTATAGCCTTTTGAGTCCTAATCAGAATTTTTCAAGTCCTTTCCACCGCGCTTCTCCAACACTTGGCCGGTTCATTGCAGTGGGCAAAGGCTTCCGCCCACACTGCAGAAATTTCTTGGTGGACAGAGGGGAGGGAAAACGATGTCTGACAAGCATGAAACCAAGGGGCTTTCTGGAGCATGGGAATCGGTTTGAAAGACAGAGTAATCGGGTAGTGGTCCGAGATAGTCAGGTCCATGTGTTGGGAAATCGACGGGCTACCCCACTGGAGGATGGTGTAGAATCTCTTCTTTTTGTAACAGAAAAAGATATGTATGTTAAAACTAGATGGCGATGCCCTTGGGTAGTGATTTAACGTTTTGATCAGCTCGTAAATTAGAACGTATCGAGTAAAGGCCGCCAGCGAGCAGCGGAGATAGCAGAGTCAGAGTCGAGAGGGATGGCTGGCGAAATATGATGCTCTATCAATTCATACGTGCACTTGAGACAGTAGAGAGAGAGGAATGAAAATCGCGCTGCTCTGAGACTGCGCGAAACCATCGGTGTTCCCGAGAAAGCGAGTGAGGATTAGAAGGTACAAAGCCATTAACTTGCTCTTTGTCCTCGTTGATGGTGGTCTAAACTATCAAAATCACTCTCTCTCTCTCTCTGCCTAGCTTTCGCTCTCAGTTTCTGTCTTCCGACCTGTAGGCTGTCACCTATCTCTCTCATACGGATGTCATTCTCTTTCCTCCTGCCGTGAGTCCTGCGTACGTGTACCTATTGTGTACTGACGAATCTCTTTCTCTTTCAGTCCTTGCGTATCTAGTCAGGCATGCTTTGTTCTCCCTTTCCTCGGTTCGTTTGAATCGCGAACGACAGGCTCGACAGCTTGCTTTTAGGGAGTCCTTTCTCTCGCTCTCCTTTAGCTTTCCCTTTTGCCGCTTCAGCACCTACCTCTCTCTCACACTCTCTCTCTCTCGTCAACTCCTAGTCAAACTGCTATCAACACACAAGGCATTACCCTGATCGTTCGTCCAAGTACCTTGTTCATCAAATGTAACATCCTTAAATACAAGGAATTGCTCTGTGGATGGAGTCCACAACCGTATCCGAGGCGATAGCGAAGAGTAAAGGAGCCAGTGGGCAACCTTGCCTGATAGATCTTTTTAAATGTATGGGTTCATAGAGCTTACCGTTGATGTTTATTCTCGTTGAGGCATTTCCGAGTAGAGTGGAAACCATCTTCGTGAACTTTTGGTTGCATCCAAGATCTTTCAGAGATTGAAGAATAAAGCCTCCCATTCCAATCTCTCATATGCTTTGTCGAAGTCGATCTTAATGAATATCAGCTCTTGAGCAGACTCCTCCGCAAATGCAAGGCCTTCCTTCTCTCTCTTTCTCTCTCTTTCTCTCTCTCTCTCTCTCTCTCTCTCTCTCTCTCTCTCTCTTTCTCTACATCTCTGTTTCTCTAGATCTGAAATTTTGGTAAGAATTGCACATACTGTAGCACCCTTTCTCTTTCTTTGTGTTTTCCCTTTTCTAATTTCTCTTCTCTTTCATTTTGAAGGAGCTTTTTAGCATCAAATCTTTGGAATTCAACGAAGGGCAACATTAAGTGGACCTTGTTGACAACGCTCCAAACAATTACATCGATGTAAGTGATTGTTTTGTTTTCGATTGATATAGAGTGAGATAGAGAGAGAGATGAAAGAAAAAGAGAGATCTAGAGAAACATAAAGAGAGAGAGAGAGAGAGAAAGAGAGAGAGATGAAAGAGAAAGATAGAGAGAATGTGAAAGAGAGAGAGAGATGAAATAAAAAGAGAATGAGATAGAGAGAGAGATTCCTACATACATACACACACATATGCATACACATACTCACATACATATTCCATACACACATGCATATTACATACACACTCACATACATATTACATACACACATGCATATACATACACATACATATTACATACTCACATGCATACATACATATACATACATACATGCATATTACATACAAACATGCATATTACATACACACATGCATATTAGATACACACATGCATATACAAACACACACATATTCATTCTCATACTCACATACATACATACATGTATACACACATATACATACACACATGTACACACACACATGTATACATACACACATATTTGCATGTACACACACATACATACATACACACATGCATATTACATACACACTCACATATGTATACACACACATACATGCATACACATGCATATGCATACATACAGGCACATATGCATGTACACACACAATACATACATACACACATGCATATTACATACACACACACATATATATACACACTCACATATCTATACACACTCACATATGTATACACACACATGCATACATGCACATACACATACACACACATCACATATACATACACACATACACACATACACACATAAACATGTTTTAGGGTTAGGGTTTTAGGCTTAGGGTTTATGAATTTCTCTTTTCTTTTGTTTTGCAGGAGATTTTTGGCATGCGTTCTTTGGAATTCCACGAAGGAAAACATTAAGTGGACTTTGATGACAATGCTCCAGACAATTACATCGATGTAAGTGATTGTTTTGTTTTCGATTGATATAGAGTAAGATAGAGAGAGAGAGATGAAAGAAAGAGAGAGATACATACACACATATTTGCATGTACACACACATACATACATGCATACATACATGCATATTACATACACACACACACATATAAATACACACTCACATATGTATACACACACATATGCATACATACATACACACACATATGCATGTACAAACACACATACATACATACACACATGCATATTACATACACAATCACATATGTATACACACACATGTGCATACACACATGCATATGCATACATACATAGACACACATATGCATGTACACACATACATACATACATACACACATGCATATTACATACACACACACATATTAATACACACTCACATATGTATACACACTCACATATCTATACACACACATGCATACATGCACATACACATACACACACATCACATATACATACACATATACACACATATACATGTTTTAGGTTTAGGGTTTTAGGATTAGGGTTTTTGAATTTCTCTTTTCTTTTGTTTTGGAGGAGATTTTGGGCATTGATTCTTTGGAATTTGACAAGAGATGATGTCAATTGGGCTTTGACGAGAGCGTTCAAAAGAATTACATCGATGTAAGTGATTGTTTTTTTCTTTATTATAAATAGAGATAGAGAGAGAGAGAGAATAAGAGAGAAACAGAGAACAAGGGAGAGAGAGATGAAAGAGAGAGAGAGAGAGATAAAGAGAGAGATATAGATAGAGAGAAAGAGAGAGACATAGAGATACATACACACAGATGCATACATATTACATACACATATGCATATGCATATGCATACATACACACACACACATATACATGCACACACATGTACACACACATGCATACATGCACATACACATACACACACCTCACATATACATCCACACAAACACACATATACATATTTTAGGGTTAGGGTTTTAGGATTATGGTTTTTTACTTTTACACATATACACACATAATACATACACACATGCACACATATACACATGCATACACACATACACATACACATACACATACACATACACATACACATACACATACACATACACATACACATACACATACACATACACATACATACATACATACATACACACACATGCATACATACATACATACACACATACATACATACATACATACATACATACATACATACACACATACACATAGAGAGAGAGTCACATGCACACACATGCATACATACACACACAGGTGACATATACATACACACATATGCATGTTTTAGGGTTAGGGTTAGGTTTTTTGGCTTTTACATATATACACACATGCATACACACATATACACATATGAACACATAATACATATGCACATACACATATATATACACGTGCATACACACATACACACATACACACATACACACACACATACATTCATAGACACACACACACACACATATATATATATATATATATATATATATATATATATATATATATATATATATATATATATATATATATATATATACACACACATGCATACACACATACACATATGTGACATATACATACACACATATGCATGTTTTAGGGTTAGGGTTTTTGGATTTTACATATATACACACATGCATGCACACATATACACATATAAACACATAATACATATACACATACACATATATATACACATGCATACACACATACACACATATACATGTTTTAGGTCTAGGTCTTCAGAATTAGGGTTTTAAGATTTTTACATAGATACACATATGCATACACACACACACACACACACACACACACACATATATATATATATATATATATATATATATATATATATATATATATATATATATATATATATATATATATATATATATATATATATATATATATATATATATATATTCATCTACACATATATATACACACGCATACACACATACACCTGTTTTAGGTCTAGGTCTTTAGGATTAGGGTTTTAGGGTTTTTACACATGCAGATAAATATTTACACATATAGAAATATACACACATAATACATGTACACATACACATGTATATACATAGGCAGGCACACATATACATGTGTTCTAGTTGTTGTTTATAAATATCATGTCTATGTGTCCCATTTCTTTGTACACGATTCATGATTCATTTTGCTCATGTCTTTTGTATTTGACAGTACGTTTTGCTTTATCAAATCATTTTTTTGTTGCCTGTCATACATGTCACATGTAGTTGGGTTTTTCTTGGGCAGAGTGGATTGTCTTTTGCTACACAACATCATGGGAATGTTTCTGTAGCAAGAGACAACAGACTCTGCCCAAAAAAGTTTTGCAGATATGGTCGTCGGTATAGGCGACAGTATAAGCGTCGGTATCCCCAGGCACATACCGATGCTTATACTGACTATTTTGCCCAAGGGCATACCATGGCTTATACCGACGCATATACCGATGCTTATACCGACGCTTATACCAACGCTTATAACGACGCTTTGGTTCTGACGCCTACACCGACCCTTAGACCGACGTCTGGGCAAAATCGCACCCGTTCATTTTCCTCGGTAGAAGCCTCGGTATACGCCTGATATGTTGTAGTGATTGGATGTTTTACCCTTGATGACCTCCTTTCTTCTCCTTTTGGTGTAATGAAACTTTTTGCCTTGATGCCTTGATGTTTGCTTTTGATGTAGCTCCACCTTCTAACATAGGTTCTTCAAAGTCTTCAACTTCATGTCCATATTCATCAAGCTCTACCAATCTTTCCTTTCCTTTATTCATTGATGAATTGGTTGAATTCGTGCTTGAACTTCTTTGTATGCTTGGACCATTGATTTCCAAGATATCTTGAAATCTAGCTTCATATCGCCTCTCTCGCTCTTCAATATCTTCATCCTACAATCAAACTTTGGAAGCATACCATGGTTTGCACTCATCAAACACTACATCTCTAGATATCACTGCTTTGTATTATGGTTGTATCACCTATAACCTTTTTGCTCCATAACATAACCAATAAACATACATCTTTCAAACCTCGCATCCATCTTACCTCTCAACTCTTGTGGCACATGTGTGTAGCATACACACCCAAAGCTTCTAACATATGAAAGGTCTGGTTTCCTTCCACTCCATGCCTCGTCATGTATCATGTCATGTACCCTTGATGTGGGACACCTATTCATCAAGTACGCAATAGTGGATGCATCATCTGCCCAATATGTTAAAGGTGCATTCATTTCATTTAACATACTCCTAGGAATTCAAGAAATTCACCTATCCTTCCTCTCTACATCCCCATTTTTTTGGGGAGTATACTTGCAAGTGATTTGCCTCTTTACACCTTGGTTTTGTAAGAAATCATTAAAAACATGGGAGAAGTGTTTTCCCCCTCGATCTGACCTTATGGTTTAGATGTAGCACCATGTCTTCTTCTCAACCTATGCCTTGAATCTTTTGAACACATCAAACACATATGATTTTCACTTTATACAATACAATCATAATTTTCTTGAGTATTCATCAATGAAGGTTACAAAATACATAATACCTAAAAGAGAGGGCTCTTTGGTTGGTCCCCACACATACATGTGCACAAGGTCTAACACACCATGTGCTACATCTCTACTCTTCTTGAAGGGCTACCTTGTAGACTTGCCTAGTTGACAAGCTTCACACATATGATGCAACATTTGTAATGAAAAATGTGTTAAAACGTTTACAATTGTCTCTTCTCCATGTCTTTCAACCTTTGAATGTTGATGTGACCACACCTTTTGTGCCACAAATCCAAGTCTCCAATATTCTTGTCTTTGTAGGTGATGAACATTGCCTGTTGCTTTTTCCTTTGCCAATGTCAAGAGTGAACATCCTTCCTTCATTCTTTCCTTTTGCTATCAACGCATAGCCATTCCGTGGGTCTTCAATAAAGCATCCTTTGTGGTTGAACTTTACCTAGTATCCCCTTTCAACCATCTGTTCAACATAGATTAACTTCTTTGTAATAGTAGGAATATGCAATAGCTCAGATAGTCCTCTTGTTTTGTGGTTGCCTTCAATCTTCACATCTCTCATTTGTTATATCTCATGCTCTGTGTTGTCTCATGTCTCCATAAAGCCTCTTTTCTTGGGTGCTTGAAGATTTCTAAAGTACTCCTCTTTACCTGACATGTGGTGACTACAACCACTATTATATACCACAGTTCATCACGTGGTTGACCTTCACTACTATGCTTCATAGGTAACAAATGATCATTTTGTGAATTGGGTGAGGAGTTAGCATAATTACCTTGCCCTTTGTAATTTTTCCCACCTTGCTTTCTCCAAAAATCTTTCACATAGTGTCCTTGCTTCCCACAATTGAAGCATCCATTTGAGTTGGAGTAGCCTATGCCTCCATACCTTATTCCTCTACCTCTTGATGATTGAACTTCATCTTGGCTTGATTGACTCCTTTGATAGCCTTGGTTGCCTTGATGCTAGTTGCTTCTACCTCTTTCTCTTGAGCCACCTTTATTTCCTTTGCATCATCCTCCTTTGCTTGCATAGAAGAGTTGGTCTTGGCTACCCTTTGAATTGTTGCCTCCATGGTTGAGCTCCTCAGTCACCATAAGAGCTCAAAAATGTGGTAGTGAATCTATTACATGCATAGAGGTTTTGGATGCCTTCCAATGATCATCTTCTCCAAGTCCATTAAGTGTGTGGGCAACTAGTTCATCATAATCTATAACACATCCTATTGAACCAAGTGCATCAAAGATCTCTTTTACTTTCAGTATGAAGTCATTAATACTCTAATTTGATGACTTCCTAAGGTTTTTGAGCTCATTCTCGAGCTGAATTTTCCTTGCCTTTGAAGAGTTAAAGTACAACCTTTCTAAACTCTCCCAAACCTTCATAGATGTATCTAGGTCTTGAATGTGACCTATCATGGAGTTGCTTATGTGTTGACATATAACAAAGATCTCTCTCCTATCCCTTTCTTTCCACTCTCTAATGGCTCTCCTTTGATTATTATTAGGTTTATGTGGGTCTATGTATGCATTCACCTCAATACCACCAACCAACCCCCAAAGACCCTTTCCCCTAAGGAAGTTAGGGATTCTAAACTTCCAAGGTTGGTAATTGCTCTTTTCAAGCTTCTCAATCTGAGTATTATAGTCTCCCATTGTGTATGAGACTATAAAGTGGATCCTCCCAATCCCTCCTTGGATTGTGATAGATGTGAGAATGAACGATATGTTACCTTCTTGCAAGAGCCTCCACTTGTCATAAACCTTTGATGATGATAGAAGCTCCCCCTTGATTTAACGCTTCTTCAAATATTCCTAGTATTTACTTCAATCATTGTGTTGAAGCTCAATGTCAAGGACAAAGCATGGAAGTGCATCAAGGAAGTGGACACACAAGAAGAAGGAGCAAGTAGGGAGCTCCAAGAAGCACCTGTCAAATTTTCAGAAGAAATCCCTACAAAAATAGTGATTTTTATCACTAAAAACCATTGTAAATACCATTTTCCATTTTTGTAACTCCATTTTGTTCAAGCGGAGGAGTCCTCGAGCTTGAGGAGTATTAGAACTACCATCCTAACAATTTTCATAATTTTTAGACTTCGTTTGAACCCCAAATAAGCCCTGGAACCTATTTTTTAACTAGGCCGGACACTAGGTCTGGACAGGGCCAAAACCACTCAAAAACTATAAAAAGGGCTGGAGAGCTCATTTTTGAGGCTAGCTTGTTGTAGTTTTCAGCTTTGTAAGAGATTTCTTTTGCAATCGAAGATCTTCCTTTGTTCCACTCTTTGCTCTTACTTTGTGCGCGTGTGTGTGTATGTGTGTGCATGCTCTTGTGCCTTCACTCACGCACTTGTGCCATCACTTGCTCACGGTCTTCATACCGGTCCTCACGTCTCCACGGATTGACATTTATGAGGTGTATCTCCTCACGTTGGTACTCACCATTGTGCTAGAGTGACACCAAATTTGGCGCCGTTGCCGGGAAGAGAGCTTGGAGGACGAGCGTGTGACGGTAAGACGTAGAGTCACGACGTTGGAAGGTTAAAAAATCACCATTTTCAATTCAGTTTCTGAGTTTTTTCCTCTTCTTCATCTTCATCATCATCACCATCTCCTTCCCTCTTCATATTCTCTGATTTTTTCCATTTTCGCCACTACATTCACTCATTTTTTACTCGTGGCTGTGAGAAACAAGCTTAGCAGGAGCTGAGAACCAAAAGCGCCGAAGAAAATCACTTGAAACAACTCTCGCCGGTTTGGAGATATATTTTGCATCTACAGGCTGATAGGAGTGACAAGGAGGGCACAAGGTACACATATCTGCAAAAAATTTTGAATTTGGGTGTGAAAATCTCCAAGTATCGTGTCCGGTTGAGTTTTGGTATCGCGATACTAGAACTCCCGTGTATCGCGATACTTGTTGAGGTATCGTATCGTGCATGCCCACTTGAGGTATCGCGATACCATTCTGGTATCGTATCGTCAAGTGCTGGTATCGCGATCGCGGTCGCCCTGGTGGTATCGTATCGTGCCAGTCTTGGTATCGTATCGTTGATCGTACCGTATCGTATCGTCGGCCAAGTTGGTATCACGATCGTCTAAATTTTGGTATCGTATCGTGTACTTGGCGGTATCGTATCGTCTAGGTAAAGGTATCGTATCGCACGTGAAAGTTGGTATCGTATCGCCGAGTCAGTATCGTATCGTCCGGTGCTTTAGTATCGTATCGTGTAAAGATCCAGTATCATATCGTTTGATTTTTGGTATCGTATCGTGCATGTCAAGTGGTATCGTATCGCTTGGAAGGTATCGTATCGTCTATTAAGCGGTATCGTATCGCTTGTTAACTAGTATCGTATCGTGGACCAACCAAGTATCGTATCGTGAGGTTGGTATCGTATCGTGCACCTTGTGGTATCGTATCGTCTCCTATTTTGGTATCGTATCGTTGGCAAAGTGGTATCGTGTAAGACAAAGGTATCGTATCGTGGAAAATCTGGTATTGTATCGCCTGTTCTGAGTTCCCAGAGAGATCTTGTTTCCCTGTTTTAACCCCAGAACCCTGAACTGGCATAACTTTCTCATACGAAATCCGTTTGCTGTGATTTTGGTTTTGTTGGATTATTAGATAGGGTATTTTGAAGTTGACCTTCAGGGAAACTAGAAAACCAAGGTATTCCAAAGAATTTTGAGCAATATAAGAGAACTTTGGGACTAGAAGCCAAGGCTTATGAACCTGAGATCTGGCAGACACTTAGGCAAGGATAGACAAAGCATTAGATCATCTGAGGCTAGTGTCAACCATAGAGCCAAGTCTTGGGCTCAACAACATAGTGGTTATCCTTACACACTAGGTTCAGAAACTAGTGACTCAGAAATGTCTTTTGGCATGGAAAGACCCACACGTAGCTCAGGCACTGCCTATTTACAGACACCAGAAGGTCCCTATAAGACCCAATTGGAGTATATCAGGACCAACCAATTAGGTGCTCGCATCTATGAGGATGGTCTAAGACAATCAGTGGTTCAACTCAAAAATCCTGACCAACCCTTTGGACTTGAACACCCAGTAGTCAAGTTCGAAGAGGGTGCTTACATTGATAAGGAAGGAACCATGTATGTGGTTACCAACTTACGAGAGAGGACAGATGAGTTTGGAAACATCATCCATGAGAACCAGATAGGAGACCTAGAGCAAGGAGACCTGGGACGAGAACCCAAGACCCCTAGAGGTAAGTTAGTCTTGACCAGAGTGCTCACTCCAGAATGGATTCCTGAAGATAACAAAGCATAGAAAGGAAGCCTTTTGGAGATTTAGGCCAGATCAACCCAGCCCAGTAGTCACCATCTATGAATTCAAGGATCTAGAGACACCAGGGAAAGTTGTCTATCTAGATCACACCTCTGAGAAACTATTCTTGGTATCAGATCATGACAGACATGCTTACACGTGGCAACGTGAATCAATTTTCCCTCCACCAAGATCTAATGTTTCCCATGGCCTCCAAGGAGCCGGATCATCCAAGGCTCATGAAACCCAGAGGGAACGAACTAGAGAGAGACCGGAGGTAAGCTTTGTAGAAACTGTGGGCAGAGACAGATCAGGATATGGAATGGAAAGACCTGAAAGGGAGAGACATAGAGTACATAGGCATCAAAGAGATGAGCATGATTTTCCATTGCCCAGACCCCGAGAGCACTCAAGAACCCTTAGACCTTCTCAAGTGGTTAAGACAATGAAGAGCTATTTTGATGGGTCAGGAGATCCTTATGATCATGTGGCCGAGTTCAAACAAGTGCTAAGAGCTGAACAAGTAGAGGACTTGTTCACCCAGTTCGAGGCATTTGGTTTGACTCTTAAGGGCACTGCCTTAGCATGGTTTCAACCCTTGAGTAGTCGTAACTACTGAGGATAGGCCAACTGCTAGAAGAACTCATTGTAGAGTTTTCCAAGAGTGGTATCAAGCATAACACATCATCCTTGATCCACAGCTTCAAGCAGACACCCCAAGAAATAGTGCGACTTGTAGGAAGAAGGTTTAGATAGTACTTGGAAAGATGCCCTGTACCAAAATTACCCACAGCAGCCAAACAAGTGGCCTTGTTTTTAGATGGCTTGCTAAGCACCAAGTTGAGATCATATGTGTACTTGAAAGAGCCTAGATCCATAGAAGAGTGTGTGCGGATATGTATTGACATAGAAGACAACTTAGGTGAGGAGTTGGGACTATCCAAACTCTATAAAGATTCTGACAGTTCTACTAGTCATACCTCCAGAGCCTCCAATGAGATAGATGAGATAGCTGAGCAAGTGGCCAAAAAGCTAGGAGTTCAAAATAGACAAATGCCAAGGGTCACCTCATTGAAGTGATGTTATACATGCAGAGGAGATCACATGGCTAATGTGTGCCCAATAATGGCTCAACCCCAAGGAAATCCTAATGCTCTATATTGCACCATTGAGAGAAAATACACCAATCATACAGGTCAAGAATGTCCATACAATAGGCAAGCTGTCAGACAAAATTATCAGCCACCTTACCAGCTGGGTAGGTATCAGAATCAGTACCAATAGCCATATTATAAGCCACAACAATATCAACCTCAATACCAGCAGCAATGTCAGGCACCATATAGGCCACAGCCAGTCCTGGGAAACCAACCACCAACTCCTGCCAATGTGATCCCAGTTAAGTATACGATGGCAGAAGAGAACCATAATAGAGCATTGGTGCCACTAACCCCTTTGGTCTCAGAAAATGACTCTCATGCTCATAATTCAGACTATTCCCATGAAGATAGTCCACATGCTTATTACATAGAGTCACCTGAGCAAAGTGAAACTTCTCCATATCAATATGAGGCATCACCCATGGAACAAAATTGGGAACCAGAATACTCCAATGTCATGTATACGAATCCGAATCCTAGGCCCCAAGTGAGACAAGTAAGACCACAAGCCCCTAGAGGACCATGCTTTAGATGTCAGGGCGACCATTTCATTCGTGAATGTCCCCACCAACCAGCTTTGGGACAAGGACAAAACATCACAATACAAGGCTTTTGTCCTGAGTGTGGCAAGGAACATCTTCCTAGAGAGTGTCCCAGGAATCCCTCTAGTGCACCCAAGGTCACACCCATCAATGTGGTAGGCTTAGTGGCCGAGTCAAGTTCAAGTAGTAGTAATGTGGCTCCTGTACATCCAGTTACTAGGGCACAAGCATTAAAACAAGATAAAACAGCTGAGCAGCCAAAGCCAAGTGACTTAGGAGATCCTAGTAAGAGGAAACCAAGAACATGGAAGGATACCAGAGAGAAGGCTAATCGCAAGTGGAACAAAAAGCTATCCGAGCTAGAAGAAAGCCTAAGGGATACCAAAACAAAAATAGAAGACATTGCATCTCAAAGCGCCTCGCATGCCAAAGCTCCATCCACTCCACCTAATCCTACCCCACCACCCATTGTAAATAACCCACAACCAGGGTCTGTTCTTGCAGATCCAACCCTAGAAGGCTTGGACATGTTGTTCAAGGCCTACTAGGCTCGACTTCAAGAAGGGCCAACAGCTGCAAACCTAGACAAGAGTTACCCTAGAGCAGATTTAGAGATTGAACGTATGAAAATGTGCATGAAAATGGTAGAACAAGCTCAAGCTATACTTGAGACTAGTCAAAAGTTCAATCAGACAAACTCTGTCAAATCAGATTTGCATTTCGAAGGCTTACTAGAAAGATTAGAGCAGTTGGTAAACAAATCACAAGTTTCTTTACCTCCACAGGCTCAACCAGTTATTGAAAGAGGAAGCTCACCGCCAATGGGAGCTTATGTTCCTAATTCCACGGATGTTGGAATACCTCCTTCAATTCAACAGTACTCTCAAGAGTTCTTGCGGGAAATACAAGAAGAGAAATGGGCCAAGGAGAAGGGTAATTCCCCTCCTATTCCTGAGATTGATGATCTTCATGACCAATTTCCCCAAGACATTCCGTCTATTTATGGAGATCAAGCAGAGCAACAAGAAGATGGAAGATTAGAATCTAATTCTTTACAAGAGTTGCCTCAATTCACAGGCCCATGGGAATCTGAATCTCTTCAGATTAGAGCTCCCACAATATTGGTAAGAAATGAAGACTCAGTGGTTCCAAGAAACACTGATGTTGTGAAGAACACCAAGGTTCAGTGCCATCTCACGGTAGAAGAGCTGCTCAAAGCAAAACCTGAGCTATGGAATCATGTGAAGGATCAAGTTCCAGAACTTGAGTCCACTATGCCCAAAGCAAGCTCTAAGCAAAAAGTTCTAGAGATACCTCTAGACAAGATAGGAGACATGAGTGAAGGTGAAGAAGGTAATACTTATCTTCCGATCACCTATCAAGGTTACACAACCAAAGCAATCATAGATTCAGGTGCTGGTGTTGCTATTGCGACCACTTCTTTGTGGAAGCGATGGTGCAAACCTACATTAAGACCAACTAGAATGAAGCTTCAAATGGTAGATGGTCATTTTGAAAGACCTCTAGGATTGCTCGAAGGGATAACTCTAACGACTTGTGGTGTAGAGTTTGAACACACATTTGCTATATGTGACTTTGAGAAAGAAGATACTCACTTGTGGATGTGCAAGGTCGCAGAGGAAGAGGAAAAGCACCTAAAAGTGAGAGAAGAAGGAACTCCCCCAGGAGATAGACCAATAAAAGACCCAGCCTATACACCGATGATATTTCCAGATGAGGAATTTGAGCCTCATGGTTGGGCAGAAATCTTAGCTACCATGGACATTGCAGTCAATGAAGAACAATGGACACCTCATTGTGATGAGGAGGGTTATGATATTTCAATGTTCATGTGTTAGCCCCTGTTGGAAGAGTGTGATCCTAGTGAGTTCATAGAAGAAGAAGAGAATGACGATGATCTAGAATCCATTGTGATGGATACTTACTTTGACTCAGAGGAACATTATTTAGAAGACATAGGAGTGTTAACCCAAAAAGAAGAAAAAGAACCCCTCACAAGCATTAA
Organism: Ceratopteris richardii; assembly: GCA_020310875.1. NCBI lineage: Eukaryota > Viridiplantae > Streptophyta > Polypodiopsida > Polypodiales > Pteridaceae > Ceratopteris > Ceratopteris richardii. The sequence continues at coordinate 8,473,037 of CM035417.1, read as the reverse complement.
AACGATAAATTCAAAGGAAGGAAGTGAAGGTAGTAAAAAGAAAATGAAAAGAAAAGCAATGAAACAAGAAGAGGAGGAATCATTGTTGAAGTACCAGAAAACTTCAAGAAATATGAAGTGGAAGACCGAAAAATTCTGGTACGAATGCCTAAGAGAGAGGCCATTATAGGAGAAGCATATGACAATAAAGAAAAGACCAAAAAAATTGTAGTGACCATTGAAGGGAACGAAGAGCGATGTACCTACATAGGAGATGACCTAAGTGCAAAAGAAGAAGCAGAGCTTGTAGCTCTATTAAGGGAATATAGGGATGTGTTCGCATGGCACTATAAAGACTTGAAGGGAGTAGATCCAAAGATTTGCTCTCATACGATACCGATGACCGCTGGTGCCAAGCCCACCAAACAAAAGCCCTACACATATAGTGACACTTATGCTGCTAAAATAAAAGAAGAAATTGACAGGCTGATTGAAGCTGGATTCATATATGAGATCGAGCATACTGAATGGGTGTCCCCCATTGTAGTGGTGCCCAAGAAGAATGGAAAATTGCGAGTGTGTATTAACCTTAAAAAAGTTAATGCTGCTACGATTCGAGATAGTTATCCACTTCCAATCACCGAACATTGATTGGAGCGTGTCGCAGGCAAGGAAGTTTATAGCTTCTTTGATGGATTTTCGGGCTACAATCAAGTAGCCATTGCCCCAGAAGATCAACACAAAACGTCTTTCGCCACAGAATGGGGAATCTTTGCATTTTGTGTGATGCCATTTGGTCTCACCAATGCACCTGCAACATTTCAAAGGCTCATGTGTCATGTCTTCAAAGAGTTCTTGCGAAAGAACTTAGAAGTATATGTGGATGACTTATGTGCTCATTCCCAACAAAGAAGATACCACATCCCTGAGCTCAGACAACTCTTCAACAAGTGTAGAGATTATCGAGTGTGTCTGAACCCAGAGAAGTGTGTGTTCATGGTACGACAAGGTAAAATCTTAGGTCACATTGTTTCTAAGAATGGAATTTCAATAGATGAGGACAAAGTAGGAGCAATAGCAGAGCTACCCAGGCCAAGGAATGTTAAAGAGGTACAAGCCTTTATGGGCCATTGTGGATATTACTGTAGGTTTATCCACATGTATGCCATCATAGCTAAACCTCTTTATGGATTGTTGACAAATTTTGAGTGGAACGATGAATGTGAAAAATCCTTCAATGAGCTAAAAAGACGCTTGTGCTCAGCACCAATACTAACCACTCCTGATTGGAGTAAACCATTCCATGTCCATGTGGATGCATCCAATCATGCCATCGGATGTGTGTTAGCACAACCCACGGGTGAAGGAAACCTAGATTTGCCGATAGCATATGCTAGTAGGCAATTAAATGCAGCTGAACGAAATTATACTACAACGGAAAGAGAAGGTCTAGGCATGGTATATGCTGTGAAGAAGTTTAGACACTATCTATTGGCCAACAAATTCAAGTTTTTCACTGATCATCAAGCCCTATTATATTTGGTCAATAAACCTTGCAATACTGGACGCTTAGTAAGATGGTTCCTCTTACTAATGGAATACGATTTTGAAGTGGTTGTTAGGAAAGGTAGAACCCATCTCAGGGCAGATCACCTGTCTCTCATCACTTCAGGAGAGTCACCACAAGGAGTGTCAGATGAACTGCTTGACGCATATTTGTTCAACTTAGAAGTTGTTCCTAAATGGGCAAATAAGTTAGTACCAGTCCTAACCTTCGGACCTACAAACAAGAATGTAAAAACAAAGAAAGAGGACATTGTAAAATCACAAAAATATCAAATAATGGCTGGAAGCATGTACAAACAGGATACAGAGGGTGTACTCGCTTGTTATGTTGTGGATGATGAACATACTAATTGGTTGCAACAAGCCCATGAAGGATTGCTAGGAAATCACTACTCTAAACAACGAACATTGCAAAACCTAAAACGTTTAGGAGTGTATTGGCCTAGCATGGACAAAGAAATACATGAGTGGATTAAGAATTGTCCGGTGTGCCAGAAGAGACCCCCAGTGGAGCATGCCACTCTTTATCACATGTCGTTAATCCTAGATTGGAGTGCTCCATTGGTCGAATTTATGAGATCGGGAACACTACCATGTGAGGCTAGTCTAACAAGACGACGAAGCATGGAGCAAGAGGCTCAGGACTATGCCTTAGTAGGAGACAACCTATATCGGAGAGGCAAAGATGGTTATCTAAGATTGTGCGTTCATGAATGAGATTATTTGGAGGTCTTAGAAACTGCACATAGTGGTGTTGCAAGTGGACACTTTGGGCGTGACCGAGTAATCAAGACCATTCTATTCTCAGGACTTTGGTGGCCAACTCTTCATATGGATGCACATACCTATGTGAAGAAATGTGACACATGCCAACGTGCACAATATCCGATACAAAAAGACGAGATGCCTTTAAGGCCAATGATGGGAGGACGTGCATTTTCAAAGTGGGGTATAGACTTTGTAGGTCCCATCAACCCCCTAGCTAGAAACTCCCATGCTGAGTACATTATTGTAGCCACAGATTACCTTACAAAGTGGGTGGAAGTAAAAGCCACAACAAAGAATGATGCTCAAACGACCGCTAAGTTCTTATTTGAGAATGTATTCACGAGATATGGACTGCCAATAGAGTATGTTAGTGATAGAGGCACACACTTCTTGAACGAAGTCATTGAAAACCTCCTTCAAGAATTCATGGTGATACATAAGAAGTCTGCCCCTTATCACCCACAAGCCAATGGACAGGCCGAGAGCACAAATAAGATCCTATGTAATGTGTTGACAAAACTGGTGAATAATAAACGCTCTGATTGGGACAAACAGCTTCATCATGCTGTTTGGGCATACTGAGTTGCCTACAAAACCATACTCAATGCCACCCCATTTCAGATGGTCTTCGGACAGAATGTTGTGCTACCATTAGATTTCCTAATCCCAGCTTTAAGAGTAGCACAAGAGCATGAGTGGAATGGACATGAATTGTCCTCTAGGATCTTTGATCTAGAACGTTTAGGTGAGACGAGGCTACGAGCAGCAGCAGGCATCTATGCTGCAAAGAAAAGGCAAAAGGCATACTTTGATGCCCATGTAAAGGATAAAGGATTGAAAGAAGGAGATCTAGTGCTGGTTTATACGCTAAAGCAACATGCCCGCAAATTGGAGAAACGAGGATATGGACCCATGATCATTAATAGAATCTCCACTAGTGGTGCAGTTCAATTGGCCACTTCAGAGGGTGATATCTTGCCGAACTATATAAGTGGTTGTCGAGTCAAGTTATATCAAGAACCTCTTACAGAGGAAATGCTAATGAGACTCAACACTGCTAAGAAGCGAAAAGAAGAGGAGTTAAGGGTTAGAGAAGAAGCACAAGCAGAGGCTAGAGAGCGCATTAGAAGAAATAAGTTACGGCGACTAGGCCTAGACGTCAACACAAAAGCTCCAAAATATCACATGGACATGTGCCAAAAATCGGACCTAACTACTACTCGAATAATTGACCGACGTCCCTTTGTGACCATAGACGTAGGACAAGGAAAGAGTGTAAGGACTGTGAGAGCATTGGTTGACTCAGGAGCAGCAACTAGTGCAGTTAGACTTTCATACTGCCAAGACCTGCAATTGGACATCAAGCCCATAGAAGCCTATCTCATAGGATTGGGAGGTGTGGAAACCCCTTGTTTGGGCGAGGTGGAACTTCCCATTTACCTTCAAGATGTTCCAATGAAAGTCAAAATGCTAGTGTGTCATGATGAGGACCTTACAGAGCCACTTGTCTTGGGTCAAGATTGGATTTATGACCATGCAGTCAACTTGAACTTAAGAAGTCAAATTCTTCACGTTTGGGTACATGAACATTAGAGTTAGAAAATTGCATGCTCACAAATCCAGATGAAGCACCTCCTCATAGTTCTTCAAGGACTAATCTTAGCAAAAAAGATGTTGTATGTGTCAAGGGCTCTATGTTTCAAAAGCACTCAATCATGGAAGAACACGATCAAAGACAAGCGAACTCCTCCTCTTGTGCAAAGACTAATGTTGTCACCACAACTCAACCAAAGAGGCAAGCACAACGCTACATGACAATTGCTATATGCAATAGATGAAGATACTTCGGGAGGAAAGTAGTTCCGGACATGAAGAAGATCTGGGTACGAAAAGGCGAGCAACCACCAGCCTTGCCAACACAATTCCCACCCAGGCAAGTCAACCATTGGAAGACAAGAACCAAGAACCTACGACATGCTTAAGCACGAAGAATCCCACAACTTTGGGTACCGAAGCAATCGATGAAAGCCGACCACAATAAGGTACAAATTTGGGTCCCTAAAAAATTAGCTGGAGCTCAACAAGGACGATTACAGATGTGTGTACCTAAGAAGCTCTTACATACGCAACAACCTAAGCTCCCCACCATACAAAAGGTATCAACAAAGAAGCCAAGGAAAGAAAAAGGTAAGAATAGAGCACAAAGACCAAACGAAGATAAAATCAACCCTTCTGCAAAAGTAAGCAGGCAATCATCACGGATATGGGTTTGGAAGCCGAAAGCACCCGCCGCATCCACAAAACCAAAGAGCCAACCACACTGGATACCAAAGTTTGGACAGCATCCAAAGAAGAAGTGGCCTGAGGTGATCTCTACAGGGCCAAATACTATTCAGAAATGGGTTCCCAGTACGAGGATTACATCATTTCGAGATCCAATCGACACCTCCAAACAAAGAATGCATCAACTATGCGAGTAACATCAAAAGCCTCGACGTGCAGCAACCATGTGCCTTTGGCATAACCTTGTCTTTTGCACCATTGAGGTCATGCACTTCCAGAGTATGTATCAACATAGGGCCACATCATACGACCGTGCATAGACACAATTGAGAAATCCCAGGCACATGAAACACACTTTTCACATGTAAAATATGTTATTGATACTAACCTCTTTCTTCTTGTTTGATGCCATCGTGTGCAACAACCAAAAAAAAAAAAGCAAAGAAGAGGACTATGTGCTTGAAAATGTGCATCAGCGAACTTTCAACATGACATCCATCAACAAAAAGGACAAGCTGATGGTCAAACACCATGATGGAACTACAACACGAAGAGATGAAGATCAACGGACCTTTCACCATGGTAAGACGTGTATGCTTCAACAACACTATAACCATGATAGATTAGGAAACCTCTTTGTCAGCATACCCTTGAGCACATTACTCAAGACCCAATCTCTTGCACCATACTTCTTGCCATGCATTTTCCAAGTACGCATACGTAGGGCCACATTACAAGGCCATGCACAAGGCACATATTTTGTTCAACCCATGCACTAATGCACTTACCCATCATCCATTATGGGTTACGAGTACTTGGCATGAAAACTATGAAAGCCATCTTTGGAAGAATCAGAGGACATCACGGTGACCACTACAAGAGCAAGGAAGCCATCCACCATTGAGAGTTGCTCATAATCACCATTGACCACCTCCTTTGAGCAACTAGCCATTTTGGACAGCTCACAAATGCACCATGAAGATGGAATACAAGGCAGAAGTACGTACAAAGGGACTCCAAACTGCAAGAGCTAACAGTGGCAAAGTGAAGAACCAAACAAACGACTAAGCTACATTGAGAAGATGGATCGCTCCTGTTGGACGTAAAGGACGCTACCTCTCAATGTACTACATGGAACGACCACTACAACAAGGGTCTGTTAGGGACGACAGACTCAAGAGGGGGGGGAGTGTTGAAGCTCAAGATCAAGGACAAAGCATGGAAGTGCATCAAGGAAGTGGACACACAAGAAGAAGGAGCAAGTAGGGAGCTCCAAGAAGCACTTGTCAAATTTTCAGAAGAAATCCCTACAAAAATAGTGATTTTTATCACTAAAAATCATTGTAAATACCATTTTCCATTTTTGTAACTCCATTTTATTCAAGCCGAGGAGTCCTCGAGCTTGAGGAGTATTAGAACTACCATCCTACAAATTTTCATAATTTTTAGACTTCGTTTGAGCCCCCAAATAAGCCCTAGAACCTATTTTTTAACTAGGCCGGACACTAGGTCTGGACAGGACCAAAACCACTCAAAAACTATAAAAAGGGCTGGAGAGCTCATTTTTGAGGCTAGCTTGTTGTAGTTTTCAGCTTTGTAAGAGATTTCTTTTGCAATCGAAGATCTTCCTTTGTTCCACTCTTTGCTCTTACTTTGTGCGCGTGTGTGTGTATGTGTGTGCATGCTCTTGTGCCTTCACTCACGCACTTGTGCCATCACTTGCTCACGGTCTTCATACCGGTCCTCACGTCTCCACGGATTGATATTTATGAGGTGTATCTCCTCACGTTGGTACTCACCATTGTGCTAGAGTGACACATTGGCTCTCAAGAAACTTCAAGCCCCCCCCCCTTGATTTCCTCAATGCTCAATGTTGAGTTGTGATACCATTGATGGAGTATATCCATTCCTACTTGCAGCAAAAGAATGATAGACCCTTCCTAGGACCAAAGAGGCCACTACCACAGTCCAACAAATATTGAATTGCTCTCTAGAACAAAGGACTCAACCTATGAAAGTTTTCATAGTAAAAAAAGATGCTCTAAGCTTTCAAACAAGCCATAAATCATGAAATTTGGAGAATGTGACTGATGTCAACCTCCTTGCACATGACAAACACAAATCTTCCAAAATAGATAGCTTATACCTATGAGTACCTCTTCACATACATATGTTGGGGAATATGAAGAGATAGACCAGAGAGCTTTCAATCTCAATATAGAAAATGATCAGGAACACTTGAGATTAAGATTATAATCAAAAGCTTACAACAAGAGCTTCAAGACGAGCTATCTTGCACATGAAACAAACAACTACACAAATGAGATATGGATGATCAAGAATCCTAGCCTACATGAAAACTTCAGCTAGTAGGGGGCTAGCTTAGCTAGGGGGTAGCTTGAACCTGGAGTATACACTCCCGATGAGAGCCCGAAATTGCACAAAACATTGGTGTCAAATTTGGATTCAAATCATGCCTCCAAAACCCCCACTTTCTCAATCAAGGTAGATGGAATCTTGAGCTGAAAACGCGTGGAAAGGTGGTTGTAGACTTAAAAAAAAAAGTGAATTGATGTAGCACTTTAGTTAAGCCTTGGTTCACACACATTTTGCTTGTACATTTCTAACATAAGATACTTTGCTACATAAGTAGAGAACCATTGTTGTATGTGGTATCACATGGAAAGAAGCACCAAAATCTAGCATCCATGTATGGGAAAGAAGAATCAGCCATAAGAGCCTCACGAGACATAGTTCTATCAAGTATAAACACATGAACATCATCAAAAATAGAATTAAATTCTTCTACCCTCATAGTTGAAGCAGATGTTGCAAGTAACTGTTTAACATGCCCTTTAACATGTGGTCCTTTAGCTTTAGCATTCTTTAATGCATATAAATATTTCTTCATATGTCCTTTCTTATGAAAATAATGGCACTCAATTTCTCTCTTTCTTGATTTAATTCTTCTCTTATTTCATTGACCATTATTCTCCTTGTTATTGATGTTGCCATGTTTATGATTCTTTGCTTGGTAAGAATCACGAACATTATACGCATGCCCACTGTGAGTGCCAATGATAGAATTTCTACAGATCTCTTCACTAAAGAGTGCTCCACGCGTCATCTTAGACAAGTTTACCACCAAGTGCACTGTTACTAATGGTTGTGCAAAACATATCCCATGATGATGGCAAGGTGCGCAGAAACAACATTGCTTTCATTTCCTTATCCCTATCCATTGTCTAAGCGTGTAATTGAGAAAATATAGCATCACACTCATTTAGATGAGCAGTAACACTATCTATGTACTTTGTGCAAATTTCATATAATGTTCTCATAAGATACACTTTATTTGATGTTATTTCTTTTCCATAAGTATTGCATAACTTCTTCCAAAGATCCTCTACACTTTCATAGTCCAATACTCTAAAGTAAACATTATCTAGAAGGTGTAGTGAAATGGTAGATCTAACCATTTCATCCAACACATCCCTATCATCATCCATGCTAGTAGGCTTCTTTGAGATTCCATTTATTAGCTTCCACTACCTGCTCTTAATCAACATGTATCTAGTCTAATTCTTCAATAGAGCAAAGTTGATGCCATCAAATAAAAGTTATAGCTTCTATTGGGAACACTAGCAGTATACCTTGATCCAAGAGATAGCTTCTCTTGGGAACACTAGCAGTAGACCTTTGATGTCATGATGATGGAGGACTCGCTACAATGATAATGGAGCTAGAATGATCTAAACACCAAAACATGAACAGGTGGCAAACTATGAGTTAATTTGATAAATTCCCTCCCCCCAAAAATCCATCAATGAATAGCAATGGCCAACCAAGGAGATTATGGGAGAATGTATGTGCTCACACCAATATGTGTCTCAAGGAGTCAAGTCAAGCACTCTATAGTTTCTTCTAGAGTGTTCTCTGTAAATTGAGCATATAATCAATGTAGAAAACACATAAAATTGTGAGTATTGGCATGTAAAACTGCATAGTAAATCATTAACTCCATTACATATGACCACTTAACCAAAATAAATGAACTAGACTTATCAAGCATCTATCAACAACTAGCATACATCTCCTATGGCAAGGTTGGGTAAATGTTCCACCTGCATACCAAAGAGACTGTGACATCTAGGTTTCTCCTAGTTAAGAAAACTTCACCATGACCCTCTTTATTAATGTCAAGTGCTTTATGCAAAAACGTAACACCTATATCAATGACCACATGAGCATGAATAAGCAGTATCCTCACAATCATACATATTTTGTACATTTTTAATATATGCAAGAAAATAGCGAGAAACACCCTTAAGTGTCTATCAAGTCTTTTCTTTTGATCCAAAAAAGATTGTAGAAACTCACAATAGTCACTACCATTGCAACCAAACGACTTCCAAGAAACTTTCAAGAAGAGAGGTAAAAATTCCGCAATAAATCTGAATGTACACTACCAATAAGAAAGAATCTCAAGTGGATCTAGTTCCAAGATTGAATTTTGGACCAATCATTCCACTTCTGCAGTCCTAAAATTGCAAAATCAGCTTCCCATTTTATATAATTTTTCACCCAAAGAGACTTTCAAAAAATCAATTGATATACCCCAAAGAAGATACTTTGAAGGGTCCAAAATAATGTCAACCTGAAGTGTCTTCACTCCTACAATCATCAAGCAAATAGGGATGGGTGGTAGGGAAACCTGTTAGTTATGCGAGCCTTGGAGTAGCACTACTAGAATGGGTGACTTGTCGGGAAATTCTTGTAATTTCTCTTCCTTGATCCTTGAAGTCCTTCTTCATGCATAGTTAATGGTGCCAATGAGTCGGATATCAAGGTATGCAGAGATCTATGCCTTGGTTATCACCTTCCTCATGGTTAATGACTTCAATGAGTCGGATATCAAGGTATGCAGAGATCTATGCCTTGGTTATCACCTTCCTCATAAGTAAGCCCTGGAGGAAGCCACTATAAGCCACAAATGTCATAAAATAGTCATGCTTGCTACACAATAGAGGAGGACTTCAAACATATATATTCTGTAGGTTCTACAAAAATGCGATCACACGCACTCTCTTTGGGTGATGAGGCGTCTATATGTTTTGTTAAAGAAAATGTACAAAAGTGTTCGATGGCCATTTGTGATGGAGAGTGTTAATCTCCAAAAGAACAAGTTGACCTTGAATTTAGACCACCTCTATATCAAGAACAACTTCAGACTCCACCATATTTAGAGAACATTCATCAACTTATCAGAAAATTGATTATTCTGAAAAATTCAACTTCTCAGAAAAGTCTGCTGCAGATTAATCCTTGATTGACTAATCATTTGTGTAAAGTTTTTGATAAAACTTTGTAGGTTGCTTTGCCTTAAGGTTGCGCACCTTCTCCAACTTAAATCTCTACAAATGATTTAGTATACTCTGAGAAATCACACAAACAATTTACCTATGTGTAAATCACCTTCTCTGCAGTAGCGACTTTGACACCTGCAACTTCTTAGCTATAGTTCTCCCAATGTTGAACCCGTTTGGTCAAATGCTTTTAGATGTAGATAGCTTATCTCTCAACTTAGATTTTGAGCTATGATATGTGTAAAACTTTACACTGTGCACTGAGCAATGTCCATTTCATTGAACTCAAAATTTGCGCCTGTTTCAGGAGACTGTGAACATTCTTTACATATGAATGTTCCTACACACAATTCTCTTAGCCTGATCACAATTAGATTCTCAAACTCTAGCCATAGATTGATTAACTATGGACTTAGATATCTTCAAAAGGAATTCACAAAAGACCTACTATACTAGGAGAAAACACAGAAACATCGGGCGCAATTTTTCTTCTATTTCTCAGAAATTTACAACTGAGTGAGGATAGACAATTCAACTCACTTCTAAGAGACTTAATGACTCTTACAACTCCTAAATATACTATTCTCATGATCTCCTATTGTCTCCTCTTGTCTCTCACTATTTGCCCCGACATTTTTCCAAAGTATTTATAGGCAAAAATGTACAGACTTATGTCAAAGCATAAGTATAAGTAACCTATGTCTTAACTAATGTACATATGTGTACATTTCTTTCAACCTGTGAATGTAACCATCTTCTAAGCTTCAAGAATTGATCTTATCTTCATCTTTTGTCTTCCAAACTTCAATTGGTGATTGGTGTGCACCAACAGCTCCCCCTCAATCATCAATTGAGGTTTCTCTTATCTTCTTTATGCCTGCCATGTCTTTAAACTTCTGTAACTTTGGTCCATCCAAGCTCTTTGTAAGCATATCAGCTATCTGATCTTTTGTTGAAGTATGTATGACTTCAATCTCCTTATCCATCACCTTTTCTCTTAAAAAGTGATACTGTATCTCAATGTGTTTGCTCCTGGCATGAAAAACAGGATTAGCAGCTAGATATAATGAACTCATGTTATCACCATAAATGATAGGTATGCTCTATATAGTGTCAAAACTCTTCATGAGAGTCTTAAGCCAAATCACTTCTTTTGCAGCTTCAACCATGCCTTTGTACTCTGCTTCTGTAGATGACAAAGCAACTGTATGTTGCTTCTTTGAGCACCAGGAGATTAACTTATCTCCCACATAACACATGTATCCATAGGTTGACCTTCTATCATCTGGATTACCTGCCCAATCTGCATCACTATAGATCTTGATATTTGTATCTGATGTAAAACCATAATACAAACCTTCTTTGAGTGTACCCTTAATGTATCTCAACACTCTTTGACCTGCAATCCAATGCTCTTTCCTAGGACAATGCATGAATTGAGACAAAACCCCAACTGCATATGATAAATCAGGTCTAGTTAATGTAGCATAGATAAGACTACCAACCAAACTCTGATATTGCTTCATGTCCTTGAACTCTTCACCTCCAAATCTGCTTAATTTGTGATTCACCTCCATTGGAGTAGGTGCTACTCTGCAATCATCCATTTTAAACTTGATTAACAAGTTCCTCAAATACCTTTCTTGAGTCACATACACTCCATGTTGAGTGTATGAAATCTCCATGCCCAAGAAGTATGACAAGTCTCCCAAATCACTGATTTTGAATTCTTTCTCCATTTGCTTCTTTAGACTTTGTGTGCCTTTCTCATCTGTACCTGTAAGAATGATATCATCAACATATATGCACATGTAAATAAATCCATCATCACTTGCTTTGACAAGCAAGCTACTATTAGCTTTTGATACTTGAAATCCAAGTTCTTTTAGGAACTTTACAAGTCTATAGTTCCATGCCCTTGGGGCCTGCTTCAAGCCATATAAAGCTCTCTTGAGCTTACACACATGATCTGGATATCTTCCATCTCTGAATCCTTGAGGTTGCTCCATAAAAACTTCATCTGAAATGTAACCATTCAAAAAAGCATTCTTCACATCTAATTGACACAATTTCCAACCTTTGCATGCAGCAATTGCTATAAGTGTCCTGATGGTTGTCATCTTTGCCATAGGACTATAAGTCTCATCATAATCAACACCATATGTCTGAGCAAACCCTTTGACAACAAGTCTAGCTTTGTACCTAGACACACTTCCATCTGCAAATCTTTTTGTCTTATAGACCCACTTGCATCCAATGATCTTCTGACTATTTGGCTTTGGAACCAAATCCCATGTTTGATTCTCCATCAATGCATCATATTCTTCCTCCATAGCTTTCTCCCAAATCTCTTTACCTTTTGCCTCTTCATATGTAGAAGGGTCTTCATCTACTTTAATCATGTAAGCATAATCCTTCGTAGTCAAGAATGAAGTATCATAGCTATACCTTGTAGGTTGCCATTTGTTCCTTGTAGACCTCCTAAGTTCTCCACTTCTTGAGGTTTCTGGTTCTTCACATTCAGGATCAAATCTTGGTGTTTCTTCCACTTCAACCTGCACTTCATTATTCTCTTGCTCATCAAATATCTGAACCTTTGATTTACCTTTCCTTTGGCTCACAATTTCTTCATCATCTGTATTAATATTGATAGTACCTGCATACCAAGTACCTTGCTCATCAAATGTAACATCTTTTGATACAAGAAAATGTTTTGTGGATGGATTCCACAACCTGTATCCCATCTGCTTATCATCATAACCAATAAACACATATTTTTCAGCTTTAGGTTCCAATTTGTGCCTTAATTGTGATGGCACATATGCATAGGCCAAACATCCAAATACTTTGCAATGGTCTAGTGTAGGTCTCTTACCCCACCATGCCTCATAAGGTGTCATACCCTGCAAGGCTTTACAAGGTAGCCTATTGACCAAATAAGTAGCTGTATTTACAGCCTCAGCCCACAAATAATTTGGGCAATTTTTCTCCTTCATCATGGACCTTGCAAACTCAACAAGAGTCCTATTTCTCCTTTCTGCTACACCATTTTGTTGAGGAGAGTACCTGCAAGTAACCTCTCTTTTTATACCTGCATTCCACAAATAATCACTGAACTCATTAGAGAAATACTCTCCCCCTCCATCTGACCTTAGTCTCTTCAACTTATGTCCTATAATTCTCTCTGCATACATATGAGAATGTTTGAAAGTATTGAATACTTCTGACTTATCTTTGATCACATAGATAGTGATCCATCTGGTAGCATCATCAACATAAATCACATAATACCTTGAGCCATTGATACTGAAGTCCTTTGATGGTCCCCACACATCTGTGTGTACCAACTCAAGTTTCTCTGAATACATAAACCCATGCTTGGAATAGGGTTGCTTATGAGCCTTACCTAATTGACATGCTTCACATCTGTATGTCATATATTGACCTGCAACATTAGGCAATCCAAGCACTGAACCATTATTAATCATGTCTTTAATACCTCTTTCATTGAAATGTCCAAGTCTCTTGTGCCAAAGATCTAACTCAGAGATCTTATGTCCTCCATAGGTGAACAAGGCATGACCACATTACCTTGAATCTTCAATGTGAACAATCTTCCTTCTTTCTTCCCTGAAACAATTTGTTTATACCCATTGCTAGGGTCTTCCACAAACACTCCTTCATTAGTGAACCTTACTTCATAACCTTTTTCCACAATTTGTCCTACACTTATCAAATTCTTAGGAATTGTAGGAACATACAAGACCTTACTTAATAAGGTGCTACCATCCTTGGCCTTCACTGATCCAATTGACTTCACATTGTGCTTTGTGTTGTCACCTGTTTGAACAACATGATTAGATACCTTATTTTTCAAATCAGTCATCAAGGCTATATTACCACTCAGGTGAGTGCTACACCCTGAGTCAATGTAGAAGACTCTTTGATCTTCATTCTACCTTTCACAAGTTGCATTCATTATCAATGTTGAATCTTCCTTTTGATCTGAAGCATAATTGTAGTAGGTATTGTTATATTGTTGACTTTGGAAACCTCTACCTGCATTTCTTCCAAAGTAACCCCTACTACCTCTGCCTCTCAAATTACCTCTTTGATTTCTGCCACCTCTTCCTTTTGAATTATAGTTTTGATTATATCCTCCATTACTTTGATTATTATGCCAACAATCATTAGCTAAATGATTTGTCTTACCACAAATCCAGCATGCTTTGGCTCCATCTTTGTTGTTCCTGCCTCTTCCTCTACCTTTGCCACCTCCTCTACCTCTTAGGAAGTTGGCTTGACTAGTTGTGCCTTCATCTTCACCTGATTGTTGCTTTCCTTTGTTAGCTTTCTTCTTGTCCTTTGAGTACATTGCATGACTTGTACTTTTGTCACCATCTCCTTAACATCCTGCTCAAATGTTAGCATATGACCTAGCAACTGATTTAAATCAAGAGTGAAATGATCAAGTGATAATTCTGTAGACAAAATGAATGGCTTCCATTTGTCATCACCTCTCAAACCTGTAAGGATTTGCCTTACCAATTTATCCTCCTCAATATCTTCATCAACAGCTCCTAATGCATCTGCAATGTCTTTCATCCTTGTTACATAATCTGAAATGGATTGAGAGGCCTTCTTCTTGAAAGTTGTAAATTCTGCCCATAAAGATGCCTTCCTTGACTTTGTGGTGTTTTGGAAATTCTCTTCCAAGGCATTCTATATATCACTTGCACTTTCGAGACCTCTAATGTGAGGTAGCAAGTAATCATTGACTGCCATATAAATGATACTCCTAGCTTGAGCATCTTTCTTCATCCAATTCTTCAAATCTGTTAATTCTTCCCTAGTTGGAACACTAGGATCTCTGAATTGTGGTTTTTCTTCTTCACCTGTAATGTAAGCTATCAAATCTTTGCTCATTAGATGAGCTTCCATCCTCATTGACCATGCAGGATAGTTTTCTCTATCCAACTTCTCTATTTGAAGAGAATCTCCCATCTTCCTTCACCTATATTAACAGATCTTTAAGCTTTATGAGGAATAAATGTACCTTGACTTCGAATATTACTTCTTCTGATCCTTTTGACAACTTCAATGTGTCTTCCTTCAAGCTTTCTTCAATCTTTGTCCTTTTGATCCTTCAAGATGTAAAGTTTGTAGTTCTGCAGTAGTCGGAGTCTGCCTTTCCTTGATTCTGATGCTTCCTGCTCTGATACCACTGATGGAGAGTGTTAATCTCCAAAAGAGCAAGTTGACCTTGAATTTAGACCACCTCTATATCAAGAACAACTTCAGACTCCACCATATTTAGAGAACATTCATCAACTTATCAGAAAATTGATTATTCTGAGAAATTCAACTTCCCAGAAAAGTCTGCTGTAGATTAATCCTTGATTGACTAATCATTTGTGTAAAGTTTTTGATAAAACTTTGTAGGTTGCTTTGCCTTAAGGTTGCGCACCTTCTCCAACTTAAATCTCTGCAAATGATTCAATATACTCTAAGAAATCACACAAACAATTTACCTATGTGTAAATCACCTTCTCTATAGTAGAGACTTTGACACCTGCAACTTCTTAGCTATAGTTCTCCCAATGTTGAACCCGTTTGGTCAAATGCTTTTAGATGTAGATAGCTTATCTCTCAACTTAGATTTTGAGCTATCATATGTGTAAAACTTTACACTGTGCACTGAGCAATGTCCATTTCATTGAACTCGAAATTTGCGCCTGTTTCAGGAGAGTGTGAACATTCTTTACATATGAATGTTCCTACACACAATTCTCTTAGCCTGATCACAATTAGATTCTCAAACGCTAGCCATAGATTGATTAACTATGGACTTAGATATCTTCAAAAGCAATTCACAAAAGATCTACTATACTAGGAGAAAACACAGAAACATCGGGCGCAATTTTTCTTCTATTTCTCAGAAATTTACAACTGAGTGAGGATAGACAATTCAACTCACTTCTAAGAGACTTAATGACTCTTACAACTCCTAAATATACTATTCTCATGATCTCCTATTGTCTCCTCTTGTCTCTCACTATTTGCCCCGACATTTCTCCAAAGTATTTATAGGCAAAAATGTACAGACTTATGTCAAAGCATAAGTATAAGTAACCTATGTCTTAACTAATGTACATATGTGTACATTTCTTTCAACCTATAAATGTAACCATCTTCTAAGCTTCGAGAATTGATCTTATCTTCATCTTTTGTCTTCCAAACTTCAATTGGTAATTGTTCTGCGCCAACAGCTCCCCCTCAATCATCAATTGAGGTTTCTCTTATCTTCTTTATGCCTGCCATGTCTTTAAACTTCTGTAACTTTGGTCCATCCAAGCTCTTTGTAGGCATATCAGCTATCTGATCTTTTGTTGAAGTATGTATGACTTCAATCTCCTTATCCATCACCTTTTCTCTTAAAAAGTGATACTGTATCTCAATGTGTTTGGTCCTGGCATGAAAAACAGGATTAGCAGCTAGGTATAATGAACTCATGTTATCACCATAAATGATAGGTATGCTCTGTATAGTGTCAAAACTCTTCATGAGAGTCTTAAGACAAATCACTTCTTTTGCAGCTTCAACCATGCCTTTGTACTCTGCTTCTGTAGATGACAAAGCAACTGTATGTTGCTTCTTTGAGCACTAGGAGATTAACTTATCTCCCACATAACACATGTATCCATAGGTTGACCTTCTATCATCTGGATTACCTGCCCAATCTGCATCACTATAGATCTTGATATTTGTATCTGATGTAAAACCATAATACAAACCTTCTTTGAGTGTACCCTTAATGTATCTCAACACTCTTTGACCTGCAATCCAATGCTCTTTCCTAGGACAATGCATGAATTGAGACAAAACCCCAACTGCATATGATAAATCAAGTCTAGTTAATGTAGCATAGATACGACTACCAACCAAACTCTGATATTGCTTCATGTCCTTGAACTCTTCACCTCCAAATCTGCTTAATTTGTGATTCACCTCCATTGGAGTAGGTGCTACTCTGCAATCATCCATTTTAAACTTGATTAACAAGTTCCTCAAATACCTTTCTTGAGTCACATACACTCCATGTTGAGTGTATGAAATCTCCATGCCCAAGAAGTATGACAAGTCTCCCAAATCACTGATTTTGAATTCTTTCTCCATTTGCTTCTTTAGACTTTGTATGCCTTTCTCATATGTACCTGTAAGAATGATATCATCAACATATATGCACATGTAAATAAATCCATCATCACTTGCTTTAACAAGCAAGCTACTATCAGCTTTTGATACTTGAAATCCAAGTTCTTTTAGGAACTTTACAAGTCTATAGTTCCATGCCCTTGGGGCCTGCTTCAAGCCATATAGAGCTCTCTTGAGCTTACACACATGATCTGGATATCTTCCATCTCTGAATCCTTGAGGTTGCTCCATAAAAACTTCATCTGAAATGTAACCATTCAAAAAAGCATTCTTCACATCTAATTGACACAATTTCCAACCTTTGCATGCAGCAATTGCTATAAGTGTCCTGATGGTTGTCATCTTTGCCACAGGACTATAAGTCTCATCATAATCAACACCATATGTCTGAGCAAACCCTTTGACAACAAGTCTAGCTTTGTACCTAGACACACTTCCATCTGCAAATCTTTTTGTCTTATAGACCCACTTGCATCCAATGATCTTCTGACTATTTGGCTTTGGAACCAAATCCCATGTTTGATTCTCCATCAATGCATCATATTCTTCCTGCATAGCTTTCTCCCAAATCTCTTTACCTTTTGCCTCTTCATATGTAGAAGGGTCTTCATCTGCTTTAATCATGTAAGCATAATCCTTAGTAGTCAAGAATGAAGTATCATAGCTATACCTTGTAGGTTGCCATTTGTTCCTTGTAGACCTCCTAAGTTCTCCACTTCTTGAGGTTTCTGGTTCTTCACATTCAGGATCAAATCTTGGTGATTCTTCCACTTCAACCTGCACTTCATTATTCTCTTGCTCATCAAATATCTGAACCTTTGATTTACCTTTCCTTTGGCTCACAATTTCTTCATCATCTGTATTAATATTGATAGTACCTGCATACCAAGTACCTTTCTCATCGAATGTAACATCTTTTGATACAAGAAAATGTTTTGTGGATGGATTCCACAACTTGTATCCCATCTGCTTATCATCATAACCAATAAACACATATTTTTCAGCTTTAGGTTCCAATTTGTGCCTTAATTGTGATGGCACATATGCATAGGCCAAACATCCAAATACTTTGCAATGGTCTAGTGTAGGTCTCTTACCCCACCATGCCTCATAAGGTGTCATACCCTGCAAGGCTTTACAAGGTAGCCTATTGACCAAATAAGTAGCTGTATTTACAGCCTATGCCCACAAATAATTTGGGCAATTTTTCTCCTTCATCATGGACCTTGCAAACTCAACAAGAGTCCTATTTCTCCTTTCTGCTACACCATTTTGTTGAGGAGAGTACCTGCAAGTAACCTCTCTTTTTATACCTGCATTCCACAAGTAATCACTGAACTCATTAGAGAAATACTCTCCCCCTCCATCTGACCTTAGTCTCTTCAACTTATGTCCTGTAATTCTCTCTGCATACATATGAGAATGTTTGAAAGTATTGAATACTTCTGACTTATCTTTGATCACATAGATAGTGATCCATCTGGTAGCATCATCAACATAAATCACATAATACCTTGAGCCATTGATACTGAAGTCCTTTGATGGTCCCCACACATCTGTGTGTACCAACTCAAGTTTCTCTGAATACATAAACCCATGCTTGGAATAGGGTTGCTTATGAGCCTTACCTAATTGACATGCTTCACATCTGTATGTCATATATTGACCTGCAACATTAGGCAATCCAAGCACTGAACTATTATTAATCATGTCTTTAATACCTCTTTCATTGAAATGTCCAAGTCTCTTGTGCCAAAGATCTAACTCAGAGATCTTATGTCCTCCATAGGTGAACAAGGCATGACCACATTACCTTGAATCTTCAATGTGAACAATCTTCCTTCTTTCTTCCCTGAAACAATTTGTTTATACCCATTGCTAGGGTCTTCCACAAACACTCCTTCATTAGTGAACCTTACTTCATAACCTTTTTCCACAATTTGTCCTACACTTATCAAATTCTTAGGAATTGTAGGAACATACAAGACCTTACTTAATAAGGTGCTACCATCCTTGGCCTTCACTGATCCAATTGACTTCACATTGTGCTTTGTGTTGTCACCTGTTTGAACAACATGATTAGATACCTTATTTTTCAAATCAGTCATCAAGGCTATATTACCACTCAGGTGATTGCTACACCCTTAGTCAATGTAGAAGACTCTTTGATCTTCATTCTGCCTTTCACAAGTTGCATTCATTATCAATGTTGAATCTTCCTTTTGATCTGAAGCATAATTGTAGTAGGTATTGTTATATTGTTGACTTTGGAAACCTCTACCTGCATTTCTTCCAAAGTAACCCCTACTACCTCTGCCTCTCAAATTACCTCTTTGATTTCTGCCACCTCTTCCTCTTGAATTATAGTTTTGATTATATCCTCCATTACTTTGATTATTATGCCAACAATCATTAGCTAAATGATTTGTCTTACCACAAATCCAGCATGCTTTGGCTCCATCTTTGTTGTTCCTGCCTCTTCCTCTACCTTTGCCACCTCCTCTACCTCTTAGGAAGTTGGCTTGACTAGTTGTGCCTTCATCTTCACCTGATTGTTGCTTTCCTTTGTTAGCTTTCTTCTTGTCCTTTGAGTACATTGCATGACTTGTACTTTTGTCACCATCTCCTTTAACATCCTGCTCAAATGTTAGCATATGACCTAGCAATGATTTAAATCAGGAGTGAAATGATCAAGTGATAATTCTGTAGACAAAATGAATGGCTTCCATTTGTCATCACCTCTCAAACCTGTAAGGATTTGCCTTACCAATTTATCCTCCTCAATATCTTCATCAACAGCTCCTAATGCATCTGCAATGTCTTTCATCCTTGTTACATAATCTGAAATGGATTGAGAGGCCTTCTTCTTGAAAGTTGTAAATTCTGCCCATAAAGATGCCTTCCTTGACTTTGTGGTGTTTTGGGAATTCTCTTCCAAGGCATTCCATATATCACTTGCACTTTCAAGACCTCTAATGTGAGGTAGCAAGTAATCATTGACTGCCATATAAATGATACTCCTAGCTTGAGCATCTTTCTTCATCCAATTCTTCAAATCTGCTAATTCTTCCCTAGTTGGAACACTAGGATCTCTGAATTGTGGTTTTTCTTCTTCACCTGTAATGTAAGCTATCAAATCTTTGCTCATTAGATGAGCTTCCATCCTCATTGACCATGCAGGATAGTTTTCTCTATCCAACTTCTCTATTTGAAGAGAATCTCCCATCTTCCTTCACCTGTATTAACAGATCTTTAAGCTTTATGAGGAATAAATGTACCTTGACTTCGAATATTACTTCTTCTGATCCTTTTGACAACTTCAATGTGTCTTCCTTCAAGCTTTCTTCAATCTTTGTCCTTTTGATCCTTCAAGATGTAAAGTTTGTAGTTCTGCAGTAGTCGGAGTCTCCCTTTCCTTGATTCTGATGCTTCCTGCTCTGATACCACTGATGGAGAGTGTTAATCTCCAAAAGAACAAGTTGACCTTGAATTTAGACCACCTCTATATCAAGAACAACTTCAGACTCCACCATATTTAGAGAACATTCATCAACTTATCAGAAAATTGATTATTCTAAAAAATTCAACTTCTCAGAAAAGTCTGCTGCAGATTAATCCTTGATTGACTAATCATTTGTGTAAAGTTTTTGATAAAACTTTGTAGGTTGCTTCGCCTTAAGGTTGCGCACCTTCTCCAACTTAAATCTCTGCAAATGATTCAGTATACTCTGAGAAATCACACAAAAATTTACCTATGTGTAAATCACCTTCTCTGCAGTAGCGACTTTGACACCTGCAACTTCTTAGCTATAGTTCTCCCAATGTTGAACCCGTTTGGTCAAATGCTTTTAGATGTAGATAGCTTATCTCTCAACTTAGATTTTGAGCTATCATATGTGTAAAACTTTACACTGTGCACTGAGCAATGTCCATTTCATTGAACTTGAAATTTGCGCCTGTTTCAGGAGACTGTGAACATTCTTTACATATGAATGTTCCTACACACAATTCTCTTAGCCTGATCACAATTAGATTCTCAAACTCTATCCATAGATTGATTAACTATGGACTTAGATATCTTCAAAAGGAATTCACAAAAGATCTATTATACTAGGAGAAAACACAAAAACATCGGGCGCAATTTTTCTTCTATTTCTCAGAAATTTACAACTGAGTGAGGATAGACAATTCAACTCACTTCTAAGAGACTTAATGACTCTTACAACTCCTAAATATACTATTCTCATGATCTCCTATTGTCTCCTCTTGTCTCTCACTATTTGCCCCGACATTTTTCCAAAGTATTTATAGGCAAAAATGTACAGACTTATGTCAAAGCATAAGTATAAGTAACCTATGTCTTAACTAATGTACATATGTGTACATTTCTTTCAACCTGTGAATGTAACCATCTTCTAAGATTCAAGAATTGATCTTATCTTCATCTTTTGTCTTCCAAACTTCAATTGGTGATTGGTCTGCACCAACAATTTGGCCCTTCACATGGTAGAGAAGATGCCTATAGTTTTGGATTATAGTAAACAAACCCATCTTTGGCACGGTCAAAAACCATTACCCTTACAAAAACCTATAATATCTCCCAAATACATGAGTGCAGGTCCATCTAAGCCATTAGGTGCCTCGAAAGAGAAATTAAGAGAAGCCCCAAACATTAGTTTTGTGCACAATCTAGGACAGGGTGGATCATAAAAAAGGAATGATTTGGAGATATATATATATATATATATATATATATATATATATATATATATATATATATATATATATATATATATATATATATATATATATATATAGAGAGAGAGAGAGAGAGAGAGAGAGAGAGAGAGACAGAGAGAGATAGAGATAGAGAGAGAGAGAGAGATAGTGACCAAGAGGACATAGAACACATAGAATGATGATGGATCTCCCCTATCTAGGCAAAAAGAGCACTCTAGAACATTGCGACACTCCTAGGTAATGAAAACCACGAAGAATTACTTTGGGAGCATAGGGGATCAGGGACCCGTATGATCACAAGGAGAAATTCAAGTAAGTCTTGAGAGTGGACTAGAACTTGAAAGACATGTTCACTGAGTATGTGGAACTTGGCTTAACCTTGAAAGGTACAACCCTTGCATGGTTTTAGTAATTAAATTGATGCAACCACCAATTGATCTCTCAGTTGATGGATGTTCATCATTGCATTCTCAAAATGTGCAATTAGACATAACACATCATCCCTGATTCATAGCTTCAAGTAGAATCCCCAAGAGGCTGTGAGGCTTGTAGGATGTAGGCTTAAGCATTACATAGAGAGATATCCAACCCTATAATTATATACTCAAGCAAAACAAGTGTCTTTGGTTCTAGATGGCAACTTTAGTGGAAAGCTTCGATCATATGTATAGTTAAAAGAGCCAAACACCCTAGATCAATGTGTTAGAATGTGTATCAACATTGAGGACAATCCACGAGAAGGGTTGGAACTCTCTAAGCTCTATAAGGGCTCTTATACTTTTCTAATATCACTTCAAAACCCTCTTTATCGGGGGAGGAATTCACTAATTGAGTTTCTCAAAAGATAGCAAGAAAACTTCAAAATAGGGGGAATCATAACGTGGCCACAATAAAATGTTGCTACAATTGTGAAGGTGATCTGTTATACTTTATGGAATAATGGAATGTTATATGGATTTAATGTCTTGAGGGGGTATGAATGTAGATGGAATTATTCATATATTTTTGAAGCTAGTTAAAAGATAGTATTTTAGATATTCTTTGTAAAAATAATAGATTTCTTAGAAAGCGACATTCTTGTAAAAATAGTAGATTTCTTAGAAAGCAATGATTTTGTAACTAAAGCAGATTTTTGTAAATGCATGCTTTTCAAAGCATCACCCTCAAGTATCTTCTATTCAAGAGGTAACAATAACTACCTATAAATACACATAATCTCATAGACTCGTCCATCAGAGTATGTGGGGCGAGATTGTACCCAATCTTGTGTTTAGTCCCTTGTCTCGAGAAGATAGTGGACACTTTCTATAGATGAGATGGTGCTGAAAATTTGTGCTTCACACCAGCCAAAACTGAGTTGAGGAGGGAAAAGTAGACCCCTTGAGCTTTCGAAGGAGCACAAATAATCACCCAACTACTTTGGAAGATGATCCTCAAATCATTGGATCAATTAGATAAGTTGGAGTTTCATTGTGAACCAAAAACATGCTATTTTGGTCATTAAACTTGCTCAAAGAAATGAACACTAATCCTTCTTTGCTAACAACTGAACGAAAGCCTTTTGGGCATATCTAATTAACTTGGGTAGTTAATGTCTGCAAGTTATTTCACTTGAAATGTTAGGACATGCACAGAGAATGATGTTTAGAAAGTTAGAGATGCATCTTGACATTTTTGGGTACTAACAATATGCAAATGAGTGGGTAATATTTTGCACACAACTCGAGATTGACTAAGGCAATAAGTATGAAACTTTATAACAAGAAATAGATAGTCTAATGAACCTATACCAACTTAAAGAGTTGCAAATGATTTAGTACACATTGACAAATGGATTAATGAAATTCACTTTTTAGAGGATACATGATAGAGTAGAAGATATGAGATATGAGAAGACTATATGTATTAATGCACATAGATTATATTAACATTGGCAATGAATGATTTCACAATATGAGGGAAATATTAGAGCTATAATATGAGCTCCATATGCCACATAAACTCCTCTGAAATCTCTGCTATGTCTAGCTGCATTCCATGTGACTAGGTAGTCCTCTTTTAAAGCCTTTTGTTGGAGTGAAGATTCAAATTTAAATTCAAGCCTCTTTACCTAAAAATGTTCCAAAGTTTTAGTACTTGATTTTCCATAATTACTCACCAAAGAAAACGTGGAAAGATTCTCCTAAGAACTCATGATTGAAGTGATTGCATATATGCACTTTTATAAGGAGGAAAAAAATCAGTCTTTTACAAGAGATCATTCATGTCCTAATACATGAATGCACATATGAGCCTTATAATAAATGATCAAACATTTAGGATTGGAGTAATTGCAACACAAGCTCCCACTCAAGCCTTATATGCTTGGGCTTCAATTCTCTTTAATCTCCTGCAATCTAATCATCATCTTGAACTTGTTCAATTTAGTTCCATCCAAAGATTCGGTTAGCATATTTGCACATTGCAAGTTGGTTGATACATAGGACAATTGTATGTCCTTGCTAAGTATCTTCTCTCTCGGATAATGATGCACTTCAATGTGCTTAGTCCTTGCATGATATACAAGACTAGCAGCCAAATAAAGTGAGCTAGTGTTATCTCTAAGTGTAGCTTGAACCACATTGCCTCGTGTTGCATTTGCTAGACCTCTATATTTAGCTTCAGTTGATGAAATGACCATGAAATCAACTTAGACCCTGCAAACGATAAGTAGCCAAAAGTGCTCCTCCTATCATATTTTGAGCCAGCCCAATCTACATCAGAGTATAGCTTGATATCCAAGTCAGATGTAATTAGATAAAATAGCCCTTCATTTATAGTGCCTGTTAGATACTTTAAGATCCTTTTGGCAGCTTCCATGTGAGGTTTTCTTGGTGTATGCATGAATTGACTCAATGTACTCACCCCATAGCATATATCTACTCTTAATAGAGTTGCATAATTGAGACTCCCAACACGACTTTGATACCTTGTAATGTCTTCAAGTAGCTCTCCTTCATGAGTACTGAGTTTGTGGTTTAATTCCATGGGTGTCCCTGCAATTTTTGCATTTTCCATTTTGAACTTAACTAGTATATCATGGATATACTTTCTCTGAGTAATGAAAACACCAGATTCTATGTAGAAAATTTCTAAGCCAAGAAAATATGTAAGCAATCCAGGATGATTGATCTTGAACTCCTCCTTTATTTGGGTTTTGATCTTCGTGATGCCATTGACATCATTTCCTGTAATTGATAATTTCATCCACATAAACACATAGATAAATAAATTTTGAATTAGTCTTCTTAATGAACAATGAACAATTTTCCTTGCTTACAACCAAGATTTGGTTTTGCAAGTATGTGACTAACCTATGGTTCCAAGCTCTAGGAGCTTGATTTAAACCATATAGTGCCTTCCTTAATTTATATACTTAATCAAGTTTGTCTTTTTCTTCATATCCTGGTGGTTGAGCCATGTAGACTTCTTCGGAGATCCATCCATTAAGAAATGCATTCTTAACATCTAATTGGTATAGGTTCCAATTCTTTGAAGCAATAATACTTACTAAAACTCTGATAGTTGGCATCTTAGCTACAGATGAGAAGGTCTCCTCATAAGCCACTCCACGGGTTTGACCAAACCCCTTTGCTACTAGCCTTGCTTTATACCTATTTATTGTGCCATCTAAATTTGGTCCTTATAATTGAAGAGAGCAATATTTCTTGTATCTTCAATTT
Source organism: Ceratopteris richardii (assembly GCA_020310875.1). Lineage (NCBI taxonomy): Eukaryota > Viridiplantae > Streptophyta > Polypodiopsida > Polypodiales > Pteridaceae > Ceratopteris > Ceratopteris richardii. Next base: position 8,447,398 of record CM035417.1, on the reverse strand, counting down.
CAAAGGTAAAAAGTCTACCAGATTTCTCACCTTTTGCAATTCTCTTGAAGCCTTGTTGAGGGTCCTCCACATATGCTCCATGCCTTGTGAATCTAACCTCTGGACCCTTCTCAACAATCTGTCCCACATTAATTAGATTCTTGGTTATCACTGGTACATGTAATACCCTGCTTAGAAGATTCATGTTACCATCATATGCCTTAACATTTCCATTCTTCTTTACTGAGTGCCGAGTGTCATCACCTATCTGAACTTCATGCTTTCCTTTGGGTTCTTCAAGGTCAGACAATAATGCTACATTGCCTACTACATGATTGGAAAAACCAGAATCAATATAGAATAGGTACTCATCAGCTTTACATTTCTTAGATGTCATATTCATTACTAATAGGAAATCCTCGTGATCATCTGCATAGTTATTGTAGTCTCTTCTTCCGTTGAAGCCTCCTTCATAGTTGTTCTTATTGAGGCCTTGGTTGTAATTGTGATGGTATTTGTTTCCTCTATTATTGAATTTGCCTCTTGATTGTCCATACCTTCCTTTCTAGAAGCCTCTTCCTCTCTGATTCTTTGTGTTTCTGAAGCATTCATATGTGGTATGATTGGTTAAGCCACAAATGTGCAAGGTGAAGATTTTTATGGTCTCCCCTTTCCTTGCTTTCCTCCTTTGCCCTTCCTCTAGTACCTCTTCCTCTGAAATTCACTTGAGAGGTACTTGTCTCTTCTTCATTTCTCTTACCTTTGCCTTTGTCTTTACTCTTATTTTTATCTATGTAAATGGCAGAAGATTGATTACCTCTAGAAGTATCTCCATTCTTGTTGAGCTTTGTCTCATGTGTGAAGAGTTTCCCTATCAATTTATTGAGGTTAGGTATCTGCATGTCCATATATAGGTCCATTGTTGTGGTAAAGGACTCCCATTTTTCATAAGCCTTGTTGCCATTTATGATCTGCCTTACTATCTACTCTTCTTCTCTTTCTTCTCCAATGCTCCCAACTTGATCAGCTACATCCTTCATCTTGGTCACATAGTAAGCTACACTTTGCTTTGGTTGCTTCCTAAAGGTTGTGAACTCCATCCAGAGCTGGTTCTTCCTAGCCCTATATGTGATGACAAGTATGAAGATAGTACTACACAAGTCCCTTGAGAATGTTGAAAATTGTCTCAATCATGCAAAAAGGCTCAACCACCAGTTTTGCAAGTGGAACAATAAAAAAAGAGGACCCAATGTCATGGAATAAAGTTAGAGGCTCCACCAAACTCAATCAAATTCAAATCTCATCAAATCAGCCACCAAAAAGTGCACCTACACTGATCAGTGGGTGGTTAGCTAGATTATAGGAAAAGTAAAACTCTATATAGCATCATCCCACCTTTTATCTTGATTTTTATGCATTCCACGAGTTTCCCACTTAGTCTACTGAAGTCATAAACTCCAGCAAGTAGCCCCCTTGCTTGCTTACCTCATTTTCTCATGATTTTGCTCCTCTCTATCTAGAGGTGTAGTTAGCCTTTTCCAAATCAGCTTGTTCCAGATTGTAGAGCATTGTTTGCTCTCTCATTGTACTCATTTTCATTGATTTAAAACTTTGCCAAAGCTTCAAGTTATTTGGCTGAGTGAGTTGTGAGAAATTGACAACTTTGTGAAGGTATATCTCTGCACATAGGTAGAGAGTGTTGCAAACAAGTAGCCTGTTTTGTCGAAGGTAGTTCTCCCAGCTGGAATATCCATTGGGGATGGTGTAAAGATTGTTGGGTAGCTCTTAGAGTCTACTACAATTTTGCAAAAGTTCATTTTAAGTATCTATACTGATGCAAAGAAACATTCAGAATAGTGAGCATATATCACTGCTTGTGGACCTAGTGGAGGGCAGGCATCTTCCATTTTTGCATTGGGGTGTTAGAATCATCCCCCATCAGTGGTATCATAGCCATTTTGGAGGCTTGGAGGCATCAATGGCATCATATTGAAGACTTGAAGGGATTAAGATAGCTCATGGAAGCACAAGGAGGACTCATCAAAGCAAGAAGACATCGAAAGGGGGCTACATCAATCCAGATCTCAACTAGTTGAAGCTTAGCAAGGGAGAAGTTATCAAATGGTAATATCCACACCTTCTAAAGCATACAAACACTTGAGGAGAAGTTAAAGGATCAACTTAGAGCTGAGTATGGGTGAGTATAATGCACATATAGAGAAGTTAGAGAAAGGCAATTGTCAACCATGGAAATTTAGAGTTAGCAACTACCTTATGGGCAAAGGATTGTGGGGATTAGTGAGCCGCACGGAGCCAATGCCTCATGTACATGATCCACCACTTCAAGTGCAGGTCAAGGAACTTAATGAATGGATAGAAAGGGATAGGAGAGTCATATTCATTCTATCCCAAGATAACATGATAGGGCATATAAAAGACTTGGACACATCCAAGAAGGTTTGGGAGACCTTGGAGAGATTGTACTCTTCATCAATCAAGGCAAGAAAGATTCATCTCAAGAATGATCTGAATAATCTTAGGAAATCACCAAGTACTAGAATAAATGAGTACATTTTGAAGGTTAAGGAGCTTTTAGATGTTGTAGACTCAATGGGGAGCCGAATCGAAGACGATGATCCTGTTGCACACACTCTCAATGGCTTGAGAGAGGATGAAAGGTGGAAAGCACTCACCACATCAGTTTATGTGATAGATTCCCTACCAGAATTTGATCAATTAGTCACATTGATGGTGACCAATGAGATGAACCAAGGAGGTCCACAATCAAAGGGCAGCCAAGCCCAAGTTTTCTATTGAGGTAGAGGCAAAGGCAAAAGAGGTGGAAAAAACTCCCAAGGCAGAGGGAGAGGAAGGTCAAGCTCAAGATCAAGCAACCAAGAAGGCTCCAACCAAAGCTATGGATCAAGAGGCCAAGAGCAAGTAATGGAGAGTGTAGTGGGCCTCTTTAGCTTGCTAATGGTTGTAAATAATCACCTATTTTATTTGGGATAGGATCCACTAATCAATGGATCAAAATAGATGAGTAGGAAATTAATCCAAGGTCATAGACTTGCTATTTTAGTCTCCACACTTGTTCAATCTAATGAACAGTGCTCTAAGGATGATAGCAATTTGCATAACTCCTTTTGATGGTATCTAACTAAATTAGATAGCTACCAATCATGAGTGATTTCAATGAAAAAGATGAACTACATGCTGAGTATGATGTTTAGATATCATAGGACTTCCCCAACATTTTCGGGATGCATGAGAGTACATACTAGAGAGTAAAGATATGATGATATCTCACGATTGAGAGAACCAATGATAATGAGATTTTGTAGCTATAAACTAGATAGTACACTGAATCTATGATGCTTTAAATCACAACAAATGATCAATCATATACTGAGAACAACCTCAGAGAAAATCACTGTATTGATGTAGTCATGGCAGAGAAGTGAACTAGAGATATAATCACAATGTCTGTATTAGATCACATAGAAATACAATGTCATTTGTAATAATCTATTGCACAATGTGAGAGTAGTGATTGACCTATGAAGTGAACTCTAAAATCACATAGGATCCCCCTATATTGCTCTCCAAACTCGGGCATACCATGCGAGTCTTTTGATCCATATTTATAGTTCCGTTTGGAGCCAGTTTTGAATCCAAATTCAAATGTTCACCCAAAAGTAAATCCTAAAATATAGGATCTATTCTCTCATCAATCATCTACCAAAGGAATTGAGATCTGATGCTTCCTAACTTCACGTGGAAGTAATGTACTTTACAAAGGTAAAATGTAATTGATTTTACCAGGGATTGATCATATATGACTCCTTGAAATATATGCTAATCATTCAACTATGTGGGCTTGGATTCTCTTTCACCAACAACTCCCTGTCAAGCCTAACATGCTTGGTCTTCTATTCCATGCCTCATAGGGTGTCATTCCATCCAAGTATTTGGATGGGATCCTGTTAACCAAGTATGTGGTTGTAGAAATAGCCTCTGCCCATAGGTAATTGGGTAGTTTCTTCTCATTCAACATTGATCTTGGAGCCTTGACTATCAATTTGTTCCTCGTCTCTGCTACTCCATTTAGTATCGGAGCATATCTTGTTGTGAGCTCTCTCCTTATATCTCTCTCCTATATGAATGAATCAGATTCATATGAAAAATAATCACCACCTCCATCATGTTCGATCCTCTTCAAGCCTCTACCTCTTTGGTTCTCAACCAATGCCAAATACGTTTTGAAACATGTAAATAATTCATTGTTATGCTTCATGAAGTAAAGAATTGTCCATCTAGTGTAATCATCTACAAATGAAACATAGTACCTTGAACCTGAGATTGATGGCTCTCTGCTAGGACCCCACACATCAGTGTGTACAAGCTTCAAGTAGTCTTCATACATGTACCTCTTTTTGTTGAATGTTTGCCTGTGAGCTTTGCCAAATTGGCATGCTGCACATTTTTATATCATGTGTTGCTTGGACACATTTGGAATGCCAAGCACACTCTAATCCCTGCATATCTGTTTTAGTGTTCTTTCTCCTATATGTCCTAGCCTTTTATGTCATATCTCTAGTTAAGATAGTGTTTGATCTTTTTAATTGAAGAGTGCAATCTTTCTGGTGTCTTCAATCTCAAATGTAAAGAGTCTACCAGATTTCTCACCTTTTGCAATCTTCTTGAAACCTTGTTGAGGGTCTTCCACATATGCTTCATGTCTTGTGAATCTGACTTGTAAGCCTTTCTCAACAATTATTCCATCACTGATTAGGTTTTTTGTTATGGTTGGCACATATAAAACCTTGCTTAAGAGGTTCATGTTACCATCAGAAGCTTTGGCATTTCCAATTTTCTTAATAAAGTATCCAGTGTCATCACTTGTCTGCACTTAATACTTCCCTTTGAGTTCTTCAAGATCAGATAGTAATGCTATATTTCTAGCCACATGATTGGAATAACCAAAATCAATATAGAAAAGATGATCATCATCTTTACCTTGCTTGGATGTCATGTTTATGATGAGTATAGAATCCTCTTGGTCTCCTATCTAGTTGTTATAATCTCTTCTTCCTCTGAAACCTCCTTGATAATTTTTGTTGTTGTAGCCTTGGTTGTGGTTGTGATTGAAATTTCTTCCTCTATTGTTGAATCTGCCTCTGGATTTTCCATAGCTCCCTCCACGGAAGCCTCTTCCCCTTTGATTCCTTGTGTCCTTGAAGCATTCTTCTATGGTGTGGTTGGTTAGGCCACAAATGTTGTAAGGTGGAGTGTTGTAGGACCTCCCCCTGCCTTGCTTTCCTCCTCTACCTCTTCCTATAGTGCCTCTTCCTCTACCTGTGAAGTTCACTTGAGAGGTACTAGCCTCTTATTCATTCTCTTTGCTTTTACCTTTATCCTTACTTTTATTTCTATCTGTATAAAGGACAGAATATTGGTTACCTCTAGAATTGTCACCATTATTTTTGAGCTTTGTCTCATAGGTGAAGAGTTGCCCCATCAAGGTGTTGAGGTCAGGTATCTGCATTTCCATATAAAGGTCCATTGTTGTGGTGAAGGACTCCCACTTATCATCACCTTTGATGCCATTTATGATATGCCTTACTATGTGTTCTTCTTTTATCTCCTCTCCAATGCTTTCAAGTTGATCAGCCACCTCCTTCATCTTGGTCACATAATCAACTTCACTTTGTTTTGTTGTTTTCTAGGGTTGTAAACCCCATCCATAGCTGGTTCTTCCTAGCTCTTGTATTTGATGAGAAGTATGAAGAAATTACTTCCCATGTCTCTTGGGAGATCTTGCAATTCCTAATGTGAGGTAATAAGAAATCAGATATTGAGTTTAGTAGATAAGGCCTGGCAAGAGCATCCTTTGCACACCATGTGGTCAGCCTTTCTTGCTCTTCCCTTCTGGGTTGATGTTTTCTCCTGAATGTTGGCATCTCTTCATCTCTTAAGATGTATCCATATAGAATTCTTGCTTACAGGTATGCTTGTATGCTTAGTGAACATGCTGGGTAGTTGCTTCTATCCAATTTGTCAATGAATGATGGAAATCCATCTCCCATCTTGCTTGTTGTAGCTCTGATACCATTGTTGAAGGAGATGGTAGATAGGCTTCAAAGATTAAGTGGTGTTGCTAAAACTTGCTTGACTCCAGCTTGACATACCAAAAAATCTCTATTGCAATCGTTCCTCTTGAGCAATAGATTTTTGTCTATTTCCATAGATGAATTCGATGAAAAAGTTGATCTATCGCAACAGACTATCGTCTATCATGCAAGACCCCAATCTCTTGTGATAGACTAAGACCAAATGAAGAAGCCCATCTATCGTGGCATACCTTGGCCTACTACTCTATTGCAATAGACCAAGCTCGATGGAGACCTTACCATATCCCCTCTCTATCATGATAGACCACCTTATAACACAAAGACGTGCATGATAGATCCCATGTATCTTAAAAGAATCCTTTATTGTGAAAGATCAAAACATGATAGATTGACTCTATCACAATATACCCTATCTATTTCAATAGAGCACTCTATCATGACAAACCCCATTATGTTAGTTGTATGCACATTTTATAAGGCCCTCATTATGAGGAGAAGCCAAGCTTGCATTACCCAATTGATGGGAATCCCAACTTGTATGTTGGATGAAGGTCATATTGGACCATGTAAGGTATTGTAAGGAAAGGGAGTTACGAGGGTCCCCAATTGTGGGGTTCGGGGCAGCGATGAGTAGCCCCGGCTGGGGGGCCCAAGGGGGCCAGCGAGCCCCCTCGCTGGGGTGTCCCAAGAGGCGAGCAAGCCCCCTAGTGGGGGTCCGGGGGCAACGCCCCCAGCGCGATGGTAAAGGGAATATTCCATGGAATATTGCCTATCAGAGTCAAAAATCATTTATATTTGTTAGGTTGGTTCAACTAGTCTAAGCCATGTATGGCAATTATGCGGGCGGTGGCCGCCCATGCTCTATCACCCATGTATAGCCATCCACGGAAGGCCACCCATGATCCTATATATACATGACTTCTACACTACATGAGACATCAAATTGAGCCAGCATACCTCTACCTTGTATCTCCCTATCTAGAGTTGTCTCGATCACCATTTAAGCTCTACCTTAAGAGCGCATGGGTGGACAATGCCATCATCTTTGTACTTGCTGCTAGTAGAAAATTGTTGAGATTCTCTTATATGTGTTATCTTCTCTGCTACTGCTGAAGCTTGAATATTGGTATTTTTTATACCACAGGTGATACATTTCAATGATATTGTGATTCAGATTGGGCTGGAGATTGTGCTTCTAGAAAATCAGTTTCTGGATATTGTTTCTCACTTAGTTCAGGAATATTTTCTTGGGTAAGTAGGAAGCAACCAACTCTTGCACTCTCCTCCATGGAAGCAGAGTACAAAGCAACTTGTTTTGCTTCTTGTGAGGTAGTCTCGTTAAGGAGAATTCTTGCAGATATAGGATTTCCATCAAATATGGCGATTGTACTCAAGTGTGATAATCAAAGTTGTATGGCTATTGCAAAGAACCTAGTATTTCATGCTTGCACCAAGCACATAGGAGTACAGTACCATTACATTTGTGAGCTAATTGAAGATGAAATTGTGGAGCTAGAATATTGCCCAACAGAGGAAAATTGTGCTCAGATATTCACTAAAGCACTTGGAAGAGAGTAGCTCAACTTGCATCTTCAACAGATGGGCATAGGACCCAGACCTACTTGATTTATCATCGGTAAACATTTAGGGGGGGTGTTAGTATATGATCAATGTCTACCCCTCATGATTGTATGCACATTTTGTAAGGCCCCCATTCTGAGGAGAAGCCAAGCGTGCATTACCCAACTGATGGGAATCCCAACTTGTATGTTGGATGAAGGTCATATTGGACCATGTAAGGTATTGTAAGGAAAGGGAGCTACTAGGGTCCCCAATTATGGGGTTCGGGGTAGTGGTGAGTAGCCCTGACTGGGGTGTCCAAGGGGGCCAGTGGACCCCCTGGCTTGAGGGTCCCGGGAGGCCAATGGGCCCCCTGATCCCTGGCGCGATGGTAAAGGGAATATTCCATGGAATATTCCCTATCGGAGTCAAAAATCATTTATATTTTTTAGGTCAGTTCAATTGGTCTAGGCCGTGTATGGCAATTATGCGGGCGGTGGCCGCCCATGCTCTACCGTCCATGTATAGCCATCCACTAAAGGCCACCCATAATCCTATATATACATGACTCCTACACTACCTCAGACATCAAATTGAGCCAGCATACCTCTACCTTGTATCTCCCTATCCAGAGTTGTCTAGATCACCATTTAAGCTCTACCTTGAGAGCACACGGGTGGTCAATGCCATCATCTTTGTACTTGCGACTAGTAGAAAATTGTTGAGATTCTCCTATATGTGTTATCTTCTCTGCTACTGGTTCTGTGTTATATTGCGTAACTATTTTCTTATAGATTGCTCATGATAAACCACCCTATCATGAGAGACAGAGAAAGAGGAAAATTTTCTAATTCACAAAGTTGATTTTTGGGGTCCAAATTAGTGCTTTTATATATTGATTTTTCTAGGTTTATCTTATTTCTAAAGGTTCCAAGCATCTCTAGGGCATGTCACTACTCTGCTTGTGAATCACACCCTGCTTGGCATGCTATCTTGAGCATGGTAGAACTTTTTAGAGCACCTATAAAGGGTTGGAAAAACCCTAAACCCCCTTTATTAGTTTTAACCTAGGCTAAGCACATACCATAGGGTGACAATTTCAAGGTGATGTCACGAAACTTCAAGTTCAAGATACATTAACAAATACTCATGCTCAAGATTGGTAAGTAGCGTTCTGACATTTGAAAACTTAGAGGAGAAATGACATAAGCATGTAAAGACACACTAATTGCGACATTGTAATTACCTGTAATGACGTAGTGAAAAGACAAGAGTTAAAAAAATAAAAAGATAGACAAAGAACTATAGATTGATATAAATGAATTAGTTGACGGGGTAGGGAGAAAAAAATTTATGAACATGAGATTGGGAAATTATATAGACAAATTTGATAGACAAATCTTAAATTCTTAGAAGCTACTGTCTATCATACTACCAAGTCCTCCTTAAAACAACTATGTGTTCATCACTCAAACCTAAGTTCAGAAACTAGTGAATTGGATAGCTTGCGCAGTATGGGGGCACCTAGTGCCAACACTGAGGTCGCATACCTCGAAGTACCATAAGGACCATATAAAAAATATTTGGAATGCCTCCACACCAATCGATTATGTGCTTGAATCTGTGAGCACAGATTGAGAATATCAGTGTTCCACTTATGAAACCCTAAGTATAGATCATCTATTGGTTAACTTCGTGAATGGATCATATATAAATAAGTAGGGAACTATGTATGTAGTTACTAGTCTCTTTTATCGGACAAAGGACTTTGGGACTATTCTCCCAAAGTAAGAAGTAAGAGATTTTGCGGATCATGATCTAGAGAATGTACGAAGCATGCCTAGACGAAATTGAATGCTAACATATAATAACTGCCACAACCAAGAGAGCTTAGAGCAATGCAACCAAAGATCTATATGTCAACGAAGCTAATGAGGAAACATTTTTGAAGTTTAGGTCAACCAAACCTCACATGAAGAACAAGTTTCTAGTGTAGGAGTTCAAGGACCCAAACAACCCAAGGAAAGCAACCTATTTGATTCATGACCCAGAATCGATGCACATGATCTCCGAATATAGTGAAAAAGAAACCACCTTTGGCAAGCTCAAAAGGTATTTCCCTTACGCAAGGCTTCAACTTCACACAAACAAACAAGTGTAGGACATGCTAACACCTTAGATGCAGCAAAATAGAAATAGAGGGAAGCCCTAGAAAGGATCTATGTGCATAACATTGGAAGGGGAAGATCAAAACAAGGAACAATTAGACCAAAGAGAGAGCAAACTAGAGGGCGTAGATCACACAAAGAAGATGATGGATTTCCCTATCAAGGCAATGTGAACAATCTAGAATGTTGAGACCCTCAAAGGTAATAAAAACCATGAAGAACTACTTTGAAGGCATAGGGGATCCTCTGATCATGTAGATGAATTAAAGCAAGTATTGAGGGTAGAGGTTACTTGCCTAGCATGGTTTCAACCACTAAATTGAGGAAACTACCCAGAGATCTCACAGTGAAGCATTCATCACTAATTTCTCTAAGAGTGGAATAAGACACACCACCTCATTATTGATCCGCTGCTTCAAGCAAGCTCCATAAGAGATTCTAAGATGATGAGGATGAAGATGTAAGCAATACATAGAGATGTGTGACCCCATAACCACAAATGCTGCCAACCAAATGTCATTACTTTGGATGGACCATTGATTGGAAAACTTCAATCATACATGTACTTAAAAGACCTAAACACCATCAAGAACAACATAGGATAAGAATTGAAACTCTCAAAACTCTGTATGTGTCAAGAATACTTGACTAGCACCATATCAAAAGCCCCATTTTCTGTTGAGGAACTAGCTGAGTTAGTGGCTAAAAGACTAAGAAGAAATTTCCAAAATAGACAACATTAGATGGTGACCACCATCAAATGTTGCTACTCTTGTGAAGGTGATCACATCTTTGAATACATGCCCTATGCAATCCCATAATCCACTAGTTCGAGAATCAAAATATTTTACAATTTAGAGTAAGTACACCAATCACGTAGCATATGATTGTCCATATAACAAGGAAGAAGTTAGTGTAAACTATCGAGAACCATATAAATATCAATTACAATATGAGGATTGTAGCTCAAGCGTAAGCACCACCTCCTTTACTTGTCAATCCGCGGAGACGTGAGGACCGGTATGAAGACCACGAGCAAGTGAAGGCACAAGTGCGTGAGTGAAAGCACCCAAACATGCACACACATACACACACACGCGCGCAAAGTAAGATCAAAGAGAGGAACAATGGAAAGCTTAGATTGCAAAAGAGTTCTCTTACAAAAGTTCTATTCTCTAAGAAGCTACCCCAAAAATGAGCTCTCTAGCTCTTTTTATAGTTTTTTGACTAGTTTTGGCCCTGTCCAGACCTAGTGTCCGGCCTAGTTAAAAATTAGGTTCCAGGGCTTATTTGAGGGCTCAAACGAAGTCTAAAAATTATGAAAATTGGTACGATGGTACTTCTAACACTCCTCAAGCTCGAGGACTCCTCGGCTTGAACAAAATGGAGTTACTAAAAATAGATAATGGTATTTACAATGGTTTCTAGTGATGAAAATCACTATTTTTGTAGGGGATTCTTCTGAAAATTTGACATACACTTCTTGGAGCTCCCTACTTGCTCCCTTTCCTCGTGTGTCCAACTTTTGATGTGCTTCCATGCTTTGTCCTTGACTTTGAGCTTCAACACTCCCCCCCCTCTCGAGTCTGTCGTCCCTGACAGACCCTTGTTGGAAGGGCTGTTCTGTGTAGTGCTTTGAGAGGTGGTGTCCATCCGTTGTATGAGCTGGTTCCTTGGATTCCAGCAAGAATGTGTGGTTGTGAGCTTTCAAAACTGCAAGTTGCTCAGAAGAGGTTATCAAGAGTGATTTGGAGCAACTACTGGCTTCAATTTGCTTCCGAGATATGGATGTTGTTCCCATGATGTCTGCTAGCTCTTTTAAAGATGATGTTGAGAGCATTCATGCCAACTACTCATAACCCATAATGAATGATGGTTAAGTGTGTTCGTGCCTGGGTTGAAAAAAGTATGTGCCTTGTGCACGGCCTTGTAATGTAGCCCTACGCATGCTTACTTGGAAAATGCATTGGAAGAAGTATGGTGCAAAAATTGCGGGTCTTGAGCTAAGTGCTCAAGGGTATGCTGACGAAGAGGTTTCCTAAACTATCATGGTTATGGTGTTTCGAGAGTAAAGATACTTACCATGGCGAAAGTTGATGGATGTTTGCCTCTTCGTGTTGTACACTCGGCCTTTGGGATGGAACCTTGTTGATGAATGTCCATGTTGATTGTCCACTGATGAGATCTTTTGAGTGGTGGATCCCCTCTCCTCTTTTCAAAGCAACATTTGTCACTAACAATGTGCATTTCTGAGCTTGGGCTCATGCACGTTCACTTCCCTATATTGACACTCAGAGGAATATTGGACACGTGCCGGTTTCTAAGAGATTACCATGCTGATTGACATAGACCATTCACCAGTGCTACTGTTCCATACTGGTTCAGGAAATACTGAGAATTGAATTGCTTTATATTCCTTGGCAAGCAACATCGGGTAACTACATCAAGCTCAGTTTCACATATGCTCTTTAGCTCACCATATGCAGGAGTCTTCTCCTCCAGAACTACCTTTTGCAGATATCTCCTTGGATGCTCTGGTACATGAAGTAGTTAAGCATCACTCAAGTTGCGGACCTTCAAGCTCTTCATTCCTACCATGGTAAGAGAAAATCATAGTTGTAGATGCCATGTTCATGCCAAATGCTTGTCCTCTACCAGATAAGGCAGCAATAATCTCACTGCTGGCCGAGACACACTTTTATCCAAATTGATAAATGCCTAGTAATCAACAGTTCCACCTTCAACTAAGCATGACTCATTCATGTTTCATAAGCCAAACCTGGGAACAAGCTCTCTCCCACTTTTTTTTTTTTTTTTTTTTTTTTTTGAGAAAAAGGATATCACAAAACAAGAACACAAAAGTTAGTATCAATAGAAATGTTCGACATATGTCACTGTGCTCTTGTGCATGGGATTCTCAAGTGTGTCTATGCATGGCCGTGTAATGTGGCCCTATATTAATGCATACTTTGGAAATGCATGACCTAAATGGTGCAAAAGACAGGGTTGTGCAAGGAGCACATGGTTGTTGCTCGTTCGAGGCTTTCAATGTTATTTGTGGAGGTTGATGCCGACCTTGGTGGAGGTATCCATTGAGTCTCGAACTGATGTAATCCTCCTTATTGGAGTCCATTTTAGAACATCATTTGGCACTGTAGAGGTCACTTCAGGCGTCTTTCTCTTTGGATGCTTTCTGAACTGTGGTATCCAGTGTGGTTGATGCTTTGGTTCGGTGGAGGCTACTTGCACTTTTGGCTTCCAAACCCATATCCTTTTTGCATGTCTTCCTACTAATGTTGAAGAGCTGATTTGATCTTCCTTTGGTCTCTGTACGTGGTTCTTACCCTTTTCTCTTTTTGGCTTCTTTGTTGAAACCTTTTGCCTGTTGGAGAACAAAGGTTGTTGTGGGTGTAGGATCTTCTTAGGTACCCACATCTGTAATTGCCCTTGTTGAGCTGCAGCTAACTTCTTAGGCACCCAAACTTGTTGGATATCTTGTGATGGAGCTTGTCTGAGCTGCTTCCTTCGTCTTCTGGCCTGGTTAGTGTGCATGGATGGGATTTGTGGGGGTAAGGCTCGTGGTTGCTCTCCTTTGCGTACCCAGATCTGCTTCATGCCCGGAACCGCTTTTTTATCGAATGGTGTCTTTCTATTTGATGTAGCAGTTGTCGTGAACGGTTGTGTTTGCTTGTGTGGTGGGCTCACTACTGTGGCTACTTGAGTCTTTGGAGAAGAAGAAAGATCCACCCGCCTTCGAACCTGGTCTTCCACGATTGACTCCTTCTGCATCATAGAGCTTTTGACACATACAACATCTTCTTTCATATGATTAGTCTTGGAAGAACTAAGAGAGTGTGTGGTGCCATGATCTAGGAGCATGCAGTTCTCTAATTCTAATGTAATGCATTGTTCATGTACCCAAACTTGAAGAATTTGACTTCTTAGGTTTAAGTTAACTGCATGGTCATAGATCCAATCTTGACCCAAGACAAGTGGTTCTGTAAGGTTCTCATCTTGACATACTAGCGCTTTGACTTTCATTGGAACATCTTGAAGGTAGATGGGAAGTTCCACCTCACCCAAACAAGGGGTTTCCACACCTCCCAATCCTATGAGATAAGCTTCTATGGGATTGATGTTCAACCCCAAGTCTTGGCAGTAGGAAAGTCTAACTGCACTACTTGCTGCACCTGAGTCAATCAATGCTTTCACCGTCCTTGCACCCTTCCCTTGTCCTATATCTATGGTCACAAAGGGTCTTCGGTCAATGACCTGAGAAGTCGCAATGCCTGACTTTTGACACATATCCATGTGATATTTTGGGGCTTTTGAGTTGACATCTAGGCCTAATCGCCTTAACTTATTTCGCCTAATACGCTCTCTGGCCTCTACCTGTGCTTCTTCTCTCACTCTTAACTCTTCTTCTTTTCGCTTCTTAGCAGTGTTGAGTCTCATTAGCATATCCTCAGTAAGAGGTTCTTGATATAGCTTGACTCTGCAGCCACTAATATAGTTTGGCAAGATATCTCCTTCTAGAGTGGCCAACTGAACTGCACCACTAGTGGAAATTCTATTAATGATCATGGGTCCATATCCTCTTTTTTCCAACTTACGGGCATGTTGTTTTAGTGTGTATACCAACACTAGATCTCCCTCTTTCAATCCCTTATCCTTGATGTGTGCATCAAAGTATGCCTTTTGCCTCTTCTTTGCAGCGTAGATGCCTGCTGCCGCTCGTAGCCTCGTTTCACCCAAGCGTTCGAGATCAAAGATCCTAGAGGACAATTCATGCCCATTCCACTCATACTCTTGTGCTACTTTTAAGGCAGGGATTAAGAAATCTAATGGTAGCACAGCGTTCTGTCCGAAGACCATCTGAAATGGGGTGGCGTTGAGTACCGTTTTGTAGGCAACTCGATAAGCCCAAACAGCATGATGAAGTTGTTTGTCCCAATCAGAGCGTTTATTATTCACCAGTTTTGTCAATACGTTGCAGAGGATCTTATTGGTACTCTCGGCTTGTCCGTTGGCTTGTGGATGATAGGGGGCGGATTTCTTATGTATCACCAAGAATTCTTGGAGAAGATTTTCAATGACTTCATTCAAGAAGTGTGTGCCTCTATCGCTCACCAACTCTATTGGTAGTCCATATCTCGTGAACACATTCTCGAATAAGAACTTAGCCGTAGTCTGAGCATCATTCTTTGTTGTGGCTTTGACTTCTACCCACTCTGTAAGGTAATCTGTGGCTACAATGATGTACTCTGCATGGGAGTTTCTAGCTGGGGGGTTAATAGGACCTATGAAGTCTATGCCCCACTTCGAAAATGCACGTCCTCCCATCATTGGCCTCAAGGGCATCTCGTCTTTTCTCACTGGATATTGTGCACGTTGGCATGTGTCACATTTCTTCACATAGGTATGTGCATCCATATGAAGAGTGGGCCACCAAAGTCCTGAGAATAGAATGGTCTTGATCACTCGGTCAGGACCAAAATGTCCACCTGCAACACTGCTGTGTGCAGTTTCTAAGACTTTCAAATAATCTGATTCGTGAACGCACAGTCTTAAGTAACCATCTTTGCCTCTTCGGTATAGGTTGTCTCCTACTAGGGCATAGCCTTGAGCCTCTTGCTCCATGCTTCTTCTTCTTGCTAGACTAGCCTCTTTGGGTAATTTTCCCGATCTCATAAACTCTACCAATGGAGCACTCCAATCTAGAATTAATGACACTTGATAAAGGGTCGCATGCTCCACTGGGGGTCTCTCTCTGCACCTTGGACAATTCTTAATTCACTCATGTATTTCTTTGTCCATGCTAGGCCAATACACTCCTAAACGCTTTAGATTCTGCAATGTTCGTTGTTTAGAATAGTGATTTCCTAGCAATCCTTCATGAGCTTGCTGCAACCAACTATTATGTTCATCATCCTCGACACAACAAGCTAATACACCCTCCGTATCTTGTTTGTACATGCTTCCTGCTAATATGTGATATTTTTGTGATTTTACAATTTCTTCTTGTGATGTTTTCACATTCTTATTTGCAGGGCCAAAGGTTAGGACTGGTACCAACTTATTTGCCCATTTAGGAACAACTTCTAAATTGAACAGATAAGCATCGGGTAATTCGTCAGACACTCCTTGCGGTGACTCTCCTGAAGTGATGCGAGAAAGGTGATCTGCCCGAAGGTGGGTTCTACCTTTCCTGACAACAACTTCAAAGTCATATTCCATTAGTAAGAGGAACCATCTTACCAAGCGTCCAGTATTGCAAGGTTTATTGACCAAATATAACAAAGCTTGATGATCAGTGAAAAACTTGAACTTGTTGGCCAATAAATAGTGTCTAAACTTCTTCACAGCATATACCATGCCTAAGCCCTCTCGCTCAGTTGTGGTATAGTTCCGTTCAGCTGCAGTGAGCTGTCTACTAGCATATGCTATGGGCAAATCTAAGTTTCCTTCACTTGTGGGTTGTGCTAGCACACATCCTATGGCATGATTGGATGCATCCACATGGACATGGAATGGTTTATTCCAATCAGGAGTGGTGAGTATTGGTGCCGTGCACAAACGTTTCTTCAGTTCGTTGAAAGAATTCTCGCATTCGTCGTTCCACTCAAAATTAGACAACAAAGCATAAAGGGGTCTAGCTATGATCGCGTACATGTGGATAAACCTACGGTAGTATCCACAATGGCCCATAAAGGCTTGTACCTCTTTAATATTCCTTGGCCTTGGTAGCTCCGCTATGGCTCGTACCTTATCTTCATCTGTTGAGATTCCATTCTTAGAAACAATATGACCTAAGATTTTACCTTGACGCACCATAAACACACACTTTTCTGGGTTTAGACACACTCGATATTCTCTACACTTGTTGAAGATTTGTCTGAGCTCAGGGATGTGAACCCTTCTTTCTTGGGAATGAGCACATAAATCATCCACATACACTTCTAAGCTCTTTCGCAAGAACTCTTTGAAGACATGACACATGAGCCTTTGGAATGTTGCAGGTGCATTGGTGAGCCCAAATGGCATCACCCGAAATGCAAAGATTCCCCACTCTGTAGCAAAAGCTGTTTTGTGTTGATCTTCTGGGGCAATGGCTACTTGATTGTAACCTGAAAATCCATCAAGGAAGCTATAAACTTCCTTGCCTGCAACACGCTCCAATAGGTGTTCTGTGATTGGAAGTGGATAACTATCTCTAATCGTAGCGGCATTAACTTTTTTAAGGTTAATACACACTCGCAACTTCCCGTTCTTCTTGGGTACCACAACAATGGGGGACACCCATTCGGTATGCTCAATCTCATAGATGAATCCAGCCTCAATCAACCTATCAATTTCTTCTTTGATTTTGGCTGCATAGGTATCATTATATGTGTAGGGCTTCTGTTTGGTGGGCTTAGCATCAGCAGTCATGGGGATAGTATGAGAGCAAATTCTTGGATCTACCCCTTTCAAGTCTCTATAGTGCCATGCAAACACATCCCTATATTCCCTTAATAGAGCTATGAGCTCCATTTCTTCTCTTGCACTTAGGTCATCTCCTATATATGTGCATCTCTCTTCGTTCTCTTCAATGGTCACTACAATCTTCTTGGTCTTTTCTTTATTATCATATGATTCTCCTATGATGGCCTCTCTCTTAGGCATTCGTACCAAAATTTTGCGGTCGTCAACATCATATTTCTTGAAGTTTTCTGGTACTTCAAACAATGATTCCTCCTTTTCTTGTTTCACTGCTTTTCTTTTCTTTTTCTTTTGACTACTCTCACTTCCATCCTTTGAGTTTACTATTTTAATACTTGTGAGAGGTTCTTCTTCTTTCTGGGTGAACACTCCTATATCTTCTAGATAGTGCTGCTCTGAGTTAAAGCAACTATCCATCACAATAGACTCCAGATCATCGTCATTCTCTTCTTCTTCTATGACATCACTAGGGTCACATTCTTCTAGCAAGGGTTGACACATGAACACTGAGATATCATAACCCTCCTCATCACAATGAGGTGTCCACTGTTCCTCATTGACAGCAATGTCCATGGTGGCTAAGATTTCTGGCCAGCCATGAGGCTCAAACTCCTCATCTGGAAAGATCATCGGTGTGTAGGCTGGGTCTCTAACTGGTCTATCTCCTAGTGAAGTTCCTTCTTCCCTTGCCTTTAAACGTTTTTCCTCTTCCTTTGCGACTTTGCACATCCACAAATGAGTATCTTCATGCAGCCATGATGGATCAGGTGAACTTTCAGAATGCACAAAGATGGAATCTTCTTTCACTTTGTGGATAGAATTCCACTGTAGGGGTGGTACATCTCTGAAGATGTAATCCTTCAAATTGACCTTGGTGGTAACCCCTAAGTGTTGTAAGTACAAGGAGTTAGTTCCCCAATCCTGTACTATTTGCAATTGTCGTAGGAAGGGTCTTCCTAGGATCATCTCATAGACATTATTTTTCTCAAAGTCACATATAGCAAATGTGTGCTCAAACTCTACACCACAAGTGGTTAGAGTGATCCCTTCTAGCAATCCTAGAGGTCTTTCAAAATGACCATCAGCCATTTGAAGCTTCATTCTAGTTGGTCTTAATGTGGGTTTGCCCCATTGCTTCCACAAGGAGGTGGTCGCAATAGCAACACCAGCACCTGAATCTATGATTGCCTTGGTTGTGTAACCTTGGTAGGTGATTGGAAGATAAGTATTACCTTCTTCACCCTCACACATGTCCCCTATTTTGTCTAGAGGTATCTCTGGTACCCTTTGCTTAGAGCCTGCTTTTGGCATATTGGACTCAAGTTCTGGGACCTGATCCTTCACATGATTCCATAACTCAGGTTTTGCTTTGAGCAACTCTTCTACAGTGAGATGACACTGAACCTTAGTGTTCTTCACGACATCCGTGTTCCTTGGAACCACTGAGTCTTCATTTCTTACTAGTATTGTGGGAGCTCTAATCTGGAGTGATTCAGATTCCCATGGGCCTGGAAATTGAGGCAGTTCTTCTAAGGTATTAGATTCAAAATCTAATCTTTCGTCTAATCTAATCTTCGTAAATAGATGGAATGTCTTGGGGAAATTGATCATGAAGATCATCAATCTCAGGAATAGGAGGGGAATTACCCTTCTCCTTGGCCCATTTCTCCTCTTGTATTTCCCGCAAGAACTCTTGAGAGTACTGTTGAATAGAAGGAGGTATTCCAGCATCCGTGGAATTAGGAACATAAGCTCCCCTTGGTGGTGAGCTTCCTCTTTCAATAACTGGTTGAGCCTGTGGAGGTAGAGAAACTTGTGGTTTGTTTACCAACTGCTCTAATCGTTCTAGTAAGCCCTGGAAACGCAAATCCGATTTGATAGAGTTTGTCTGATTGAACTTTTGACTAGTCTCAAGTATGGCTTGAGCTTGTTCTACCATTTTCATGCACATTTTCATCCGTTCAATCTCTAAATCTGCTCTAGGGTAACTCTTGTCTAGGTTGGCCGCTGTAGGCCCTTCTTGAAGTCGAGCCTGGTAGGCCTTGAACATCATGTCCAAGCCTTCTGGGGTTGGATCTGCAAGAACAGACCCTGGTTGCGGTCTATTTACAATGGGTGGTGGGGTGGGATGAGGTGGAGTGGATGGAGTTTCGGCATGCGAGGGGCTTTGAGATGCAATGTCTTCTATTTTTGTTTTCGCTTCTTTTAAGCTTTCTTCTAGTTCCGATAACTTTTTATTCCACTTGCGATTGGCCTTCTCTCTGGTATCCTTCCATGTTCTTGTTTTCCTCTTACTAGGCTCTCCCGATTCACTCGACTCTGATTGTTCTACTGGTTTATCCTGTTTTAAGGCTTGTGCTCTAGTGACAGCTTGTATAGGAGCCACATTGCTACTACTTGAACTTGGATCTGCCACTAAGCCTACCACATTAATGGGTGTAATCTTGGGTGCACTAGAGGGGTTTCTTGGACAATCTCTGGGGAGATGGTCTTTGCCACAACCAGGACAAAAAGCATGTATTGTGATAGCCTGTCCTTGACTCGGAGATGGTGGGTGGGGACAGTCACGAATGAAATGGTCACCATGACATCTGAAACAAGATCCTCTAGGGGCTTGTGGTCTCATTTGTCTCAACTGGGGCCTAGGGTTAGGATTTGTGTACATGACATTGGAGTATTCTGGCTCCCAATTTTGCTCCATAGGCGGTGCCTCATATTGATACGAGTAAATCTCACTATGTTCAGGTGACTCTGTGTAATAAGCATGTGGACTACCTTCATGGGAGTAGTCTGAACTATGAGCATGAGAGTCATTATCTGGTATCAATGGGGTTAGTGGCACCAAAGCTCTATTTGGATTTTCCTCTCCCACAGCATACTTGACTGGAATCACGTTGGCTGGAGCTGGTGGTTGGTTTCCCAAGACAGGTTGTGGCCTATATGGTACCTGATATTGCTGTTGTGGTCTATAATATGGCTGTTGGTATTGGTTCTGATACCTACCTTGTGGATAAGGTTGCTGATAATTCTGTCTAACAACCTGCTTATTGTAGGGACATTCTTGAGCCGTATGGTTTGTGTACTTCCTTTCAATAGTACAATAGGGAGCATTCCTTTCTCTAATATTTTGGTTTTGCGTTGGGCATACGTTAGCCATGTGGTCACCTCCGCAAGTATAGCACCGATTCAATGGAGTGACTCTCTGTGTTTGTTTATTTTGGACTCCCAGCTTCTTGGCAACTTGCTCAACTATCTCTTCTATTTCTGTGGAGATCTTTGAAGTATGACTAGTAGAACTATCCGAATCTTTGTAGAGTTTGGACAATCCTAACTCCTCACCCAAGTTATCTTCTATGTCTATGCACGTCCGCACACACTCTTCTATGGATCTAGGATCTTTCAAGTACACATATGATCTTAACTTGGTGCTCAGTAAGCCATCTAAGAACAAAGCCACTTGTTTGGCCGGAGTGGGTAACTCTAGAGCAGGGCATCTTTCTAGATACTGTCTGAATCTTCTACCTGCTAGTCGCACTGTTTCTTGGGGAGTCTGCTTGAAGCTGTGGATCAAGGATGATGTGTTGTGCCTGATACCACTCTTGGAAAATTCTACAATGAATTCGTCTAGCAGTTGACCTATATCGTGATAGCTGCTTCTACTCAATGGTTGAAACCAAGCTAAGGCAGTGCCCTTAAGGGTCAAACCAAATGCCTCGTACTGGGTGAACCAGTCCTCAATTTGTTCGGCTCTCAGCACTTGTTTGTACTCGGCCACATGATCATAAGGATCCCCTGTCCCATCGAAATAGTTCTTCATTGCCTTGATCACGTGACTGGGTTTAAGGGTTCTTGGGTACTCCCGGGGTCTAGGCAATGGAAAATCCTGTTCATCTCTTTGTTGCCTATGTGCTTGATGTCTCTCTCTTTCAGGTCTTTCATTTTCAAATCCTGACCTATTCCTGCCCACGGTGTGTGCAAAACTTACCTCAGGTCTCTCTCTAGTTCTTTCTCTCTGGGCTTCATGAGCCTGGGATGATCCTACCCCTTGGAGGCCATGGGAAACATTGGATCTTGGTGGGGGGAAAATCATGTCATTCTTCCATGTATATGCATGTCTATCATGTTCCGTTACCAAGAAAATTTTCTCTGATGTGTTATCCAGGTAGACAACTTTGCCTGGTATCTCAGGATCTTTGAATTCATAGATGATAACTATGCCCAATTGGCTAGGTTGATCTGGCTTGAACCTCCAAAAGGCTTCCTCTGTTTCTCTATTCAAAAATAGTTCTATGCTTTTGTTGTCTTGAGGGATCCAGTCCGGAGTGATCACTCGGGTCAAAACTGACTTACCTCTAGGAGTCTGGGGTCCTTGTCCTACGTTTCCTTGTTCTAGGTCTCCTATCTCATTCTCATGAATGATATTTCCCAACTCATCGGTCCTATCTGGTTGGTTGGTAACCACATACATGGTTCCTTCCTTATCAATGTATGAACCCTCTTCGAACTTGACCACCGGGTGTTCAAGTCCAAAGGATTGATCTGGATTTTTGAGTTGGACCACTGATCGCCTCAGACCATCCTCATAGATGCGAGCACCTAATTGGTTGGTCCGAATATATTCCAACTGTGTCTTATAGGGACCTTCCGGTGTTTGTAGATGGGCAGTCCCTGAGCCACCTGTAGGTTTTCCCATACTAAAAGACATTTCTGAATCACTTGTGTCTGATCTGAGTAAAAGATGACCACTTAGTTGTTGTGCCCAAGACTTGGATGTATGGTTGACACTAGCCTCAGAAGATCTAATGCTTTGTTTATCCTTGCCTAAGTGTCTACCAGATCTCAGGTTCATAAGCTTTAGTCAAGAGTCCAAATTTTCCCTTTGGTATGGTTCAAAATTCTTTAGAGCCCCCTTGGTTCCCTAGTCCCACCTGAGGGTCAACTTCAAATTATCCTATCTCAAAATCAACGCATTATTCTTGAAAAAAACAGTTGAGATCGTGTAGGATTTGAAACGAGCTTTCCAACAAGCTATAGAGCTCAAAAAATGGACTTTGGATGAGAAAGTTATGTCAAATCAGGCTCTTGGGGGTCAAAACAGGCAAACAGGACCTTTGGAGAAAATCGCGATTTTGTGAACTTTCTGAAAATCGCAATGCTGTGAAGTCAAAAAAATCGCGATGTTGAGCACAAAATCGTGTTTTTGAAAATCGCGATTTTGAGCAGAAAATCGTGATTTGAAAATCGCGATGTTGATCACAAAATCGTGTTTTTGAAAATCGTGATTTTGAGCAAAAAATCGTGATTTGGAAATCGCGATGTTGATCACAAAATCGTGTTTTTGAAAATCGCGATGTTGATCACAAAATCGTGTTTTCTGAAAATCGCGATGTTGATCACAAAATCGTGTTTCTGAAAATCGTGTTTTTGGGCATGAAAATCGCGATGTTGAGTACAAAATCGTGTTTTTGAAAATCGCGATTTTGAGCAAAAATTCTTCTTTTCACAGAATCGCCTTTTTCACAAAATCGTGTTTTCTTACTGAAAATCGTGATTGGTGAGAATCGCGATTTTGAGCAGAAAATCGTGTTTTCACAGAATCGTGTTTTTGCTGAAAATCGTGATTTGTGAGAATCGCGATTTTGAGCTGAGAATCGTGTTTTTTGAAAATCGCGATGTTGAGCACAAAATCGTGTTTTTGAAAATCGCGATTTTGACTCAAAGAATCGTGATTCACAAAATCATGTTTTTTTTTCACAAAATCGTGTTTTTTGCTGAAAATCGTGATTGGTGAGAATCGCGATTTTGAGCAGAGAATCGTGTTTTTTGAGAATCGTGTTTTCTGAGAATCGTGTTTTTGTTTTTTTTTTTTTTTTTTTTTTTTTTTTGAGAAAAAACACAGAATCGCGCTTCTTTTCAGCCAACTTTTAGGCGGGAAAACTGAAAATCGTGATTTTTCAAAAAATTTTGAATTTTCACAGAATCGCGATTTTCATCACAGAATCGCGTTTTTTGGCGGGAAATTCAAATTTCTGAGCGCCGGCTATGGCGAGCTCCGTATGAGCAGAAAATCATGAAAAAAACACAGCGCTTGCTCTCCCTTGCACCTCCTAACTCCTTCCCACACAATAATGCATGAAAAATGGTATGAAAATGGTGAAAATGCACTAAAAAACAAGAAATTTCTATGAAGAAGAAGATGGAAGAAGGTGGAGATGATGATGATGATGAAGATGAAGAGGAAAAAACAGAAAATGAACTGAAATGATAGTTTTTTTACCTTCCAACGTCGCAAATCTACGATCTTACCATCACAACGCTCGTCCTCGAAGCTCTCTCCCCGGCAACGGCGCCAAAATTTGGTGTAGCTCAAGCGTAAGCACCACCTCCTTTACTTGTCAATCCGCGGAGACGTGAGGACCGGTATGAAGACCACGAGCAAGTGAAGGCACAAGTGCGTGAGTGAAAGCACCCAAACATGCACACACACGCGCGCAAAGTAAGATCAAAGAGAGGAACAATGGAAAGCTTAGATTGCAAAAGAGTTCTCTTACAAAAGTTCTATTCTCTAAGAAGCTACCCCAAAAATGAGCTCTCTAGCTCTTTTTATAGTTTTTTGACTAGTTTTGGCCCTGTCCAGACCTAGTGTCCGGCCTAGTTAAAAATTAGGTTCCAAGGCTTATTTGAGGGCTCAAACGAAGTCTAAAAATTATGAAAATTGGTACGATGGTACTTCTAACACTCCTCAAGCTCGAGGACTCCTCGGCTTGAACAAAATGGAGTTACTAAAAATAGATAATGGTATTTACAATGGTTTCTAGTGATGAAAATCACTATTTTTGTAGGGGATTCTTCTGAAAATTTGACATACACTTCCTGGAGCTCCCTACTTGCTCCCTTTCCTCGTGTGTCCACCTTTTGATGTGCTTCCATGCTTTGTCCTTGACTTTGAGCTTCAACAAGGATCAATCCATATTACATAAACTAGCACCCATACTAAGAGTCTTAGCATCCACAACCTAAATCACAACTTGTATTAGGATGATAACCATCATTGCCTAGCACTTTAGTCTTAGTTAAGTATGGTACAATAGAAGGAAACCAAGATAATTCCTTGATACCAATATGCCCCTTTATCATAGAAAATGATCCAAATGCTACTAGCTTTGGCTCTTCACATGATGATAATGTACTTAACTACTACATAGAGTCACTACAACATTCGAATGCTAGTGCAATTAGCAAGCCTAAGTGCTTGGCTAATCATTCAAGACTACACATCATTTTATCTCTTCACAAGAAGGAACTTCATGTGAGCCTATGCTAGTCATTTTGGACATAGTTATTATGTATAACTATAAAAGCAAGGAGAATAAGGAATCTTGTGAAGTTAGGGAGCTGAACCCACGACTCATGTGATAGGAAGAATCAATTCAAATCATCCCTAAGCTATAGGAACACTTTTAGCTGAGGGAAAATTCAAATTCAAACTTGGAACATGTGTATAAATACACATATTTTTACTCGTGGTCTTCGAGAGCTCCTCTCTCCATATTTTGAAAATAGAAAAATAAAATTTATCATCAAGGGACTATGAACAATATTTCTTTTAAAGATAGTCATTATTTAAGAATTTTTCATGATGTTTCTATCCTTCCAAGTAGTACTTGGATGAGAAGATTAAGAAGAACAAATTAAGTTTGTGAAAAGAATATTGAGCTTATATAGTGAGCAAATTAACTATTGAGAAGATATTGAAGACTTGAAGAATAGATTATCTTGTGGAAACATTGAGATTGATAGAGATGAAGAACTTTGGACTAAAGACCTTGAGACTAGTGCCATAGACAAAGTGAAGTATGGTCAAAAGCAAGGATATGAATAGTCACAACTTGGTCAAATATGGTGAAAACTATTATTGCATTATTGGAAAGGTCTCATTAAGAGCTTTCCAATGATATATAACAATATACCATTTGGTTCCAAAATGAGCCTCAAAAGTCAAACCTTCAAGCGGGAAAATGTTATGTTTGTGTCTAGAAAACATGTATAAGGATAACCATGTGGGCACCTTGGTTAGTCCAAGACCCTTTCAAACATAAAGTGATGGTTTGAATCCCATGGTCAGCTGATAGCAGCAAGGATTGCATTTCTTTTGAAAACAAAATTAATTTTGGTGAAATCTAACAAAAATTTAAAAAATCAAGCTAATTTAAGTGGCTAGACATCTTCGTAAAACGTTTTTTTTGGATTTTTTTTGTGGGTGAAGCTTCTAGAACCCATCGTGGGTGCTTTTAGATGGACATAAGAAACCTATATAAGAAGAATCTCAAAGATCACTTGAGACATCTGTTGGAGATAGACATCTACGGAAGCACACGAACAACACAAGGAAGGAGAAGAAGCTTGGATCATAACACACAATACTGAATGTATTACTAGAGAATGTAAAAAGATAAGTAGCCTATTAGGGCAAAAGGCATATATACAAGCCGGGGGAAAAAAACCTCCTAAAGAGGGAAAAAAGTGCCCTGGCGGTCCTAGTGTGTTCACACACATCACTACCTAAATATATCAACAAATCCCCCCTAGGAGTGATGTGGTGAACAAGGAGCTGGCACTCATGTATAAGGAAGTTCCAAGCTATGTGGAAATCACTCCACAAAAGGAAGTAAGCCCAAAGCTTTGCGGAAAGCTTCAAACTTCTCCCTAGGTAGAGCCTTCGTGAAAAGGTCTGCAATGTTCTCCTGTGTGGGCACATATGCCAAGCTGATCTCCCCAGCAGAGAACCTCTCCTTGACATAGTGATAATGCACCTCAATGTGCTTAGTGCGAGCATGGAACACAGGGTTCCTCACAACTGCCAATGCACTGTAACTGTCAGTGAAGATGGTGGTGGCAGAAGTCTGACCAACACCCAAATCAGCCATAAGGCGTCTGAGCCACACACACTCAACAATCGCTCTGAAAGCTGCCCTATACTCAGCCTCACAACTCGAAGTGGCCACAGTAGGCTGCTTCTTGCTCAACGAAGATATACATGAGCTACCAAGCATGAAGCAAAAGCCACTAGTGGACACACGAGTGTCATAGCAACCAGCCCAGATAGAGTCAGAAAAAGCATGCAAATCCCCCCTTGGGATAAAACAACCCCAGTAGCCGAGTACCACTCAAGTAGCGAAAGATGTGCTTAACCGCTTGCCAATGCTTGACACCTGGGCAATGCATAAACATGCTCATCTGTGAGACAACAAACTGAATATCTGGCCGAGTAATGCATAAGTAAATCAAGCATCCAAGAGCCTGCTGATAGAGAAGAGCATTAAATGCATCTCTAGCATCATGAAGACTCAATCGTAAATCTGTCTCCATAGGAGTGGCAATAGGCTTACAGTCCTCAAGGCCAAAACGTTGCAATAATGTGTCAACATATTTCGTTTGACACAAAGCCATTCCAGCATCAACTTGCATAAATTGAATTCCCAAATAGTGATGCAAATGCCCCAAATCAGACATCTCAAATGAGGCATGCAAATCAGCCTTAAAATCAGCAATATGCGTCTCAATAGGACCAGTGAGTTGCATGTCATCAACATAGACAACAATGATCAGAAGCACATCATTAGCACGCTTAACATATAAGGTGCTTTGAGTTGGACTGTTCTCAAAACCATGTGCAATCAGATAGGCATGTATCTTCTCATACCAAGCACGTGGTGCTTGCTTTAAACCATATAATGCCTTCTTTAACCTGCACACCTGGTTTTCATGCCCTTTTTGCACAAAGCCACAGGGCTGAAAAACATACACTTCTTCATGCAAGTCACCATTCAGAAATGCAGTTTTAATGTCCAATTGATGTACATTCCAACCATGATGGGATGCAAGTGCACAAATGCTCCAAATAATAGTCATACGGCATGTAGGTGCAAAGGACTCGTCAAAATCAATGCCTCTTTCTTGCGCATAACCCTTTGCAACAAGCCTATCCTTATACCTGTCAACAGTACCATCAGGTTTACGCTTCAGCTTGTATACCCACTTAGTGCCAATGGCCTTCTTGCCACGAGGCAAGTCACATAAAGACCAAGTACCATTCTTCATGATTGTATCATATTCATATTGCATAGCAGCCATCCAATTTTCTGAATTTTGTGCTTCATCAAACGAAACAGGCTCATTCTCATCACAGAGACTAGATGCAGCCATAGCATAGCAATCTGATGCAAAAGAGGCACTATGAGAACCTAAACGAGTACAATATGACAAAGGTGCATTTAACTTGTTGTCATGCAAAGTCTGCACCAACCATTTTGGCATAATTTTTTCCTGCTCAATATCAGCTCTCTCATCAACTAGTGCATCATGTAAATCTCCATCAGAAATGGAATGATCTGCATCATCACATGAAACCTGCAAAGGCTGAGAAGTTGCCTCATTAGGACCAGCACTAGATTGTCCACCTGTAAAAAGAGGAAGCTAAGTATCATACATGTCTTTGGAGCTAACAGATGTCTCCTTAGTACATGAAAGCAATGGCTGAATAGCATCTTCCACAAAAACAACATCACGGCTAACT
The DNA here is from genome assembly GCA_020310875.1 of Ceratopteris richardii. Classification (NCBI taxonomy): domain Eukaryota; kingdom Viridiplantae; phylum Streptophyta; class Polypodiopsida; order Polypodiales; family Pteridaceae; genus Ceratopteris; species Ceratopteris richardii. Next base: position 8,419,499 of record CM035417.1, on the reverse strand, counting down.
AGAATGCGTTTAGTCTGTGGATGATACAGACGATAGCCTTTACTTTTAGAACTGTACCCAACAAAAATGCATTTTACTACTTTATCATCCAATTTTCTACGATGTTGTTCAGGCACTAATGCATATGCCAAACAACCAAAAACACGCATATGAGCAACAGATGGCTTGCAATCATGCCAAGCCTCATATGGAGTGATAGACTGTAGCGCTTTAGTGGGACACCTGTTAAGTACATATGCTGCACACATGATAGCCTCAAGCTAGAAACTATGTTGTAAAGCCTGACTCTTGGCCATACACCTCGCCATCTCCATGAGTGGCATGTTCTTTCGTTCAGCAACTCCATTTTGTTGAGGTGTATATGGCACTGTACACTCGTGTTTTATCCCACGTTCAGCCAAAAATGCATTAAAATTATAAGACATATATTCCCCCCCTCGATTGGAACGGGGGGTGCCCATTTTACATGCTGACATATTTTCAGCCAAAACCAAAAACTGTTTGAAGCACATGAACACTTTTGACTTTTCCTTCAATGGATATACCCATGCATGCCTGGAAAAATCATTGATGAAAGTCACGAAGTAAAGATAATTCCCAAAAGAAGGTGTCTGCATAGGACTACAGACATCACTATGTACAAGCTACCATTTCTAAGTAGCCCAAACTGAACCATCTTTTGGAAAGGAGGAACGTTGCATTTTGCCCAAAATACAGCCTTCACAAACATGTTTTCCAGGTGCCTCAAGTTTGGGCAAAGAGGACACCATTTCATATTTCTACAGGCGTATCAAACTAGCAAAATTTAGATGACCAAAGCGTGCAAGCCAAAGCTTTGCATCTGACATAGCTTGAGATTCATTTACTGCACTGTTGGAGTTAGACGTCTGCGGAAGCACGCGAACAGCACAAGGAAGAAGAAGAAGCTTGGAGCACAACACACAAGACTGAATGTATTACTAGAGAATGTACAAAGATAAGTAGCCCATTAGGGCAATAGGCGTATATACAAGCCGGGGGAAAAAAACCTCCTAAAGAGGGAAAAAAGTGCCCCGGCGGTCCTAGAGTGTTCACACACATCACTACCTAAATATATCAACAAATCCCCCCTGGGAGTGATGCGGTGAACAAGGAGCTGGCACTCATGTATAAGGAAGTGCCGAGCTATGTGGAAATCACTCCACAAAAGGAAGTAAGCCCAAAGCTTTGCGGAAAGCTTCAAACTTCTCCCTAGGCAGAGCCTTCGTGAAAAGGTCTGCAATGTTCTCCTGCGTGGGCACATATGCCAAGCTGATCTCCCCAGCAGAGAACCTCTCCCTGACATAGTGATAATGCACCTCAATGTGCTTAGTGCGAGCATGGAACACAGGGTTCCTCGCAACTGCCAATGCACTCTGACTGTCAGTGAAGATGGTGGTGGCAGAAGACTGGCCAACACCCAAATCAGCCATAAGGCGTCTGAGCCACACACACTCAACAGTTGCTGTGAAAGCTGCCCTATACTCAGCCTCACAACTGGAAGTGGCCACAGTAGGCTGCTTCTTGCTCAACCAAGATATACATGAGCTACCAAGCATGAAGCAAAAACCACTGGTGGACACACGAGTGTCATAGCAACCAGCCCAATCTGAGTCAGAAAAAGCATGCAAATCTGGCAGTAGTGATCCCCCCTTGGGATAAAACAACCCAAGTAGCCGAGTACCACTCAAGTAGCGAAAGATGCGCTTAACCGCTTTCCAATGCGTGACTCCTGGGCAATGCATAAACCTGCTCATCTGTGAGACAGCAAACTGAATATCTGGCCGAGTAATGCATAAGTAAATCAAGCATCCAACAGCCTGCTGATAGAGAACAGCATCAAATGCATCTCCAGCATCATGAAGTCTCAATCGTAAACCTGTCTCCATAGGAGTGGCAATAGGCTTACAGTCTTCAAGGCCAAAATGCTGCAATAATGTGTCAATATATTTCGTTTGACACAAAGCCATTCCACCATCAACTTGCATAAACTGAATGCCCAAATAGTGATGCAAATGCCCCAAATCAGACATCTCAAATGAGGCATGCAAATCAGCCTTGAAATCAGCAATATGCTTCTCAAGAGGACCAGTGAGCAGCATGTCGTCTACATAGACAACAATGATCAAAAGCACATCATTAACACGCTTAACATATAAGGTGCTTTCAGTTGGACTGTTCTCAAAACCATGTGCAATCAGATAGGCATGTATTTTCTCATACCAAGCACGTGGTGCTTGCTTTAAACCATATAACGCCTTCTTTAACCTGCACACCTGGTTTTCATGCCCTTTCTACACAAAGCCACGGGGCTGAAAAACATACACTTCTTCATGCAAGTCACCATTCAGAAATGCTGTTTTAATGTCCAACTGATGTACATTCCAACCATGATGGGATGCAAGTGCACAAATGCTCCGAAGAGTAGTCATACGGCATGTAGGTGCAAAGGTCGCATCAAAATCAATGCGTCTTTCCTGCGCATAACCCTTTGCAACAAGCCTAGCCTTATACCTGTCAACTGTACCATCAGGTTTACGCTTCAGCTTGTATACCCACTTAGTGCCAATGGCCTTCTTGCCAGGAGGCAAGTCACATAAAGACCATGTACCATTCTTCATTATAGCATCATATTCAGATTGCATAGCACCCATCCAATTTTCTGAATTTTGTGCTTCATCAAAAGAAACAGGCTCATTCTCATCACAGAGACTAGATGCAGCCATAGCATAGCAATCTGATGCAAAGGAGGTACTATGAGAGCCTGAACGAGTACGATATGACAAAGGTGCATCTAATTTGCTGTCACGCAAAGTCTGCACCAGCCATTTTGGCATAGTTTTTGCCTGTTCAATATCAGCTCTCTCATCAACAAGTGCATCATGTAAATCTGCATAAGAAATGGAATGATCTACATCATCATATGAAGCCTGCAAAGGCTGAGAAGTTGCCTCATTAGGACCAGCGCTAGCCTGTCCACCTGTAAAAAGAGGCATCAAAGTATCATACATGTCTTTGGAGCTAACAGATGTCTCCTTAGTACATGAAAGCAATGGCTGAATAGCATCTTCCACAAAGACAACATCACGGCTAACCAGAATGCGTTTGGTCTGTGGATGATACAGACGATAGCCTTTACTTTCAGAACTGTACCCAACAAAAATACATTTTACTGCCTTATCATCCAATTTTCTGCGATGTTGTTCAGGCACTAATGCATATGCCAAACAACCAAAAACACGCAGATGAGCAACAGATGGCTTGCGGTCATGCCAAGCCTCATATGGAGTGATAGACTGCAACGCTTTCGTGGGACACCTGTTCAGTACATATTCTGCACACATGACAGCCTCAAGCCAGAAACTATGTGGTAAAGCCTGACTTTTGACCATGCACCTCGCCATCTCCATGAGTGACCTGTTCTTTCGTTCAGCAACTCCATTCTGTTGAGGTGTATACGGCATTGTACACTGGTGTTTTATCCCACGTTCAGCCAGAAATGCATTAAAATCTGAAGACATATATTCCCCCCCTCGATCAGAACGGAGGGTGCCCATTTTACATGCTGACAGATTTTCAGCCAAAACCAAAAACTGTTTGAAGCACATGAACACTTCAGACTTTGCTTTGAGTGGATATACCCATGCATGCCTGGAAAAATCATCAATGAAAGTCACGAAGTAAAGGTAATTTCCAAAAGAGGGTGTCTGCATAGGACCACAGACATCACTATGTACAAGCTGCAATTTCTGCATAGCCCGAACTGAACCATCTTTTGGAAAGGAAGAACGCTGCATTTTGCCCAAAATACAGCCTTCACAAACATGTTTTCCAGGTGCCTCAAGTTTGGGCAAAGAGGACACCATTTCAGATTTCTGCAAGCGTAACAAACTAGCAAAATTCAGATGACCAAAGCGTGCATGCCAAAGCTTTGCATCTGACATAGCCTGAGAATCATGAACTGCACATGCCGAATCATTCACAGATTTTTCATAGTCTATGAGCTTATACAGCCCATGACATAAAATGCCAGAAGCAATAATCACATCGCCATTTGAGAGATCATGGACTGTACACCTGTCATCAACGAATTTCACAACCAAGCCAATCTTGGCTAATACAGAAACTGATAACAGGTTCTTTTTGATCCCTGGCACAAATAAAGCATCTGACAAAGTGAAAGAACTACCATCAGCAGTAGTCAGAATGATCTTACCAACTCCCATAACAGGATAAGAGGAGTTATTGGCGCATGTGACAGTATTCCTTGTAGGGGCAGGCTCAAGTGAAGAGAAGAAACTGCGCTGCGAGGCAATATGTTTGGTTGCCCCACTGTCAAAGTACCAAACATCTGAGTCTACTGCAGACATGCACTGATCATGAGAAGATGGGTCAAAACTGCAGACAGTAGTAAACGCCCATTATTCTTCCTGCACAAGATTTGCAGACTCTGTTTTTGGTGTAGAGGCCTCTACAACAACCATTCCAGCCTCTTTCTTCTTTGCCTCTTTAGCAGCCAGTTTTGAACAGTTCTTTATAATATGATCATTTCCTTTACAGTACTTGCAGAACAATTTCTGCTTTTCTGATTTCTTCTCATCTTTATCCTGGTTCTTTGATTGTGCAACATTTGCAGATTTCTGCTTACTAGTAGAAGAGCTCCATTTTCCTTTGCCCTTCTGACTAGCCAGGAAAGCTTGATCTGCAACACGCATAATGGACCTGTTCTGCCTGGACTGATCTTCCTGCAACAGAACAGAGATTAATTCCTCAAATGACAAGGCATTCGGATTGCCTTTCATCATCAATCGAAGAGTAGAGGCAAAACTCTGATATGAATCAGGAAGGCCATTCAGAACGGTCTGCACAAGTGAGCTATCTGGTATAACCTCATCAGTAGAAATCAATTGTTCCTTCAGGTCTTTGATCTTTGTAAGAAAACTGTCCATCGAATCACCTTCATTCATGTGCTCACTCTCCAACTGTTTTCGGAGGTAAGCAACACGAGCCTCATTCCTAGCCTGGTACAAAGTGGTAAGTGTATCCCAAGCATCCTCTGCTGTTCTGCAAGAGCGAATGTGAGGAATAATGGCACGTTTGACAAACAAAGCTATCAATGCATGTGCCTGGGCATCTCTGCCATCCCAACGAATCTGCTTTGTAGTAGGTGCAACAGAAACAACAGCACGAACAAGAATCTGCGGAATATCATCTTCGACACCATCTTCATCAGCTCCAACACCTGTATTTGCAGTACCTGTCATTACAGGTGTAACAGGACGTCTTTCAACACCCTGCACAATGTTCCACAATCCTTTTGCAACCAGTACATGTCGCATCATATAAGCCCATAATGGGTAGTTGGTACCATCCAACTTATCCTCAACAGCCAACATACGGAATACATCACTGCTTTCAGCCATGGCCGGTGACTAAAATACCTTGATGCAGAAAATTGACTGTATCTCAAAAAGTTGAACAGAACTGCCCAGACGAGTTCTGCTAGACCTGTAGCAGACTTCGAGACGCTTAAACTGGAGAACAGAAACTGGTATATACCTTTGGCACAAAAGGACGAAATAGCCTGCACAAGCACTGCGATAGTGCGTTCGGAGGCCGAAACGAGCTCAGATCGCGATTTTGGCACCACACAGCAAAGCTGTTTTGATCTCGGAAACACCCTGAGTATGCTCACCAAATTTTGTGCAAATCTGAGACTGCAAATGGAGGAGTGTCGACGGCGCCCTAGAAGAAGCAACGACCTGCTCTGATACCAATTGTTGGAGTTAGACGTCTACGGAAGCACGCGAACAGCACAAGGAAGAAGAAGAAGCTTGGAGCACAACACACAAGACTGAATGTATTACTAGAGAATGTACAAAGATAAGTAGCCCATTAGGGCAATAGGCGTATATACAAGCCGGGGGAAAAAAACCTCCTAAAGAGGGAAAAAAGTGCCCCGGCGGTCCTAGAGTGTTCACACACATCACTACCTAAATATATCAACATGCACATGCCAAATCATTTATAGATCTTTCATAGTCTATGAGCTTATACAGCACACGACATAAAATGCTAGAAGCAATAATCACATCGCCATTTGAGATATCATGAATCGTACACCTGTCATCAACAAATTTCACAACCAAGCCAATCTTGGCTAATGCAGAAACTGATAACAGGTTCTTCTTGATCCCTGGCACAAATAAAGCATCTGACAAAGTGAAAGAACTACCATCAGCAGTAGTCAAAATGATCTTACCGACTCCCATAGCAGGATAAGAGGAGTTGTTGGCGCATGTAACAGTATTCCATGTAGGGGTAGGCTCGAGTGAAGAGAAAAAAGTGCGTTGTGAGGTAATATTTTTGGTTGCCCCACTATCAAAATACCAAACATCTGAGTCTACTGCAGACATGCACTGCTCATGAGAAGATGGGTCAAAACTGCAGACAGTAGTAAACACCCATTCTTCTTCGTGCACAAGATTAGCAGACTCTGTTTTTGGTGTAGAGGCCTCTACAACAACCATTCCAGCCTCTTTCTTCTTTGCCTCTTTAGCAGCCAGTTTTGGACAGTTCTTTATGATATGATCATTCCCTTTACAGTACTTACAAAATAATTTCTACTTTTGTGATTTCTTCTCATCTTTATCTTCCTTCTTCGAATATGCAGAATTAGCAGATTTTTGCTTACTAGTTGAAGAGCTCCATTTTCCTTTGCCCTTCTGACTAGCTAGGAAAGCTTGATCTGCAACTCGCATAATGGACCTGTTATGCCTGGACTGATCTTCCTACAACAAAACAGAGAGTAACTCCTCAAATGATAATGCATTCGGATTGCCTTTCATCATCAACTGAAGAGTAGAAGCAAAGCTCTAATATGAATTAGGAAGACCATTCAGAACGGTCTGCACAAGTGAGCTATCTGGTATAACCTCATCAGCAGAAATCAACTGTTCCTTCAAATCTTTGATCTTCATTAGGAAACTATCCATAGAATCAGCTTCATTCATGTGCTCACTCTCCAACTGTTTTCAGAGGTAAGCAACACGAGCCTCATTCCTAGCTTGGTACAATGTGGTAAGGGTATCCCAAGCATCTTTAGTTGTTTTGCAAGAGCAAATGTGAGGAATAATGGCACGTTTGACAAACAAAGCTATGAATGCATGTGCGTGGGCATCTCTGCCATCCCTCTGAATCTACTCTATAGTAGGTGCAGTAGAAACCGCAGCACGAACAGGAATATGCAAAATATCATCATCTTCGACACCTTCTGCATCAGCTTCAGTACCTGCAGTTGTAACAGTTGCAGGTGTGATAGAACATTTTTCAACACCATGCACAATGTTCCACAATCCTTTTGCAACCAATACATGTCGCATCATATAAGCCCACTTTGGGTGGTTGGTACCATCCAACTTATCCTCAACAGCCAACATACGGAATACATCACTGCTTTCAGCCATGGCCAGTGACTAAAATACCTTGATGCAGAAAATTGATTGTATCTCAAAAAGTTGAACAGAACTGCCTAGACGAATTCCACTAGACCTGTAGCAGACTTCGAGATGCTTATACTGGCGAATAGAAACTGGTATATACCTTTGGCACAAAAAGACGAAATAACCTGCACAAGCACTGTGATAGTGCATTCGGAGGCCGAAATGAGCTGAGATCGTGATTTCGGCACACAAAGGGAAGCTGTGTTGATCTCGGAAACATGCTAAGTATGCTCACCAAAATTCGTGCGATTCTGAGACTGCAAACAGAGGAGTGTCAATGGCGCCCTAGATGAAGCGACGACCTGCTCTGATACCAATTGTTGGAGATAGACGTCTGCGGAAGCATGTGAACAACACAAGGAAGGAGAAGAATCTTGGAGCACAACACACAATACTGAATGTATTACTAGAGAATGTACAAAGATAAGTAGCCCATTAGGGCAAAAGGCGTATATACAAGCCAAGGGAAAAAAACCTCCTAAAGAGGGAAAAAAGTGCCTTGGCGGTCCTAGTGTGTTCACACACATCACTACCTAAATATATCAACAACATCCAAGGTCATCCAATCTTGAGGAGTTCTAGCATTGAAGGAAGGAGAAGCTCATTGACCATCAAGGAAGATCAACAAGGAGGAGCAGTAGCATTGGAAATTTGGAGGATTTGGAGGTGCTAGTCCAACATCTAGTTAATGGAGGGTGGCTATCTCTCATCTTGGTGGTAATTCTTCTCTTATGCTAGGAGGAGGCTCTACACTCATGCTTAGAGGAGGCTCTACACACATGCATAGAGAAGGCTCTACATACATGCTTGGAAGAGGATTTTGAAGATTATTATCAGACACCACTATGATCTATGCTGAAATTACTAACATGTATTTTTCAATTATTTCAATTAGAATTGTATGAAAACTTCTTGTGAACTACTTTCTTTCTTCCATATGATGGTATGTCTTGTAAGTTATCTTATCAATTATTATCTCTTTGAGTCTCCATATCATCACTTGAGCTTGCATGAAACACCCTATGTGCAGCATCGGACTTGGCAATTGAACTGATCCACCAATCGTGCATCATTGTCTCGACACTTGAACCCAACATGAAATACATTTCATCTCAAGACTTGAACCTGATGTGAAGAAATGACACAACATCTCAACTACATAAATTTACATTGCTTTGCATTGCATATATGTGCATTATGGAGTTATGGTTTCTTCTTCATCCATGGGAGTAGTAGCATATTCATAATCCTTGTGCAATCTCCTTGGTATTGACAAATGATAATCTTGATCTCAGTGCCACAATGAAGATTGGAAAGTGAGCAATCCTCATCATGCCACCCTTTCCATAAACATCTATTGTAGTTACATTTGCACTCATTCATATACTAGAACTTTGATGCATTAGGCTCTTTGATCAAGTCAAATAGTGTAATAAATTTTCACATTCACCTTTACAAAGAACCTATTCTACAAGCCTTTCCAGGTATTTTTCTTCAACTTATATCTTCAAATTATATACATGCTTTTATACGAGTTACATACCTACATTTCACTTCTTTCATTATTTTCAAGATATAAACAATATGTCTACACAATTTGAAGAGCAAAGACTATGGAAGATAATAGACTCAATAAAAATGGATTGAGGAAAATTTAATGGGTCTAATGTTACTGCGTATCTTAGATCTTACGAGCAACTCACTCAGTATATGATTTACGTGAAGAACATACGACATATATGTTTTTATGTATCTCACATGGGTTTACTAGAGAACTGATTTTGTTGATATATTTACATAGTGATGTGTGAACACTCTAGGACCACTGAAGCACCTTTTTCCCTCTTTAGGAGGTTCTTTTCCCTCAGCTTGTATATATGCCTACTTCCCTAATGGGCTACTTATCTTTGTACATTCTACTGGTAATACATTCAATATTGTGTGTTGTGCTCCAAGCTTCTTCTTCTTCCTTATGTTGTTTGTGTGCTTCTATAGATGTCTAACTATAACAATTTATATCAGAGTAGGTCGCCGTTTCATCTAGGGCATCGATGACACTCCTCTGATCACAATCTCAACCTCTGAATCCACTATCATAGTGCGTGTGTAGGCTATTTCATCTTTTTGTGCCAAAGATATATATCACTTTCGATTCATCAGTATAAGCATCTCGAAGTCTTCTATTAGTCTAACAAGACTCATCTGGGTAGTTCTGTTCAACTTTTTCATTTTTCTACATCAAGGTATTTATTTTAGTTAGTGGCCATGGCTGAAAGCAGGAATGCATTCCATATGTTGGCCATTGAGGATAAGTTAGATGGTACCAATTATCCATTGTAGGCTTATATGATGCGTCATGTAGTGGTTGCAAAACGAGTGTGGAATATTATGCAGGGTGTTGAAAAATGTCCTATTACACCCGCAAACACAGGTAGTGAATATACAGGTACTCAAATTGATGCAGATGGCATTGAAGATGGTGATATTCTCTAGATTCCTGTTCGTGCTATTGTTTCTATTGCACCTACTGTAGAGCAAATTCATTGGGATGGCATAGATCCTTAGGCACATTCATTGATAGCTTTTTCTATCAAATATGCCATTATTTTTCACATTTGCTCTTGCAGAGCAGCTAAGGATGCTTGGGACACACTTACCACATTGTACAAGGTTAGGAATCAGGTTCATGTTGCTTACCTCTGAAAAGAGTTGGAGAGTTAGCACATGAATGAAGGTGATTCTATGGACATTTTTTTGACAAAGATCAAGGATTTGAGGGAATAGATGATTTCTGCAAATGAAGTCCTTCTTGACAGTTTACTTATGTAGACTATTTTGAATGGTCTTTCCAACTCAAATTAGAGTTTTGCTTCTATTCTTCATTTGATGATGATAGGCAATCCAAATGCCTTTACATTTGAAGAGTTAGTTTTTGTTTTGTCGCAGAAAGACTAGTCTAGGTAGACCATGTCTATTATGCATGTTGTAGATTAAGGTTTCCTGGCTATTAAGAAGGGAAAATGTAAATGGAGATCTTCTACTAGTAAGTAGAAATCTGCAAATGTTGCAAACTTGAAGAAGGAAGACAAAGAGAGAAGAAAACAGAGAAGCAGAAATTGTTTTGCAAATACTATAAAGCAAATGATCATGTTATTAAGAGCTGTCCAAAGCTGGCTGCTAAAGAGGCAAAGAAGAAGGAGGCTGGAATGGTTGTTGCAGAGGCCTCCACACCGAAAACAGAGTCTGCTAATCTAGTCCAGAATGAAGAATGGGTCTTTACTATTGTTCGTAGTTTTGACTCATCTTCTCATGAGCACTATATGTCTACAATAGACTTAGATGTTTGGTACTTTGATAGTGGGGCAACCAAACATATTACCTCATAGTGTAGTTTCTTCACTTCACTCGAGCCTGCCCCTACAGGGAATGTTGTCACATGCAGCAAAAACTCCTCTTATCCTATCATGGGAGTTAGTAAGATCATTCTGACTACTACTGATGGTAGTTCTTTCACTTTTTCACATGCTTTATTTATGCCAGGGATCAAGAAGAATCTATCACTTTCAGCTTTAGCCAAGATTGTCTTAGTTGTGAAATTTGTTGATGATAGGTGTGCACTTCATGATCTGTCAAATGGCCATGCAATTATTTCTTTTGGCATTTTATGTGGAGGGTTGTATAAGCTCATAGACTATGAAAGATCCGTGAATGATTTAGCATGTGCAATACATAATTCTCAGGCTATGTTAGATGCAAAGATTTGGCATGCATGCTTTGGTCATTTGAATTTTGCTAGTCTTTTATGCCTGCAAAAATTTGAAATGGTGTCCGTTTTGCCCAAACTTGAGACACCCGGTAAAAATGTATGTGAAGCATGTATTTTGGGCAAAATGGAGCGTTCCTCCTTTCCACAAGATACCTTAGTTCGAGCTAATCAAAAATTTTAGCTGGTTCACAGTGATGTATGTGGTCCTATGTACACACCCTCTTTTGGAAATTATCTTTACTTTCTGAATTTCATTGATGATTTTTCCAGGCATGCATGAGTATATCCTGTCATGAGGAAGGAGATAAGGAAGCGAGCTCACACACACTCTCACAATCAAAGAGAATCACACAATCAGATTGAGGCAAGGAAGAATGACCATCTTCTTCTTCTTCTATTACATAAAAAGGAATGTACAAGAATGACCTAAAAACAAGCATACAACTACTGAGATATATAAAGACCAGTACATAAGGAAAAAAACTAATGTCCACAAATGAGTGAGCTAGCAAGAAACAAATGTCCCGTCACTCTCGGTAGATAAATATAATAAAGCTCAATGAAGTGTCGTTGACATATACCGACGTGACCACTATACATGTCAGAGAAATGAAAATGTGATACATGGCATCCTGGATCATCACATGTTGAGATTGATATCTCAACACTCCCCCTCAAGCTCAATGTCATGTCCTCTAATCCTAGCATCTTCGAGAACTTCTTCAGCTTCTCTACTCCAAGTTCTTTGATGTAAATGTCAGCAACCTATTCATCTCGTGATAGGCTTTTCCACTTCCACACCTAAATCTACAAGTATCATCTCCAACCATGATGCCTCACATGCTTCCATTGCAGCACCTCTATACTCAGCCTTTGTACTCGACAAAGCAACAATGGGTTGCTTCTTGTTGCTCCATGTAATAGCTACACCTCTAAGTGAGAATAGAAAGCCACTAGTAGATCTTCTATCTAGAATACTACCAGCCCAATCTACATCGGTGTATCCATGAACCTACAAATCCACACCAGCTTCATAAAACAATGCATAATCCAAAGTAGCACTCACATAACATAGAGGGTGCCTCAGAGCATCGAAATGTGGCTTCCTGGGAACCTGCATAAACAAATTTTCAAGTGCAACAGTATAGCTTAGATCAGGCCTTGTGATTGTGAGATATATAAGACTTCCCATAATTTTCCTATACATGGTAGCATTTTCCAATGCTTCACGTGATGTAGTATCCAACTTCAAATTCTGATCTAATGGCATAGAAATTGGCTTATAATCAGCCATACCATACTTTTGCAGCATATTCAAGGCATATTGCCTTTGTGACATCCATATACCTATTTTTGTATGTATAAACACAAGGCCCAAGAAGTAGCGCAACACACCAAGATCTTTCATGTCGAATTCCTGCATAAGAAGTTGCTTTACCTCTTTAATGCTTTCTTCATTATCACCACCTACAATCAAGTCATCAATATAAATAGCCACAATCGTGATGCCATCATCACCCTTCCTTGCATATAGTGAATGATCTGCATCACACATGGAAAACCCAATGGTGGTTAAGTAATCACGAATCCTTACATGCCATGCACGAGGAGCTTGCTTTAGCCTATACAAAGCCTTTTGCAACCTGCAAACATATTCTGGATGTTTGAATCTTCATATCCTTGTGGCTGCTCCATGTATACTTCTTCCTATAACTCATCATGTAAGAAGGCATTCTTCACATCCATCTGATGCAAAGTCCATCCTTTTGTTGTAGCTAATGCAACAAGCGTTCTAATAGTAGACATTTTAGCTACACGAATAAATGTTTCCTCATAATTGATGCCATATGCTTGTGCATATCCTTTTTCTACCAATCGTGCTTTGTACTTGCTTATGCTACCATCAGCATTGTGCTTTACCTTGTAAACCCACTTGCAGCCTATGGGTTTTTTTCCTTGTGGCAATGGGACCAGCTTCCTTGTATTGTTTCCATAAATTGCAACCATCCCCTTATCCATAGCTTTTTCCCAATCTGCATTTCCAATTGCATCTTCAAAACAAGAAGGTTCAACATCTTGTATTACCTTGTTCGTGTAGGCATAATGAAGAGCCATATAAGTGTCATACATCAATCGTTGCACTGAATTCTGCATCCTCCTGGATCTTCTTGGTCCTAGGTCACTTCTTCTTGTATCATCTGCATGTGCCTTTCTTACTCCTGGAGTCTTCAGAGAGGGCAATCACTTGAATCTCCATCAACATTTTCAAGACTCTTTTCTAAACCACTTGAATCTCCATCAACATTTTCAAAACCTGCACATGTTTTATTACCAGCAGAAATCTTTTCTTTACCTTTCTTGGATGTATTTGATGAATTTACTGGATTGAAGTTTCCACGCAATCTTCCACTCCATGCATTTGAGTTGGAACTATTTCTTGGTGATGGATCCGGTCCACTCAAAGCTTGAGATTCTACACTTGAGTTTTCATCATTTCCTTTATCATTTGGTTCAAGATTCAGTCCTTCTTTGGCATCTACATAGAAGCTTAATATTTTGTCAAATACCACATCTCTGCTCACCTACACCTATTGTGTGAGTGGGTTATAACATTTATATCCCTTTTGCTAAAGGGAGTTTTCAATGAAGACATATTTTTCTGCTTTTGGATCAAGCTTCATCCTCAAGTCATCTAGAACATGTACATATGCAATAGAGCCAAAAAATTTCAAATGTGATAAGTTTGGCTTTTTACTTGTAAACTTCTCTTCAAGTGTAACTTGGTGTACAACTACAGTCAGAGTTCTGTTCATGATGTATACAGTAGTATGAATAGCTTTTGCCCAATAACAATGAGGCATATTCCTCTCAGCCATCAAGGCTCTTGCTATTTCTGCAATATGTCTATTTTTGCGTTCAGCAACGCCATTCTGTTGTGGTGTGTACTTGCATGAAAACTGACATTGAATTCCATGATTTTTTAGAAAGTTTCTGAACTCATTTGACATGTATTCACCTCCTCCATCAGATCTTAATGTATGAATATACTTCCCTGTCTGCTTTTCGACCATAGCTTTAAGAATCTGGAAGTGAGTGAACACCTCACTCTTCTCTTTCATGAAATATACCCACACTTTTCATGTATGGTCATCAATGAAAGTAACATAAAACCTGCAACCACGCATAGATGTGGTTCTTGTAGGACCCCAAACATTTGTATGTACTATTTCCAGTATGTTTTCATTAACATGCTTGTCATGTGGAAATGATGCTCTTGACTATTTTCGAAATTGATATGCTGCACATACTTTTTGCATCTGTGCAACCTTGAAATTTGGTAGTTCATGGACAATCTCCTTTGAATGTATCAATTTCAAACTTTGCAAGTTTGCATCTTCAATATGTTTGTGCCAGATCTCTATATCAATAATGACTCTTGCACCTTTTGCAAACATGCGGTGAACATCCTACCCACTTTGTTTCCTTTGGCAATCAATCTTGCATCCCGCTGATGTGTTATCACCTATTTCAACATATCGAGGAACTCACAATTTCTGCAAAGAACTAAACCATTCTGCATGACTGGTCATGTGATTTGAAGCACCTGAATCAACATACAAGACATTGTCATTCAATCTTGAAACACCAGTAGACATTGTATTCATCATGTGATGTTGAACTATCAACAACTTCTCATAATCATCTGCACTTGTGGATGCATAGTTGTTTTGCTACCTTCTGTTATTTTGATTCTTCAACCTGCAATCACATTCAAAGTGTCTAGGTTTACCACAATTCCAACATCCTTTACTATCATAGTTGGGAAAGATGGATGGACACTCCAAGAAATGAGTCGGTACTGCTAATCCCTGCTTAGTACCTACCCTCTTTCACTTCAAGGTTGTGTTGTAGGCCCTTTTAGATTTCCAATGACACTAAATAAGTGCCTATGTACTTTGGAGATGATTGAAGTAATGATTGATCCAAAACAAATAAATTCAGAATTCACAATTCATAAAAAACCTTCTATTTTGGTTCACACACTTGCTGCTTGTTAAGCTCAGTGCTTCCAGTATAGTAGGAATTAGAACGATTCCTTTTGGAGATATCAAATTAACGTAAAGAGCTAATGATTCCAAGTGGAATCACTTAAAATGATTGACTATACACAAAGCAATCAATTTAGCAAATATAACATTACCCCCGATTTTTCAGGACCTCCATAGAGAATGACTAGTGACCATATCGAGGCACGTTCTCCCAATCTATAGCAATCTCATCTATATGGCCTCTTGAGTAGCATTGGAAAATCGTCTATATTCTGCCTCTCATGAAGATAAAGCAACAATAGATTGCTTCTTGGAAGACCATGAAATGGGCTTGTCACTTGCAAAAGAGAGGTAACCTGATGTACTCCTTCTATCATCTTTGCAACCTGCCCAATCTGCATCTGAGTATATTTTGATGTCCAAATCTGAAGTATAAGGAAATTACAAACGTTGATTTTGAGTGCCCTTAAGGTACTTCAAAATTCTCTTGGCAGCTTCCAAGTGAGGTGCTCTAGGTTTGTGCATAAATTGAATCAAGACACTTACTCTATAAGCAATATCAATCCTTGTCAATATAGCATAGTTTATGCTTTGGTATCCTACAACATTTTCAAGCACATCACCTTCATGAGCACTTAATTTTTGGTTTACCTTCATAGGAGTGCTTGCTACCTTGGCATCTTGCAAGTGAAACTTCTTTAACATGTTTATATACTTTCTTTGAGTAATGTAAATTCCAAAGTTAGTATAGACTAACTCAAGTCCAAGAAAATGCTTTAGTGACCCTAGATCACTTATTTTGAACTGTTGCATCATTTGATTCTTGATCTGCTTGATGTTGTTAGCATCATTACCTATAAGTATAATGTCATCAAAATGCACACATAGGTATATCAACTCTGAATTACTTCTCTTAACTAATAGAGAAGTATCTGCTTTACTGATGATGAATCCTTGATCTTGAAGGTATGTAGTCAATCTATGGTTCCATGCCCTAGGTGATTGCTTCAATCCATAAAGAGCTTTGTTCAGTTTACAGACATGATTTACCTTGTTTGGGTCCTCATAACTAGGAGGTTGAGACATGTAAACCTCTTC
This sequence comes from Ceratopteris richardii, assembly GCA_020310875.1. Lineage (NCBI taxonomy): Eukaryota > Viridiplantae > Streptophyta > Polypodiopsida > Polypodiales > Pteridaceae > Ceratopteris > Ceratopteris richardii. The sequence goes on along the minus strand of CM035417.1, from coordinate 8,403,066 downwards.
TAAAATCCAGCCATTAAGAAATGTTTTTTTTACATCCAATTGGTCCATGTTCCAATTCTTTGATGCAGCCACACTTACCAATACCCTGATGGTTGACATTTTGGCCACAGGTGAGAAGGTTTCTTCATAATCAACTCCTTGGGTTTGTGCAAAACCTTTAGCCACAAGTCTAGCTTTGAACATGCTTATTGATCCATCTAAATTTTTCTTGATCTTGTAACTCCATCTAGACCTAATTACCTTCATAGACTCCTTCTTTGGCACTAGCTTTGAAGTATCATTCTCCTTGAGTGCTTCAATTTCTTCATCCATAGCTTCCTTCCATTCTGCCTTGGTCTTTTCCTCTTCATATGATGATGGTTCTTCAAGTGATAAATCTTTGGCAAGATAAATAGAATGTTTAGTAACTAAGGAAGTGCCATACCCATATCTGATTGGTTTCTTGCTCTCAGGCTTTGTGATCTTGTGATTGCTTGGTTAGATGATTCAGGTATGTCCTCCAACTTCTTCATCTTACTTTACCTTTGGATTTCCATGCCTTGAATTCTTCTAGGTTGATAATGTCCTCATCATTTGATTTGATGTCTTCAATCTGATTTGGCTTCTCTTTGGTGAGGCTTGGAAACTCCTCTTCCAAGTCATAAGGCAACTTTACTTTCCTACATTCACTTTCAAACCAAGAATCATTCTCATAAAAGATAACATCTCTACTGACCATAAATCGTCTGTTTGAAGGATTATAAAATTTGTATCCTTTCTGATTCAAGTCATACCGTATTAAAATGTACTTCTCTACCTTAGGGTCTAGCTTACCTTTGATTTGAGATGGGATATGCACATACGAAACACATCCAAAGATCCTGCAATGATCAAGTGAAGGTCTTCTACCATGCCATGCTTCATATGGGGTCATTCCATCAAGAGATTTTGATGGCAACCTGTTTACAAGATAAGTGGTAGTAGATACACTCTCTGCCCATAAATAATTTGGTAGCCTTTTCTCATTTAGCATTAACCTAGCTCTTTTCTCCTCTCTACCACCCCATTTTGCTCAGGGGTATACCTTGTTGTGATTTCCCTTTTGATTCCTCTATCTTACAAGAATGCATCAAAATCATTTGAGAAGTACTCACCTCCTCCATCTGACCTTAGTCTCTTTAGGCTTCTTCCTGTTTGGTTTTCCACAAGTAAAAGATACTTCTTAAAGCAACTGAATACTTCATCTTTGTGCTTCATAAAATATAAGATAGTCCATCTACTGAAATCATCAATGAAAGATACATAATACCTTGATCCAGAAATTGAGGGATCCTTACTTGGTCCCCATACATCTGTATGGACAAGCTCCAAGTAATCCTCATGCATGTAGCCTTTCTTGGAGAAGGGTAACTTGTGAGATTTTCCAAATTGACAAGTGAAAGAAACTTGGAGAAGCTTGTCGAAGGTAGAAAAGTGTGTTTCGAAGCGACGAAGTTTGGTCAAGCCAACCGGCACAAGACCAGCCCTTGAGCTTATGGAGACTCAAATAGACCTTATAGGCATGCTATAAGTGCAAAGAAATACACTATGTACCTTGGAGCATCAAGGAGAATGAGTCAATACAAAACAGATAGGTTCGCGGGTCGACTAGCTCAAAAAACTTACTATCTATGGAAGAGACAATGAACTTCAAATGCCCATAGCGACCAGCGTGATTACAATTAGAAAAAATCCTTTTATGGGAGTGATACACATAGGGTTGAGTGTATGGAATGCACAAAAGTATAAGGAATAAGCAAAATATGCTATAGGGATGAATGCGACATTCACCGGTGGTACCTCCTCAGGAATACGCAGAGATTGACCCCGAGGCAGAAAAACTAAGATTTCTCCAAATCTGCTAAACCAAATGCTTTGAAACTTTACAGGCGTAAACTAGACACTTATACCTTTCCAATAAGTCCTCTTGTACTCAATTTGGAGCTCTGAGGAGAGAGCAGCAGCCTCTGCAAGATTACTGTTGGCGAAGAAGATGATGTAAAAAATTGAAGGAGCAAGACAATGATGGTCACAAGTGTATGTATATTGCTTCCATGTATTTTACAAGTGATTCCAAGTCTTTATATAGACTCTAGGAGTGTTCCACGAGTTTTACATGTTGAATTTGAATTCAAATGAAGGTGGGAATGGTTGTTGGAGGGAATCAATTCACTTTCCTACAATCTAGGAAAAGTGAAGATCTTGATTGATCTACTTTTAGGTGATTGATTGCTTGATTGAATGCAACTTCAACCACCACAAATTCGTGATATTTGGGCTCTATATTTCTACCTTTACATGTGTACAACTCAAGGCTTTTACAACGGTAAATGAGCCATCAAAATATTCTCAAAAAATACAATAAATGAGCATATGAAAAAGAACTCTCCAACGGATATTCTTTCGACGCGATAGCCTTTGATGTAGATTAAATCCACCTCAAGCATAGTGTAAGCTTGATGTTCCAACAACAAGCACCACATTTATAGATCATGTGGTTCTTGGATACATTAGGTATCCTAATCACACATTGATCTCTACATATTTTCTTTAAGGTTCTCTCACCAATATGTCATAATCTTGTATGACAAATTTCAAGCTCTGACAATGTTTGTCTTTGTAGTTATAAAGTGCAATATTCTTTGTATCTTCAAGTTCAAATGTAAATAACCTACCTATCTTTTCTCCCTTGGAAATCATCTTGAATCCATGTTGGGGATCCTCCACAAATGCTCCATATTTGCTGAACCTAACTTGCAAACCCTTTTCCACAATTTTCCCAACACTCATCAAATTCTTGCTGATTGTAGGTACATATAGAACCCTGCTCAACAGATTTCTATTTCCATTATAGGTTTTAACATTTCCTACCTTGACGAGTGAGTGCTTGGTGTCATCACCTATTTGTACTTGATGCTTTCCCTTAGGTTCCTCAAGGTCAAAGAGAAGAGCTACATTGCCTACCACATGGTTTGAGCATCTTGAGTCAATGTAGAAGAGATGGTCATCATTCATACCTTGCATTGAAGTCATATTCATAATCAAAAGGGAATCCTCTTGTTCCTGTGTATAATTGCTGTAATTTTTCCTTGATTTGTAGCCTCCTTGGTAGTTGTTATTGTAATTGTTGTTGTAGTTTTTATTGTAGCCTTGATGATGGTTGAATCTTCCTCTTGATTGTGTGTAGCCACCTCTTTGGAAGCCTTTACCTCTCTGATTCTTGAAGTTCCTGTAACACTCATCTATAGTGTGATTCGATAAACTACACATATTACATGGGAAAGAGTTTAAAGATCTCCCTCTACCTTGCTTAACTCTCTGCCTCTACCTCTTGAGTTTCTACCTCTCCTTGCATAGTTAGCTTGAGAGGTGGTAGCTTCATCCTCAATCTTTTTGCTTTTCCCTTTCTCTTTAGACTTGCCTTTATCTCTATATAGAGAAACAGAGTTATTACCTCTTGATGAATCTCCATTTTTGTTGAGCTTGGATTCATGGGTAAAGAGTTGCCCCATGAGTGTGGTAAGGTCTAGAATCTGCATATCCATGTACAAATCCATAGCAGTTGTGAAGCTCTCCCACTTGTCATCTGCCTTGATACCATTGATTACTTGCCTCACAATTTTCTCCTCTTCAATCTCCTCTCCTATGCTTGCTAATTGGTTAGCCACATCCTTGACTTTGGTCACATACTCTGAGATGCCTTGCTTGGGTTGCTTTCTTTGAGTGGTAAAGTCAATCCACAATTGGTTCTTCTTAGCCCTTCTGTTGAAAGAAAAATATGATGACAATGTCTCCCAAGTCTCTTGGGATGTCTTACACTTCCTAATGTGTGGAAGAAGAAAGTCAGAGATAGAGTTAAGTAAGTATGACCTTGCTAATTCATCTTTGGCACACCATGAATTGCGTCTTTCATGCTCTCGTGTAGGTTGTCCTTTGCTTCTGAAAATGGGCATCTCCTCATCTCTTGAGATGTATCCATAGAGACTCCTTCCTTGCAATTATGTCTTCATCCTTAAGGACCGTGCTTGGTAGTTGTTCCTGTCCAATTTATCAATGAAAGAAGGAAAACCATCTCCCATTTTACCTTATTAGGTTGCTCTGATACCATTGTTGGGAAAGATGGATGGACATTCCAAGAAATGAGTTGGTACAACTAATCCCTGCTTATTACCTATCCTTTTTCACTTTAGCGTTGATGAAGATGGTTCAAATAATGATTGATCCAAAACAAATAATTTCACAATTCACAATTCACCAAAAACCTTCTATTTTGGTTCACACACTTGCTGCTTGTTAAGATGAATGCTTCCAATACAATAGGAATTAGAACGATTCCTTTTAGAGATATCAAGTTAGCTTAAAGAGCTAATGATTCCAAGTGTAATCACTTAAAATGATTGAGTATACACAGAGCAATCAATTTTGCAAGAATAGCATTACCCCCGATTTTTTAGGACCTCTGTAGAGAATGACTAGTGACCACTTCGAGGTACTTTTCTCCAAATGTACTAAATGGAATGCCTTCAAAATGTGTCAGCATGTAGAACACTTAGAGCGGATTCCAAGGAGCCATTGAACATTGAAAATGTTCGAGTAATGACTGATATATGAGCACGAGAATAACACTATTCTTAGTGACTATGATTGAGAGATCAACAGATATAATCAATAATCTATTGTATTATATGACAATGTTGTACATGATCATTGGCATGATAATCAATGCCCAATGATAGTGAGAAGGGTAGGCTATGAAGTGAGCCACACACTCTCTACAATGTGATCAATTAAGGCACAAGAATGGAGTGGATTATCCATGAGATTTTACAAGAGTTTTTTATAGATTCTTTCACAAGTTTGAATTTTGAATTCAACTTTTGGTTGTCACTAAAAATGATCCACTAATCTAGGAGATATTCTCTCAAACATGGTCCGTAACTATAGCTCTTCCAAACTCCACAATTTTGTAGGCTTTACAAGATTCTTTTAATGTAAATGTGTTTTACAAAGATAAATAGTTAACAATCCATAAGCAATGGTTCTTATGGGTCTTCAAGCATTTGCACATAAAGACTTCCCATGCCTAGCCAAGTGTGAAGGCTTGGCTCTTGCACCAACAATCATTACCTGAATCATTTCTTTTGAAATTTTTGTGACCTCTTTGGCTCCCCCTGCCTTGAAACTGTCCTCTTCCTTCTGCATGATTCTGTTGTTGACCTTGGTCTTGGTTACTGTTTCCTCTTCCACTTCCGAAACCTCTACCTCTGGCTCTTCCTCTGCAAGAGTAGAATACCTGCTCAAAACTAGGTTTTCCTTGGGACTTTGAATCCTCTCCAAGATTATTTTCCTCATTATTAGCATAAATACCAGATCAGAAAAATTTGGAATATTTTCCTAGTCTATATAGAAGTTCTGAACTGCTTGTATGCAACTCCTAAACCGCAAAGCCACACTTCCACCTTATCATCATCATCTACATTCACACCAATAGATGCAAGTGACTCACATATGCTTTTGATTTTTAGGGTGTAATCACTTACCGACATACCCTTCTTTTCCAATGTATGAGCTCGTTCTTGGGTTGCAATTTCCGTGCCTTTGTATTGGTCTCATACAATGTGACCAAATTGTTCCAAGCCTCTTTCAGAGTCTTGGTATCCTGTATGTGTCCAATCATGGTATCCTGTATGCTAACAGATAGCCAGTACAATACCTTTCATGCTCCTTGATTCCATTCTTCATATGCTCTTAACTCGTCAGCAGTCCGATTCCTCTCTGGTAATTATAGAGCATTTTCCTTCTCTCCTTCGATGTACTTCCAATAGCCTTTTCCCATCAAGAAATGCATCATTCTAAATCTCCAAGCATGGAAGTTATTCTTGTCTAGCTTATTGATCATAAGCTGACTCATTCCATCTGTGTTTTCCATTTCTGGAGCTATTCACAACACTGAAAAACCCTACAAGCAGCACTTCTGCTTGAATACTATCGCACTATGACGTGACAATTTGATCTCAACAAAACATAGTTTTTGTGTATCAACAATATATAGAATTTCTTGAAATTTTGGATCTGGAATATATGAGTGTTGTCGAAGATGATGCAAGTTAATATTTTTGAAAGTGACCTGGTTTTTCTATGGGCCCCACCTTACGGGCTCGAAATGGAGGTCGAAGGCTTTGAAACTTTGATCTGACAAAAGCAAGTGACCCTAAAGGAATAACTCTCAAAAATATTTTGAGGTCTTCTACCTTCACGCCAATTTTTGTAGCAATCTCACGTTACACTGGTTCTGATACCATGTCACGAGGAAGGAGATAAGGAAGAGAGATCACATAAGCACCCTCACAATCAAAGAGAATCACACATTCAGATTGAGGCAAGGAAGAATGATCTTCTTCTTCTTCTTCTTCTTCTTCTTCTTCTTCTTCTATTACATAAAAAGGAATGTACAAGAATGACCTAAAAACAAGAATACAACTACTACAATATATAGAGACCAGTACATAAGGAAAAACCTAATGTCCACAAATGAGTGAGCTGGCAAGAAACAAATGTGCCATCACTCTTGGTAGATAAATCTAATAAAGCTCCATGTAGTGTCCCTGACATATACCGGCGTGACCACTATACATGTGAGAGAAATGAAAAAGTGATATGTGTCACCCTAGATCATCACATCTTGAGCTTGATATCTCAACATATCCATGAAAGCAAATTCCAAAGTGTCTATGTGCTTGAAAACGTTTTTGGTTTTGGCTGAAAATCAGTCAGCATGTAAAATGGGAACCCTCCATTTTGATCAAGGGGGGGATATATGTCTTCTAACTTTAATGCATTTTTGGTCAAGCGTGGGATAAGATATCAATGTACAATATCATATACACCTCAACAGAATGGATTCGCTAAACGAAAGAATAGATCACTCATGGAGATGGCGAGGTGTATGGTCAAGAGTCAGGATCTACCATATAGTTTCTGGCTTGAGGCTGTTATGTGTGCAGCATATGTACTTAATAGGTGTCCCACGAAAGCACTTCAGTCTATTACTCCATATGAGGCTTGGCATGGTCGCAAGCCATCTGTTGGTCATCTGTGTATTTTTGTTCGTGTGGCATATGCTTTAGTGCCTGAACAATATCACAAAAAATTGGATGATAAAATAGTAAAGTGTATTTTTGTTGGGTAAAGTTTTAAAAGCAAAGGTTGTCGTCTGTATCATCCATGGACTAAACACATTCTAGTTAGCCATGATGTTGTTTTTGTGGAAGATGCTATTCAACAATTACTTTCATGTACGAAGGAGACATCTGTTAACTCCAAAGACATGTATGATACTTTGCTCCATCTTTTTATAGATGGGATATCTAGTGTTGGTCCTAATGAGGCAACTTCTCAGCCTTTATAGGTTTCATAAGATGATGCAAATCATTTTATTTCTGATGTAGATTTACACGATGCACTTGTTAATGAGAGAGCTGATATTGAGCAGGCAAAAACTATGCCAAAATGGCTTGTGAAGACTTTGGGTGATAGTAAATTAGATGCACCTCTATCATATCGTACTAGTTCAGGATCTCATAGTTCCTCTTTTGCATCAGATTGCTATGCTATGGCTGCATGTAGTCTCTATTATGAGACTAAGCCTGTTTTGTTTGATGAAGCACAACATTTTGAACATTGCTGCAATGCAACCTGAACATGACACTATCACGAAAAATGGTACCTGGTCTTTATGTGACTTGCCTCCTAGCAAGAACGCCATTGGCACTTGTTGGTGCAATTAAGCTAAGCCTACACAATCGATCACTTCACATAAGCTTGATGTATTGACAGTGCAATTTGCAAGGCTTCATATGTACAACCTCTTGTAACTTTGAATTATAATTAGCATTGTAAAAGGTGACTAAACCCATGAGGAGTTGTAAAGCATATATGTTGGCAGCAGTCATGGAACCGAAGGAGCCACAAAACGAAGAGGGTCGGAACGAAGAGATAGCACAAGCAGACACGGTAGCCAAAGAAGATCTGGCAAGTAGGCCATCTAAATTTTTCAGACATCAAGGAGTTGAGCACACAAGAAGAAAGAGCAAGTAGGGAGCTCAAAGAGCTGTATGACAAATCAACAGAGAAAATCCCTACACAAATAGTGATTTTAATCACTAAACACCATTGTAAATACCAATTCGTATTTTTGTAGCTCCATTTTGTGCAAGCCAAGGAGTCCTTGAGCTTGAGGAGCTTTAGAAGTATCTACCTACCAATTTTCGTATTTTTTAGATCTCGTTTGAGCCCTCAAATAAGCCCTGGAACCTAATTTTTAACTAGGCTGGGCACTAGGTCTGGACAGGGCCAAAGCTAGTCAAAAACTATAAAAGGAGCTAGAGAGCTCATTTTTGGGGTTAGCTTGTAATAGTTTTGAACTTGTATGAGCTTTTTGAAAGTAATCTAAGAACTCCATTGATTCTCATTCTTTGTCTTACTGTGTGTGCGCGTGTGTGAGTATGTGTGTGCATGTTAGTGTGCTTCTCACTCACGCACTTGTGCCTTCACTTGCTCGAGGTCTTCATACCATCCTCACGTCTTCTTGGATTGACATTAAAGGAGGTGCTACTCATCACTGAGCTACACCAAATTTTGGCGCCGTTGCCGGGGATCGAGCTTTGAGGACGAGCGTGTGATGGTAAGACGTAGAGTTGTGACGTTGGCGTTGTAGGTAATTTCTTTACTTTTCCTATTTTTCTTTTTCTTACCTCACCACCATCATCACCATCATCATCATCACCATCTCCCACCTCCATCTCCATCATCGCGAAAAAAAAAAATCAGTTTTTGACTATATCTCCTTTCTCCTTTCATTTCCCTCATTTCACTTGTGAGAGAGAGAGATAGAGCGATATTGTGTGTGCTGTTTTTGCATGTTTCTTGAGCTGTCTTGCAGGTACATGCTGCATCATCTTCTCCAGCACTCCACGCAGGTACGGAAATCGTGGCAACTGTCTCTGTGTCGGCGACCTCTGTCAATCGCGACCGACAGAAAAAATGCTCCATTTGCCAAACAAAGTACAAAACCATGATCTACAGGCCTAGAGCTTCCCAAAATTGTGTTTAGATTTTTGAAATTCATCAGATTTCTGTCAATCGCGATCGCTCTGTCAATCGCGATCGACAAACCACGACGGACAGACCTGTCAATCGCGATCGACCAATCAATCGCGACTGACAGCCCACGACGGCTCTGTCAATCGCGACCGACAAAGTCAACGACCGATTGACCACGATGGACAGATCACACGCGTGACACGTGTCAATCGCGATCGAGTCATCAATCACGATTGATTCATCAATAGCGACTGACAGCCCACGACGGCTCTGTCAATCGCGACCGACACAGTCAACGATTGTTTGACCATGACGGATAGACCCTCGTGACCGACCTCTCAATCGCGATCGACCTATCAATCGCGACTGGCAGAGTCAACGACCCTTTGAACATGATTGATTGACTTTTCGAGCCACGTATCAATCGCGATTGACTCATCAATCGCGACTGACAGAGTCAACAACCCTTTGACCACGATTGATTGACGTTTCGAGCCACGTGTCAATCGCGATTGACTCATCAATCGCGACTGACAGAACTTGCGAACGTGATAGAAGGGCAAATTTGGCCAATTTTTTAGGGCAAAGAATAGGGGGCTAATTTGGTCAATTTGTGGGACAAACACTCGGGGTTAGCATTGCATGTTGAGGCCGCAACCCAAGTAATTCAAGAATTTCTACCTACCTGATTAAACTGTTTTGAACCCTGTTTTAATCCCTGAAGCCTGAACTGACATAACTTTCTCATACGAAATCCGTTTGCTGTGGTTCTTGTTTTGTTGGAAAGCTCGTGGGGAGTACAACCAAAACTTCCACTGGTTATGTGAAAATTAATATCAGGATTATTAGATAGGGAATTTTGAAGTTGACCTTACCCCGAGGTAGGAAAACTGAGGGACCCTTGGGATTGATTTCCATAAAGGCAAGGGATAATTTGGTCTGTGAGTTACATGCATGAAAGTGGTCTAGTCTGTCATTTGAATTTAAGTCTGGAGCTAATCTTGGAACTGATGCAGGTCTATTGAGAAGCAATTGTGAGCATCCAAGCAAGGGCTTTGTGCAAGCTTGAGAATCAACTTCTCGAGCACTAAGGAACACGGATCAGCACGAAAGGTTGGCATATTCTCAACTCCCCTTCGTCAATTCCTAGCTTAGGCTAAGAACGACTAGAGGTAGGAGTAAGTCAGGGCGATGATAGGCAATTATCAAGTTGAAGAATACCTAAACTTTCAAGTTCAAGCTAAGGACATAATCTTTGTACTGTCGAGAACTTTAAAGGAAAAGAACTTAACGTGGAACGATCAACTTTAAGTGCGGAACTACACTCAAATATACCTTACGACGTGATATCAGACAAGAATTTTAACGCAGTAATCAACTAAAAAGAATCAAGTAATTGATACAAAAGGACTCCGCAACGAGGTTGTACTTGGGCAAATTTGGGTTATTCAATTAGGCTTATGAACCTTAGATCAGGGCGACATCTAGGGAGAGATAGACAAAGCCTTAGGTCTTCAGAGGCTAGTGTCAACCACACCGCTAGGTCTTGGGCCCAGTAGTTGAGCCACCACTCATACTACCCTAGCTCTGAGACTAGTGAATCAGAGAGGTCTCAAGGCATGGACAGACCTACGAGAAGTTCCGGAGTGCCATACTTGCACAGGGTGGAAGGCCCCTACAAGACGCAATTGGAATACCTTTGGACCAACCGATTGGGTGCTAGCATCTATGAGGACGGTCTAGGAAGATCCGTGGTCCAGATTAAAAACCCTGACCAGTCTATTGGACTAGAGCACCTAGCTGTCAAGTTTGAAAACGGGGCATACTTGGACAAAGAAGAAACCATATACGTAGTCACCAGTCATCCAGAAAGGACGGATGAATTTGGGAATGTAGTCCCAGAAACGTACTTAGGTGACCTAGAGCAGGGAAACATGGGTGTAGAACCTAGGACCCCCCGAGGAAAATCTGTTCTCACTAGGATTATCACACCAGAATGGGTTCCCCAGGACAACAAGAGCATAGATCTGCTTCTGAACCGAGAAACAGATGAAGTCTTTTGGAGGTATAAATCTGATCGACCAATCCATATAGGAACAATCATGATCTATGAGTTTAAAGACCCAGCTAGCCTAGGCAGAGTGACCTACTTAGATCACGCTTCAGAAAGGATCTTTGTGGTTACAGAAAATGATAGGCATGCTTACACTTGGAAAGGTGAATTCATTTTCCCCCAACCAAGATCAAACGTGTCCTTTGGTCACCCAAGAGCTGGAACCTCCCACACTCACGGAACTCAAAGAGACAGACATAGGGAAAGACTGGAGGTAAGCTTTGCCAAACCAGGGGGCAGAGAAAGAATGAGGACGGAACCAAATAGAGTAGAGCCTGAGGTACTTAGAGCTCACAGGAATCAAAGAAATGCGGATGAGTTCCCTCTACCACGACCTAGAGAGCACACAAGGACTTTGAGACCAACTCAGCTAGTTAAGTCCATGAAGAATTACTTCGATGGCACCGGAGATCCATACGATCATGTGGCCGAGTTCAGGCAAGTCTTGAGAGCTGAACAAGTGGAGGATTTATTTACACAATATAATGCCTTTGGTCTAACCCTTAGGAACATAGCCCTTACGTGGTTTCAACCATTGGATGAGAGGCAGTTCAGGAATATAGACCAACTCCTAGAGGCTTTCATTATTGAATTCTCTAAGAGTGGCATAAGACATAACACCTCCTCGTTGATTCATAGCTTCAAGCAAACCCCTCAAGAAACCGTGAGACTTGCAGGAAGAAGATTTAGGCAATACTTAGAAAGATGCCCTGTTTTGGAGCTCCCCACACCAGCTAAGCAAGTGGCTTTATTCTTGGATGGATTGCTAAGTACCAAATTGAGATCTTATGTGTACTTAAAGGACCCTAGGACCATTGAAGAGTGTGTACGTATGTGCATCGACATTGAGGATAACCTAGGGGAGGAGTTAGAACTTTCCAAGATTTACAAGGATTCAGATAGTGCGTCTAGCCTCTCTTCCACGCAATCCACATCAATTGAGGAACTTGCAGAGAAAGTGGCTCAGAAATTAGGTGTCACTAGCAAACAGATCCCAAGGTTTGCCCCTGTGAAAAGATGCTATACTTGTGGGGGTGACCATATGGCAAATGTATGTCCCATTATGGCTCAACCCCAAGTAAATCCTAGTAGCCAGTACTGCACCATAGAACGGAGGTACACCAATCACACCGCGCAAGATTGCCCCTACAATAAGCAAGCCGTTAGGCAACCCTACCCTCAGCCATACCCTCAGTAGGGAAGATACCAGAACCAGTACCCTCCACAGCCATATGGCAGGCCACAACAACCTTATCAGCAACCCTACCAAAACCAACAATGGCCTCAGCCTGTGTTAGCACAACAACCCCCTGCCCCAGCTAATGTCATCCCAGTAAAATATGCAGCTGCAGAAGAAAACGTGAATAGAGCTATAGTCCCTGTAACACCATTGCTTTTTGAAAGTGACCCTAGTGACCATAGCTTTGATTCTACACATGTCGATAGTCCCCATGCTTACCACATGCAGTCTCCTGAACATGGTGAGTCCTACTATAGTGAAGAGCCAAATGAACCTAGTTGGGAGTCAGATTACACACATGTCATGTATGCAAACCCCAACCCTAGACCTCAACCGAGGCAGGTAAGACCCCCATTCCCTAGAGGACCGTGCTACAGATGCCAGGGAGATCACCTCATTCGTGATTGTCCCTTACCTCTACCTACACAACCCCAGTCAGTGACAATTCAGGGCTTTTGCCAAGAATGTGGAAAGGAGCATCTCTTACGAGACTGCCCTAAGAATCCTAATAATATGCCAAAAATCACTCCTATTAACGTTATAGGGTTAGTGGTGGATTCCACAGGGAGTGTGACTTCCACCGCACCAGTACAAGTAGTGACTAGAGCTCAGGCATTGCAGCAAAACCAAGGGGTAGGCCAGGAAAAGAACCCAGAGGCTAGTGAAACTGAGAGCATAACCAAGAAAAGGACTAGAGCTTGGTGAGATAGTCGTGAAAGAATGAAAAGACAATGGGCAAAAAAGATGAGTGAACTCGAGGAAAGCCTCAGAGAAACAAAGGCCAGGATAACTGAACTCACATCTCAAACTCCCTCTCACACTACCCCACCTCCACCATTCCCAACTCCATCCGACCTGCCACTTTCCAACCCGCCTCAACTAATACCACCACCCCCTAGAGTAGGATCAGTCCTAGCAGATCCAACTCCCGAGGACCTAAACATGATGCTTAGAGCATATCAGGCCAGGATCCAAGAAGGGCCAAACGTAACTGACCATGAAAAGTGCTATCCTAGAGCAGAGTTAGAGCTTGAACGAACTAAAATTTGTGCCAAAATGGTGGAATTGGCTCAAACCATGTTTGAAGCCAATCGCCTATTTAACATCTCTAGTTCAGCAAAGACACAGTTGCACTTTGATGGACTGTTAGAAAGAATAGAGAAGCTGATTGCACAATCAGAAAAGGAACCCATCTCTTAACACAAGGACAAGGCAAGTAAAACAGCAGGTCTTCCTGCCCCAAAAGCCTATGTGCCTAAAGCCTATGTGCCTAACTCTACGGAGCCAGACACATCATCTTCTATGAATCGATTCACACCAGAATTCCTACGAGAGATTCAAGAAGACAAATGGGCTAAAGAGAGTGAAGTCCCTCCTCCTATTGAACTTGTGGATGATGCACATGACCAATTCCCACAAGATATCCCATCCATTTATGAGGAGGAGGAGAGCACCCAATCTCAGGAAAGATTAGACTTTGAGTCTAACTCTCTACAAGAATTACCCCACTTCACAGGCCCATGGGAAACTAAGTCCACTTGCATGAGGGCACCCACGGTCATGGTACGAAATGAGGACTCAGTCATACCTAGGAACACAGAGGTAGTGAAAAACACTAAAGTTCAGTGCAACCTTACTTTAGAAGAGCTACTCAAAGGAAGGCTAGAGCTATGGAAACATGTAGCCAAACAAGTACCAGAGATAGCAAAACCTCGTTCCCAGGTAGGATCCCAGAGAACAGTGCCAGAAATACCCTTGGACAAGATAGGAGAGATGAGTGAAGGTGAAGAGGGAAACACTTATCTTCCCATTACACATCAAGGATACACGACCAAGTCAATTCTCGACTCAGGTGCAGGAGTTGCAATTGCGACCACTTCCCTGTGGAAGCATTGGGGCAAGCCAGCACTCAAGCCCACGAGGATGAAATTGCAGATGGCTGATGGTCACATAGAAAGACCCTTAGGCTTGCTAGAAGGAATAACCCTCATCACGTGGCTATATGTGACTTTAGCAAGAATCATGCCTATGAGATGATTTTGGGAAGGCCATTTATGCGACAGTTGCAAGTGGTACAGGATTGGGGAACCAACTCCTTGTATTTGCAACACCTAGGTGTTACGACCAAAGTGAATCTTAAAGATTACTCTCATAGAGATGTCCCTCCTATCCAATGGAATCCCATCCATAGAGCTAAAGATGATACAGAATCGGTGCATTCCATAGGATCAGGATCCTCATGGATGCATGAAGATACCTAGTTATGGATGTGCAAAGTAGTAGTAGAAGAAGAGAAGAGAGAGAAAGCCAGAGAGGTAGGTGCAAAAGAAACACATAGATCAATTCAAGACCCAGCCTATGCACCTGTAGTCTTTCCTGACGAAGAATTTGAACCCCATGGCTGGGCAGAAATCCTAGCAACAACGGATGTAGCCATCAATGAATAACAATGGACACCTCACTGTGATGAGGATGGTTATGACATTTCAGTTTTCTCCATAGAGCCAATCATGGGAGAGGCAGTGTTAGAAGAATGCGAACCTAGCCCTGATGCATTTGAGGATGCAAGTGACTCCGATCTAGAGTCAATCATTATGGACCCACCTTTTGCATCAGATGAAGAATACTTCCATGGAGTAGAATTTCAACCCCAGAGGTATGGAGAGCTTACGAGTGATGTAAGACTAGCCACACATATGGCCCCGGAGGAAGAAGGAAAGAAAAGAAAGAAGAGAGAAGTCACACCAGAAGAGGAAGAATCTTTGTTTGAGGTCCCAGAAAATTTTAAGAAGTATGAGATAGATGACAAGAGAGTCATGATCAGAATGCCTAAACGGGAGGCGCAATCAGGGGAGGCCTATGATAACAAAGAAACCACCAAGAAGATAGTTGTGGCCTTAGAAGAAGGAGAAGAGAGATGCACGTACATAGGCCATGACCTAACAGAGGAAGAAGAGCATGCGCTAATAGCCTTGCTAAGAGAATACAAAGATGTATTTGAAAGGAGTGGACCCTGACATATGCTCACACACTATCCCCATGACATCAGATGCCAAACCCTCTAAGCAAAAGCCATATACATATAATGATAATTATGCTGCCAAGATCAAAGAAGAGATGGATAGGCTGGTTGAAGCTGGATTTATCTATGAAATTGAGCACACTGAATGGGTATCCCCCATTGTTGTGGTGCCCAAGAAAAACGGAAAGTTGCGTGTGTGCATTAACTTGAAGAAGGTTAATGCAGCCACAATTCGAGATAACTATCCGCTTCCTATCACAGAGCATCTCTTAGAAAGAGTAGCAGGCAAGGAAGTGTACAGCTTCCTCGATGGATTTTCGGGCTACAATCAAGTAGCCATAGCTCCAGAAGATCAGCATAAGACAACATTTGCCACCGAATGGGGCATATTTGCCTTTAGAGTAATGCCATTTGGGCTTACCAATGCACCAGCTACCTTCCAGAGGCTGATGTGCCATGTGTTTAAAGAGTTCTTAAGGAAGAATTTGGAAGTCTATGTTGATGACCTCTATGCGCATTCCAACATTAGACAGACACATATACTAGAACTCAGACAAATCTTTGACAAATGTAGAGAATATCAAGTCTGCCTGAACCCAGAAAAGTGCGTCTTTATGGTCAGGCAAGGCAAGATTCTAGATTAGTAAGATGGTTTCTCTTACTAATAGAATACGACTTTGAGGTAGTGGTGAGGAAAGGGAAGACTCACTTGAGAGCAGACCATCTCTATAGGCTCACATCTGGGGAAGCCCCACAAGGAGTGTCAGATGACCTTCTTGATGCTTACTTGTTTAATTTGGAAGTGGTGCCACAGTGGGCCAAGCCATTAGTGCCAGTATTGACATACGGGCCTAACCATCTAGTAGTAAACACACGGAATAGAGAGGTAGTGGAAGCCCAAAAGTATCACATCATGGCAGGAAGTATGTACAAGCACACAGATCAAGGAATCTTGGCGTGTTGTGTAGAAGAGGACGAGTATTCAAAATGGTTGCAATTAGCACATGTGGGTGCATTAGAGCAACACTACTCAAAGCAACGAACCCTACAGACACTAAGGAGACTCGGAGTGCATTGGCCGACTATGGAAGCTGATGTCCAAAAATTGTGCAAGGAATGCCCAATCTGTTGCACTAAACCACCTGTGGAACATGCCACTCTTTATCAAGTGTCTATAGTGCCAGATTGGAGTGAACCACTAGTATCCTTCCTGAGGACGAAAACATTCCCTCCGGACATGACCCTGGTTAGAAAAAGGAGTTTAGAACAAGAAGCCCAAGATTACTCACTCATTGGTGATAATCTATACAAGCGTGGCAAAGATGGTTACCTGAGACTATGTGTCCATGAGAGTGAATATCTTAAGATCTTGGAAACTGCTCACCAAGGTGTAGCAGGAGGACACTTTGGACCAGATCGGGTGATCAAGGCAATACTATTTGCGGGCTTCTAGTGGCCGACCCTTCACATGGATGCACATACTTATGTGAAAAGATGTGATGTCTGTCAGAGAACTCAGTATCCTATACGTAAAGATGAGATGCCACTGAAACCTATGATGGGTGGACGTGCATTCTCTAAGTGGGGAATAGACTTTGTAGGTCCTATTAATCCCCCAGCCAACGGTTCACATGCTGAATACATCATTGTTGCAACAGACTATCTAACCAAGTGGGTAGAGGTAAAAGCCACAACGAAGAACGATGCTCAAACAACAGCTAAGTTTTTATTTGAGAATGTGTTCACTAGATACGGGCTACCTATAGAGCTAGTTAGTGATAGAGGCACTCACTTCTTGAATGAAGTTATTGAAAATCTGCTCCAAGAATTCTTGGTAGTACATAAGAAGTCTGCCCCCTATCACCCTCAAGCTAATGGGCAAGCCAAAAGCACAAACAAGATTCTGTGCAATGTGTTGACCAAATTAGTGAATAATAAACGCTCTGATTGGGACAAACAACTACACCATGCTGTTTGGGCATACCGGGTCGCCTACAAAACGGTACTCCAAGCCACCCCCTTTCAGATGGTATTTGGCCAAAACGTTGTGCTACCGTTGGACTTCTTAATACCTACATTAAAAGTAGCACAAGAACATGAATGGACGGGTCATGAACTCTCCTCTAGACTTTTTGACCTTGAACGATTAGGAGAAACAAGACTGAGAGCGGCTGCAGGGATATATGCAGCTAAGAAACGATAGAAGGCATACTTTGATGCCCACGTCAAGGATAAAGGTTTGAAGGCAGGCGACCTAGTACTAGTCTACACTTTGAAACAACACGCGAGAAAACTAGAGAAAAGAGGCTACGGACCCATGATCATTAATAGAATCTCAACAAGTGGAGCAGTGCAACTAGCCACATTAGAAAGTGATGTTCTCCCGAGCTACATTAGCGGATGCAGAGTCAAGTTATATCAGGAACCTCTAACAGAAGAGATGCTAAGTCGACTCAACACTGCTAAGAAACGCAAAGAAGAAGAAAAACGAATTTGCAAAGAAGCTCAAGCAGAAGCATTGGAACACATCCAGAGAATGAAGATGAGAAGACAGGGTAGAGAGCAACCTAGGCCAGGTGCATATGCAGATCAAGGATATCACGTGGCTATGTGTGAAGTTTCAGGTATCAGCTCTCATAGGATAATAGATCGACGTCCTTTTATAACCTTAGATATAGGACAAGGAAATAAGGCAAGGACTGTAAGAGCCTTGATTGACTCAGGTGCAGCCACTAGTGCTGTTAAATTGACTTACTGTCAAGAGTTGGAATTAACTGTCAATCCTATAGAAGCATATCTCATAGGATTGGGAGGTGTGGAAACCCCTTGCATGGGTGAGGTGGAACTTCCCCTCTATATTCATGACGAGGCAATGACAGTCAAAGTACTAGTGTGTCAAGATGAGGACCTCATTGAACCTCTTGTCTTGGGTCAAGACTAGATTTATGACCAAGCAGTCAACTTAAACCCAAGAAGTGGACTTCTTCAGGTATGGGTGAATCAGAGTAGAATTACAGTCGAGTTAGATAATGGAGCACTTCCTGAACTAGGAAAGGCACACACTCCTGGTCCCTCCAGGGGTACACATGAAGTTGACCATGCTGTTCTTGTCCAAAGCTATGTGATGCAGAGGAATGGAAATCTCAATAGAAGAGTCAAGGCGTTGGCGAAACTACACGCAGAGGCGGTCGGCTTAGATGAAGCCATACATACAGCCATGACATACATTAATCGATTCGAGAAACGTGTGCCTGTCTGACCCATGCGGTCTGGAAAACAAATACACATCAATGTGTCAGAACCGGGAGGCTGCACACCAACTGAAGAACATCAGGAGGAACAACTCTCCCCACCCAACTCACCTCTCACTACACACTTCACCTCACCAACCGACACGAGCACACCCTTTTCTACTGCTACCACAGTCGTCATGGGAATTCCTCTCTCTCCCGGCATTCAATTCGGAGGAGTTTCCATGCCCACCTTCACGACACTCTTCACCAATATCACTTCCACCCCACCCACGGTCCCCCTCTTTACTGTCACACCCACATTTGACACGATGGAGACATCACCCGCCACAGTACCACCCCCACCCCCCACACAACCTCAATCTCCCACACCCCCTCCACCAACTTCACCACTTGATTCCACAGCATTCACAACTCCCTTCCCCATCCCCATTCCCCCTGCATCTTCTTCTTTACCTGCATCTTTTAATGTAAATAGTATATTCCTGTCATTACATCATTGTGTATATCAACTTCAGCGTGAGTACAGGGATCTCGAAGGCCGCCATCAACAGTTGACAACAAATCATCAGAACCTACAGAGGCAACTCACAATGCTAGCAGAAGAAAATGCGGAACTCAACCAGTGCTATACAACTCTCGAGCAAGCCCATCAAACACTCCTGGAGACACCCCAACCATCAGCAGAACCCGGTGTCAAAAAACTCGAAGCCTTGCTGGAGGTGTACCAATCAAATAACCTGAGAGTCCGGCGTAATTTAACTCTACTTCGAAAGCATATGGCTACACCACTTGAAGAAAATAAACGGTTGTAGAAACAAAATGAAGAAAATCTGGAGGCAGCCATGGAAGGTTCCCCTCATGATCGATCCAGAACAGTTCAAAGCGGTTCCCACAGAAACAATGAAAACCATCTTGGAAAGTTATGCGGATTTATTAGAAGCACATGACGACTTGGAAAGGGAACGAGATGAGCTACGTAGCCAGCTCAGGGAGCAGGAGGCTCCACCCAGGTAATAGAAACGGCCTCGACTTCAGAGGAAGTAAAGGCATTGACAGAGCAGGTGGCGGAGCTCCAGAAATAGTTACTAGAATATGAAAGGCAGCCCTCCCCAATTGTAGAACCCGAGCCGGAGGACTTAGTACCCATTGAGGTGGATGAAACATATGAGGAACCATACGTTCCTATGCCGATGCCAGGTGGTGCACAAACCTCAGAAGGAATAGACACATTAGAAGTTGAAGTACCTGAATGGCTCCAAGCACTAGGGAAGACAGCAACAACCCATGAAGATAGAGTGGCCATTCAAATCCAATCTATGGCAAAGTTAGAAGACACCATCATCAAGTCTGAATACTTTCGAAGCATGTCTCATCATAGATGGATCGGCACAAACGATGATCAATATGTGCCATATTGTGTGCTCCTTGCGGATTACAATGCAGAGATTCAACGCAATTGTCGCAAACCTCCAACTTTTGCCACACAATTTGGGCCGGAGGATATCCCAGAAAGTGCGAAGAAAGGATCCATTCATCAACCAACCTGGAGAATCCGTCTTCTTGAAACCTACCCGGAAATGGTTCGTACCTGGACTAACATGCCCCTTTTTATTAAGTACAATCCTTGTTATGTTCCAGTATTCCACCGACGCACTTGGCCAGAGTTTACAATTACTATCAAGAACGTCAAGGGTTGCGCAAAGTGGTTAAATTATGTTTATCTAGCACCGCCACAAGGCCCTCCCACTGTAAATTACATGATTTCTACCATCAGACACTGGAGCACTCGACTATGGAATACCCCCGACGTGATGGCACAAATGTGTATGAAAATCTTTGAACTAATGTTAATCACCTTCAGGACGTTCAAGAATATTAAAGACCCCCACTTCTCAGGTGTCGGATTTCTTACAGGAAACCAAGATCTGGTATACGACATGAGCACAACCCCATCCATCGAGGTAATATATGCTTGGCACGCCAGAATAAAGTACCTCCTAGCTTGTTTTAAGCAGACATTCGAGGAGATGTTCATAACGGGATTCTGGGAATATCACTCAGAAATATTTGTACCCAGGCCCTCACATCTCCTCCACTTATTTGCTGTGGAGAGAACCATCCATTCAGAACAACTGAGGGTGCCACATCCGGATGTACCAGGACCCGTGAATTGAGATGCATTATTAACAGATCTAGCACGGGGGCTCAGATTGGAAGAACATCACCTCGCTTCCGACGTTGTCCAATATTACGTTCAAAGAACATCTAGACAAGGGTCTTTCAGGGGCGACAGACGCGAGAGTGGGGGGGGTGTTGGCAGCAGTCAGGGAACCGAAGGAGCCACAAGACAAAGAGGGTCGGAACGAAGAGATAGCACAAGCAGACACGGTAGCCAAAGAAGATCTGGCAAGTAGGCCATCTAAATTTTTCAGACATCAAGGAGTTGAGCACACAAGAAGAAAGAGCAAGTAGGGAGCTCAAAGAGGTGTATGACAAATCAACAGAGAAAATCCCTACACAAATAGTGATTTTAATCACTAAACACCATTGTAAATACCAATTTGTATTTTTGTAGCTCCATTTTGTGCAAGCCAAGGAGTCCTTGAGCTTGAGGAGCTTTAGAAGTATCTACCTGCCAATTTTCGTATTTTTTAGATCTCGTTTGAGCCCTCAAATAAGCCCTGGAACCTAATTTTTAACTAGGCCGGACACTAGGTCTGGACAGGGCCAAAGCTAGTCAAAAACTATAAAAGGAGCTAGAGAGCTCATTTTTGGGGTTATCTTGTAATAGTTTTGCACTTGTATGAGCTTTTTGAAAGTAATCTAAGAACTCCATTGATTCTCATTCTTTGTCTTACTGTGTGTGCGCGTGTGTGTGTATGTGTGTGCATGTTAGTGTGCTTCTCACTCACACACTTGTGCCTTCACTTGCTCGAGGTCTTCATACCATCCTCACGTCTTCCCGGATTGACATTAAAGGAGGTGCTACTCATCACTGAGCTACAATATAATCCTGTAACTTTTGGTAGTTGATTCAAGAGAGAATCAATCCTATACTTTAGGATGCACTTTAGTGGTAGAGATTTGAGTATCTTGCAATGAATGAATCATAAGTTAATCTTTGAATAGGGTATTTAACCCTATTGGATGACCCTTCCTCACCATTAGGTGATAGGAATCTCCTCCTCCTTGGTTTAGATGCTTTAAATCCTAGAACTTCTAATTTTCTCATATCTTCATCACTTGTAGGTTCCATGTCTACCCATCGATCGTCTTCGTCATTTTCCTTTTCCTTTCCTTTTCTACTTCCTTCACTTGAATGAGCTTCATTCCTTCTCCTTCCATGCCAAGTTGATGTAGTACTCTCCTTTGATGGTGTGCTTGAAGTGGTTGGACCACCTATCTCCATGCTTTGTTGTTGCTCTTTGAAATTCTTCTCGGCTTCATATGCATCATCAACCTGTAACACATCTTTGCTATCATACCAAGGCAACAACTCATCAAATATTACATCCCTAGATACCTTAAGCTCTTTGGTGCAAGGATTATAGCATCTAAAACCCTTTTGCTCTAAAGAATATCCAAGAGAACTATACACCTATCTGCCTTCGAGTCTAACTTGTGACTCAATTCTTGAGATATGTGAACATAACAAACACAACCAAATACTTTGAGATGTGAAATGTTGGGTTTCTTACCACTCCAAGCTTCATAAGGTGTAACTCCATGTACCCCTGAGGTTGGACACCTATTCATAATGTATATGGTTGTATTTGTTGCATCAGCCCAATAAGATTTAGGAACATTCATTTCATTTAACAAAGATCTAGCCACTTCTGTGATGCATCTATTCTTCCTTTCTGCCACCCCATTTTGTTGAGGTGTATACCTGCAAGTGAATTGCCTTTTGATGCCATGGTCATGTAGAAAATCTAAAAATTCATTTGAAAAATACTCTCCCGCTCCATCCGATCTGAGAGTCCTTATATACTTCCCTATTTCCTTCTCCACTAGGTTTTTGAACCTCTTGAAGTGGTAAAACACCTCTGACTTTGACTTCATGCAATACATCCAACCAAACCTTGAATGATCATCTATAAATGTGACAAAATATCTATTACTTCCAATGGATGGCTTACTTGTAGGTCCCCATACATTTGTGTGTATGAGATTCAACACTTCAATGCTCACATGTGCTCCCTTCTTGAATGGCAATCTGCTTTGTTTTCCTAATTGACAAGCATGGCACAAATGTTGCATATTTTGAGATGTAAGATTAGGTACACCACTCACCAAGCCCTTCCTTTGCATGTACTTCATCCTTTGTAAGTTTATGTGCCCAATTCGTTTATGCCATAAGTCGATTTCTGCAATCTCTTTATTTCCAATTGACATGTAGACAGTGTGAGGGGTTGATGGCTTTACCTCCATGGTGAAGAGTCTTCTTTTCTTCTTTCCTTTTGCTATGAGCTTGTAGTCCTACATGGGATCTTCAACAAAACATCCTTGCTCGTTGAACCTCACCTCATAACCTCTTTCAACCATTTGACCTACCAAAACCAAGTTCTTTGTGATGGTTGGCACATGCAACACATCCTTCAACACCTTGGAGCTTTGAGATCCATTCAATGCAACATCTCCCACATGTGTAATCTTGTGTTGAGTCTCATTGTTGAGGATAGGGAAATCTGGAGGATAAATGGTTAATTTGAATTATGAAAGATTGTTAAATTTAGACATTACTTAGTCGGATGTCTATTTTTTGGTGCATCGGAATTTTAACAGACGGTTACATCAGAGTTCGCGTGGATGTCATAAGAGGGGGAAGACATTACGCTTGACGAGAGGTGTGAATAAATCAAGAAGTGGTCGAAGGAAGTAGGAAGTAGGATTGCAGGAGGAAGAGGGCTTCATAAAATAAGAAACAGCAAAATGTGTGTTCTAGAAAGAATGAAACTCTGTGGCTAGATTAACTGCTACACTCGTTGAGATCCTATTAATGATTAGAGGTCCATATCCACAATTTTGTAACTTCTTGGCATGTTGCTTCAAGGTGTAGACCAGGACTAGGTCTCCTTCTTTTAGTCCTTTGTCTTTTATGTGTGCATCATAATATGTCTTTTGCCTTCTCTTGGACGCATAAATTCATGCGACAGCCCGCAACCGAGTTTCATGCAGCTTCTCGATTTAGTCTAATTGTCGAGATAATTCCTGTCCGGTCCATTCTTGCTGCTGGGCTACTCTCAAGGTAGGTATCAAAAAATTAATTGGTAGAATTGCGTTTTGTCTGTATACTAGATTGAATGGGGTAGTTCCAATGGCAGTCTTGTACGCGACTTAGAAGGCCCAAATTGCATGATGCAATTGTTTGTCCCAGTCAGACCTCCCGTTATTGACAATCTTTGTGAATACCGTGCATAACACCTTATTGGAACTTTCCACTTGACCATTGGCTTGGGGCTCGTATGGGGCTGATTTTTTATGGATCACTAAAAATTCATTCATCAGAGACTCTATCACTTCATTAATGAAGTGCGTTCCTCGGTCATCACAATCTCAATTGGTAATCCAAAATGAGTGAATATATTCTCAAAAAGAAACGTAGTTGTGGTTTGAGCATTGTTCTTTCTAGTGGCCTTTGCCTCTACCCACTTGGTCAAATAATCGGTGACTATTATGATATATTCGGCATGTGACCCTTTGGCCGGTGGGTTAATGGGTCCTATGAAATCAATACCCCATTTGGAGAAAGCTCTGGTGCACACCATAGGTCTCAATGGCATGTCATCTCTCCAAATCGGGTATTTAGCCCTTTGGCATGTTTCACAGCTTCGTACATAGGTCTCTGCATCCATATGTAAAGCTTGCCACCACAAGCCTGCAAAGAGGATCATCTTTACGGTTCTCTCGGCTGAAAAGTGACCTCTTGCTGCACCTGTGTGTGCCATCTCTAATACGGGTAAATATTCTCCTTCATGCACACATAGTCGTAATTGGTTGTCTCTTCCTCTCCTAAACAAATGTCTTCCCACAAGTACATAATCCTTGCTCATTTCCTATAGGGATCATTTTCTCGCTAAGCTAATTCCTTCCTCATGTTCTCTTGTGTTTAGGAATCTGACCAATGTTTTGCTCCAATTGGGTGCTATCGTTGAGAAAGGTATGGATGTATGATCGCGGATCGTCTCCTGGCATTCTGCGCAGTTACTCACATAGTCATGGACATCCTTAGGCATGTCGGGCCAGTACACTCCTAATCGTTTTAGTTCCCTAATAGTTCCATGAGTCCCTTTGTGTGTCCTCCATTTGTTCACTCCAAGCCCTTAGTGTTGGAGCTTGGCAACTCAGGCGGGCGACCCTCTGCGTATTCAGATGGACTCCCGATTTCATTCCTGACAAATCGAAATCTCTCTGCTACCCTCTCTGGGTTGAGCTTCCTAACCTACCGTACTTCTTGTACAACTTCATGTGGGACATCATATCTCAAGTTGGCAAGCCATTCGCTTCCCGGGAGGATATTGGAGGTTTCATTTATGAAGGCATGAGGCACTCTTTCAATGCTCGTTGGCACCCCCAAATTTGTGTGGAGGCTGACCTCAACATGCCACTTCCATCAAAGATCAAAGTGGAACTAAGCGACGGAGACGTCTAGGTTCAAGACCTTAATTACAAAAACTTACCCAATGCCTGCTTTCATTGTGGCCAACAAGGCCACAGAATCAAAGATTGCCCACTAACACAGAAAAGCAAACAAAAACAAGAAGCACCTAGAAAACCACAAGACAAAAATGGGACATTGATTCGCCGGACGAACGAAGAGGAAGTTAAGGAACCTTGAAACCTAGAAACTGACTCAGATGGGTTCACGAAAGTCAGAAGAAGGAAAAGAAGCCATAGGAAGACTTCTGAGAGAAACCGTACTCCAGATACCCCCCCAAACAACCTATATTGCAATCTGGAAAAGGAGATTAATGAGCTTGAATACCCAGGAAGGAACCAATTCGAGGTGGACACCAGAGACAAAGCCCTAGAGATCCCTGACAACAAAGAATCCAATCAGGAGGGCTACACTACAAGCAAAGAAGATGGCTTTACCACTAGCAATGCAAGTGATGGCATTACGTAGAAGATCATTTTACGAGACTCTTGAGGATTTCGACTCCCCTCTCCCCTCTTAGATGTGACAGCATGGCGGCCATCTCTAGGGTTTCCTCCAATAGGATCCCACACAACCTTTGATCCTTGCTAGATGCCCCTGTCTCGAAAGCAAAAATCATTGCTGTCATTGAGGCAATTCCCAACGGGAAAATCCAGGGACTGGATGGGCTCATTAATGAGTTCCTTAAGTCATTCAAGATGGTTTTGGCCACTCCTCTTTGCTTGGTCTAGCAAGAGGCGCTCGAGTTCGGCGCACTTCTGACTTGTCTTAACAATGGCTTCATCAAACTAATCCATAAAAAAGGGGGAAAAGAACAAAATTGAGAACTGGCATCCGATTATGATGCTTCAAACCGGCTATAAGATCATTGCTAAAGTCCTAGCCAACAAAATTTCCAGCCATCTAAGAGCCTGGTTAAGCAAGGACCAAAAGGGTTTCATTAAAGGCAGGTTTATTTTGGAAGCCGTTATTGATATTTGGGAAGGTCTCGACTTCGCAGAAGAGTCAAGACAAGATGTGGTCTTCCTCAAGATCGACTTCGATAAAGCTTATGACAAACTAGAATGGGACTATATTTTGCAGTCACTTAAAGATCTCGGATGCAGCCAAAAATTCACCAAGTTGATCTCCATACTTTTGGGAAATGCATTGACTCAAATTAACATTAATGGGAAACTTTTGAAGGTGATTAAATTAAAATGTTCGATCAGACAAGGATGCCCATTGGATCCCCTTCTCTTTGCCATTGCCACGGAAGGGCTTAGCCAACTGGTGGAACAACAGGTGGAAGTTCGTAATATCAAAGGCCACTTGTTGCCCCATAACCATGGCCAGATCACCATGAGACTTTTTGCTGACGATATGAAAGTGTTTGTTCACAATGATTATTCTAGTTTGGAGACGTTTTGGAGGTGCTTGGACACTTTTTGTGAAGCCTCTGGATCCAAAATCAACCACTCAAAGACCGCTTTCTGAGCTACTGTCAGGATCCAACCTTACCTCCTTTTTGAGCAAGGCTGCCAAATCATTCCCCCAAGTCAAGTCTTCCAGCTTCTTTGGATTCCCTTGGGGTTTGGTATCTCGATGGAGCAGCATTGAAACTGGGTCCTAACAAGGCTTGAAAGCAAGCTAAACTATTGGAGAGGTATGCAAATCAACCTGGGGGGTCTTGCAATGGTTATTAACATGTTCCTCATTTCATCAACCATTTACTTCCTCTCTTGTTGGAGACCGAAAGAGCAAGAGCTGTCCAAACTAGAAAGTATTTGTAGAAATTTCCTTTGGAAGGGTGAGCACAACAGGAGGGGGTCCCTAAAATCAAATGATCCATCTGCACTAGCCAAAGGAATAGTGGGGGCCTTGGTATGGGTGGCATGGCTACCAAATTGGTAGAAAAATGGATGATTAAGGCATGGTGCAATGAGGAGACTTTGTGGGCCAAACTAATCTTCAGAAACAAAAACACGTTGACTTTGGTGGGATTCCCAAACTAGAAGAACCTTCACATTCTGACCCTTCTATTTTCTCCAATCCCGGCTTTCCCGAAAGGCTCAAACCTTGTGTGCTCCCTATGGAAGAGTTGGAATAAACTCAAAACCTTTATAAGAATTAGCAAAGATTGGAAGTGGGTGGGTATTAGACAAAATGAATCTATCTGGTTTTCGATCCATGGCATCAAGAATGTGGAATCCTAGAACATGCAAAGTGCCAAGAGGCTCTGGAACAAGGGCTTCAGAGAATGGAAAAACCTCTGGAATCAAGACACCAACCAATGGGACAACTCTGAGAACATCGACCCTAGCATCAACATTACCTATGAAGAATGTAATATTTTACAAAGGAGACGTCTTGCTTGGGATTGTTCTAAAGTCTGTCTTCTCTTGGGACACGAGACACCATGTGCGCTGAGTCTTAGATGGCATAATGGAAACTGCCTAACAGATATCCCGAATATCAAAGGAAACATTGACTTTCAAGTCAACCTCAACAAGAAGTGGTGCCTCTCATGGTCACGCCTGCGGTGGGAAACAAAGTTCATGGCTATCTGACACCCTCTCATTGAAAACAAAAAGTATGTCATTTTATGGAAAATTCTTCATCGGGGAATCTGGACCAACCTAAAGGCTAGCAAAATTTGCGGGGCGGCTCCCTGGTGCAAGCGTTGTTACCGGTCCATCAAAGATGTTGGGCACATCTTCTTTACTTGTCCCAAGTCCAACAGGCTCTGGAAGATTGTCGGAAAGAGAAATAGACTCCAGAAGAACATAAGATGGAAACAAGCTCTACTATGAGAAGCGATTGGCTGCTCGGCAGCCCTCTAAAATGCCATCAGAGGGGAGGTCCTCTAGAAGATCTGGCGGGAAAGATGTGCTTATAACTTTGGCGGCTCCCCCAAAGAGTGGTCGATTGAGAAATCGTTGTTCCTCATCGGTAAAAGAATCACCAATTCTAAGAAATCCCCCCCTTTCAGGCATCATACAGTGCTTTGCCTAATCAACAACAAGCTTAAACCCAAGTGGGCCCCACATGAGGGGGATGATAGGGTGATTAACCTCCTTTGTAATGCCATCTAATCCTTGTAAGCTCTACCCCCGCTCTTGGGGACTTGGGGGGTCCCGTGGGCACTAGTCCCTTTCATTTGTACTTTTCTTCTCTTTTATTTAATACAAGTCCGAGAGAGTAGGCTAAGGTTGAACTTCCTTTTATTAAAAAAGAAAAAAGACGCTCTTCAGCAAAAAAACACCCTTTTGCGCTACCAAAGGTTGTTGAGTTTCTTTTCATCAATATCTTCCATTTGGCAATCCCTTAATTATGCTTCACAGATCTGCAAAGAAACTTTCCACTTCTCTCCTTCAAGGCAGGTGTTTAGCATGGGACCGTTCAACTACCCGCCTTCTCTATGGTCAGGATCTTCCTTGCCTGGAGGGCCTCAAATGGAGCAATGGAAAGAAACTATCCAGAATCCCCAACTTCAAAGAGAACTTAGATGTTCATCACACTCTTAACAAGAGATGGTGCCTTTCTTGGACCAAACATCGATGGGAACTAAAGTTCATGTCTATTTGGCACCCCCTAATTGAGATCAAAAAGTCTGTTCTCATGTGGCAGATCTTGCATAAAGGTATATGGTCCAATGCAAGGGCTAACAAAATGTGTGGTGTACCGCCATGGTGCAAGCATTGCCTCCGATGCATCGAAGATGTAGCCCATCTGTTCTTTGATTGCCCCAAGTCTCGTGTTATCTGGCATCACGTGACCCGCATATTGAGACTCACGAACCAAATCAATTGGCAATAGGTGTTGTTGGGTGAGGCGGTCGGCTGTTCATCGAGGCTATGGAATGCCATCAGGGGTGCGACTCTTTGGAAGATTTGGAGGGAGCGATGTGCTGGCAATTTTGACCAAACTCCTAAGGAATGGTCGATCGAGAAATCCTTGTTTCTTCTAGGTAAAAGAATCTCAAGAGATAAGAGATCTCCACTGTTTAGACATCACTGTATTTATCTCCTCGAAAACAACAAGTTGAAACCCAAATGGGTCCCACATGAGGGTGATGATAGATTTATCCGCCTCATTTGTAATGCCCTCTAGCTTGCCATGCTCCTCCTCTGCATTGTGGAATTTGGTGGGTCCCAAGGGCACTAGTCCCATTCACTTGTAACTTTTTTTCTTTATTTTAATTAAAGTTCGGGAGAATAGGCTAACGCCGAACTTCCTTTTATAAAAAAAAAAACTTTCCACTTCCCTTAAGAGTGCGGTTCTAAATGAGATATGTTAGATAACACCTGGTTCTTGTTGCAATCGATAATATGGCTGCATAAAAAGAAGAGATAATTCAATAAAACGATAAAATCTTCTTTATTTTTTCAATTGTACAATGCTTAAGGGCTTGGGGCTTGGTCTCCACATGCTTTTCTACCCTGGTGATATTTAGGCAAGAGTTGAGGCATCAATTAGACCCCCAAATAGGTTTAGTTTTTCTTCAAGCCTTAAGTCCTTTGGAAGAGTCAAGAGACTCGCTGTTTGTTGACTTTATTATGTATGTTAGGCAGATAATTCATGAGTGTGCCTCAAATAAGTTAAAATAAAAGATAGCCATTTTGGAAGCGTGAGGCATCCGGCCTACACCAAGAACTTCGATTTCTAATATGTGTATGTGCTCTATTGTGCCTTTGCATATTGATGAAGAATCAACATTATGCGTGCATGTGCGATCCTGTCATCTGATTTGCATTGTAAAGCTCCAAGCGGGACAGTTTGAAAATCATGTAGACGTGACATTGTAAGAGATCGTTATCCTCTATGGGTTTATTTATGTTTGTATGGAAGAAAGACGTCGTTTATTAAGTAGTCACACCATGAAGTCAAATCTTTGCGAGGGCGTCCATCCAGTTAGTCATTCAGTGCTTTGCCTGTGCATCTTGGCACGTAGGGAGGATTTCATAGATTCTAGCAGCTACATATAGGATCCTGGTTCGGAGTTTCTAGGCTGCTACCATGACCCGGGTCTGGTGCCTTCTTTCAGCTGTAGTTCCTTATAAATTTTGCAGAGAGAGAGAGAGAGGGGGGCAAGTCAAATGACAATTCTACCGTTTCGATGAGTTCATACTGCGAGCTTTCGGAAGTACAGAGAGATGGACAGGTCGCGAAGGGAGAGAGAGAGAGAGAGAGAGTAAAAAAGCAGGTCGATTGAGCACTGTAGTGTTAAGATAATATCGCACTGCGAATCCAGAGAGAGATGAACAATGGGCACCTCGAAAGGGAGGCCCTCGAGACCCCACTGGCCTGTACGTTTCGTTAGCTGCAGCTTCTTTCTTACACATAATGCATTATGCGCTGATAGGAAGAAGAAGAAGATAAAGAGTCGGACACAGAAGAACTACGGAGCAAGAAGGAGGGAGGGAGTGCCACACTGCCAATGTGCCATATCCGCACTGCTTCTGCTACGGAAGAGGGACTGCGAAAGCTGCCGAAAAGGTGGATGCGCAGTGCGAGAGGAGCGAGCTCGATTAGAGTACGGCGTACGTGACCAGTGCTGTTTTTAAACGAGCTACCTCGCTCTTCATCTCCGTGAAGGTTATCTCACGAAATCAACTTGTGCTCGATAGTCGAGGATAGATGTAAGAGCGAAAGAGAGAGAGAGAGAGAAAGAGACAGAGTTCATATGTATCGTGGATCGTAGTAGCTTGAGCAACCGCGTCTCCCCTCCGCCCGACACGCCAAAGGCCCCGCCTCTCCTTTGCCCACATCTCTCGATCCCCACAGACCTTCTGCCCTCCATTCCTGATTGAGGCTCGTTCCTCCTTGGATCTCTGTTTCTGTTTCTGCTGCCTTTTGGGTCGCGACCGGCACGCCCGTTACATTTGTCTCCAAAAGGCGACAGAAGATCTGCTTTGCTCCCTCATCAACCTCCTCAGCGGATCTGTCTCCAGCAGCTCCCTCATGAGACGGAAAGAGTTACGAAGAGTAGTTTTTCTGATCTTCCATTTTTTTTTTTTTATAAATGGAGGTTCGGTCAAGGCCTACTCCCCCGGACTTTAACTTTGAAATTACAACTGTACAAGGAAGGGCATAGTACCCATGGGACCCCCCTTATCCCACAAGAACAGGGGTTAGACTCAGACTCGGAAGAACTTACAACATCACGCCCGAAGGCAGCATCACGTCCGAAGGCTCAGGTAAACGGCCCGAAGGCAGCATCACGCCCGAAGGCGCAGGTGTCCCGCAGCACAGGGGGGTTGAACCCACGCCCCCGCCTAAAGAGGCGAGGGATTCAACCACTAAACCAGGCTTCTGATCTTCCACTTTCCAGATGTCGTGCCCCTCGAGATTCAATGTCCCACCGCGGGGGAATGAGTTGCCTGTCATGTAAACAGAAGTATGATGTATTTTATATAAGCTCCTGAACTAAAGATTTCTTTTTTTCACTAGTGTTCAAACGTGACCTCAAAGAGATTTTATCCTTTGCCACGTTTTTCCACTTTTTTGCCACGTTTGCAGCCTACATGTATGATCAGTCATTGGCTGACCCAATGCCTTTTTTCCACTTTTTTGCCACATTTGCAGCCGACATGTATGATCAGTCATTGGCTGACCCAAGCGATCTCACATCTTAATAAATTCTCCATTTTAGTCATCCAATGCTTAAAAGTTTTGCTCATAAGATTAACTTCTTTTTAAAAGGCAGTTTGGGAGGAGCCTACTCTTCCAAATTTTAATTAATAGATAATACAACTATACAAGTGAACAAGCCTAGCACCCATGGGACCCTCCATATCCCACAAAGCAGGGGCTTCTTATAGATTACTAGAGAATTTTACAAAGAAGGTTGATAACCCTCTCGTCCCTTCATGTGGGATCCACTTGGTTTTCATCTTGTTGCTCTCTAAGAAGAACACTCTATGATGTCTAAAGGGCGGTGGCGCCTTACAATTGGAAATTCTTTTGCCTAATAAGAAAATAGATTTTTCGATAGACCATTCTTTAGGAGGGCTTTCAAAATTGGCTGCACACCTCTCTTTCCAAATTTTCCATAGACTCTGCCCTCTTATAGCATTCTACAATGCTGAGGAATATCCAGTTGCTTCACCCAGCAAAGCTTGCTTCAAGTTGATTTGTCCTTGTAATAGCATGATTCTCTCAAGGGTGTGCGAGATTGATATTGACTTGGGGCATGAATAGAAAAGGTGTACTAAGTCCTCCATGTCATGAAGACATCGTTTGCACCACGGGGGACCCCGCAAACTCTATTAGCTTTTACGTTGGTCCAGATTCCTCGGTGGAGGATTTGCTACATAAGCACAAACTTTTTTATCTCGATGAGGGGATGCCAGAGGGATTGGAATTTAAAGTTCCACCTCCAGCTTAACCAATCGAGAAACCACTTCCCATTGAGCATGACATGAAATTCCACATCCTTCTTCAACCTTGGAATTTTCTCAAGGCCATTGCCATTGTACCATCTTAGACCCTCAAGGTGAGAGGAGTCCTAAACTAGAAGGATGCGAGTCCTCAAGCATCCCGAAACATTGAATTTGCTCTACAATAGATGCTATTCTTCATACTCCACTCTTTTGGCAGGACCAATGTCCTTGAAGCCTTTTTTCCAAAGCTTCCTAGGTTTTTGGAGGTTCTAAGACTCCACACTTCTAATGTCCTTGATAGGGAACCAGATTGAATCATTATGTCTAATATTGGTTCCCCATTTCCAATCTTCATTGACTTTTGATAAATTGTTTAACCTTGTTCCAACTCTTCTGTAGAGAGCAAACCAAGCTTGAGCCTTTGGGAATCACTAGAAAAGGGGAAAACAAATTGGTGAGAAGGTCAAGACCCTCCCACCCTAGGAGACCCACAAGTTTAAAAAGCACTCCTATTTTTAAAAATTAGCTTGGCCTAAGAGGCATCACTATCGCTCTAGCCTTTGATTAACCCTTTTGTTGCTGAGTTATTGGCCATTCCTTTGATGTTTAGAATGCCCAAACCACCTTGATCCTTTTGGATAATGCAAGTAGTCCATTTAATTTTGGGGTTACCCGTTCTGTTAGGTTCACCCATCTAGAGGAACTTCCTACAAATTCTCTCCAGCTTGAAGATCTCTTGGTGTTTTGGTCTCTAGAGAGAAAGATGCTCATACTAATGCCTATACGAACACCCATACCAGCGCTTGCAAGACATCCCAAAGATCCATTTTAAATGGTCATATCGATAGTGAAGTGACCGTCGGTATGCTTAAGTGCATCTTTCCAACATTTACATCGATGTCGGGAGCGATCGTCAGTATAGGCAGCATCGACATGCCCCTCATATGTTGTAGTGATGATTTGACCACTAGGGATGAAGTGACAACCATCGTCAATAAGCAATCCAGGATGATTCCCAACAACTTCCCTAAACATGGTTTTATAATGATTTATCTTGGATCTTGAAGCCTCACAAAAAGTATTCAAACAACCCCAAAAATTGTCAATTCTTAATGTGTCATTATGCACAAAGTCATTAGTATCATCGGTGAAAAGTCTCATGATCATTTGATCTTGATTGAGAGGTAGATTGAGGCCTTGAATACAACCTAAGTGAGCTTGATGATTAACAAAGAAGCTCAAACCATCATCCGCAATAGAAAAGAGAAGAGGGGCCAACGTTCACCCTTCTGTGATAGACCATTTTAATATAGGCACCTGAAAGAAACGTCCATTGATTTTTATCTGAGCAGTTGCATTTCCGAATGGAGTAGAGATCATCTTAATGAATTTTTGTCCGTAGCCCATGTTTTTCAATGATTGGAGAATGAAGTCCCACTTGAGTCTATCATAAGCTTTGTCAAAGTCGATCTTAAGGAAGAGGATATCTTGCACAAATTCCTCAGCAAAAACTAGACCTCCTCAAACATCAATGATAGCCTCGAGGATGGACCTCCCCTTAATGAACCCTTTCTTATCCTCACTAATCCAATCGTGAAGATGACCAGTAAAACGATTCTCAATCCCCTTTGCCAAGATCTTGTAACCAATCTAAAGCATTGTAATTGGCCTCCAATTCTCAATTCGATTTTTTCTTACTTTTTTATGAGTGAGCTTGATGACACCCTCATTGAGACAATTGGAACCGATTTGCAGCATTGTAATTGACCTCCAATTCTCAATTCGATTTTGGCTTACTTTTTTATGAGTGAGCTTGATGACACCCTCATTGAGACAATTGGGACTTGCACCAAAAGAAATAGCCTCTTGCCACATCAAACATAAAGGAGTGGCCACCACATGTTTGAGGGTCTTGAAGAACTCATTGGTAAGGCCATCTAACCTTAGGCTTTTGCCATTAGGAAGGAAATCAATTACCTCCAAAATCTCAGCATCCAAGATGTCCGCTTCATAGAGAGCTTTCAAGTTTTCTGGGATTTTTTTGGTTCTAACGTGCGAGATGACATCCATACAATCACACTTGTGAGGAGAAAGAGGTGTGGAAACCCCCAAGATCTGGGTAAAGTGGTTGACAATCAATATACTATTTTCTTCATCCGTTTCGCATTCAACCTCATTGACATCCATCATGAATGGGATCGCGTCCTTGGACTGCATCCTCTTGAGAAGGCTACACTCTTTAGTAGGCTTGTCCACTCTACATGCCCATCAACCTTTAAAGTACATTTGTAGATTCTTTCTTTGACTTTCTTCTTTGTATCTCAACATGCTTCTGATCTTTCAGAGTCTAGTCTGGTATTTTGAGTGGCCTTTGTTAACTTCTACCTCCAAATGCCATAGCTGCTGATAACCATTTTCCCTTCTAGCATGACAAGTGGCTTGAAGATTCTTATGAGACCCTCGCCAAGATGTAATGAGTGTGTAGGACAGCCCTCCTCCAACACCGCGCCGGTGAGGAGAAGGAGGCAAAGGCCCTATGCCAAGCCTCAATAATCTCACGTTCGATGGTGGGGAGAGAGAAAGTGGTCGGATTGGCATGAAACCAAGGGGCTTTCTGGAGACTAACGATCAGCTTGAAGGTAATCAAAGTTGGGCACTGATCAGAGATGATCAAGTCCACACTTTGGGAGAGGAAAGCAGGGCCCCAATTTTCAATGATATTCTGTGAAATATGACTCCTATCAAGCCTGGATTTCCTCAATTCAACACCATCTTGGAGGTTAGACCAAGAGAATCCAACCAAGTCTTTGATCTTCACCAGTATAACTTGATGTGGTCCGAAAATTCCTTCTCTTGCCCATCAATCACCCATCCCCTTCACCCCCATCTATCAGAAAGGGTATCCACCATATTAGAGTCCCCACAAAGAACCACGTTGAGGGTAGAGAATCCAATGACTACCAAGTGGAAACTTATATGAATCGATATTAGGAGCATACAAGGAGATGATGGAAAACTATAGAGGACCCCCAAAACGAAGCACCAACCAAACGATGGTTTTGGTTGAAAAGGGAATCAATATTTATACTGTGCCAAATCATACTAATGCCGATAGTCATGCCACCTTTCCCCCAGGAGCGTGTTGTGGAAAGCCAAACATGGGATGAGGAAATACTCTTAATTTTCTTTTGTAGTTCATCCCCATTGATTTTGACCTCTTAAAGATAAATGAACTCTGGGTTTATGCTTTTATCGCAAATCCACTCGCCGATCACGATCACTATTGAGGGGTTAAAGAGCCCTCTAACATTGACAGACACCATAATCATTATCAAAGGTTGAGATCTTTGCAGAGAGGGGCCTTATCCCTCTTTTTCTTGGTTTTCTCCTTGACTTTTTTTTTCTAGGTAGAGGGATCCTAACATAGGAGTTTTCGCTTAAGGGGGCTCTTCGTGAGTATCTTAGTCAATTGTTTTTCTTTGCGAGAAGCCTTATTTGAAAACGAGTCTAATATTCTTTCTAGGATTGTAGAACCAATTATCGAGCTTTCATTGTCTTGGCTAGCATTGTTGCTGGTGGTGAGCTCAACCTCTTTGTTAGCAGTGTTTCTTTCTTGGTTGCTTTTCTTGGAGTTTGAATCTTTAAGGGTTGCCCCCTCACTATGATAGTCTTCGTGATGCATTCCCCCTAGGTAATCCATTTTCTTTTGCAAACATTTTTCATGAAGTGCACCCCAAATATGGCATACCATATGCTCTAGTGTATTGGAAATATGGTAGGCCCAATAAATCACTCACATGTTAAATCAAGAGCTTTCCAACACTTGATATTATAATATTACACACCTTAACTTGATCAAGCAAGATAAATGACAATAGAGAGACATTAAAGAAGAAAACTACATAAGTACATCAGCTTAGTGTTACTAGCTACTACACACATTAACTGATGCAAAATGTCGAAATACAATGTATGTATGATACAAAAGATGAATTTAAGTTGAATCTAATGATGCTTATTACAAAAATATAGTGAAAATGTGACTAAGAGATGTTATCCAAGTGAATATATGCAAATATAAGGATATGAACTATTTTGAAGAACCAAAGTAGCAAGCCCTAAAGTACAATTATGTCTTCCATGATGTATTTCAATGGCAACAATAGTTCCTCTTAGCAATGAAGTATTAGGAAAATTCTTGATACACCACCATCAATGGAACATAAGCATTGCGGGGAATAGGATATCACCTATTTCTATTACATAGATTCTATATCCTTTACTTTCAGTCAGATAATCAATAAATACTACTCTGATTTCTTTTACATCTAGCTTACCATGGTCCTTCTTCTCAATGTGAACATAAGCTAGAGATCCAAAAAGTTTGAAGTAATTGACATTGGGGTTTTTCCATAATAAGCTTCATTAGGAGTAATGAATTTAGATATTTTATGGAA
Source organism: Ceratopteris richardii (assembly GCA_020310875.1). Taxonomy (NCBI): domain Eukaryota; kingdom Viridiplantae; phylum Streptophyta; class Polypodiopsida; order Polypodiales; family Pteridaceae; genus Ceratopteris; species Ceratopteris richardii. Next base: position 8,365,838 of record CM035417.1, on the reverse strand, counting down.
GACTTGTTAATAATATGGTTTGATGTGTATACTACATCAAACCAAAATTAAGATGAAAATTTCTTAGAGAATATCTATGCATCAATTCCCCAAGTGTCCTATTCTTCCTCTCTACAACACCATTCTTTTGTAAATTATAGGAAATATTTATCTGGTGGGAGATTTTTTATCTTCAAGAAAAGACCTAAATTCTTTTTACAAATACTCTCCTCTTTGACTTCTCAAAATCTAGATCTTAGAATAATTTTCATTCTCAACTATAGCTAAGAACTTCTTCCTTCAATAGAATTCGCCTATTAGAGGTACATTCACATGTGTATGTATGATCTCTAATATCTTGGTAGTAATGATATAACCATGCTTCTTGAATGGTAGCTTATGAAGCTTTCCTTCAAGACATCCTTCACATGCATTTGCATCATCTCGTAAAGAAAAAATGGGAAGGCTCTCGACCATACCTTGATCTTTAATCTGCTTGAGAGTTGTGTAACCAATATAAACAGATTTGGAATGCCATAACTGCATGTTTTCCTTAGGTGTGGATGACCTAAAAACATTTGCATGACAAATTTTGGATAGGACAAACATTCCACATGTGTTTTGTCCTTGCAAGAGACATTGCTTGTCATTTGGAGTGAACCTTTCTTGAACATGACCTTGTAACCATCTCACAAGAAAGTAGAGATGGATAACAGATTCTTATTCATGTCTGGTACATATAAAACATTAAAAATAGTGAAGCTTCCTCTTGCTCTTGATGTTAGGTTTGTTAACCTCTATTCTTGATCCAACTCTATCTGATAAGTCTAAAGTGGCATGAATCTTTCTTGAACATGACCTTGTAACCATCTCACAAGAAAGTAGAGATGGATAACAAATTCTTGTTCATTTTTGGTACATAAAACATTAAAAATAGTGAAGCTTCCTCTTGCTCTTGATGTTAGGTTTGTTAACCTCTATTCTTGATCCGACTCTATCCGATAAGACTAAAGAGGATAGGATAGGTTGTCAGGGTTCTTGGGATGGCATGATTTTATAGATAGAATCTGTGATATTTTCCCGCTCCCACCACTAAGGTAATCTGTTAAAACCAATTTATTGAAATAAAATGCTACTGCCAATATTCTCTTTTGTAGTAACCTTCTCCGAATATTATTCAATATTGATTCTATAGTTCATTGTACCACAATACCTTGTGATACTTATAGATCATTTTCTAAACTCTTATCGTTACACTTCACAGTCTAATTACATAACTTTGTCACCATATTCACTTACAGACGATCACGCATAAAAACTTAAACAATGATTTTAACATTTCATGGATAATCTATAGTACTTCATCGAACTAACTTCTTTAATCAATCTTTATCATTACTTAACTTAATCACCGCACTTAAAGGTTAATGACTAACTCACAAAGAATCAACACCAGGATACCGAATAGAGTAATTAGTGGAATCTCTCTGCACAGTGCTCCTTCATCATGAACAGTCCTATGGACTCATCGTGTCAAGCTCACACACATGTGAATCTTGTTGTATTAATTCATGAACAAATTACAATGGTTGGGACAATACGGTGCTTCATCAAAAATATGAAAAGCTACAAACAATTGCATCGGTGACCTAACACTAGCATGCATGGTGGACTCAAATCCTTAAGCAAAAATGTCATCATCCATGAGATCTTGTATGTATAGGGTGTGGGCTTCTCCAAATTCATTTAATATTTTTTGTAACACGTTAAGTACTTTCTAAACATGCTCCACATCGAGCAATTGAGAATCTTGTCTTGAAGGACTTGATGCAGTAGCTTTGTCAATTATAGATTGACTCTACTTGATCAAAAAAGATACTTGTAAGTAGAAATTGTTCTTCAATGCAGCGCGGCACCTGATCTTGTTATCTTAAACTTCAACTTCAATATTTTTCAACTTTTGAGTCGCTACTGAGAATATTCTCCAAATCTTTCCAGTTGTTGGGCTTGCAATTCTCTTGTCTTGAAGTAGGCCTCTCCCTTCTTTTGAGTGGCAACTAACTCCTTATTCAATTGTATGGTGAGTCTAATCTCTGAAGTCAGTGATTCTGCCTTTTGGAAAAGCTTTTCTTTTGTTGCCGCCAACTCCATCTCCCACTAGATGGCTTTTCCATTGATTTTTGTATAGGTGTGCCCCAACAATGTAGCCTTCATAGTGGTTTCTTTCGAGGTAGATCCAATTCTTTCCAATGCTGCATTCTTTTCTGCAAACTTTTTGCACAACTCTGCTAGTTCTCAATCTTTTTCACTCACCTACTACTAGAATTGTGATTCCTTTGCTCTGAGGACTAGAATCACATCCTAAAGAGGAGGAATATTTGCTTTGGTGATATCCAAGCTCAGTTGAAATTCATCCTTGATCGTGTGCTTTTCTACATCCAACTAGGATTGTAGCATGCCCAAGGCCTAGATCAAGTATTGCATCACCTTGGTCAAATCTGCAAGCAAAGGGTGGGTACTAATGCCTAAGTGAAATGAGGACCCAGTAGGAAGAGGAAGCACAGTAGATGAGCCATGGGCTATGTTGATTTCGATGGATTGGGGAGGAGAGTAATCCAAAGAGGCAGGTGGCATGAGTATAGTCTACTAATCATCCATAGAAGAAACATCCGAGGAGATAATGGGAGTAGAGGGCATTGCGAGAGTATAAGTGGGTGGCGTGGATGGTTGCTGAAGATACCTCTTGTGCATGAGTGACCAGAACAACTTTTGTCATTGGTGCATGAACTTGTATGGTCATCAAACTAAGGATCGTCTTTTTGGGTGAGTGTGCGACCATTGTCCAAATAATGAAACCTTCTGTAGCGAAGTATGTTCTTTGTCACCACCCTCCACAAGGTGGATGGCATCTTCCACATGAGGTGGGGAACAAGCGACAGAAATAGCCGGGATGATGGGCATCTCTTTAAGTATTAACTAGTGTTCCTAAAGTACTACATTGACAGCCAATCAATTTTGTGTTTTGGCATTATATGGTGTTGGGAAAGATGGCTGGATCCTCCAGAAGATTGAGTAGGTGCTGCTACTCTTGCTTTGCACCAGCCCTCAGTGACTCTAGATATGATTAGTAGACACCCTTAGCTTCCAAATGATACCAAGAGATCATATATGTACTTTACAAATGATGTGTGTAGTGATCAAATCAAAACAGACTACTTGATACTTCACAAATCCAAGAAAACTTGCTATTTTGGTATTGACACCTGCTCAGAGTTATACTCAGTATGACCAGTACACTTACAATTGGCAAAATTCCTTCTAGAGGTATTCTATTAGCTTAGTAAGCTACCATTTGCAAGTGGAATCATTCAAATTGATAAACTATACAGGGAGAAATCACTTTAGCAAAATTATGGACACTCCCGACTTTTTAGGAAGTATGTAGACAAATACCAGTGAGCACTTCGACCGCGATTTCTCGAAATTGACTGGACCACGTTGCTTCAAACTTTGTATGCTTGTAGTATGCTTTGAGCTGGATCTACCAAGCTTTGAATCACTTGCTTTCGTGGAGTAGGCACTGAGATATGCCTCTTTGAAGTTGACAGACTTGAAGTGGTACACTCAGAGAACACAGAGTTGATGAGTGTGAATATATCTATTAATTGACATAATTGTACAATCTCATTAGCATGATAACCATAGCTAGATGAGGTAATGAGGTGTGTGCTAAGATGTAGCACTCATACACACTCAGATACAATGATAGTTGCCTCGAGAAGTGAGCTAGAATGAGCTAAGCTACCCGTGACTTTTGGCTTGCATCTTTTATAGAGTTGAGTTGAAAATTTGAGTTTGAATTCAAATTCAAACTCCTAGAATCTTTCACCAAAAAAGTAATGAGATATTCTCTCAATCAATCAACCACTTTTTCCACGACTCTAATCAAGTAGGTGTGTACATAAGAAATGCCAAGTCTTTTAGACTTTTACAAAGAGTAAAATGGTAAGAACTTTGTAAGCATAAGTTCCTATGGTTCTTCCTTCAAGTGTTGTCTTCATGAAGTAATCCAAGCCAAATTGTGAAGGCTTGAATTGCACCAACAGCTCCCCCTCAAGCCAAACACTTTGGCTTAAGTCTTCATCTTCAATCTTCAATCACATCCTGCAATCCAATCATGTATTTGAATCTACATAATTTGTTTCCATCCAAAGCTTTAGTGAGTAAATCTGCACATTGCATATTAGTAGACACATAGGTCAACTGAATGTCTTTGCTTAGCAACTTCTCTCTCACATAGTGGTAATGAACCTCTATGTGTTTTGTCCTAGCATGATATATTGGATTAGCTGCAAGGTGAAGAGAGCTTGTGTTGTCTCCAAAGATAATTGGGGGCCTAGTGTGTAGGCCTAGCTCTGTATACAAAAGCTTTAACCAAATAGCTTCTTGAGTGGCATTGGCTAGCCCTCTATACTCTGCTTCAGTGGATGACAATGCCACTGTTGGTTGTTTCTTGGCTGACCAAGAAATAGGTTTATCACCTGCAAAAGATAAGTATCCTGATGTGCTCCTCCTATCGTCCTTGCATCCTGCCCAATCTGCATCTGAATACACTTTAATGTCAATATCTGATGTATAAGGAAAGTACAAACCATGATTCTAAGTTCCCTTTAGATACTTCAAGATCTTCTTTGCAGCCTCAAGGTGAGGTACCCTTGGTTTGTGCATGAATTGAATTAGCACACTAACTCCATATGCTATGTCAATTCTGGTCAAGGTAGCATAATTCAAACTACCTACCATACTTTGATATCGTGTAATGTCTTGGACTTCATCCCCTTCATGAGCACTTAGCTTTAGGTTGAATTCCATTGGAGTACTTGAGACTTTAGCATCTTGCAGGTTAAACTTCTTCAACATGTCTTGTACATATTTTTTCTGAGTGATATATATACCTGAATTAGTATAAACCAATTCAAGTCCTAGAAAATACTTTAACAATCCAAGATCATTGATCTTGAACTCCTTCATCATCTGGCTTTTTATGCTTCTGATTCCTTGGACATCATTACCTATAATGATGATGTCATCAACATAAACACAGAGATAGATTACCTCTGAATTGCTTCTTTTGACAATGAAGTGTCTGCCTTGCTCATAGTAAACCCTTGGTCTTGGAGGTATGTTGTCAACCTGTAGTTCCATGCCCTAGGTGCCTGCTTCAATCCATATAGAGCCTTCTTCAATTTACAAACATAATTTACCTTCTTGGGATCTTCATAGCCAGGTGGTTGTGACATGTAGACTTCTTCAGATATCCATCCATTCAAGAAAGCATTCTTGACATCTAATTGGTACATGTTCCAATTTTTTGATGCAGCTACACTCACCAATACTCTGATTGTTGGCATCTTAGCCACAGGAGAAAATGTCTCCTCATAATCAATGCCTTGGGTTTGTGCAAAACCCTTGGCTACCAACCTAGCTTTGTACCTGTTGATTGTACCATCAGAGTTCCTCTTTAATTTGTAGATCCATCTGGATCCTATCACCTTCATAGAGTCCTTCTTGGGTACCAATTCCCATGTGTCACTCTCCTTGAGAGCTTCTATTTCTTCATCCATAGCTCCTTTCCATTCTGGTTTGGTGATTGCCTCTTCATATGAACCTGGTTCTTCACTTAACAAGTCCTTTGCAAGATAAATTGAATGCTTAGTAACAAGAGATGTATCATACCCATATCTGATAGGCTTCTTACTTTCTCTCTGAGATCTCCTCATTGCTTGAGTTGAAGATTCTGGTATATCCTCAAGCTTCTTCATCTTTAACTTGCCTTTGGACTTCCATGCCTTGAATTCTTCAAGATTGATTGTGTCATCATCTTCTGAACTTGAGTCTTCCTTCTGGATTGGTTCCTCCTTTGAGAGTTTTGGAAACTCCTCTTCCAAATCATAAGGTAGACTAACCTTCCTGCATTCATTTTCATACCATGAGTCATTCTCATCGACATCTCTGCTTACCTTGAACCCTTTATTGGTTGGGTTGTAGAATCTGAACCCTTTTTGATTCAAGTCATAACCAATGAAAATACATTTTTCTGCTTTAGGGTCTAGCTTTCCCCTTACCTGTGAGGGAATATGCACATATGCTACACAACCAAAAATTTTGCAATGGGAATATGCACATATGCTACACAACCAAAAATTTTGCAATGATCCAATGATGGTCTCTTACCATGCCAAGCTTCATAAGGTGTCATTCCATCAAGTGACTTTGATGGCAACCTGTTTATGAGATAGGTGGCAGTAGATACACTCTCTACCCAAAGATAATTTGGCAACTTTTTTTCATTAAGCATGGACCTGGCTGTTTCAACTATAAGTCTATTCCTTCTTTCAGCTACCCCATTTTGTTCAGGTGAGTACCTTGTTGTTATCTCCCTTTTGATGCCTCTTTCTTGCAAGAAGTCCTCAAACTCATTTGAGAAGTATTCACCTCCTCCATCTGACCTTAGCTTCTTCAAATTTCTTCCTGTTTGATTTTCAACTAGTGCAAGATATCTTTTGAAACAATTAAACACTTCATCCTTGTGCTTCATAAAGTATAACACAGTCCATCTGCTATAATCATCAATGAAAGACACATAGTACCTTGATCCTGAAATGGAGGGATCCTTGCTAGGTCCCCAAACATCTGTGTGCACCAAGTCTAGGTAGTCTTCATGCATAAAACCTTTCCTTGTATAAGGTAACCTGTGAGACTTACCAAATTGACAAGCACCACACTTGTAAATCATGTGTTGCTTGGATACATTAGGTATCCCAAGCACACATTGATCTCTGCTCATTTGCTTCAAGGTCCTTTCACCTATGTGCCCTAGTCTCTTGTGCCACATTTCAAGTTCTGAAAGTGTCTGATCCTTGTAGCTATAGAAAGCAATATTCTTTGTGTCTTCTAATTCAAAAGTAAATAATCTACCTAATTTTTCTCCCTTGGCTATCCTTTTGAATCCATGTCTTGGGTCCTCCACATATGCTCCATGTTGAGTGAATCTGACCTGCAAACCTTTCTCCACAATCTGACCAACACTCATTAAGTTTTTTGTAATGGTTGGTACATAAAGTACCCTGCTCAATAGGTTCTGATTACCATCACAAGTTTTTACATTTCCAATCTTTACTACAGAATGCTTAGTATCATCACCTGTCTGTACTTGATGTTTGCCCTTGGGTTCCTCAAGATCAAAGAGTAGTGCCACATTGCCAGCTACATGATTGGAACACCCTGAATTAATATAAAACAGATGATCATCATTGATACCTGACTTGGAAGTCATATTCATGATCAATAGGGAGTCATCTTGCTCCTCTGTGTAGTTGTTGTAGTCTTTCCTATTTCTGAATCCTCCTTGGTAGTTAACATTATGGTTGTTGTTGTAATTGTTGTTGTAGTTATTGTTGTAGCTATTGTAGCCTTGGTGTTGGTTGAACCTTCCTCTTCCTTGAGAGTATCCACCTCTTTGATAGCCTCTTCCTCTCTGATTTTTGTAGTTTCTGTAGCACTCATCTGTGGTGTGGTTAGACAATCCACAAATATTGCATGGTCATGAATTGTAGGGTCTCCCCCTACCTTGCTTACCTCCTCTGCCCCTGCCTCTTGAAGATCTACCTCTCCCTGCTTAGTTGACTTGGGAGGTAGAACCTTCATCCTCTTGCTTTTTACCTTTACCTTTGTCTTTAATCTTTTTATCAGTATATAGGGCAGAAGGAGTGTTACCTTTAGATGTATCTCCAACCTTTGTGAACTTTGCTTCATGTGTGAATAGTTGGCCCATCAGAGTTGTGAGATCTGGGGTATGCATATCCATGTAGAGATCCATTGCAGTAGTGAAACTTTCCCACTTATCATCTGCCTTTAGTCCATTGGTTACTTGCCTTACTATTTGTTCTTCTTCAATCTCCTCTCCTATGCTTGCTAATTGGTCTGCCACATCCTTGATCTTGGTCACAAATTCTGAGACTGATTGCTTTGGTTGCTTCCTAAGGGTTGTGAATTCAATCCACAATTGATTCTTCCTGGCCCTTGTATTAGATGAAAAGTATGATGACAAGGTTTCCCAAGTTTCTTGGGAAGTCTTACATTCCTGATGTGAGGTAAAAGGAAATCAGATATAGAGTTAAGAAGATAAGACCTTGCCAATGCATCTTTTGCACACCATGTATTAAGCCTTTCTTGTTCTTCCTTGGTGGGTAGACCCCTTGCTTTGAATGAGGGCAATTCCTCATCTCCTGAGATGAATCCAAATAGACTTCTTCCTTGTAGATAGGTCTTCATCCTCAGAGACCAAGCTTGATAATTGTTCCTGTCCAATTTATCAATGAATGAATGAAAAACATCTCCCATGTTACCTTGTTTGCTCTGATACCACTGTTGGGAAAGATGGATGGATCCTCTAGAAGATTGAGTAGGTGCTGCTAATCCTGCTTTGCACCAGCCCTCAGTGACTCCACATATGATTAGTAGACACCCTTAGCTTCCAAATGATACCAAGAGATCATATATGTACTTTGCAAATGATGTGTGTAGTGATCAAATCAAAACAGACTACTTGATACTTCACAAATCCAAGAAAACTTGCTATTTTGGTATTGACACCTGCTCAGAGTTATACTCAGTATGACCAGTACACTTACAATTGGCAAAATTACTTATAGATGTATTCTATTAGCTTAGTAAGCTACCATTTGCAAGTGGAATCATTCAAATTGATAAACTATACAGGGAGAAATCACTTTAGCAAAATTATGGACACTCCCGACTTTTTAGGAAGTATGCAAACAAATATCAGTGAGCACTTCGACCGCGATTTCTCAAAATTGACTGGACCACGTTGCTTCAAACTTTGTATGCTTGTAGTATGCTTTGAGCTGGATCTACCAAGCTTTGAATAACTTGATTTGGTGGAGTAGGCACTGAGATATGCCTCTTTGAAGTTGATAGACTTGAAGTGGTACACTCAAAGAACACAGAGTTGATGAATGTGAATATATCTATTAATTGACATAATTGTACAATCTCATTAGCATGATAACCATAGCTAGATGAGGTAATGAGGTGTGTGCTAAGATGTAGCACTCATACACACTCAGATACAATGATAGTTGCCTCGGGAAGTGAGCTAGAATGAGCTAAGCTACCCGCGACTTTTGGCTTGCATCTTTTATAGAGTTGAGTTGAAAATTTGAGTTTGAATTCAAATTCAAACTCCTAGAATCTTTCACCAAAAAAGTAATGAGATATTCTCTCAATCAATCAACCACTTTTTCCACGACTCTAATCAAGTAGGTGTGTACATAAGAAATGCCAAGTCTTTTAGACTTTTACAAAGAGTAAAATGGTAAGAACTTTGTAAGCATAAGTTCCTATGGTTCTTCCTTCAAGTGTTGTCTTCATGAAGTAATCCAAGCCAAATTGTGAAGGCTTGAATTGCACCAACATATGGATGTGTATGTGTATATGTATTATGTGTGTATATTTGTATATGTGTAAATATTTGTATGAATTTTTAAAAACCCTAGAACCCTAATCCTAATGACCTAGACCTAAAACATGTGTTTGTGTGTATTTTTGTGTATATATATGTGTATGTGAATATATATATATATATATATATATATGTGTGTGTGTATGTGTGTGTATGCATATGTGTATCTATGTAAAAACCCTAAAACCCTAATCCTTAAGACCTAGACCTAAAACATGTATATGTGTATGCATGTGTGTATATAAGTAAAAGCCAAAAACCCTAATCTTAAAACCCTAACCCTAAAACATGAATATGTGTGTATGTATATGTCACATGTGTGTATGTATGTATGCATGTGTGTATATATCTATGTGTGTGTATGTATGTATGTATGTGTGTGTGTGTGTCTTTGTGTGTGTGTATGTGTATGTGTGTGTGTATGTGTATATGTATTATGTGTTTATATGTGTATATGTGTGTATGCATGTGTGTATATATGTAAAAGCACAAAACCCTAATCCTAAAACCCTAACCCTAAAACATGCATATGTGTGTATGTATATATGATGTGTGTGTATGTGTATGTATGTATGCATGTGTATATGTGTGCATGTGTGTATGTATTATGTGTGTATATGTGTAAACATCAAAAACCCTAATCCTAAAACCCTAACCCTAAAACATGTATATGTGTGTGTGTGTATGTATGCATATGCATATGTGTATGAAATATGTATGCATGTGTGTGTATGTATCTCTATGTCTCTCTCTTTCTATCTATCTATATCTCTCTCTTTATCTCTCTCTCTCTCTCTTTCATCTCTCTCTGCCCCTCTCTCTCTCTTTCTCTCTCTCTCTCTTATTATCTCTCTCTTTCATCTCTCTCTCTCTCTCTTATTCTCTCTCTCTTTCTCCTCTCTCTCTTTCATCTCTCTCTCTCTCTCATTCTCTCTCTCTTTCATCTCTCTCTCTCTCTCTTTCATCTCTCTCTCTCTCTCTCTCTCTCTCTCTCCCTCTCTCTCTCTCTCTCTCTCCTCTCTCTCTCTCTCTTATTCTCTCTCTCTTTCATATCTCTCTCTCTCTCTCCCTCTCTCTCTCTCTTATTCTCTCTCACTTTCATCTCTCTCTCTCTCTCTCTCTCTCTCTCTCTTTCTCTCTCTCTCTCTATTCATAAAAAAGAACAAAACAATCACTTACATGGATGTAATTCTTTTTATCGCTCTCTTCAAAGCCCAATCGATGTCGTCTCTTGTCAAATTCCAAAGAATCGATGCCAAAAAGCTCCTGCAAAACAAAAGAAAGAAGAAATTAAAAAATAGAAGACATAGAGGAAGAGAGACAGTGAAAGAGTACACACATCATTTACCAAGATGTGTGAGAGAGAGAGATGTGTGTGTAGGGGAGAGAGAGAGAGAGAAAGAGAGAGAGAGAGAGAGAACCCTAACCCTAAAACATGTATATGCGTGTATGTGTGTATGTATATGTGGTGTGTCTGTATGTGTATGTTCATGTATGCATGTGTGTGTATACATATGTGAATGTGTATATATATGTGCATGTGTATGTAATATGCATGTGTGTATGTCATGCATATGTGTGTGTATGTATGTATGCATATGCATGTGTGTATGCACATATGTGCGTGTATACATATATGAGTGTGTATTTATATGTGTGTGCGTATATGTAGTATGCATGTGTGTATGTATGTATGTGTGTGTACAATCAAATATGTGTGTATATATCCCTCTCTTTCTTTCATCTCTCTCTCTCTCACTCTATATCAATTGAAAAAAAAACAATCACTTACATCCATGTAATTGTTTGGAGCGTTGTCGTCAAAGTCCACTTAATGTTTTCCTTCGTCGAATTCCAAAGAACTGATGCCAAAAATCTCCTGCAAAACAAAAGAAAAGAGAAACTCATAAACTCTAATCCTAAAACCCTAACCCTAAAACATGTATATGTGTGTATGTGTGTATGTGTGTATGTGTGTATGTGTGTATGTATATGTGATGTGTGTGTATGTGTATGTGCATGTATTCATGTGTGTGTATACATATGTGAGTGTGTATATATATGTGTGTGTGCATGTAATATGCATGTGTGTATGTATGTATGTGTGTGTATATGCATATGTGTGTGTATGTATGTATGCATATGCATGTGTGTGTGTATACATATGTGAGTGTGTATGTAATATGCATGTGTTTATGTATGTATGTGTGTGTGTACATGCAAATATGTGTGTATGTATGTATGCATATGCATGTGTGTATGTATACATGTGTGTGTGTACATGTGTGTATGTATATGTGTGTATACATGTATGTATGTATGTATGTGAGTATGAGAATGAATATGTGTGTGTATGTATATGCATGTGTGTATCTAATATGCATGTGTGTATGTAATATGCATGTTTATATGTAATATGCATGTATGTATGTATATGTGTGTATGCATGTGAGTATGTAATATGTATGTGTATGTATATGCATGTGTGTATGTAATATGTATGTGAGTGTGTATGTAATATGCATGTGTGCATGTAATATGTATGTGAGTATGTGTATGCATATGTGTGTGTATGTATGTATGCATCTGTCTCTCTATCTCATTCTCTTTCTATTTCATCTCTCTCTCTTTCACTCTCTCTCTATCTTTCTATTTCATCTCTCTCTCTTTCTCTCTCTCTATATATCTCTCTCTCTATATATCTCTCTCTCTATCTCTCTCTTTATGTTTCTCTAGATCTCTCTCTTTCTTTCATCTCTCTCTCTATCTCACTCTATATCAATCGAAAACAAAACAATCACTTACATCGATGTAATTGTTTGGAGCGTTTTCCTCAAGGTCCACTTAATGTTGTCCTTCATAGAATTCCAAAGATTTGATGCCAAAAAGCGCCTGCAAAACGAAAGAGAAGAGAAATTAGAAAAGGGAAAACACAAAGAAAGATAAAGGGTGGTACAACACGTGCAATTCTGACAAAAATTTCAGATCTAGAGAAACAGAGATGTAGAGAGAGAGAGAGAGAGAAAGAGAGAGAAAGAGTGAGAAAGAGAGAGATGTCTGTACACAATAGGCGCAGAATGTAGCTCGTGCGTGCAAACTCGACTGTAGCAAAATTTGGTTCAAAATGCAAGCAAATGTCGAATTTTGCTCTCGGGCCCAGTTAAAACATTGCCTCGGTATAAGCCTCGATATGAGCGTCGGTATAAGCATCGGTAATTTACAGTAAAGTACCGACACCTATACTGATGCTCATATCGATGCCTGTATACCGACGATTAAATGACCGTCGGTATTGCATCTGTGGTTTTTCAAGCATTTTCAACAGTCATACCGACACCGAGGCGTGACCATCGGTATGGGCAACGTCAGTATGCCCCTGATATGTTGTAGTGTCTGTGTATCCGGAACTTTTGGTTTTTATGGTAAAACATGTTTTGGATAGAATAGTGGAGTATGCAATTCCCACAATTATGGTCTGGTATAAAAAAAAATCCATCTCGAAGGTCCTCATTGATGGCAGATCAAGTATTAACATCACTTCCACAACTACATGCAAACAGATGGGTTGGAACAATATTGAGCCAACCCCATTTTTTGTCGGTGGTGGACCAATCGTGAGTACAGCCAATAGGGCTAATTAAAGATATTCCCATCAAAATTTCTTAGGTGATGTTTAATATTAGATTCCTAGTACTGGAACTCAAAGAGTAGAATCTAGATTATAATTTACTGTGGGGACGACCTTAGCTATGCAATGCTAAAGTCCGATAGAATTGGGATGAGAAGGCTATCACCTTCAAGAAAGGACATGGAAAATTTTCGGTCCCATTAGAAGAGGAGCAATACTATCTTCTAGACCATAAACCCATATTGGTGGAACCTCCTCACATGCTAGAAAAACTAGGGGAAGATGAAGAGCAAAAATTTCTCGAAGCCATATCTCTTATCCTTCAGGGTTGTGGATGTAAATGTATCCACACTATGTTAGCATGGTAGCCCACTGTCTGCATAGAAACCATGGAACAAGAATAAGGGGATATTGCAGATATAGTAATGAAAGATCCCATGGAGCTGGGAAACATTCATGTTGAAGAGGATTCATTAGAAGTTGTGAATCTTGATTGTGCAAAAGACCCCAAGCTTGTCAAAATTTTTTGAGAGCTTGCTTCAAAATTTTGGATGGCACTAATTGCTCTCCTACAATAGTACAAAGATGTGTTTGCATGGACATATGCTGATATGAAGGGTCTTGATCCAAATTTATATCATCACTCAATTCTCCTTAAACCAAACGCTACCCCCATCATGCAATAACAATATAGGATGAATTCAAACTTTGGAGAGCATGTGAAGCCCGAGATAGATAGATTAATAAAAGTTGGATATATTCTACCCATAGAGAATCTGGAGTGCATCTCTCTAATCGTCATCATACCTAAGAAGAACAAGTAATTGCGAATCTGCATGGATTACAAAAAAATGAATGCAGTGAAAATATGGAACCCTTTTCCACTACCATTTCTAGACAATATGCTCAATGAGGTTGCAGGTCTCCAAATGTATTCTTTCTTCGATGGGTTTAGCGGCTACAACCAAGTGAGAATGGTGGAGGAAGATATGCCTAAATGTTCTTCATTATGAACTAGGGAGTATTTGCCTATATTGTCATGTGGTTTGGGTTGTGGAATGCGCCAAACACTTTCCGTCGATGTATGCCGCAAATCTTTGCCACATACATTACATCTTTTATGAAACTTTTCTTAGATGAATTCTCAGTTTCTCGCAAGATGGGTGCGCATCTAGAGCACCTACATGCATGCTTTGATTCTTGCAAAAAAGTACATCTCTATCTTAATCCTAAAAAATCCACCTTTGTAGTTAAATGTGGAAAATTACTAGGCCACATTCTTTTGGAGAAAGGCATAGTATTGGATCCCGATAAGGTTAAGGTTATAGTGGAGACCCTAGAACACTGAAACCCAAAAGAAGTCTTATAGTTCTTGGGAAAGGTACAATGGCACGACCGGCATCTGCAAGGACTGGCACATATTGCCATCCCACTGAACAAGTTACTCCATGTCCGACCGGTGGAGTTTGTGTGGACAGAGGAAGCACAAATTGCCTTCAAGCGACTCCAAAAGATACTAGCCATTGTGCTAGTTTTGACGGCTCTAGACCGCAGTTGGTTTAGACCTGTCTATTACACAAGTCAACACCTAATATCTATAGAGCAAAATTATTCGACCATGGAACGTGAATGTCTAGGTCTCATATACTCTATAAAGAAGTTTCACCATTACCTATTGGGGTGTTCATTCACCTTCCATATAGATCAGAGTAGCCTCCTGTATTTGTTGAAGCAATAAAATGTGGTTGCACACTTGCCAGGTGGGTTCTCTTGTTGCTAGAATTCGCGTATGACATTGTCCATCACCTTAGCACAAGTCACACCATTGGATATTTCCTGTCTTGCATCAATCATGGCAAACCACCAAAGGGTATCAACAACGCTCTTCTAGATGTGGAGGTCTTTATGGTGACCAAAATTGAGAATGATCCTCAGACTACAACCACCTAGTATGAAGAGATGTTGAGTTTTCTGGAAAATGGAATTCCTCAATCTCATTTGCGATGTGCAACTCGAAAGAAATTGAGTCTCCAAAGTCGTAGGTTTACTATTATTATGGGATAGTTGTACCACAAGGATCCGACCAACATTTGTTTATGTTGTGTACCTCCCCATGAGGTGGCAGTAGTCATCATGTAAGCTCATGCAAGAGAGGCTGGTGGGCATTTCAGTCATCTAATTACAGTCCAAAGAATCCTATAGCCTAGACTGTGGTGGCCTACCATGTACACAAATGTTCAACACGCAATATGGAATTATGACCCGTGTCAAAGAACTAGTGAACCTTGCTACAGTCACCATTTCCCACTTCAAACAATTCTTCTGATAGAGCCATCCCAAAAATGGGGCTCCGACTTTATCGGTCCAATCAAACCACAAGCCATGCGAATGGGGCCCCTCTATATTTTGACTTGCACTAAGGATTGTACTAGATGGGCAAAATCTTGGGTGACCAAATAGGCTACCGCATGAATAGTAGCCGAGAAACTTCAAACTAAACTCTTTCCATAGTATGGACTTCCATTGGAATTAGTGTCACATTGGGGAACTCATTTTTTGAATCAATTAATTTTAGAATTAACTTTGGAGTATTAAATTAAGCACAAATTTAGTTCTCCCTATTATGCACAAGCAAATGGATTGGTGGAAAGTACCAACAAGGTCCTGCTCCACATGCTACAGAAGATGCTATTGGCTTCTATGGATCAATGGGAAATTATTCTTCCCACTGTGCTTTGGGCCAACAGGACATCTTATAAAGTTTCAATTGGCAGCACACCTTTCAAATTGCTTCATGGTCAAGAGGTGATTCTTCCATTTGAATTTGCATTACCAAGTCTCCGAATTGTAGTCGAAAAGTGATTGGTTCTGGAAGAGTCATTTGCTCATAGGATGGATCAGCTGAGACAACTAGATGAGCATCCATATCATAGCTTTCTCTTTTTGCAAGAGGTGCAAAATTATTAGAAGAAATGGCACAATCAAAACCTACGAACGGAGATTTTTTGGTCTGGTGATTTTGTGCTACACTTTCATTCTAAGATGAAGAAAAAAATGGGCAAGTTAAAATTTATAATGGACCGATCGATTCTGGATTCAGGAGCTTTTTGGACTAGGTTCCTTCTCGTTCGCCATGCTGGCAGGAAAACTATTACCAATGGTCATCAGTGGGTCTAAACTATGGCCCTAGCAAACTTTCGGAGGGTTAATTACATTTCAAGAAAAAACTTATTTACGTAAATAAGACAAATTTTCTAGAAATTCACAAAATACATGATCGTGCAATAACTAGCAACAATCAGTGGAGTAACTACTATGCATGCAAATTGTACATGTAATCAACGATGACAAGCATAATGTTTCGAATCTGATAACGCAATTCTTATTTTATGAGCCATGATGAGTGCAGAATCAATGGAGTTAAGATACCATTTAGGGTAATAATGATGTAGAAACAATGCTCTCATTACAAAAATGCAAGCCATAAAGGCTGAGGACTAGGCCTAATCCATCTTATTTGGCTAAATTATGAGCAGAGCAAGTAGAATGAGCATAGTGATGAGCGTGTTCTATAGTAGTTAGTAGTGGTTCGATTGCATAGGATTGCTGTAGCGCACATTGCTAGATTGGAGGAGCATTTGTCTTCTTCTAGAGATGAAGTAGGTCACCAAAGAAATAGCACAAAAAGTCGATGGTAACAACCTCAACATCTAGGAGATAAGCCTGTGGATAAGGTATGATACTTTTTAGTTATCACTAGCTTTAATCACAGAAAGACTTATGTGGTTAGCATGGGAATCAGAACTAGTACAAAGCATGTTCACATAGTAGAAATCTACAAGTAGTTAGAAAAATCTTGCTCCGGTGAATACACATTTGCACAACTTTCGAACGATAACCCAATTAAGTTAGGACTACTTTTAATGACAATGATTATAAATCTCCAAAACATTATGGAGTGTCCCAACAGTTGTTTGCATTGATGAAGGAATCGACTAAAATGTAGGTGAGCTAGGTTGAATCATATTTATAAAATTAAAGAAGGAGGTGAGAAGACTCTTCATGTGGTCAGGAAGAGTCATTAACACACTACTAGACTCCAAAATTGGAGACATATTTACTTTGTTATTTACGAAAAGCCTAGTATTCTTACCTCGAGAATACATAGTATGCACGGCAAAGATTTTCCTTAAAATTTTAAAGACGAGGGTTGTAGAGTGGAAGCCAGTAGAAGGGACTTCCCAAGATCATATGGCAAATGATTGAGATGAAGAAGAGCAGTCCCAATGGTAGCAAGTAGAGGAAAATCAACACAAAGAAGCTGAGAGGAAGGCTATAGAGGAAGAAGCTGAGAGGAAGGCAAGAGAGGAAGAGGCAGCACAAAGAGAGGAAGAGGCAACATGGAAGAGACCAGAAGAAGAAGCAAAGAAATAGCATCAAGCTGAACAGGAAAGATGAAGGAAGTCTGAAGCTGATGAAGAGCAACATTGACAACAACAAGAACAACTATCTTGGGAGACATCTCACAAAATTTCGGTCTTACACCCATTTTCTTCCTATAGACTAAAAGATAGATGGAAACAAAGTGACCATAAAGTAAAGTTACCCGCAATAAAATGTAATGATTTTACCTATCCTTGGATGTATAATAATGAGATAGTTCATATGAAACTTCTCGAAGACCTAGCCAAAGGCATCCCTTGGAGTGAAGCAAAGTAAAAATATGTGATGAAGATGTGCATTGCCAATTTTTAGGAGAAATACTAGTGGGAAGCAGAGAAAGTAGGAATCATTGAAGAAATTACCCAACTCAAGGCCGACAAAGAACAAGCCAGAGTAGAAAATGCAGGCAGAGATATTGCAATTCAGGAAGAAATGATGGATGATCTGAATAAAGCTATAGCAGAGGATAACACATTAAAGGTTAAAATTGAAGAAACATCAAAGATTATAGCTGGACTTCAAGCAGAAGTAGGTCAAATCTAGAAGGCACAATAGAAGTTAAAGAAAACTAATAAGGAGCTTGCAATTACAGCACCGAAGGATGAGTAAGAAGTCTAGACGCTGAAGATGAAGATCAAAGAGCAAAGTGGGGAAACAGAAAGACAAGGTGGATCTATTGCAGAAGTGGAAGAGAGACTCGTGGTGAGAAACTTCGAACTCAAAACTCTTGACAAGAAACTCTACACTATATAAGAAAGTTATGATACAATGACTACACAGTTAGCAAATGTAGTAGCAGAAAGTAAGGAAGCAAAAATCACAAAGTTAGAGAAAGGTGCCTTAGTTTTTTAGTTAACCTATAAAGTAAAGTTAGATGAAGCACAAAAGCTTACCAAAGAGTACATAGATAAATAAACTATTGTAACTATAGCATTTGAGAGCATGTTAGAAAGATTACAGAATTGGATACTCGAATTAGAAGCAGCGGCAGGTAGCTATAGAAGTGCTACTCAGAAACTACTTGAGCCAAAAGAATTTTTGAAGCGGGAATCACACTTGGGGAGGAGAATTTAGAAGAGATGTTCAAGGAGCTGAGTTATGATATAGAAAGAATAATGCTCTCAAAAATGCAGAATCACGATGATGATTTGTAAATTCCTCGTTTTGTAATCAATGGGTTCAGATCCACCATGTATGCTAGTGTTAGAAGCCAATGTGGACGACCACAATTTCTTGTAACATACACTTTGTAATGGGAAGGGAATTTTTATGGAGATCTCAATAATTTTCAAAGTTTTTAATTTCAGTGTATGTTGTAAATACAAAATATGGAATGCTATGAAGGTTATGAAGAAGTGTGAAGTAGTTCATTCCAATACGTTGTGAATTATGGATATCAGAGTTATGAGGAAGACGATATGGAGCAGTAGATTCTAGAAATTATGTCAGATCATGCTCTATACTATTGATGCACAATCGTACTATATTTGAGAATGATTTATAATCAATACTACTAATTGATAGTACTTTCTATTATCAAAATCACTTTATCTCTGAAGTTTGTCTATATGTATGAAGTCTTTAAGTCATATGCCATGAAAATTGTACTTTGTAATGTCTATGCGATGTCAACTATAAAAGGAATATAAATGCATGTTTATGAGTACAATAGTATTTATAAATCCCCATTCTTGTACCCATTCCTTTGGAGATTCAGTGTTGTATTTACTAAAGCATAGTACCGTGTAAACAATTGCCTTATTTCAACATTTTGGTTCTCAAATAGATTTTAGCTCTACATTTCATTCCAAAAGTAATGGACAAAGTGAGGCTACAAAGAGTAATATTCTTGATTTATTGCATTGTTATTCATATATGGTCCCACTAACTAGGATGACATGTTGTCATTGCTTCACTTTTCTTACAATAGCGCCACACACACTAGTACTAGACATGCACCTTTTGAAATTGTTTATGATGAAAGGATTCCCAATCCCATATCACTCACTCAAACTGATATTCCCATGGCTAATTCTATTGATTAAGATCACATTTCTATAATTTACGATGTTCACGATCACATTCGGAAAAGTCAAGGATGTTATACACATAATCTCAATATAAAATGATAAGCTAAGGAATTTATGGAGAATGATCTTGTATGTTTATGCATTACTAAAAGATGATGTTTTGATATACCAATTAAATGTTCGTGAGGGCATGAATATGTCCGGACATCAAATAATTTACTTTATATTGTTTGTAAATAAATCCACATAGAGGGTTCTATTTTTAGAAAGAGTTAGTAAAAGTAGTGGTTAGGGTAAGGATCACTGTAGACTGCAATCCTTGTTAATAAAAGCAAATGCTATCCACAAAAGAGAGCAACTTTTACTTTCACGCATGCTTTTCAAAGCTGCCTCACTATAACCACTATTTTTGACATATTGAAAAATCCTATAAATACATGTACTCTGTGGACTGTCGAAACAGAGCATGTGGGGGGATCTGGAGGTTGCACCCAATCCTGTGTTGTGTCTCGTCTCTTTACATATCTATTTCTTTGTGTGTTCTCAACACCCATATCCTCTATGTGAGTGTGAATTAAGATGATGATAAATAACAGAATTGTTACATTTCTCTAGTTTCTTTGAATGCCCACCATATCATTGCGCTTCATTGTGATCCCTACTCTATCTTTCTAGTGTGGCATCTTCATGCATGAGATTTATTAAAACCTTAATTTTCAATGTCCTTCAAAACTTTTCATGTCATTGAACTCCGCATCCTCTTGAAAAACAACATCGGCACCATGCGTTTATCCTGAAAACCCAACATTATCAACTTGTAATTTCAGTTTATCAACTCCATTCATCTACCTATTTTCTTTGTCTCTTCCAATTTCTCTAAAATCATCTCGATTAATGCAGTTTGACATCCATTTTGTATGATCATACAATAATTTGGATGAGGTTCCGTCTTTATACCAAGAATTTGATGTTCAATGAGGGGAAGGCTGAAGTTTGATGTGAACTAATGCTCTAAAATGGGAATTCAATTCACCTATTACATCCATTCTCAGGAAAAGAAGAAACGTATACTGCTATTAAAAAGCATGTTTCATTTGATAAAGTCTAGCTTGAAAATAGAAAAAGCAAATGTCGATAGATAATAAGCGCAAATCAAAAGAGCTTGGGCATCTCTTTTTCGCATGCCTCTTTGACATCAAGTCTCAATGATGCCTTGTGAGACTTCTCAAGCTCTATAAGAAAGTCATTTTCTACAAGTTATGCTACAAAAGGCAATTTGTCTACTTATGGAATGATAAAGCACTACTAGAAAGGAAACCCCATCAAATATCTACTTGTCCATGAACCATGTGATAAACTCTAGGAATAAAGCTATGGAAACCTCCACATGAAGTTTGATCTCTTTGCTTCATAACTAAATTCTGAGACCCAAACATAAGATCCGGTTAAACCTAATAATCTGTCATTAGTATTTAATGTAAAAAATTAGAGTTACATAAGAATGAAAGATTTATGCTTGTCTCTTTATATTCCCTTTACTCTTTGAGATCTTCTTTTCCCTTCATAAGAACCAAGATTTTGACTTAGAAAGGAGTCCACCAGTGTAATAGTAGCACTCTCGAATCTTTAATATTTAAATTCCTCTGACCTATCGGTTGCTTGTGAGTTTGTTCTTTTGAATTTCCAACTAAAGGAGATCTTATGAGTGTGTTTGTTCTTTTGAATTTCCAACTCCAAAAAAAAAGTTATCTGTTCAAGTCGTAATCTCTTGGGATCAATAAAGAAAACCGAAATGTCAAAAGCAGCGTTTCGGTCTGCATATCAACGCTCGAAAAGGGAAAGAGAAAGAACAAAAAGCAAGCTGACGAAATCATCCCCCCGAAAAAAAATGCTCGCGATCTTTGGAAACTCCCGGCTTCGTCCTCGGCTGTACTGCCATATCGATATGGATCAATGGACAGCTTAGAGCATTTACTGATATACTGAAATGGATCAGCAGAAGGTCTGGAGAGATATTCTGCATGGAGATCGTAGCCTCTTGCCAGACAATCGGAAAATAGAAATGTCAAAAGTAGCTTTTTCTTTGGTATATCAACGCTCATTAGAGTCACAAAGAAAAAAAAGGAAAAGCAGAAAGCAGGTTGACGGATTCATGCCTTAAGGACAAAAAGCTCTGGATTGTTGGAAACTCCCGGCTTCGCCTTTGGCCTGCACTATGGTAGACATGTGGGATCCGCACGCAGAAAGACATGAGAAGAAGAAGCAGCACCAGCGTAAACATTTACACTCGCGTCTGCGTAGCCCACCATCGCGATCTTTTCTCATCGCTGGCATGTAGTTGCGTATTTCTTCCTCAGATATCCATCAAATCCAGGAAACTCCAATGCGGAGTGAATCAACGAAATCCTCGCCGAAGCAATCCTCTCTTTCTCTCGCCGACTCTCCTGCGTTCCGGGCTTGCACCCAAAGTCACAACCATCTCCATGATTCATGCGTCCTCACAGTCATAGAAGTCTTCATTGTCTTAGCTGTATGAGAAGAGCATATAATTTTTTACAGGGCCCAAAAATCGTTGCTTCTGCAAGAGATCATTGCACCTACGGCCTACTCCTTGCGTTTTATCTTGCTTTTGCATGGATCGAATCTACTCGGACTTTGCATGCACCTGACCTCTGAGCATTATGGTCCTTTCATCCTCAGAGCACATGGGTCTAACTTCCGGCATACCATTCTGCTCTTTGATCTGATGGCTCAAGAATTACAGATCACGCTCATCTATGAAAGTAGTGGGAATGGGTACGGACAAGTTTCTCCACCTCCTCACTCTCTTTCCCTCAGGAACTATGATTCCATCGAAACCTCTTTCACTCTAACCGATTCTCTCTCTTATACCCACTCTCTCTCTCTCTCATAGACCTTTTCTATTCTATACCACAGAAAGCTGTATGCAGTCATTTCCTATAAATTCTTTTTTCTTAATGTTTTCTCCTCCATATATCACCCCATATCCATTATAGGCTGGCTTACCTCCTTCCCTTCATATGAAGAGCATCTGCGTACATGATTACCACCTTTCGATAGGATACAGTTTGTGTCTCCTTTTGGTTTTGTATTCTCCTGTTGGTTATCTCTTCTCCAACTTTTTCAGAGTTTGGCAAACTGTAGAATGTATTCGTTTATTATCCACCTAGGGTTTGTAGTAGAATAGGACCATGGAGAAGATATTGATGAGAAAGGACTTGCAAAAAAATTCTATAATTTTACCATAGTTTTCATGTATCTCTAGATAAAACATATCACCTTGAGATGTACTTCTGAGGGAAAATAACTTATTTGTAAAAGCCTATGATTCATTACATCTTTAGACAGACAAGATTTTGTTTCCAAATTTTATGTTCTTTTTAGTTTGTGAGATGGAGGTGTTTGGGGCCTCTATTTATTTTAGCTTAGGCTCTTCATTTTGCATGAACCATGCTAACAAAGTTTCACTCACATTTAGCTAAGTTACGTATTCCTACCTCCTTGTCCACCTCTATTAATGATTCTCTTTGGTTTCTTGTGTGTTCCATTATAAAGATTGTGAATTTTATCTGGGTTGTTTTCCATATCTTGGATTGTAAATTTTATCGATGTTGTCAATCTATGAATGTGACCTCATACACCTTGTAGAGGGGCCACATTCATGGATTTACTTTGTAGACCTTGTAGAGGGGCCACATTCATGGATTTACTTTGTACACCTTGTAAAGGGGCCACATTCATGGATTTCCTTTGCACAATGATCCATCACATATGACTAATATAATAGTCACAATGCCTAGCTTTCCAAAGAATTGTTACAGATATGCAAGCATGATGAGTTTGAAACTATCGTGTATGGGTTCGTGTTTGTGGATTTATGCATCTCTTACTTCACCATATCTACCAATAGCCTTACCTAGGGTTTGATTTAGACAAAACGATGTGTATTTGAACTTCTTTTCCTCTATTGTGTCTTCATCGTGCTCTTTTTCATCTTATTTTCTAATATTAAATCTATTTGAAAGCATATCAAAGCACTAATGGCTACCCAAAATGTCAAAAACTAATCCATGTAGTTATCTAGGGCTTGGTTTAGAGAAAACTATGTATACTTGGAATTCTTTTCCTCTATTTTATCTTCACAATGCTCTTTTTCATCTTATTTTCTAATATTAAATTTATTTGAAACCATATCAAAGCACTAACGGCTACCCAAAATGTCAAAAACTAATCCATGTAGTCTATAACATGAGTATGCAATGGCCTAACTTTGTGAGCTCCATGGACTAGAGAAACAAGGTCCAAATAATATGAATTTTTGTGATTCAAAAAGCCTTATAAAAAATGGGATCCGTAAAGATAGAAATGAAATATTGGAAGATCTAGGTTTTGTAACGCCCAACTCACACAAGACAAAGTTGTATCCTCTTCTTGGAAAAGTTCCAAAAATTTCAAGTTAGTGTTCTTCTTCATATTCTTGAATCGCATGGGGATTTGAATGAGAAGGGTTATAGGATATAAAGAGCTGGATGCCACGCTACATGAAGGTATAGGATATAAGGAGTTCGATACCATGCTACTGTATCTAGAAAGTTGAAGTACACTCGTTAAAAAATCCATCACAATCATGTTTAGAAAATCCTAATCTTGTGAAAATCCTAGTTTTGGTACACAACATTACAAGGAATATAGATGCATAGCAATGGTTCACATGACACAATTTCATCGCTATAAAATTGCATAGTTCACACATATACAAATATACACATGCACATACACAAACATATATACACACACATACATGTGCACATACACTTACAGATACACACACATACACATGCATATGCACAAACATTTCTACAACAACATAAAAATACTTGCATGCATGCATTATTGCATATATACATACACATACACACCTTAACATATACTTAAATACATGTATATTCACATCCACATGCATGCACATGGATGCAAATGGAAATGCATCCGCACACAAATGCATGTTTCATACATATACACATGCATATACATACACTTGTATATGTTTATACACATACACATACATATATATACACACACATACACATATATACACACATATATATATATATATATATTCACATACATACACACACATATGCACATACACACACATGAACATACATACATATACACATATACATGCACATACACACATATACACATACACTTACACATATACATGCACATACATATACACACAAATACACATGCACATGCACATACACATATATACACATATACTCTTACACATGCACATGTACACACATACATATACACACACATACACATGCACATGCACATACACATACATACACATATACACTTACACATGCATATGCACATAAATGCATATACACATATACATATGTACATACATACATATACACACACATATTACACACATATACATGCACATACACACACACATATACACACACACACACACACACACATATATATATATATATATATATATACACACACACACATACACATGCACATGCACATACACATATACACTTACACATGCACATGCAGATACATGCATATACACATATACATATACACATATACATATACACATATATACATTCACATATATACATAGATACATACATATACGTGCACATAGACACACTTACACATATAGATATGTACCTACATGTGCATATATACATTTTATATACACACAAGCACACATATATATGAATGAATTATATAATTAAAGTAATAAAACACATCACTACAAGAAAAAGGGGGGCGTAGCAACGCCCCCGAATCGGGAAAAAAACGGGAACCGTCGCTTATGCGACGAGGTCGTCGCATAATCGACGGTAGGAATTTTGGATTTTGTTTTTGCCCCACCCTTGTCGCATAAGCGACGCTACTTAAAAAGCGTCGCTATCACCGTCGCTGATTAGCGACGAATTTAACGACGTTGGCAAACTGCAGAGCGTCGCATATGCGACACTTTGGAATGTATAAAAAAAAAATTGATTTCTCCCAGCACATTTGTGCCGGGACTTGGACACGAGCAAGAACAGAGAGACCGAGAGAGAGAGAGAGAGAGAGAGAGAGAGAGAGAGAGAGAGAGAGAGAGAGAGAGAGAGAGAGAGAGAGAGAGAGAGAGAGAGAGAGAGAGAAGAGAGAGAGAGAGAGAGAGAGAGAGAGAGAGAGAGAGAGAGAGAGAGAGAGAGAGAGAGAGAGAGAGAGAGAGAGAGAGAGAGAGAGAGAAAGAGCGTGCACGAGAGGGAGAGAGAGAGAGCGAGACCATTGGCAGGTATGCACACACACACACACACACTTACACACACATACATATGTACACACACATATACATGCATAGACACACACACACATACGCATAGACACACACACACATACACACAAATACACACACATATACACACATACACAATGCATAATGCATACACATACACACATGCACACATAATGCATACACATGCACACACATATACATGCATAATTCACATGTATACATACACATACATAATGCATATGCATACATAATGCACATGCATACATACACATACATAATGCATACACACACATATGCATACATCATGCATACACACACATACACACATACACAAATGCATACATACACACATAGACACATACACACATAGACACATAGACACACATAGACACATACACACACATAAACACATACACACTCATAGACACACACACATACACATAGACGCGCACACACATACACACACATATACACACACATATACACACACATACACACATACACACATAATGATGCATTCACACACATACACATGCATACACACATAGACACACATATACACACACACATCCAAACATACACACTCATAGACACACATAATGATGCATTCACACACATACACATGCATACACACATAGACACACATATACACACACATCCAAACATACACACTCATAGACACACATTCATACACACACACATCCAAACATACACACTCATAGACACACACACATACACATAGACGCGCACACACATACACACACATAGACGCACACACACATACACACACATATACACACACAGACACATACACACATAATGATGCATCCACACACATACACATGCATACACACATAGACACACATATACACACACACATACACACACATATATGCATACACACACACACATAGAGAGACATACACACACATACACATACATGCATACGTATGCATACATAATGCATATGCATACATACACATACATAATGCATACACACACATATGCATACATAATGCATACACACACATACACAAACCTATGCATACATACATGCATACACACACATAGACACATACACACATAGACACATACACACATAGACACATACACACACATAGACACATACACACACATAAACACATACACACTCATAGACGCATAGCGACACATACACATAGACACACACACATACACACACATATACACAAACACATATACACATAGAACATACACACATAGACACATACACACATAATGATGCATACACACATATACACATGCATACACATACATATGCATACATACATGCATACACATACACACATAAACACATAAACGCATACACACACATAGACACATACACACATAAACACATACACACTCATAGGTACACACACATACACATAGACACACACACATATAGTATATACACACACATGCACACATAGACACATACACACATACACATGCATACACACACATACACATGCATACACACATACAGACACATATACACACACATACACACATACACACATACACACATACACACATACACACATACACACATACACACATACACACATAGACACACATATATGCATACACACACATAGAGAGACATACACACATAAACACATACATGCATACATATGCATACATAATGCATATGCATATGCATACAATGTACATACATACTTACATGCATACATAATGCACATGCATAGATACATACACACACACAGATACATACACACATAGACACATACACACACATGAACACATACATACTCATAGATACACACACATACACATAGACACACACACATACACACAAAATGATGCATACACACACATACACACGCATACACACATACATACACATGTACACACACATTCACACACACATTCACACACATATATGCATACACACACATACACATTCATGCATACATATTGCATATGCATATGCATACATACATACATACTTACATGCATATGCATACACACACATATGCATACATACATACTTACATGCATATGCATACACACACACATATGCATACATAATGCATATGCATATGCATACATAATGCATATGCATATGCATACATAATGCATATGCATATGCATACATAATGCATATGCATATGCATACATAATGCATATGCATATGCATACATAATGCATATGCATATGCATACATAATGCATATGCATATGCATACATAATGCATATGCATATGCATACATACATACTTATATGCATACATAATGCACATGCTTACATACTGCACTGTCATAATGTATACACACACACATACACACATAGACACATACACACATAACGATACATACACACACATACATATGCATACACACACATATGCATACATACATGCATACACATACACACACATAGATACATACATACACATAAATACATACACACTCATAGACACACACACATACACATAGACACACACACATACACACACACATACACACATAGACACATACACGTAATGATGCATACACACATACACATGCATACATAGACACACATAATGATGCATACACACACATACATATGCATACACACACATATGCATACATGCATGCATACACATACACACATAGACACATACACACACA
Source organism: Ceratopteris richardii (assembly GCA_020310875.1). NCBI lineage: Eukaryota > Viridiplantae > Streptophyta > Polypodiopsida > Polypodiales > Pteridaceae > Ceratopteris > Ceratopteris richardii. The sequence continues at coordinate 8,337,211 of CM035417.1, read as the reverse complement.
TAGATACATACATACACATAAACACATACACACTCATAAACACACACACATACACATAGACACACACACATATACACACACATACACACACACATACACACATAGACACATGCACACGTAATGATGCATACACACATACACATGCATACATAGACACACATAATGATGCATACACACACATACATATGCATACACACACATATGCATACATACATGCATACACATACACACATAGATACATACACACACATAGATACATACATATACATAAACACATACACACTCATAGACACACACACATACACATAGACAACACACACATATACCTACACACATACACACATAGACACATACACACATAATGATGCATACACACATACACATGCATACACACACATATGCATACATACATGCATACACATACACACATAGACACATACACACACATAGATACATACACACACATACACATGCATACACACATACAAACACATATACACACACATACACACATAGACACATACACACGTAATGATGCATGCACGCATACACATGCATACATAGACACACATAATGATGCATACACACACATACATATGCATACACACACATATGCATACATACATGCATACACATACACACATAGACACATACACACACATAGATACATAGATATACATAAACACATACACACTCATATACACACACACATACACAGACAACACACACATATACATACACACATACACACATAGACACATACACACATAATGATGCATACACACACATACACATGCATACACACATATATGCATACATACATGCATACACATACACACATAGACACATACACACACATAGATACATACAACACATAAACACATACACACTCATAGACACACACACATACACATAGACACACACACACACACACATATACACACACACAAACACACAAACACACATAGACACTTACACACATAATGATGCATACACACACATACACATGCATACACACATACAAACACATATACACACACACATACACACATAGACACATACACACGTAATGATGCATACACACATACACATGCATACATAGACACACATAATGATGCATACACACACATACATATGCATACACACACATATGCATACATACATGCATACACATACACACATAGACACATACACACACATAGATACATACATATAGATAAACACATACACACTCATAGACACACACACATACACATAGACAACACACACATATACATACACACATAGACACATACACACATAATGATGCATACAAACACATACACATGCATACACACATATATGCATACATACATGCATACACATACACACATAGACACATACACACACATAGATACATACATACACATAAACACATACACACTCATAGACACACACACATACACATAGACACACACACACATATACACACACACATATACACACACACAAACACACATAGACACTTACACACATAATGATGCATACACACACATACACATGCATACACACACATACACGTATATATATTGATTTCTAACCATTTTGTTTTATATGTTAGGTATTATGGATCCTAGTAGAGAGAGAAAGGCGAAACTCACTCTCATAAAAAGTCTTATGAGAGCAAGAGTTCCGTCAGATACTCTAGGGGCCATAATGCGGGACTACGCAGAGATGTTTGATGAGGAGCTGGATTATACGATCCAGATGCTTACGCGATCAGACGAGGGCTCTTCTACGGATCCACACGCAGGAAGAGAGCTATCTACTCATAGGTATGTTTTTTTTCATAAACTTTTTTAATGATATTATAACACATATTTTTATTTATTTCTATCTATCTATCTATTTTCACGACACCTATACCACCTCCAGCACGTGATAGCAGAGCAGAGACGTTGCCTATGAGGACATGCATAGGCACGTTAGTGTTGATATATTTAGGTAGTGATGTGTGTGAACACACTAGGACCGCCGGGGCACTTTTTTCCCTCTTTAGGAGGTTTTTTTCCCCCGGCTTGTATATACACCTATTGCCCTAATGGGCTACTTATCTTTGTCCATTCTCTAGTAATACATTCAGTATTGTGTGTTTGTGCTCCAAGCTTCTTCTTCTTCCTTGTGCTGTTCGCGTGCTTCCGCAGACGTCTATCTCCAACAATTGGTATCAGAGCAGGTTGTCGCTTCTTCTAGGGCGCCGTCGACACTCCTCCGTTTGCAGTCTCAGATTCGCACGAATCGTGTTGCTTACCTCCGAAAAAAGTTGGAGAGTGAGCAGATGAATGAAGGTGATTCTATGGACAATTTCTTAACGAAGATCAAAGATTTGAAGGAACAGTTGATTTCTGCTGATGAGGTTATACCAGATAGCTCACTTGTGCAGACCGTTCTGAATGGTCTTCCTGATTCATATCAGAGTTTTGCTTCTACTCTTCGGTTGATGATGAAAGGCAATCCAAATGCCTTGTCATTTGAGGAGTTAGTCTCTGTTCTGCTGCAGGAAGATCAGTCTAGGCAGAATAGGTCCATTATGCGTGTTGCAGATCAAGCTTTCCTGGCTAGTCAGAAGGGCAAAGGAAAATGGAGCTCTTCTACTAGTAAGCAGAAATCTGCAAATGCTGCACAATCAAAGAACCAGGATAAAGATGAGAAGAAATCAGAAAAGCAGAAATTGTTTTGCAAGTACTATAAAGGAAATGATCATATCATAAAGAACTGTCCAAAACTAGCTGCTAAAGAGGCAAAGAAGAAAGAGGCTGGAATGGTTGTTGCAGAGGTCTCTACACCAAAAACAGAGTTTGCAAATCTTGTGGAGGAAGAAGAATGGGCATTTACTATTGTCTGCAGTTTTGACCCATCTTCTCATGATCAGTGCATGTCTGCAGTAGACTCAGATGTTTGGTACTTTGAGAGTGAGGCGACCAAACATATTACCTCGCAGCACAGTTGCTTGTCTTCACTCGAGCCTACCGCTACAGGGAATACTATCACATGCGCCAATAACTACTCTTATCCTGTTATGGGAGTTGGTAAGATCATTCTGACTACTGCTGATGGTAGTTCTTTCACTTTGTCAGATGCTTTATTTGTGCCAGGGATCAAAAAGAACCTGTTATCAGTTTCTGCATTAGCCAAGATTGGCTTGGTTGTGAAATTCGTTGATGACAGATGTACAGTCCATGATCTCTCAAATGGTGATGTGATTATTGCTTTTGGCATTTTATGTCGTGGGCTGTATAAGCTCATAGACTATGAAAGATCTGTGAATGATTCGACATGTGCAATTCATGATTCTCAGGCTATGTCAGATGCAAAGCTTTGGCATGCACGCTTTGGTCATCTGAATTTTGCTAGTTTGCTACGCCTACAAAAATCTGAAATGGTGTCCTCTTTGCCCAAACTTGAGGCTCCTGGAAAACATGTTTGTGAAGGCTGTATTTTGGGCAAAATGCAGCATTCTTCCTTTCCAAAAGATGGTTCAGTTTGGGCTACACAGAAATTGCAGCTTGTACATAGTGATGTCTGTGGTCTTATGCAGACACCCTCTTTTGGAAATTACCTTTACTTCGTGACTTTCATTGATGATTTTTCTAGGCATGCATGGGTATATCCACTCAAAGCAAAGTCCGAAGTGTTCATGTGCTTCAAACAGTTTTTGGTTTTGGCTGAAAATCTATAAGCATGTAAAATGGGCACCCTCCGTTCTGATCGAGGGGGGGAATATATGTCTTCATATTTTAATGCATTTCTGGCTGAACGTGGGATAAAACACCAGTGTACAGTGCCGTATACACCTCAACAGAATGGAGTTGCTGAACGAAAGAACAGGTCACTCATGGAGATGGCGAGGTGCATGGTCAAAAGTCAGGCTTTACCACATAGTTTCTGGCTTGAGGCTGTCATGTGTGCATCATATGTACTGAACAGGTGTCCCACTAAAGCGTTGCAGTCTATCACTCCATATGAGGCTTGGCATGACCGCAAGCCATCTGTTGCTCATCTGCGTGTTTTTGGTTGTTTGGCATATGCATTAGTGCCTGAACAACATCGCAGAAAATTGGATGATAAGGCAGTAAAATGTATTTTTGTTGGGTACAGTTCTGAAAGTAAAGGCTATCGTCTGTATCATCCACATACTAAATGCATTCTGGTTAGCCGTGATGTCTTTGTGGAAGATGCTATTCAACCATTGCTTTCATGTACTAAGGAAACATCTGTTAGCTCCAAAGACATGTATGATACGTTGATGCCTCTTTTTACCGATGGACAATCTAGTGCTGGTCCTAATGAGGCAACTTCTCAGCGCTTGCAGGTTTCATATGATGATGTAGATCATTCTATTTCTGATGCAGATTTACATGATGCACTTGTTGATGAGAGAGCTGATATTGAGCAGGCAAAAAGTATGCCAAAATAGCTGGTGCAGACTTTGCGTGACAGCAAATTAGATGCACCTTTGTCATATCGTACTCGTTCAGGCTCTCATAGTGCCTCCTTTGCATCAGATTGCTATGCTATGGCTGCGTCTAGTCTCTGTGATGAGAATGAGCCTGTTTCTTTTGATGAAGCACAAAATTCAGAAAATTGGATGCCTGCCATGCAATCTGAATATGATGCTATAATGAAGAATGGCACATGGTCTTTATGTGACTTGCCTCCTGGCAAGAAGGCCATTGGCACTAAGTGAGTATACAAGCTGAAGCGTAAACCTGATGGTACAGTTGATAGGTATAAGGCTAGGCTTGTTGCAAAGGGTTATGCGTAGGAAAGAAGCATTGATTTTGATGAGACCTTTGCACCTACATGTTGTATGACTACTGTTCGGAGCATTTGTGCACTTGCAGCCCATCATGGTTGGAATGTACATCAGTTGGACATTAAAATAGCATTTCTGAATGGTGACTTACATGAAGAAGTGTATGTTTTTCAGCCCCGTGGCTTTGTGCAGAAAGGGCATGAAAACCAGGTGTGCAGGTTAAAGAAGGCATTATATGGTTTAAAGCAAGCACCACGTGCTTGGTATGAGAAGATACATGCCTATCTGGTTGCACATGGTTTTGTGAACAGTCCAACTGAAAGCACCTTATATGTTAAGCATGCTAATGATGTGCTTATGATCATTGTTGTCTATGTTGATGACATGCTACTCACTGGTCCTATTGAGAAGCATATTGCTGATTTCAAAGCTGATTTGCATGCCTCATTTGAGATGTTTGATTTGGGGCATTTGCATCACTATTTGGGCATTTAGTTTATGCAAGTTGATGGTGGAATGGCTTTGTGTCAAACGAAATATATTGACACATTATTGCAGCGTTCTGGCGTTGAAGACTGTAAGCCTATTACCACTCCTATGGAGACAGGTTTACGATTGAGTCTTCATGATGCTAGAGATGCATTTGATGCTGTTCTCTATCAACAGGCTGTTGGATGCTTGATTTACTTATGCATTACTCGGCTAGATATTCAGTTTGCTGTCTCACAGATGAGCAGGTTTATGCATTGCCCAGGAGTCACGCATTGGAAGGCGGTTAAGTGCACCTTTCGCTACTTAAGTGGTACTCCGCTACTTGGTTTGTTTTATCCCAAGGGGGGATCACTACCGCCAGATTTGCATGCTTTTTCTGACTCAGATTGGGTTGGTTGCTATGACACTCGTGTGTCCACCAGTGGTTTTTGCTTCATGCTTGGTAGCTCATGTATATCTTGGTTGAGCAAGAAGCAGCCTACTATGGCCAGTTCCAGTTGTGAGGCTGAGTATAGGGCAGCTTTCACAGCGACTGTTGAGTGTGTGTGGCTGAGACGCCTTATTGCTGATTTGGGTGTTGGCCAGTCTTCTGCCACCACCATCTTCACTGACAGTCAGAGCGCATTGGCAGTTGCGAGGAACCCTGTGTTCCATGCTCGCACTAAGCACATTGAGGTGCATTATCACTATGTCAGGGAGAGGTTCTCTGCTGGGGAGATTAGCTTGGCATATGTGCCCACGTTAGAGAACATTGCAGACCTTTTCACGAAGTGTCTCCCTAGGGAGAAGTGTGAAGCTTTCCACAAAGCTTTGGGCTTACTTCCTTTTGTGGAGTGATTTCCACATAGCTTGGCACTTCCTTATACATGAGTGCGAGCTCCTTGTTCACCGCATCACTCCTAGGGGGGATTTGTTGATATATTTAGGTAGTGATGTGTGTGAACACACTAGGACCGACGGGGCACTTTTTTCCCTCTTTAGGAGGTTTTATCTTTGTACATTCTCTAGTAATACATTCAGTATTGTGTGTTTGTGCTCCAAGATTCTTCTTCTTCCTTGTGTTGTTCGCGTGCTTCCGCAGACGTCTATCTCCAACAGTTAGGACTAGAGTGCGACATAGAGCGAGAGGGGAATATTGTATACATAAGAAATGGATTGGAGTTCAAGAGGAGAATGCGTGCACTATGCGACTCTTACCTGCCCTTTATCCACTTACCGTGGAAGTAAGTAAAAGTTTTACATATAAATTGAAATATTTATCTTATGTTTTATTTATATTATGTTTTTTATTTTTGTAGTGAGCATGATGAGAGGGATAAAAAGTACGTGCTCAGTTCACTTGAGACGGAGTTTGGGACAGGGTGGTCTCTTAAATGGTGTTTAAAAGAGATGTAGACACTTATGGCTCATTGTCGCGACAATGCACGGTATGTATGTATATGAGAGAGAGAGAGAGGGAGAGAGAGAGAACACTAATCGCGATATTAGGGTTTTGAAATCCCTAATTTAAAAACTCTAATTCAACCTTTTAGCCATATGCTTGAAGTATATGTACACCTCCGACGTCCTACTAGAGAGATGTCTCTCCTCCCAACCTTATGCCTCTATATATAACTACTTGAATCAACGAGGATCATAATATATGTAAAGATATATACACATCATGTAGATAGGATACATAAATATAAAATGGAGTAGATATATTATGCATCACACATACATGCCTAAATGCACACATAAATATATATATACATACTAACATATTTACATGTACATATTTACACATATATGTACATGCCTACATGCACACATAAACATATATATACATGCATACATATTTACATGTACATATTTACACATAGACACATATACATATATACATGTACACAATTATAAACACTTGCATATATTACGTACATGAATACATGAATATTTTAGATAAATGCATATGCATATATACACATATGCAACATGTATATATATATCACACACATGCAAACACATACATATACATGAAATACATATATATATGCATACTAACATATGTATACATATAATACACATGAATACACACACATATGCATACATACATAATAAAAATTTACTCCTCAAAGATAAAGCTATATATAAAATAATTAGGCATACCCCTGAGCTTCATGTTCTAACTTAGAACATCATGATTTCATCTCTCTAGTAGGATTCATCGTTATTCAAGTTAATAAAAAAAACCTATTATCTGATATCCATTCAGAAGCTTCAAGTTACTATCTAATCTGCTCATATGTTTTCATTATTGCCATCATTTTGGTAAGACATCAATATAGTCTCATCTTCATTATCCTTATTGATTTCATTTATTTCTTCTATTGTTAAATCTATGTTCTCATGAATCACATCATCTATTGGTGGATTAATATCTATTTCTGGTAATTCTTCTTCCTCATCAGTAGAACCAGCATGTAGAGAATTATCCTCTTCATCAAAAAGATTAGTATCATTATCACGTATAATGAGTCTAATTTCTATTCCAGATGTTGATGTATCAGTATCTGATGCTGAATCATCAAGAGGACTTTCTTCAATCTCTCTAACAATAAACTGTTCAAACAATGACCTACCGCAAGGTTGCACATGAATGACTTGCCACCAAGGATGAGCATCTGGGTTTTTATAAAAAAATGCTTGTTCAATATGCCTAGGAAGAATATATGGTTCTTTAGTAGATCGCATTACCTTGGAAGAATCAATTGCCCAAAACCCAGATAATTTCTTTTGTTATTGTAGAATTACTACCTTTATACTCCGCTCGATACCAGTCAACCTTCAAAATGACCTATCAAAATATATAACAACAAAAACGTCCCATTATTAGGTGCTTAAAAAAATAACTAACTCTAAAAAAAATATATAAACTTTTTTCTACCTGTTTGAATGTACGAAATGAAATTTTGTAGATACCAAGAATAGTTCCTACGTAACCAAGTTCGCTATCTATAAGCTTCGTGCCTTTTGAGCTAGCACGTGATAGTTGCTTGAAACAAGCAACAATACTAGAATCCTCTGTTTTACGTAAAGAATCAATGGCTTTGATTCTAATATGCTGTCCAAAAGCCCACATATTAGTGAACATTCGAGCCTGCAAAATAAATTCAATTAGTAAATAGAAACTAACATACATATATGAAAAAAATAAAATATATATTTTAATAAAATTACCTTTTGTTCACAACCTATCATTAACTCTCTTTGCTCATCTGAGATTTCTTCATTATTTGCGTTGGTGCGTTGCAAACGACTATATAGCCAATCCGTGAAAGAAGGTATATCTGTAATCTCATTATTATCGAGATTACGTCTAGATCTTTTGTTTTTTCGCCTTTTACTTCGGAGACTTTGAAGTTCCTCGTACTCGCTAAGGAATGCTTGCATGCATTCGCTATTATATGCTACAAAAGTAGAAACATCATTTTTTTTTGAAATGTAAATAAGAATGGAACCCCCTTACCTGATAATACCTCATCTGTTATTTTTGAAGAAGACTGGTTGGTCCATGCACGTGGAGCTTCTTCATGAACTCTTTCAAGGTACTCACTAAAGTAATACATGCACTCTTCAAGCATCCAACCCTTTGTCATGGATCCTTCTGGTTTTGCTCTTTGTCGCACGTAACCTTTTAGTATTCCCATAAATCGCTCGACCCAAAACATCCATCGAGTGTTGACAACACCAGCAATCTCTATCTCATCTACAAGATGGACTAGTAAATGAACCTGAATATCAAAAAATGAAGTAGGAAGTTCTTTTTCCATCAAACATAGTAGCTCTTTGCATTCACGTTTTTTTTGTGGGATCAAATTTTTATCGATCTCTTTGGATGTAATCCACCTATACAAATCATAAAAACAATTGTAAAGAAGTTAATTAAAAAATAAAAGATATCCAATATTCATACATATTAAATATAAAAGTATCATAATTACCTTATAAGTGATCCAAGACGATAGATCACATCTCGTACTCCTTTCGTTGTACATCCATCGATAACCAAAGGTAAAATATGTTTCAAAACGTTATGCCAGTCATGGGTCTTTAACCCAGATAAGCTCTTATCATCCATAGTAAACATGTTTTGAAACGATGCTCCATATCCTGTAGGAGTCTTGATCAATTGAATTCTATTGTTGATAGTCTGTATCTCTTTTGTTGTAAGTACCCAAGGAGCAGATGCATAAGTCGTTTCTTGTCGATGTCTATAAAAAACTGGCCATAAATTTGGTTTGGATTTTTGATCTTTCAAATCATTCCTTGATGATGTGGTATCTTTTAGTCCAAGAAGATGCTGCCATAGTGAATAACCAATATTTTTGAATATATGCATAGGATCAAGAAGATGACATACTTTTAACTCTTTCCAATACTCCAAAGAATACCATATTGATATGTTCTCTGTGAGTGCCAATTTCCCTTTACCTCTGTTCACATACTCATTATCTGAATCATCACTGAAGATTTCTGCTTCTGGATCTATGAGAGGTCCATCTGTCCATTTCTTATACCAATCCATAGGCGTCATAGGTTTTGGATACTGGCCTGTTTCAAGCTTTCCATTAAAATGTATCGCTTCTCTTTTAGATCTTAATGGATGATCATCAGGCAAGAATCGTCGATGTCGAAGATAAATATTTTTGTTGAGATTCTTACTCTAGATTGATCTCAACCAATCACCACAATATGGACAAACTTTATAACCCTTAGTAGATATTCCTGCATCATGGAAAATGATAAAAATATAATTAGATTAAATCATATTTATTTACATGCATATTGAATAAAAAAATTACATCAATACCTGAACAAATGCCATATCCAGGAAAATCGTGAATAGTCCAAGCCACAATACCACGAATCGTAATATGTCTTTCATTGATGCTTTTCGATACATCAATGACATTAATACCTCTCCATATTTCTTGAAGATCGTCAATGAGAGGAGCAAGATATACATTCATATCTTTAACTTGTCTTTTGCCTGGGATTAAAAGTGAAAGCATTAAATGTTCCTTTTTAATGCTAAGATATGGCGGAAGATTGTAGTTTATGACTACCACTGGCCATGTTGACCATTTACTGGATTTCATGCAGAATGGATTAACCCCATCTAATGCAACTCCTAACTTTAGATTCTGTGGATTTTGTGCAAATTCAGGCCATGTAGAATCAATATGCTGAAAAGCAACACTATCATAAGGAATTCTGATTATTCCATGAGTACTTTTGTGATCATGTCCCCAAGTCAAAAGCTTTGATAATTCGGGGCTTTGAAACATATGTCTAATCCGTGGAGCCAATGGAAAATGTCTCAATACCTTTTTCGGGATTTTACCTTCTTCACCCTTATATCGAGGAGATTGACATTTAGGACATGTCAAAGAGTCTGCATATTCACCTCTATATAAAATACAATCGTTAGGACATGCATGTATACATTGATAATCTATACCAAGATTGTTGATTATCTTCTTCATTTCATCATGTGAGGTAGGAAGAATATTCTAACTTGGTAGAAACTTTTCAGATAATAACCTGTAAGTTTATCAAAAAAAGATATATTAAAAAAGGTAAATAAATATATATACATATATACATGCAGGTTTTTATTCTTACTTTAGATAAGGTAAGAACAAGAACTTGAATTGAATAGATACTTTTTGTCCGCGCATCTTTTAAAACTATTAATGCATCTTTCAAAATATTTATGCAAAATTTGGATGGCAGGATACGATTGTTTGTTTTGGATGATATGAAGTATGTACCTTCATTGAATGATTTGTCGATTCACACTTTCAAACTGAACATATGTGTGAATCGACAAATCATTCATATCCTCCAAAACAAACAATCGTATCCCGCCATCCAAACAATCGTATCCTGCCATCCAAACAATCGTATCCTGTCAATTCACACATATGTTCATATAATGGTGACCTGGATGAATCGCATGCATAGAGGTTACTCAAGATAGAGCAGGATTTCGCGGGTATGCAGTAAACCTCTTGCATGTCAATGATGAGCATTTGAACTTTAGGATACAAAGTGGACTACTCCATTATAATCAGATTGCTGTCTCTTGAGTAACCTCTATGCATGCGACTCATCCAAGTCACCATTGCGAATATTTGGAAAGATGCATTAATAGTTTTAAAAGATGCGCGGACAAAAAGTTTCCATTCAATTCAAGTTCTTGTTCTTACCTTATCTAAAGTAAGAATAAAAACCTGCATGTATATATATATATATATATATGTATATATATTTATGCATATATATATATATATATATAAATAGATAGAAAATTGAAATTTATACCTTAATAGTGTCGAAACAGATACATTACTCCATCCAAAACAATTTTGAAGGTTGAGAATAAGTAAGCTCGCATTTAGTCGTGTCAAACGACTTCCTTCATATACATGCTTTAGACATTCCTCTCGAAGATATTTCTCATTTTTAGAAATATCCATGCTCTCACTGTCATTTTGATACCAATCCTCAATAAAATCTGCCATGCCATCATCTTCATCATTGTCACATAAATCTTGTAATTTATCATCTTTTGAATATAGATATTTCAACTTTGCATATTGCACAGGATTAGTTTTGCGTAGCCTCCTCATGGAAGCTTCTGATAAATGAGGTCTTACTGGTAATTGTGAATGTTGTGGACGAATATCATCAACATCATACGTTGGAATCTACACATATAAATAAAACTCATTAGTATTCCATAAATGAATAAAAATTAAACTTCAAATATAAAATTAAGTATATAACTTATTAAATGTGGATAGAAAATTTTTATTCTCTCTAGCTAAAAGGTGCTCTTTGAGGTCTACGCCATCCATAATTCACTAATAGTTCATCACCAGCATGTAATGTAGTAATAGCATTGACAACTATGTATCTTGATACATCTCTACTCATGTATGGTGATTCATGACTATTTTCACGCTCCTCAAATGTGCAATTAGTCCTTGAACTATTATGTAACCCCCGACTACTATTTACTAAACCTGCTATATTTCCATGTGTGTAAGGTCTTCCATCAATATATAATCTTTCATTTTCTACATGTAAAATCCTTCTACTAGTAAAGGATGCTGCGTTCAAGAATATTCCATAAGTACTCATGCTTTGAACATAATGTGAAAGTCGATGCCAATCTCCCCATCCATATATAGGACCACAAAATGACATAAGAGTGACTTCAGAGTTCAGAGGCACATACAAATCCTCTACAATAAAGAGACCACGACCAGCATTAGTAATAGTGGATGGAGCAATCATATAGTGATTACCCCAAAAGTTGAAAACCTCTCCATCTTAAGGAAGTGGTCCTCTATTCCATCCTCCATATCTTCTTCTATCATATGTTTGTACTAAAGAACGATCACGAGCTGGCAATGGATAATCTCCAGCCGTTTGATTCTGTAAACCAGGAGGTAGAGGATTTCTAGAAACCTCTACTTGTAATTGATGAATAGCAAGTCCATGACGTGTATAAGGTATATTAACATTATGAGAAAAATCATCATCATCATCATCGAGCAAGTATTCCTGTATATCAATAATAATTTGATTTTATACATGGTTTTTAAATAAAATACTGACATTAATATATATAGAAAATACATACCCAAGCATTATCACGTTGACTAGGTGATGGTGCACGCTCAAAAGTACCATACTCTACCTCATGTTGAATACATTCCAATCATGGTCTTCGATACGTGCCATAACAAGAGTTACACCAACATATAATATGCTCTAAATTCATCATAATTCCTATCAGAGGACACATGTGAAGTTGTTGCATGGGTAGGAGGTGGTGGAGTACCCTCTGATTGATCAGAATCTGCACATCATAAGAAACATAAAAAAAAATATAAGTTATGTATCCATCAAATATAGTTAAAATTAAATATTTCATATACTTATAGTATAAAGTCGTTGCACGATGAGGAGACGGTGGTGGAGTTCCATCTGATTGATCAGAATCTATAAATAATGGTATTTGATATTAATAATTTGATTATCTACATAAATAAAAAATTCACATATACATATTTACACATACACACATATTCACATATACACATTTACACATACACACATATTCACATATACACAACTACATATTATTGTGGGATAAATGCATGTATTTTGTATGAATGAGTGTATATGCATGCATGTGTGTGTACATATATATGTGGATATGTATATGTGTGTTTATGTTATATGTATGTATATGTGTATATGTATACATATATGCATGCGTATATGTTTGCATGTATGTGGGTATGTGTATGTGTATGTGTATGTGTGTGTATATATGTGTATGTATTCTGACTTTTTTTTTTGTTTGAGATTAAATTAACAGGAGATATTGTATGGTCAAAAAAAATAAGAGGCGAGCTAACATACCACCTGAGTCGTGGCAATTTTTTCGTAGACAGCTACGTCTTCAGAAGTCATTTCCTCAGCAGAAGGTACACAAATTAATAGTTTATATTTATAATTTCTATATATTTTAGTAATCTTTTACATTTAATTTATGTATTTTTTTTCTTGAATAAACAGGCTGCTGCAAAGAAGAGAGTGGAGTCGGGCCACACATCCCACTGAGGCCAAATGGGCCATAATGGTTTTGTAGCTATGTTTGTAAGTATATGTGTTATTGTGAGTATATTTTTTATTTTAGTTAAAATGCAAGCAACTAATGTTTTTTATTTGTTTCATTGCAGCGAAAGGATTATGGCGGATATCCTACGAAACACGAGATCGAGTATGCTACATATTTTGGATATCGGCGTTTGGGCGAGTAAATACAAGATCATCCTGATGCCTTTGTGAGTATTTATAAATTTTATATAATTATGTTGTTGTTATGAATGTTTTAATTATTTTATTGATGTATGTTTGTTATATGTAATACAGGAGTATTATGGGGAGACAAATATGGATGAGGTGGAGAGACAAACACAAGAGGGACGTTCTCGATCGTCACAGGGTGATCATGACAATGAGGATGAGGAAGATCAGGATGATCATGATATTGCTGATGATGATGATGATCATGATGATGATGATTAGGATTTTAGTTGATTATGACATTGGATTATATGTATTTACATTGATATATATATATATATTTTATCTATAGATTTTTCATTTCAGTTATGTTTTGAATTGTGTGTATGGTATTAAGTAATGAAGAGTTTTGTTCTATTGATTATTATTATTGTTTATATTAAGCATGTGTTTTAATACTTTAATTATATAGTTCAATCATATGTGTGTACCTAAGTGTATATGTATGTGTGTGTATATGTATGTATGTGCATGTGTATGTGTGTGTATATGTATGTATGTGCATGTGCATGTATAAGTGTATATGTGTGTATGAGTATGTGCATGTGCATGTGTATGTGTGTGTATATATATATGCATGTATATGTATAACTCTATGTGTATGTGTGTGTATGTGCATGTATATGTGTATATGTAGGTATGTGCATGTGTGTGTGCATGTGTATATGTGTTTTGATACTTTAATTATATAATTCATTCATATGTGTGTACCTAAGTGTATATGTATGTGTGTGTATATGTATGTATGTGCGTGTATGTGTGTGTATATGTATGTATGTGCATGTGCATGTATAAGTGTATATGTGTGTATGAGTATGTGCATGTGCATGCGTATGTGTGTGTATATGTATATGCATGTATATGTATAACTCTATGTGTATGTGTGTGTATGTGCATGTATATGTGTATATGTAGGTATGTGCATGTGTGTGTGCATGTGTATGTTGGCATACAAAGCAACAGAGGAGTCATGCACAATACGGCAACAAGGCCAAATCATTTTTTTCCATGGATTATGTACAACTCAAGTGATTTTAATCACTACACAAACATTGTAAATCCTGTTTTTGGTAGAATAGACTCCATTTTGTGCAAGCCGAGGAGTCCTCGAGCTTGAGGAGTATTAGAAGCACCATCGTACCAATTTTCATAATTTTTAGACTTCGTTTGAGCCCTCAAATAAGCCCTGGAACCTAATTTTTAACTAGGCCGGACACTAGGTCTGGACAGGGCCAAAACTAGTCAAAAAACTATAAAAAGAGCTAGAGAGCTCATTTTTGGGGTTAGATTGTTTGTGAATTGAACTTATGTAAGAGACCTTTTGATGAATGCAAAGAACTCCATTGTTCCTCTCCTTGTTCTTGCTTGTGTGCGCGTGTGTGCGTATGTGTGTGCATGCTTGTGTGCTTCTCACTCACGCACTTGTGCCTTCACTTGCTCATAGTCTTCATACTAGTCCTCACGTCTCCACGGATTGACAATTATGAGGTGAATCTTCTCACGTTGGTACTCACCATTGTGCTAGAGTGACACCAAATTTGGCGCCGTTGCCGGGGAGAGAGCTTCAAGGACGAGCGTGTGATGGTAAGACGTCGAGTTGAGACATTGGAGTTATAGGTAACATCCTTCCTTCTCTTAATTTTTCTTCATTTTTTCCTTACTTTCGCATCACCATCATCACCATCATCATCTCCACCATCTCCCACCTCTATCTCCATCTCCACAAAAAATTTCAGCTTTTTGGTCATATTACACCCCCCACCTCATTTCCCTCATTTCATTGTGAGAGAGAGCGAGAGAGAGCTTGCATGCGATCTGTTTTTGGTGTGTTTTTGAGCTTTTGTTGCAGGAACTTGCTGTACCACCTCCTCCAGCAGTGTGCGCAGGTACGACAGGCTCTGCACAGTTCCCGGGACGACGACCTCTGTCTGTCGCGACAGACAGAAAAACTTAAAATTTTGTGAATGCATGTTTAGCACGGTAACCTACACCATTAGGGCACTCTAAATCACTAGAAGTTTCTCAAAAATTTGCGTTTTTTCAGTCTATCGCGACAGACACCGTCTATCGCGATAGACACTGTCTATCGCGACAGACACCGTCTATCGCGACAGACAGAAATCCACGACAGGCAGCGTCTATCGTGACAGACACCGTCTATCGCGACAGACCGAAATTTCGTGACAGACACCGTCTATCGCGACAGACCGAAATTCCACGATAGACACCGTCTATCGCGACAGACACCGTCTATCGCGACAGACACCGTCTATCGCGACAGACACCGTCTATCGCGACAGACACCGTCTATCGCGACAGACCAAAATTTCGCGACAGACTCCGTCTATCGCGACAGACACCGTCTATCGCGACAGACCGAAATTCCACGATAGACACCGTCTATCGCGACAGACACCGTCTATCGCGACAGACACCGTCTATCGCGACAGACCAAATCACGACAGACGACAGACAGCGTCTATCGCGACAGACACCGTCTATCGCGACAGACCAAAATTCCACGATAGACACCGTCTATCGCGACAGACACTGTCTATCACGACAGACACCGTCTATCGCGACAGACAGCCCCCACGATAGTTTGTGTCTATCGCGACAGACACCGTCTATCGCGATAGACAGACATTTTCGGCAAAAATTAAGGGGTAAATTTTTGGAAATTTAGGCTAAATTTTGGGCATATTTGCACTCTCAAATACTCATACACTTACAAAGGCCTTAGAAAAATGCATTAAAACCCCTGAAAGGTTCTGTTTGTCTAGTTAACCCCCTAAACCCTGAACGGTCATAACTTTTTCATACGAAATCCATTTTTGGAGCTCTAGGGCTTGTCGGAAAGCTCTTGGCATATACTACACGTTGATTAATGCGTTGATTTTCAGATAGGATATTTGGAAGTTGACACACTGAGGGGTAGGAACACCAAGGGAGCTCTAGAGGAAATTTCTAGCAATACAAAAGGGGGAACAAGGGTCATTAAAAAAAAAAGTGTCTGAAATAAATTGTCTGTCAATTGAAAGGTCAACTTGGAGCTAATCTTGAGACTTATGCAGGTCTATTGAGAAGCAATTGAGAGCGTCCAAGCAAGGGTTTTGCGCAAGCTTGAGAATCAACTTCTCGAGCACTAAAGAGCAAGGTTCGGCAAGGAAGGTCGGAAAACTCTCATCTCCTCTTCGTCAATTCCTAGCTTAGGCTAAGAACGATTAGAAGTAGGAGTAAGTCAGGGCGACGATAGGCCACTATCAAGTTGAAGCATACCTAAACTTTCAAGCTCAAGCTAAGGGCATAATCCTTGTACTGTCGAGAATTTTAAAGGGAAAGAACTTAACGTGGAACGATCAACTGTAAGTGCGAAACAACATTCAAATATTCCTCACGACGTGATTTCAGACAAGACCTTAAACACGATAAAATATCTAAAAAGAACCAAGCGACTAATATAAAGTAACCAGCAACGAGGTTGTACTCTGGGCAAAGAATTGGGCTACTTAGATAGGCATATGAACCTTAGATCAGGACGACATCTAGTAAGGGAGAGACAAAGCCTTAGATCTTCAGAGGCTAGTGTTAACCACACTGCTAGGTCTTTGGCCCAGCAGTTGAGCCACCACTCGTACTACCCTAGCTCTGAGACCAGTGAGTCAGAGATGTCTCAAGGCATGGACAGACCTACGGGAAGTTCAGGTGTGCCTTACTTGTACAGGGTAGAAGGCCCTTACAAAACACAGTTGGAATACCTTAGGACCAACCGATTAGGTGCTAGCATCTATGAGGACGGCCTAGGAAGATCCGTGGTCCAGATTAAAAACCCTGACCAATCCATAGGACTAGAGCACCCAGCTGTCAAGTTTGAAAACGGTGCATACCTGGACAAAGAAGGAACCACATACGTAGTCACCAGTCACCCAGATAGGACAGATGAATTTGGGAATGTAATCTCCGAAGCGGACTTAGGTGACTTGGAACAAGGAAACATGGGTGTAGAACCTAGAACCCCTCGAGGCAAATCTGTTCTCACTAGGATTATCACACCTGAGTGGGTTCCCCAAGACAACAAGAGCATAGAGTTGCTCCTCAATCGAGAAACTCACGAAGCCTTTTGGAGGTATAAATCTCATCAGCCAATTGATATAGGAAATATCATGATCTACGAGTTTAAGGATCCTGATAGTCCAGGCAGAGTGACCTACTTAGATCACGCTTCAGAACGGATCTTTGCGGTTATGGAAAATGATAGGCATGCTTACACTTGGAAGGGTGAATTCATTTTCCCCCAACCAAGATCAAGTGTATCCTATGGTCACCCTGGAGCTGGAACATCCCAAGCTCATGGAATGCAAAGGGACAGAAGTAGAGATAGACCAGAAGTAAGCTTTGCCAATCCAGTGGGCAGAGAAAGAACGAGGACGGAGACGAATAGGGTAGAACCTGAGGTGCTTAGAGCTCACAGGAACCAAAGAAATGTGGATGGATTCCCTCTGCCGAGACCTAGAGAGTACGCAAGAACTCTGAGACCGACTCAGCTAGTTAAGTCCATGAAGAATTACTTTGATGGCACAGGAGATCCCTATGATCATGTGGCGGAGTTCAAGCAAGTCTTGAGAGCTGAACAAGTGAGGATCTATTCACGCAGTACAATGCCTTCGGTCTAACCCTTAGGAACACAACACTTACATGGTTTCAGCCATTGGATGAGCGCCAGTTCAGGAGCATAGACCAACTCCTGGAAGCATTTATTATTGAATTCTCCAAGAGTGGCATAAGACACAATACCTCCTCACTAATTCACAGCTTCAAGCAAACCCCTCAAGAGACTGTGAGACTTGCAGGAAGAAGATTTAGGCAATACCTTGAAAGATGTCCTGTTTCGGAGCTACCCACATCTGCCAAACAAGTAGCCTTATTCCTTGATGGATTGCTGAGTACGAAATTGAGATCCTATGTGTATCTGAAAGACCCTAGGACTATAGAAGAGTGTGTACGCATGTGCATTGACATTGAAGATAACCTAGGGGAAGAACTAGAGCTTTCCAAAATCTACAAAGATTCAGATAGTGCATCTAGTCACTCTTCCACGCAATCCACATCAATTGAGGAACTCGCAGAGAAAGTAGCTCAGAAATTAGGGGTAACTAGTAAACAAATCCCAAGGTTTGCCCCTGTGAAAAGGTGCTACACTTGTGGTGGTGACCACATGGCGAATGTCTGCCCCATTATGGCTCAGCCCCAAGTAAATCCTAGTAGCCAGTACTGCACCATAGAACGGAGATACACCAATCACACCGCACAAGATTGCCCATACAACAAGCAGGCAGTTAGGCAACCCCACCCTCAGCCATACCCTCAGCAGGGAAGATACCAGAACCCGTACCCTCCACAACCATATGGCAGGCCACAACAAAATTTCCAACCTCAATATCAAAACCAACAAAGGCCTCAGCCTGTGCTAGCACAACAACCCCCAGCCCCAGCTAATGTGATTCCGGTAAAGTATACTGCTGCAGAAGAGAACCTGAATAGAGCTATAGTCCCTGTAACATCCTTGCTTTCTGAAAGTGACCCGAGTGACCATAGCTTTGATTCTACACATGTTGATAGCCCCCAGGCCTACTACATGCAGTCTCCTGAGCATGGTGAGTCCTATTATAGCGAAGAGACAAACGAACCTAGTTGGGAGTCAGATTACACGAACGTCATGTATGCAAACCCCAATCCTAGGCCTCAATCTAGGCAAGTAAGACCTCCATTCCCAAGAGGACCGTGCTACAGATGCCAAGGAGATCACTTCGTTCGTGATTGCCCCTTACCTCCACTTACACAAAACCAGTCAGTGACGATCCAAGGCTTTTGCCAAGATTGTGGAAAAGAGCATCTCTTACGAGATTGCCCAAAGAACCCCAATAATATGCCAAAAATCACGCCCATCAACGTTATTGAGTTAGTGGTAGATTCCAGCGGAAGTATTACTTCCACTGCACCCGTACAGGTAGTCACGAGAGCTCAAGCAGTGAAGCAAAACCAAGGGGTAGGCAAGGAAAAGAGCCCAGACGCTAGCGATACTGAGAGCCAAAATAAAAAGAGAACAAGAGCTTGGAGAGATAGCCGCGAACGCATGAAAAGGCAATGGGCAAAGAAGATGAGTGAACTTGAGGAAAGTCTACGAGAAACCAAGGCTAAAATCATAGAGATCACATCTCAACCGCACTCTCACACATTCCCACCGCTACCATCCCCGTCACCCTCCATCCCTCCATCCTCTAAGACACCCCACGTAACCCACCCACCACCCCAAACAGGATCAGTATTAGCTGATCCCACTCCTGAAGACATAGACATGATGCTTAAGGCATATCAGGCCAGAATCCAAGAAGGGCCAAACGTCACGGATCATGACAAGTGCTATCCCAGAGCTGACCTAGAGATAGAAAGAACCAAGCTGTGCGCGAAAATGGTCACACTGGCTCAGACTATGTTTGAAGCCAGTTGTCTTTTCAATTACTCGGGCTCAACCAAGACGCAATTACACTTGGATGGATTCCTAGAGAAGTTAGAAGGAATAATTGCAAGATCTGCCAAGGAAGAAAAAAATCAAGAAAAAGATAAAGCAAGCAAAAACATGAACCATCCCCCATCGGAAGTTTATGAGGCCAATTCCACTAAACCAGACAACTTCCCCTCCTTAGAAAGAATAGAGAGGCTAATTGCACCATCAGAAAAGGAATCTGCCCCTCAAAGAAAGGAAAGGGCAAGAGAACGGATAAGCAAGCCTCTTCAGGAAGCCCATGTGCCTCCTCAAGAAGCTTATCTTCCCCCCCAAAAGGCACATGAGCCTCCCTCGAAAGCTTGCGTACCTCCACAGGTTGCCTACATTCCTTCTCAGGAAGCGTATGAGTCTGTTCGGAAAAGTAATAGAATAAGTAACCCTCCCCAGGAAGCTTGTGCTCCAGCCATCTATGAGAACGAGGAGAGAGCCAACGATAGAATAAGCCCTCCTTCCCAGGTTGCTTATGCGCCTAATTCTACGGAGCTAGACACTTCTTCTTCTATGAATCGGTTTGCACCAGACTTCCTACGAGAGATTCAAGAAGACAAATGGGATAACAAAAGTGAAGTCGCCCCTCCCTTTGAACTTGTGGATGATGCACACGACCAATTCCCACAAGACATCCCATCTATTTACGGGGAACATGAGAGCACTCAATCTCACGAGAGATTGGACTTCGAATCTAATTCCATACAAGAGTTACCCCATTTCACAGGACCATGGGAAGCAAAGTCCACCTGTATGAGAGCACCTACAGTCATGGTAAGAAACGAAGATTCAGTCATACCTAGGAACACAGAGGTAGTGAAGAACACTAACGTGCAGTGTAATCTCAAGTTAGAAGAGCTACTCAAGGTTAGACCTGAATTATTGAAACATGTAGCCAAACAAGTACCAGAGATAGCAAAACCTCGTTCCCAGATAGGATCCCATAGGACAGTGCCAGAAATTCCCTTGGATAAGATAGGAGATATGTGTGAAGGTGAAGAAGGGAACACCTATCTTCCCATCACCTACCAGGAGTACACCACCAAGGCAATTTTGGACTCAGGTGCAGGAGTTGCAATTGCCACCACTTCCCTATGGAAGCGTTGGGGCAAGCCGGCACTCAGGCCAACGAGAATGAAATTGCAGATGGCCGATGGTCACATAGAGAGACCCCTAGGATTGCTAGAAGGAATAACTCTCACCACTTGTGGTGTCGAGTTTGAGCATACATTTGCCATATGTGATTTCAGCAAAAAGCATGCCTATGAGATGATTTTGGGAAGACCATTTATGCGACAGTTGCAAGTGGTACAGGATTGGGGAACCAACTCCTTGTATTTGCAACACTTGGGTGTTACGACCAAAGTCAATCTCAAGGATTATTCTCATAGAGATGTCCCTCCTATCCAATGGAATCCCATCCATAGAGCCAAAGATGATACAGAATCGGTGCATTCCATAGGGTCTGGATCCTCATGGATGCATGAAGACACTCACTTATGGATGTGCAAGGTAGCAGTAGAAGAAGAGAAGAGAGAGAAAGCCAGAGAGGTAGGTGCGAAAGAAACCCATAGATCAATCCAAGACCCAGCCTATGCACCTGTAGTTTTTCCAGACGAAGAATTTGAACCTCACGGTTGGGCAGAAATTTTAGCAACAATGGACGTAGCCATCAATGAAGAACAATGGACACCTCACTGTGATGAGGATGGCTATGACATTTCAGTCTTCTCCATAGAGCCAATCATGGGAGAGGCAGTTCTAGAAGAATGCGAACCTAGCCCTGACGCATTTGAGGATGCAAGTGACTCCGATCTAGAGTCAATCATTATGGACCCACCATTTGCATCAGATGAAGAATACTTCCATGAAGTAGAATTTCAACCCCAGAGGCATGGAGAGGTTACAACTAATGTAAGATTAGCAACACATGTGACCCCGAAGGAAGAAGGAAAGAAACGAAAAAAGAGAGAAGCCTTACCAGAAGAGGAAGAATCTTTGTTTGAGGTCCCAGAAAATTTTAAGAAGTATGAGATAGATGACAGGAGAGTCATGATAAGAATGCCTAAACGAGAGGCACAATCAGGAGAGGCCTATGATAACAAAGAAACCACCAAGAAAATAGTAGTGGCCCTAGAAGAAGGAGAGGAGAGATGCACGTATATAGGCCATGACCTGACAGAAGAAGAAGAGCACGAATTGATTGCCTTGCTAAGAGAATACAGAGATGTATTCGCTTGGAGTTACAAGGATTTGAAAGGTGTTGACCCGGACATATGCTCACACACCATCCCCATGACTTCAGATGCCAAACCCTCTAAGCAAAAGCCCTATACTTATAACGATAATTACGCTGCTAAGATCAAAGAAGAGATAGATAGATTGGTTGAAGCTGGATTTATTTATGAAATTGAGCACACTGAATGGGTATCCCCCATCGTAGTGGTGCCCAAGAAGAATGGCAAGCTGCGTGTGTGCATTAACTTGAAAAAGGTTAATGCAGCCACAATTCGAGATAACTATCCGCTTCCCATCACAGAACATCTCTTAGAAAGAGTGGCAGGCAAGGAAGTGTACAGCTTCCTTGATGGATTTTTTGGCTACAATCAAGTAGCCATAGCTCCAGAGGATCAGCATAAGACAGCCTTTGCCACAGAATGGGGCATTTTTGCTTTAAGAGTAATGCCATTTGGGCTTACCAATGCACCAGCTACCTTCCAGAGGCTGATGTGCCATGTGTTTAAGGAGTTCCTGAGGAAGAGTTTAGAAGTCTACGTTGATGATCTTTGTGCTCATTCCAACATTAGACAAACCCATATCCCTGAACTCAGACAAATCTTTGACAAATGTAGAGAATATCAAGTCTGCCTGAACCCAGAAAAGTGCGTTTTTATGGTCAGGCAAGGCAAGATTCTAGGACACATAGTGTCAAAGAATGGCATATCTACCGACGAAGAAAAACTGAGAGCCATAGCAGAGCTACCTAGGCCAAAGAATGTCAAGGAAGTACAAGCTTTCATGGGGCATTGTGGTTATTACCGACGATTTATACACATGTATGCTGTCATTGCAAAGCCCATGTACGGGCTTCTGACTAACTTTGAGTGGACAGATGAATGTGAGAATTCCTTCCAGGAGCTTAAACGAAGATTATGTTCAGCACCAATCTTGACCACACCAGATTGGAATAAACCATTCCATGTTCATGTGGATGCATCCAATTATGCTATTGGATGTGTGCTTGCACAACCTACTGGTGAAGGTAATATGGATCTTCCAATTGCCTATGCCAGTAGACAATTGAATGCAGCTGAACGGAATTACACCACTACGGAGAGAGAAGGCTTAGGCATGGTATATGCAGTTAAGAAATTTAGACACTATTTGCTTGCAAATAAGTTTAAATTTTTTACTGATCATCAGGCATTGCTATACCTCGTAAACAAGCCATGCAATACAGGAAGATTAGTGAGATGGTTTCTCTTGCTCATGGAATATGACTTTGAAGTTGTGGTAAGGAAAGGTAGGACTCATTTGAGAGCTGATCATCTCTCTAGGCTCACATCGGGAGAAGCCCCACAAGGAGTGTCAGATGACCTTCCTGATGCTTACTTGTTTAATTTGGAAGTTGTACCGCAGTGGGCCAAGCCATTGGTACCAGTATTGACATACGGGCCTAATCATCCAGTGATAAACACACGGAATAGAGAGGTTGTAAAAGCCCAAAAGTACCACATCATGGCAGGAAGCATGTACAAGCACACAGATCAAGGGATCTTGGCTTGTTGCGTAGAAGAGGATGAGTACGCTAAATGGTTGCAATTAGCACATGTAGGTGCGTTAGAGCAACACCATTCAAAGCAACGAACTTTACAGACTCTAAAGAGATTCGGAGTGCATTGGCCAACTATGGAAGCGGATGTCCAACAGATGTGCAAGGAATGCCCAATCTGTTGCACAAAACCACCAGTGGAACACGCCACTCTGTATCAAGTATCCATTGTGCCAGATTGGAGTGAACCATTAGTATCCTTCCTGAGGACAAACACATTCCCCCCAGACATGACGTTGGCTAGGAAAAGGAGTTTAGAACAAGAAGCCCAGGATTACTCACTCATAGGTGATAATCTATATAAGCGCGGTAAAGATGGTTACCTGAGGTTATGTGTCCATGAAAGTGAATATCTCAAGATCTTGGAAACTGCTCACCAAGGTGTAGCAGGAGGACACTTTGGACCAGATCGGGTGATCAAGGCAATACTATTTGCGGGTTTCTGGTGGCCTACCCTTCACATGGATGCACATACCTACGTGAAACGGTGTGATGTCTGTCAGAGGACTCAGTATCCTATACGCAAAGATGAGATGCCACTGAAACCTATGATGGGTGGACGTGCATTCTCTAAGTGGGGAATAGACTTCGTAGGTCCTATTAATCCCCCAGCTAAGGGTTCTCATGCGGAATACATCATTGTTGCAACAGACTATCTAACTAAGTGGGTAGAGGTAAAGGCTACGACAAAGAACGATGCTCAAACAACTGCCAAATTCTTGTTTGAGAATGTATTCACAAGATACGGGCTACCTATAGAGCTTGTAAGTGATAGAGGCACTCATTTCTTAAATGAAGTGATTGAAAATCTACTCCAAGAATTCTTGGTAATACACAAGAAGTCTTCCCCCTATCACCCTCAAGCTAATGGACAAGCTGAGAGCACTAATAAAATCTTATGCAATGTACTGACAAAATTAGTGAACACTAAACGCTCTGATTGGGACAAACAGCTACACCATGCTGTTTGGGCATACCGAGTTGCCTACAAAACGGTACTCCAAGCCACCCCCTTTCAGATGGTATTCGGCCAAAACGCTGTGCTACCCTTGGATTTCCTGATTCCTACGTTGAGAGTAGCACAAGAGCACGAATGGACAGGTCATGAGCTCTCCTCTAGGATCTTTGGCCTTGAACGATTAGGGGAAACAAGACTGAGAGCCGCTGCAGGAATATATGCAGCCAAAAAGAGACAGAAGGCATATTTCGATGCCCATGTGAAGGATAAAGGCTTGACAGCAGGAGATCTAGTCTTAGTCTATACACTGAAACAACACGCGAGGAAGCTAGAAAAGAGAGGCTACAGACCTATGATTATCAATAGGATCTCCACGAGTGGAGCAGTACAATTAGCCACGTTAGAGGGTGATGTTCTCCCTAACTATATTAGCGGATGCAGAGTCAAGTTGTATCAGGAACCCCTCACGGAGGAAATGCTGAGCCGACTCAACACTGCTAAGAAACGCAAAGAGGAAGAAAAGAGAATTAGAGAAGAAGCTCAAGCAGAAGCTTTAGAACGCATCAGAAGGATGAAATTACGAAGGCAAGGCCGAGATCAGACTAGAACAGATGATAATGCAGATCACGGATATCCTATGGCCATGTGTGAAGTCGCAGGAACAAACTCGCATAGGATAATTGATCGACGTCCTTTCATAACCTTAGATATAGGACAAGGAACGAGTGCAAGGACCGTAAGAGCATTGATTGACTCAGGTGCAGCCACTAGTGCTGTTAAATTGTCTTACTGTCAAGCGTTGTAGTTAACTGTCAATCCTGTGGAAGCGTATCTCATAGGATTGGGAGGCGTGGAAACCCCTTGCATGGGCGAGGTGGAACTTCCCCTCTACATTCATGATGAGGCAATGACAGTTAAAGTACTAGTGTGTCAAGATGAGGATCTCACTGAACCTCTTGTCTTGGGTCAAGACTGGATCTATGACCAAGCAGTCAACTTAAACCTAAGAAGTGGACTTCTTCAGGTATGGGTCAATCATAGTCGAATTACAGTAGAGTTGGATAATGGAGCACTCAAGGAACTAGAAAAGGCACAGACTCCTGGTCCCTCCAGGGGTGCACATGAAGTTGACCATGCTGTTCTTGTCCTAAACTATGTGTTGCAGAGGGATGATATTCGCAAAAAAGGAGTCAGGGATGCAAAGGAACTCCCTTCTTTTCCAAAGGCCAGAAGGAGGCAACAACCAAAGGTGGATCAAAGGCAGAAGAAGCAGAGTACTACCTATGTTCGGGATCCAAAGTACCTGCGCAACAAAATGTCCCAGCAAGTGAAACAAGTGTGGGTGCGGAAAGGCGAACACCCGGTTGCACTCAAGCCAACCACAAGGGCAAAGCCTCTTATTAGTAACCAACCACACGACACTAATAAGAAGTCTTTCGGAAATTCTTCTGCTAACGTGAACTCTATTTGGGTGCCCAAGCAGTCGATGAAGGCTAGCCCACAATCAAGACAAATTTGGGTGCCTAAGGCTTGCTTGCGGGCGCAAATAGCTACTCTGAAGCCACAACCTATACAGCGTAAACCATTCACTCGCACAACCGGCATCCACTCGTTTTCAACACTCACGAACACACCAAGGCCTATGAGCACGAACAGAATCATTTGTAAATGGGTCCCTAAAAGGCCTCATGTTCAAGCTGATACACCTATAATGTTCTCTAGCGTCTCTACGAAACCAAGAGAAAAACCCATCCACTGCATTTGGCAGCTTAAGACCTGTGATAAACCCCCCGACCCCAATTTGTAAATTCACCCCCACTTACTAACTGCATTAGTCTCCTAGGAATACTCAAGCATTAACTACACACACTGTCTTCGTGCACATACTAACCACTAACTCACCATCTACCTCATGTTAATGTTGTAACGGGGACAACAACGGATTTATTCTGTCCATTACGATGTTAACACATGATTCTATATTCTCACAGAATCAGAAGGCAAGAAGTAAAATGGCAGAAGTGACAGGTTCGGGCTCACAAGTAGGGATACTTACGGCAAGAATTGATGTGGATAGTCTACCTGTGGATGTGCCACCAACTGAACGACCAGTGGAGCTGCAGCACCTTCAGCAAATCCCGGTGCCGGATCCACCCACAGGGATCACGGAAAGAGTCCACGCCAATTCTCATTGGTTCAATGGCATGCCAGGTCCATTAGGAGAGGCCAAGTATATATGGGAGTCTAAGTGCGAGTATGACAGATCATGGGTGCGATTCCAATTTTTCTCCAAGGAGTTCGAGACTTTACAGAACACCGAAGATCTCCAGACCATATGGCAACGAGCAGGGTTGGCAGAATACTTTGAAGCCCCACTACCTAAACCCGATCTCCTCCGATGTTACTATTTGGTCTCCACATTACAAGCTAATGAAGAAAAGGACAAACCCGGATCATTTGTTCTTCCCTCATTGCTGGGCAACAACGAGTTAAAGAGGTTTGAACTTACTGTGGAGTTGGTAAGCGACGCTTTGAATATGCACGGCATGCATGTACCCTCTGAAAAGGATGCTCTTGTTCCCACTAACATGAAGGATAGGAAACTATTGAAGCTTAAGGACATGGCAGCACTCACCCCGAAGGTGTCCATCCCTCTCCGCATGTGCATGCAACATTTCGCCTTTCCCGGCCAAGACCGATTCACACAACCACACAAGAGGATCTGGTTCGCTCTCTACTTAGCGGAAGCACGTGCGTTACCCATTAAGCTACCAGTATGGATTATAGATCAGTTGTATGAAGCAAACAAACGGGCTTCTAGGAAATTAGTGGTGAACGGATGCTGTGCAATCACACGCATTATTTACCGGTGCCTAGCATACGATGTCCCCATTGAACGTGCCTTAACTTGGGCACAATTACAAATGTTTAAAAGGCTCAAGACGTCCACACATCAATCCAAGCGCATGAGGGGTGCGATCCCTTGTGTCCAGACAAGGGAAGTTCTGACTACTCCTGAGGCATCACCACTAAGGGAGGCCACTGTACCTCCCTTTACTATCAGGATACCCAGGTCGGAATCTGACGCTACGACACAAGCTACCCCATCGGCCCCTCCTGTTCCACCTGAATTCGAATTTGCTGCCACTGGAGATGCTGAAGGAATGGACCCCCAGGACTTCGAAGCATTCCTACAAAGTACCCAATTCTCTGATGTGGAATTTTATTCAGAGGCAGAGGAGCAAGGCACATCCTCACGAAGAAGAAGAAAGTCTACAGACGGCCGACATGTACATTGGAGTGACGCTCAGCAAGGTCAACAACGGGGACACCTAGAAGAAGAAGAAGCGTATGAAGAGGAGACCACTGAAGCCCCAGCCTATACAGCAGAACTCCGAAGGCTGTATCAGATTATGGAAAGAGTGCGATCGCAACAACTACTCACCGAACAGAGTAGCAGAGTACTCATGACTCAGTTGTTAGAAGAAGCAGGAGTTGACTCAGAGTTTAGGGAAGGTCTCTTATTGATGGCAGAAACATATGGGGTAGTAGAAGCAGTGCGCACTGCCATTCAGAGGCCTCCAGTTCAATATGACCCACGAAGGTTCCAGACGCGACCACGATCAGGTAAGAATATCCAGATTCCCATTACAGTTGCAGAAGAGCCAACTACTACATCTGAAACTATCAGGACAACCTCCCAAACAGCTAGCCAACAGCACCCAGTCACCCATGAGGAGTCCACCGAACCACTACCACCCACACCCCCACCATCACCTCCTAGAACAGAAACAGTGGAAATCACATCGACCACTGAACCCACTGACCCAACCTTCATCTTCCGTACTCCCATCTCTAGTGCCACCCTATTCTCTACCACTGATAACCCGATCTTTGAAGCAAACCCCATCACTACACAATCCACCGAACCCCTCCTAGAGCCTGCCCTAGGGCAACCATCCCCCATGCCCTCAGCCATGGGTCATCCTGACCCTAGATCCACATTCATGGGCTTCCCTGCTACCACGCAACCCTTCCAGCCCTCCTCAAATTTACGAACTCAACCCCCGACATCTCTCTCTCCATTTCTACAATCCCTCCATGACCTCCTTGCTAGAGCTTTTCAACCAGGGTCTCAACCATTTTCTGTCTTTTCAGCTCCCCACCCCACTTCGCATCTATTCACCACTTCCACACACACACCACCTACCATCCCAATGTATATGGCAGACCCCACACTCACACCCACTCCTGAGGGTATGGACATTTCACCACCCACGGCACCTCCCCCCACGGTTTCACCTCCTCCCATTCCCCCTCCACCAATTTCACTCACACACACAACTTCCGTAGACACATCATTCACTGTCTCCCTTCCCCAATTCCCTTCCCATGCATCTCCCACTGTAAACACCACCCACTCATCAATAGGAAATGCATTGGACACCATGTTGGCTTGTATATCAAATTTAAGGACAGATTACATTCAGCTCCAGCAACAAAACGAACGCCTGCACGAGCACTCAGAGACACTACAGCACCGCCTTGCGGCACTAGAAGAGGAGAATGCTCGCCTCCACACACAGTTCCAAACTCTCCAAGAAGCTCATAGCATATTGGAGGTACAGTTACAGAACGTAGATCAGGAAGCGGTGCAGGTGGTAGAAGGTCACCTACGGACACAGCTAGAACGCAACTCAAAACTTCAGCGAAATATGGCACTACTCAAACGCCATCTTGCGGCTGCTCAGGAAGAGAATAGACGCCTGCAAATACAAAATCAAGAGAACCTGGAGGCAGCTATTGAGAGCACACCGGGGGCACCCATCAGCCCATCCAAGTTTCAAGCAGCGACCCCCGATAATATCAAGATTATATTGGAAGACTATGCCATGCTGCTTGAAGCACATGATAAACTATCGGAGGAACTGGGACAATTGAAGCAGGAATACCAACAAGGACCAACAGCAGCCTCTCCAACCACCCCCTTTGCGGCTTCACTTCTCACAGACGCAGAGGCCATAAAAGATCTCGAGAAACAGGTCACTGAATTGCAAACACGCCTACTACAATATGAGAGACCATCTTCCCCTCCAGAGGCTCCCACGGACGAAGAAGTTGTGCAAATTCCTGTGGAACAAACGTTTGACGAAGAATATGATCCGCAACCATTCCCAGGAGGCCAACAAACAGAAGAAGCGCAGGACACATTCGAGGCACCACGGCCCCCATGGCTACGCCAAGTGGAGGAAATCGGGAGTTCGCACGAAGAGCGCACAGTAGTGCAAAATCAGGCCATGAGAGTCATAGAGGAAACTGTGTTACAATCGGCTTACTTTAAGAACTTGTCATCGAGACGCCTGATTCTCTCATCCGAACTCCAATACAGGCCGTATTATATTATCTTGGATGATTATAATGCAGAAATACAAAGAGTCACGGGTCAGATTCCTACCTTTGCGACCCAATTTCAACCCGAAGACCTTCCTCCAGAGGTGCAAAAAGGCAAAATTCGTCAACCCACATGGCGGCAGAAACTTCTAGAGACATATCCAGAAATGCTACGCACATGGAACAACGCGCCTTTACACCTCCTGTACAATCCATGCTACGGTCCAGTTCCCCGCCGCAGGTCGTGGAAGGCATTCAATATCAAGGTACAGAACAACGCGCAATGCAAGGAATGGCTGAACTACCCGTACATTGCGCCACCACAGGGACCACCGTCGGTAGCATATATGATGGGAACCATTCGCCACTGGATGCCGCGCTTGAAGCCCATGCAAGATGTAGCAGCGCAAATGATGCTTAAAATCTTAGATATGATGCAAGTAGTCCTGAAGACCTTTAGAAATGCAGTCGCACCACAGGTACGTCTCCCGGGGTTTAGCAATGGAAATTACGACTTGGTGTATGACATGAGCACCACCCCCAGTATTCGTGTGGCTTACGCTTGGCATGCACACATCAAATACCTCCCCGCTTGCTACAAACAGACCTTCGAAGAAATGTTCAGATCAGGTTTCTGGGAGTATCACTCGGAGATTTTCGCACCAAAGCCAACACATCTGCTCCAACTGTTTGCTTGTGAACAAGCAATGTACTCAGAGTACTACACCACCCCGCAACCAGAGACCCCTGGTGCAATAAATTGGGATGCATTGGAAGCTGATCTAGCAAGAGGCTTAAGGATAGGAGAACATGAACTGGCCACCAATGTCATCCAATATTACATCGACCACCCGAGAGAACAAAGGTCTGTCAGGGGCGACAGACGCTAGGAAGGGGGGAGTGTTGGCATACAAAGCAACAGAGGAGTCATGCACAATACGGCAACAAGGCCAAATCATTTTTTTCCATGGATTATGTACAACTCAAGTGATTTTAATCACTACACAAACATTGTAAATCCCGTTTTTGGTAGAATAGACTCCATTTTGTGCAAGCCGAGGAGTCCTCGAGCTTGAGGAGTATTAGAAGCACCATCGTACCAATTTTCATAATTTTTAGACTTCGTTTGAGCCCTCAAATAAGCCCTGGAACCTAATTTTTAACTAGGCCGGACACTAGGTCTGGACAGGGCCAAAACTAGTCAAAAAACTATAAAAAGAGCTAGAGAGCTCATTTTTGGGGTTAGATTGTTTGTGAATTGAACTTATGTAAGAGACCTTTTGATGAATGCAAAGAACTCCATTGTTCCTCTCCTTGTTCTTGCTTGTGTGCGCGTGTGTGCATATGTGTGTGCATGCTTGTGTGCTTCTCACTCATGCACTTGTGCCTTCACTTGCTCATAGTCTTCATACTAGTCCTCACGTCTCCACGGATTGACAATTATGAGGTGAATCTTCTCACGTTGGTACTCACCATTGTGCTAGAGTGACAGTGTATATGTGTTTTAATACTTTAATTATATAATTCATTCATATGTGTGTACCTAAGTGTATATGCGAATGTTGGAGAGCTCTTCGATCGGATGCGTGAAAATGCCGATTGTAGAGCCTCCAACGTTTTAATTTTTGTCCATCAACAGATCGTCATGTAAGCGATGCTATTCGTCGTCATATAAGCAACATTTTATAGCGTCGCTTATGCGACGGCTACCGGCATCGCTTATGTGACGGCTCGGCGTCGCTTATGCGACGCGTTTAAATAACGTCGTTTTAGCGACGTTGTATGGGAGCGTCGCAATCCAAGTCGCAAATACCGTCATTTTTTGCGTCCTCTAATCGACGGTCCGCGCCCGACGCTAATTACGATGCAAGTTGCAATTTTATAGCGACAAAATTATATCGCCTTAACCGTCGCTATACGCCCGTATTCCTTGTAGTGCATGCTTAATATAAGCAATTATAAAAATCAACAGAACAAGACTTTTCATTACTTAATACCATACACACAATTCAAAACATAATTGAAATGAACAATATATAGATTATATACATATATATATACACACACACACATATATATAAATATATATATATATATATATATATATATATATATATATATATATATATATATATATATATATATATATATATATATATATATATATATATATATATATATATATATATATCAATGTAAATACATATCCAATATCATAATCAAGAACCCTAATCATCATCATCATCATTATCATTATCCTTATCATCAGGATCATCCACATGATTTGATGTATCTGTGTGAGCACCATGTGACGATCGAGATCATCCCTCCTGTGTCTGTCTCTTCACCTCATCCATATCTACATCTCCATAATACTCTTTTATGACATATAACAAACATAAATAAGTAAAACAATTAAAACATCCATAAAAATTAAATAACTATATATAATTTAATAATACTCACAAATGCATCCAGATGATCTTGCATATACTTGCTCAAATGCCAATATCCAAAATGTGTAGCATACTCAATCTCATGTTTCGTAGGATATTGACCATAATCCTTTCGCTGCATTGAAACAAATTAAAAAAACTAGTTTCTTGTGTTTTAACTAAAATAAAAAAATATACTTATAATAACACATATACTTACAAATGTAGCTACAAAACGATGATGGCCCATTTGGCCTAAGTGCAATGTGTGGCCCAACTAAACTCTCTTTTGTGCAGCAGCCTGTTTATTTAAAGAAAAAAGAAATACATAAATTAAATATAAAAAATTAATAAAACATATGAGAATTATAAATATAAACTATTAATTTGTATACCTTCTGCTGAGGAAATGACTCTTGAAGATGTAGTTGTCTACGAAAATAACTGCCACATCTCAGGTGGTATGTTAGGTCACGTCTTATTTTTTTCCACCATACAATATCTCTTGTTATTTTAATCTCAAACAGAAAAAAAGAATCAAAATACATACACATATATACACACACATACACATACACATACCCACATAGACATATATATGCAAACATATACACACATTCATACAAAATACATGCATTTATCCCACGATAATGTGTTTTTGTGTATATATGAATATGTGTGTATGTGTAGATGTATATATGTGAATATGAATGCATGTTCAAATATGTATATGTGAATGTTTATGTATGTAAATAATCAGATTATTAATCTCTAATACCATTATTTATAGATTCCGATCAATCAACTCCACCACCATCTCCTAATCGTGCAAGGACTATATACTGTAAGTATATCAAACTTTTAATTTTAAAGATATTTGATAGATAAATAACTAATATTTCTTTTCTCTTGTTATAATCAGATTCTGATCAATCAGGGGGTACTCCACCACCTCCTATCCATGCAACGACTTCACATGTGTCATTCGATAGGAATTATGATGAATTTTACTATCAAGAACATATTATATGTTGGTGTAACTCTTGCTATGGCACATATCAAAGGCCATGATTGGAATGTGTTGAACATGAGGTAGAGTATGGTACTTTTGAGCATGCACCACCACCAAGTCAACATGATAATGCTGGGGTATATATTTTTTCTCTAACTTGATGTCATTATTTTATTTAAAAACCATATACAAAATCAAATTACTATTGATATATAGTAATACTTGCTCGATCATGATGATGATGATGATAATAATTCTCATACTCATAATGTTAATATACCTTGCACATGTCATGGACTTGTTGTTCATTGATTACAAGCAGAGGTTTCTAGAAATCCTCTACCTCCTAGTTTTGAGACTAAAATGGCTAGAGATTATCCATTTCCAGGTCGTGATTGTTCTCTAGTACAAACATATGATAGAAGAAGATATGGAGGATGGAATAGAGGACTACTTTCTTTAGATGGAGAGGTTTTTAACTTTTGAGGTAATAACTATATGATTGCTCCATCCACTATTAGTAATGTTGGTCGTCGTCTCTTTATTGTAGAGGATTTGTATGTGTCTCCGGACTCTGAAGTCACTCTTATGTCATTTTGTGGTCCTATATATGAAAGGGGAGATTAGCATCGACTTGCACGTTATGTTCAAAGCATGAGTACTTATGGAATATGCTTTAATGCAGCATCCCTTACTAGTAGAAGGATTTCACATGCACAAAATGAAAGATTATATATTGATGGAAGACCTTACACACATGGAAATATATCAAGCTTAATAAATAGTAGTCGAGGGTTACATGATAGTTCAAGGACTAATTGCATATTTGTTGGGGGATTCTTAGACAAGAAGGAGTTTGAGGGTTTGTAGGAGAAAAGGAAGAGACAAGAAGAGAAAATACACTTTGGAAGCTTCTGCCGATTGATTACAGTAAGACAATTACAATGTTGGAAACACAATACAAGCCAATACCTCTATGCACAATCCCAAAGAGTGCTCAAGTGCAAAATACCAAATATCCCAAAGTCTTCTTGCCGCCGGCCTTCTCTGCACCAGACCTCCACCTGGTTCAA
The DNA here is from genome assembly GCA_020310875.1 of Ceratopteris richardii. NCBI lineage: Eukaryota > Viridiplantae > Streptophyta > Polypodiopsida > Polypodiales > Pteridaceae > Ceratopteris > Ceratopteris richardii. Next base: position 8,301,742 of record CM035417.1, on the reverse strand, counting down.
GCTTATCCTTGTGCACACCTTGCACCAAGCTTCCACTAAGGGGGAGGAATGGATACCTTCTGACGGCACGCGCACACTGCAAAGGGACCTTGAGATACTTGGGGGACTAGCTTAGCACTCTCTGCACAATCCCTTAGTCACTCTCCATGCACTTCTTCACATCCACTTCTCTACATCGCACACTGGTGACTCTTGCACTTCTCTCTCTTACTTCACTTAGCCTATGCTTCTCTTGCTTACTCTAAGATTGGTCCAAGAATGGCCTTGCCTTGATTTGAGTGTGTCGATCACGTACAATCCTAACTGCAATGGTATCTTGGTGCTCACTTTGATGTCCCAAGGTTGTCTTACCAAGTGGCAGCCAACGACTCACTGTTTTGTCCTGTAGTGACTTTAGTCTAAAACCAAAAATTTTAATGGGGGGCATACTTCCACCTGTGCATACGCTGCCGCTTCACATACCTTCACATTTCCTTTTAAGTCTTCACTTTTGCACATAAGGGGGGGTTCACCTAAACCTTCCAAAACACTTTAAAACACACTTTGAACCTTAGGGAAATTAGAGAAAATACCTCTGCAACCTGCAACCCACTTTCTCCAATTTACCCTTTGTGGACAATTCATTGTGCACTACTTGTGCACTTTGACACCTGCACTTACACACTTTGACTTTGCCCCTGTTGACTTTGACCTTGACCTTGTTGACTTTGACAAGTTGACTTTGATCTTTTGACTTTGATTGTAGTTGACTTTGACCAACATGACTTTTATGGGCTCAACAGTTGCCCACCACCTAATGTGCTCTCCGTCCCGGAGAGCTATAGCCAAAACTCTGAGCATAGAGGACACCATGATAATGGAGCTGCAGAAATTTGAAGAGGACATTTGAGCAGCAACCAATTCCACCAAATCAAGCACCAGAAAAGAACTAGAAGTGGGAATTTGTTATGGAAAAGCAAAAAAGGATGGCAATGGGAGTGTGAAAAGGAATGGGAAGGGAGGGGTGAGGGTGCGGAGATGGATGGGGCAGGGAGGGGTGATGATGTGGCTGGGCAGATTGGTAAAGGAAGGGATAGGGAGTAGGAATCAGGGGTCTGGAGGGGGTTAAAATGATGAAACTGGATGGCCACAGAGGGTACATATGGGAAACATAAAAACCAAATGTAAGTTGAGGTGAGAATATACCATGTGGAGAATGTGGTGAAATAAAAACATGTGATAAATGTGCTTAAAAATTGAGGGTTCTGACCAAAACTCATAGAAAATAGGGGAATCTAGAAAAATAAAGCCAAAAACGGATTCTAGAGGTGCCAAAAACGGATTCCAGAGGTGCCAAAAATGGATTCCTGAAGGGCCTCTTTTTTTTTTTGGGGGGGGGGGGGGGGATAAGCCAAAAATAGGTAAAAATGAAGGAAAAATCTAAAAAAATGCCAAAAAATGGCCAAAAAAATTCTGAAAAAATTTCCATGAAATTTTCTACAGGGTTAAGCCAAATATCCTTCATCAAACCACAGAGAGCCTCCATTTATTCCTCCTATTTGGCAAGAAAATGACATCGGAAAGGGATAAGAAATGCTAGACAAATGCTAAAAATGCTAGAAAAATGTCCAAAAATACCCAAAACTTTTACTTTTGTAGCGGTTATGAAATGCCAGCTTGGTTTGCTAAAAACCCAAGGAACAAGTATGAAATTGATAAAGAAAACTACTAAAACTGAAAGAAAACTACTAAAACTGAGCAGAAGGAGATGTGAAAGCTATTTACAACCTGGACAGATTTGGCATTTCCAGGTGATCCATACTTCTTCAAGTGTGTTGATGGTAGGCCTTGAGCCTTGAAATGTTGACCAGTGGCAAGGCCTCTCCTTTCAGCGTCTCTAACTCCACAGCACCCCAATTTAGCATTGTTTTCACTCGATAAGGCCCTTCCTAGTGTGGAAGCCATTTTCCTCGCAATTGAGTATGAAGATGAGGTCTATGGAGAAGAACTAACATGCCTGGTACTATGTTATTGGTCCACAGATGGCGATCATGTGCCTCCTTTCTCTTCATCTAGGTATCTATCAATTGTTTTGTTGCTAGTAGGCGAATCTCCTCCACTTTATGTAGTGCTCCGAGCCTCTGAGAGACATCACAGGCTTTCTTGCCCTGCATGAATGCTATCTTAGGTGATCCATGTAAAAATTCAAAGGGCTCAATGGGCAATATGCCATAAACCAGTTGGAATGGAGAATATCCTGTGGCCTCTTTGTAAGCTAACTTGTATGCCCATAGGGTACCTTGATAAGCAATGCCCCAGGAAGTGGGTTGTAACATACACTCCTTCCTTAACATTGAGATTAAAACCTTATTTGTCGATTCAGCATGTCCATTGGCTCTTGGATAGTAAGCACAAGAGGTCCTATGTAGAATTTTATACCTGTTGAAAATTTCCTGGAGGACCTTATTGACAAAATGGGTACCTTGATCTGTACAAATTTCAAGTGGACATCCAAACCTGCAAATGATGCTACTATAAATGAAATCAGCAACAGTTTGGGCAGTGCAATCGGGGGAGGCAATAGCTTCAGCCCACTTTGTCGCATAATCTATAGCTATCAAGAGATATTTTTCTCTTTTTGGAATTGCGGGAGGGTAGATGGGCCCTACAAAATCTAGCCCCCACTTCTCAAATGGTTGCCAGGAAGTGGAAACAATCAAGGGGTTATGCCTCTGCTTTGTTGGCTTAGGTCCACACCTCTGGCAAATGTCACATGCTTTTCCCCATTCATCTGCATCCTTAAATAGTGTAGACCACCATAGACCAGCATCCAGTATCCTCTGACTCATAATATGCCCTGGAAGGTGCCCACCACCTGTTCCTTCATGTGTAGAGTGAAGGACTTCCCTCACTTCTTCTTCTTCCAAACACTTCCTAAACCTGTCATCCTTGCCCTCTCTATACAATTTATCTTCAATGAAGGTATATGGTCTACTCTTCATTAGCAGTCTCTTCTTTTGCACAGCACTAGCCTTTTCTGGATACAACCCAATTTTAATGAAATTTTTGATATCATAATACCAACCTTGAGCTTGTACAGCAAACAAATGAGCATCTAGAAAATCATCATTGATTCCACTAGTTTGATTCATCATATTGATTCTGGATAGGTGATCCGCCATAACATTTTCTTTACCTGGTTTATGGACTACAGAAAAATCAAACTCTTAAAACAACAATAACCACCTCCATATTCTACCAGTGGCGTGTGGTTTGTTGAGTAGGTATTTTAGTGGTTGGTGATCTGTTATAATAATAAATTTTACTCCCAGTAAGTAATGAATGAATTTTTGGACAGCAAAGACCATTGCTAGGGCTTCCCTTTCTGTAGTACTGTAATTCCTTTCAGCCTTGGTCAAGATTCTACTGGCATATTGAATTGGTTTGTCCACTTTAAATTCTTCACTGGGTTGGGTCAAAACTGCCCCCAGTGCATAGGCACTGGCATCTACATGTATATGAAAGATTTTTGACCACTCGGGTGTGATCAAAATAGGAGCAGACACTAACCTTGACCGTAATGTTTGATATGCTTTTTCCTCCTCTTCTTCCCATTTAAAGGGTACTTCCTTACCTGTAAGTCTAGCTAGTGGTCTGGCTATCTCTGCATACATTATTATAAATCTTCTATGGTATCCAGTATGCCCCAAGAAACTCTGAATCTCTTTAGGGGATTTAGGTTTAGGCAACTTTAATATAGAAATGATTTTGTCAGGATCTGGGGCCATACCTTTAGCAGACACCACATGTCCTAAGAGAGTTCCTTCTGTCACAAGGAAATGACATTTACTTGGATTGAGCTTTAGCTTAGTCTCCCTGCATCTTTTGAAAACATTCTGCAGCTGCCTCAAGTGATGGTCCAAGCAATCTAGAGGAGTTTCTTTGTGAGAACCTGAAAACGAAGAGAAGTCATCCATGAAGATTCTAAGTGATTCCAACAATAGGGGGGCAAAAATGAGATTGACCGTTTTGTTAAAGGTGGCTGGAGCATTTCTGAGCCCAAATGGCATTTTTACATACACATATGTTCCCCAAGGTGTGATAAAAGTAGTCTTTTCATGATCCTCTGGGTGTATTGATATTTGATTATAGCCACTAAATCCATCCATAAAGCTATATAATGCATGCCCAGCCACTTCTTCAATGACCTGCTCTGCAAAAGGCATTGGGAACCCATCTGGAATGGTCACCTTGTTGAGTGCTCTAAAGTCAATAGAAATTCTGATTTTATTAGTATTCTTCTTTGGTACTATAACCATAGGTGAGAGCCACTCTGAGTGTTCTACAGGAATGATGATTCCTGCATCCTCCGTCTTCTGTATTTCCACATAGACAGCTTCAGCATATTTTGGATTAAGTCTATAACTCTTCCCTCTTATGGGTTTGGCTCCATCAACCAGAGGGATTCTGTGCTCTCCATAAGTTGCAGGCACTCCTTCTAAGTCTTTATAATGCCAGGCAAAAACATTTGTATAATGGGTCAAGAATGATTTTACCTTTTCAAGGAGCCCTGGGTGGTTCCACAACCAAGTGGCCACCAAAACTGGCCGATTATTGTCTTGAGTGCCTAATTGTATTTCTTGGATAGGATTTCTCTCTACCATATTATCTTCGTGCTCATCTTCTTCCTTGTCTTCTTCTACTAGCTTTTTGTGCATTGCTTCATAAGCAGGTGTATTTTGGACTTCAATGTGTTCCTCCTTGTCATGCATCCATCTTGCAGGGATTTGTTGAATTGGGAAAGAACATTCTTCACTCAAATTTTTTACCTTGCCTTTAGCTTTAGTAACCTCTTTATCCGTGGTTGTCATATCCTCCTCCAAGTTATATTTGAGGGGTGTCTTCCTGCCCCTTCTGTGGTCTGTGATGGGCTCTCCCAATCCATCAACCTGGACTTTTTCCTTATCTTCATCATAGCCTCCAGTCGTGCAAGAATTATTAAGAAAAATTCCAAAACAAGAGGAAGAGTTGCATGCTTGGAGCCAATTTAGAATATCCTCTTCTTCCTCGAAATCTATTTGGGGTTGATCCTCCGATTCTGTTTCCATGCAGATGCCAACTGTTTGCATCATGCTAGTGTTTCCTTGATTATCTGGGCCCTCGTCTAAATGAATCTGTGTCAGCTCTTGCCCTTTCTTCTTTACCCACATAGTGTCCTTGCCCCAATCATGAATGACACTTGCATGCCTCAGCCATGGTCTTCCAATTAAGAGGGGAAATCCTCCTTCAACCTGGGGCAATCTTAAAACCACAAAATCCAGAATGAATAGATTACCTTGTACTTCAAGTGGAACTTTTGGGATCACTCCCAAGGGCCTTACTTTGCTCTGATCTGCCAAAGTAACAGTGAAATTTGTAGGCCTTCAAGGGTGGAGTCCAATCTTTTCCATTGTATGTTCAGGCATCAAGTTAATGCCAGAACCACCATCCACAATGACGCCTTGAAATTCATGACCGTGGATAGATACTGTCAGCTGAGGACTTTTATAATCTGTAAGGGGTGCTTCCCCTACAATTTTTCCTTTATGTAAAATAGACCAAACTTGTAGTGGAAGCTTCATCAATTATCTGTAATAACTCTGACCTGAATTTCCCATCCAGCTTTATTAAATAAAAAATACTAACCTTCTTTTTCATGGACTTGAGTAGTTTTGAAGCCTCTGATTCCTTGAGAGCATGGGCTCCAGTTGACTTATCAAACTCCTCATGAGCCCTGTTGAAGGCATGCCCAATGGCATCACTGGTGCATATGAGATCTCCTTGTTGACTTGTATCTGCACCTGTGGTGACTTTATCTTCAGATGGTTCTCTATTTTGATTCAATTCCTTAATCTTTGACCCTTGTCCTACGTCTGCTTGAGCCTTCCCCTTGCTTCTTGTCTGCACAGTCAAAGATTGTATTTCTTCTAATTGCACCACCCTGGTAGATGGTGATGGCTCATTGACCACATCACACACTTCTTCTTTGTGCACCGAAATCATTTGAATATGAGGCCCGGATGAAGAGGTTTGACTCTTAGGACAACAATTTGTATAATGGTCTCTTGCATCAAGGCAGTTCCTGCAAGGAGGGGCATTTTCTGGTAGGGTGTACCTACTTTGATAGTGCCCGCATTCTCCACATCTGAAACAAATGATTGGCCTCCTAGGCCCATTTCCAAAGTTATTCCTTTGTCTAGGATTATAGTTGTTACCTTGATTTGGTGCAGCAGCCATCACATTTGCTGGTGTTGGGGGTCCCCCTTGTGTCCAGTATGTCGTTGCAGGCATTCCTCTTGATTGGCATTCATGGGCCTCATGGCCAACTTTCCTGCATAATTGACAAGTCACACTTAACAGAGGACATTCACTTACTATGTGACCTTGCTTGCTGCACATGGAAAACCAAAGTCCACTCTTGATGCCACCTCCTTTGAGCTCCTGCAACTCCTGTCGCATCTGAGCCAATTCCTTTGCCTGGGCCTCCTCCTCCTTTTGGAGCTTTAGTGCTTCAATCTCCCTTCTCAACTGAGCCACAACAGTCTCCTCCTCTTTGTAGGGCTTACTCCTTTTTAAGCCCTCCAGCTCCTTCCTTAACTGAATGACTGGATCCTCCATTTCTGTACCATATGTTGGTTGGGAAGAAGTAGCTCCATACTGGTACCTTATCTGCTCCAATCGGGTGGTTGTGTTGATGAACTCCTCTATGGAGGCAGTAGGTAACACTAATTCCTTTATTTTGCATTGCGTGGCCACTGGTAGGGGCTTAGCCAACCATTTCTTAACAAAAAAATCATGTGGTGGATCTGGCAATTTAGCCATTAGTGCTTTGGCCCGAGTCACAAACTCTGGGAACTTTTCTCTTGGACCTAATCTTAAATTTTCTAGCTCTTCTATGATAATCTCCGCAGTGTTGCCATGCTGGAACTGATTTTTAAAAGCATCTTTCATCACATCCCAAGTGGTAAAATGGTTTTCAGCAAACTGGCTGAACCACTTATCAGGTAATCCCTCTAATGTGGGAGGGAAGAGAATAAAAAAGGCATCCTCCCTACCCATTAGGCCTCTAGTCTTACATAGTGCCAAGAACCTTCTAATGTGTTCATCCGGATCCTCCTGAGCTAGGCCTTTGAAAGAAGGAAACTTTATATTTAATCTAAAGAGTAAAGTTTCCAAGTCTACCTGACCTGCCATGCTCTTGACTGATGATGTTGAAGATAGTGGACTGGGGGACCTTCTAACAACCTTCCTTCTTGTCTGCTTGGAGGTGACCCTCAATACTTGGGACCGGGTTGCGATCATGAGCAGCTCATAGCCCACTGAATATAAGACACTTGATAAGAATATTTACCTTTTGTTTGATGAAGTAGTACTGTGGTTCTGTCGACACTTGATATCTTCTATGCTTTGCACTTGGTTTCTCCTTAGCTCAAATCTCCTTGGATGTCCCACCAGGTGTGCCAAACTTTATTGGGGGATTCTTAGACAAGAAGGAGTTTGAGGGTTTGTAGGAGAAAAGGAAGAGACAAGAAGAGAAAATACACTTTGGAAGCTTCTGCCGATTGATTACAGTAAGACAATTACAATGTTGGAAACACAATACAAGCCAATACCTCTGTGCACAATCCCACACAGTGCTCAAGTGCAAAATACCAAATATCTCAAAGTCTTCTTGCCGCCGGCCTTCTCTGCACCAGACCTCCACCTGCTTCAAGCTTATCCTTGTGCACACCTTGCACCAAGCTTCCACTAAGGGGGAGGAATGAATACCTTCTGACGGCACGCGCACACTGCAAAGGGACCTTGAGATACTTGGGGGACTATCTTAGCACTCTCTGCACAATCCCTTAGTCACTCTCCATGCAGTTCTTCACTTCCACTTCTCTACGTCGCACCCTGGTGGCTCTTGCACTTCTCTCTCTTACTTCACTTAGCCTATGCTTCTCTTGCTTACTCTAAGATTGGTCCAAGAATGGCCTTGCCTTGATTTGAGTGTGTCGATCACGTACGCTCCTAACTGCAATGGTATCTTGGTGCTCACTTTGATGTCCCAAGATTGTCATACCAAGTGGCAGCCAACGACTCACTGTTTTGTCCTGTAGTGACTTTAGTCTAAAACCAAAAATTTTAATGGGGGGAGCATACTTCCACGTGTGCGTACGCTGCCGCTTCACATACCTTCACATTTCCTTTTAAGTCTTCACTTTTGCACATAAGAGGGGGTTCACCTGAACCTTCCAAAACACTTTAAAACACACTTTGAACCTTAGGGAAATTAGAGAAAATACCTCTGCAACCTGCAACCCACTTTCTTCAATTTACCCTTTGTGGACAATTCATTGTGCACTACCTGTGCACTTTGACACCTGCACTTACACACTTTGACTTTGCCCCTGTTGACTTTGACCTTGACCTTGACCTTGTTGACTTTGACTAGCTGACTTTGATCTTTTGACTTTGACTACAGTTGACTTTGACCAACATGAATTTTATGGGCTCAACAATATTTGAGGAACGTGAAAATAGTCATGAATCAACATACATGAGTAGCGATGTATCAAGATACATAGTTGTCAATGCTATTACTACATTACATGTTGGTGATGAATTATTAGTGAATTATGGATGGCGTAGACCTTCAAGAGCACCTTTTATCTAGAGAGAGAATGAAAATTTTCTATCCATATTTAATAACTTATATATTTAATTTTATGTTTAAAGTTTACTTTTTATTCATTTATGGAATATTAATGATTTTTATTAATGTGTGTAGATTCCAATGTATGATGTTGATGATATTCCTCCACACCATTCACAATCGCTAGTAAGACCTCATTTATCAGAAGCTTCTATGAGGAGGCTATGCAAAATTAATCCTGTGGAATATGCAAGGTTGAAAGACCTATATTCAAAAGAAGATAAAGTACAAGATTGTGTGACAATGATGAAGATGATGGCATGGCAGATTTTATTAAGGATTGGTATCAAAATGAAAGTGAGAGCATTGATATTTCTAAAAATGAGAAATATCTACGAGATGAATGTCTAAACATATAAAGGAAGTCGTTTGACACGACTAAGTGCGAGCTTACTTATTCTCAATCTTCAAAATCGTTTTGGATAGAGTAATGTATCTATTTTTCCACTATTAAGGTATAATTTTTAATTTTCTATCTATTTATATATATACTTGCATAAATATATACATATAAATACATGAATATATAGACACACACACACACACATATATATATATATATATATATACATATATATATATATATATATATATATATATATATATATATATATATATATATATATATATATATATATATATATATATATATATATATATATATATATATATATATATGAATGTATACACACATATAAACATACACACACATATACACACATACACATGTTATGAGAGTAAGGTCAAATTATACATACCTATATCCAATGAAGATATTTTGTCCATCTAGCCTTTGGAATTGTTTGCCCAGCCTTTAGAATCTTCCTAACACATCTGCTTCTCCAATTCTAATCAACCTAATACCTGCACTACTAACTCTTTTATGAACTTTTCATACAAATATTAAGTATGAAGTAGCTATGGAGGTATTAAGTCGTTTGAAAAATAGGAGATGTAAATTTATCTCGAAGATTTTGAAGGATGAAAGAATAATTTTAAAGCATGGGTGGAAAGAAAGCATTCCATCTGTACATGTTTTTTTTATCTTAATTAAGGTAAGAACAAGAACCTTCATTGAACGAATGCTTTCTATCTACCCATCCTTTAAAACTATTCATCCATCTTCCAAAATCTTCGAAAGAAATTTGCTTGTCTTATTTTCCAAATGACCTAATACCTCCATAGTTAACTGATACTTAATCCTTGTTAACAAATATGTAAGTCTTAGTTAGCAAGGCAGGTAATAGATTGACTATAAAATAGGAGAAAACCAAATGATTCAGTGGTCTAGATATATATGAAAGTCTCCAAACAACAATAAATAAAAAAATATTAAAAACGAAATCAAATATACACAGCTACACATGCATACTTACATATACATACATACATACACATTCATACATACATACACATACATGCATACATACATGCATACATACATTGCATACACATATATACACACATACACATACATATATGCATACACATACGCATATGTATATATACATACATATACACATATAAAACACATATACAAACATACATACATATACACATATGCATACGTATATGCATGCACATGCATATACAACATCCACATACACATACACATAAGCATACAGATATATAGAATTATATTCATATATGTATATTTATTTATTTATTTTTATTTATATGTCTTTTTTGCATGAACTTACAGGTTATTATATGAAACTTTTACCAAGTCAAACTATTCTTCCTACCTCACATGACGAAATGAAGAAGATAATCAACAATCTTGGTATAGATTATCAATGTTTACATACATGTCCTAACAATTGTATTTTATATAGAGGTGAATATGCAGACTCTTTGACATGTCCAAAATGTCAATTGCCTTGATATAAGGATGAAGAAGGTAAAATCCCAAAAAAGGTATTGAGAGATTTTCCATTAGCTCCATGGATTAGACATATGTTTTAAAGCCCCGAATTATCTGTTGATATATTTAGGTAGTGATGTGTGTGAACACTCTAGGACCGCCGGGGCACTTTTTTCCCTCTTTAGGAGGTTTTTTTCCCCTGGCTTGTATATACGCCTATTGCCCTAATGGGCTACTTATCTTTGTACATTCTCTAGTAATATACATTCAGTCTTGTGTGTTGTGCTCCAAGCTTCTTCTTCTTCCTTGTGCTGTTCGCGTGCTTCCGTAGACGTCTAACTCCAACAATTGGTATCAGAGCAGGTTGTCGCTTTATCTAGGGCACCGTCGACACTCCTCCGTTTGCAGTCTTAGATTCGCACGAAATTTGGTGAGCATACTCACGGTGTTTCCAAGATCAAAACAACTTTGCTGTGTGGTGCCAAAATCGCGATTTGAGCTCGTTTTGGCCTCCGAACGCACTATCGCAGCGCTTGTGCAGGCTATTTCATCCTTTTGTGCCAAAGGTATATACCAGTTTTTGTTCGCCAGTTTAAGCGTCTCGAAGTCTGCTACAGGTCTAGCAGAACTCGTCTGGGCAATTCCGTTCTTTTTGAGATACAATCAATTTTCTGCATCAAGGTATTTTAGTCACCGGCCATGGCTGAAAGCAAGGATGTATTCCGTATGTCGGCTGTTGAGGATAAGTTGGATGGTACCAACTACCCATTATGGGCTTATATGATGCGACATGTATTGGTTGCAAAAGGACTGTGGAACATTGTGCAGGGTGTTGAAAGATGTCCTGTTACACCTGCGACTACAGGTACTACAAATATAGGTGCTGGAGGTGCTGGAGGTGCTGGAGGTGCTGGAGCTGATGACGATGGTGTCGAAGATGATATTGTGCAGATTCCTATTCATGCTGCTGTTTTTGTTGCACCTACTATAGAGCAGATTCGTTGGGATGGCAGAGATGCCCAGGCACATGCATTGATAGCTTTGTCTATCAAACGTGCCATTATTCCTCACATATGTTCTTTCAGAATAGCTAGGGATGCTTGGGATACACTTACCATATTGTACCAAGCTAGGAATGAGGCTCGTGTTGCTTATCTCCGAAAGCAGTTGGCGAGTGAGCACATGAATGAAGGTGATTCTATGGACAGTTTCCTAATGAAGATCAAAGATTTGAAGGAATAGTTGATTTTTGCTGATGAGGTTATATCAGATACCTCACTTGTGCAGACCGTTCTGAATGGTCTTCCTGACTCATATCAGAGTTTTGCTTCTACTCTTTGGTTGATGATGAAAGGCAATCCGAATGCCTTATCATTTGAGGAGTTAGTCTCTGTTCTGTTGCAGGAAGATCAGTCCAAGCAGAACAGGTCCATTATGTGAGTTGCAGATCAAGCTTTCCTGGCTAGTCAGAAGGGCAAAGGAAAATGGAGCTCTTTTACTAGTAAGCAGAAATCTGCAAATGCTGCACATTCAAAGAACCAAGACAAAGATGAGAAAAAATCAGAAAAGCAGAAATTGTTTTGTAAGTACTATAAAGGCAATGATCATATCATAAAGAACTGTCCAAAACTAGCTGCTAAAGAGGCAAAGAAGAAAGAGGGTCGAATGGTTGTTGCAGAGGCCTCTACACCAAAAACAGAGTCTACAAATCTTGTGTAGGAAGAAGAATGGGCATTTACTAGTGTCTGCAGTTTTGACCCATCTTCTCATGATCAGTGCATGTCTGCAATAGACTCAGATGTTTGGTACTTTGACAATGGGGCGACCAAACATATTACCTCGCAGCATAGTTTCTTCTCTTCACTCAAGCCTACCCCTACAGGGAATACTATTACATGCGCCAACAACTCCTCTTATCCTATTATGGGAGTTGGTAAGATCATTTTCACTACTGCTGATGGTAGTTCTTTCACTTTGTCAGATGCTTTATTTGTGCCAGGGATCAAAAAGAATCTGTTATCAGTTTCTGCATTAGCCAAGATTGGCTTGGTTGTGAAATTTGTTGATGACAGGTGTACAGTTCGTGATCTCTCAAATGGCGATGTGATTATTGCTTCTGGCATTTTATGTTGTGGGTTGTATAAGCTCATAGACTATGAAAGATCTGTGAATGATTCGGCATGTGCAGTTCAAGATTCTTAGGCTATGTCAGATGCAAAGCTTTGGCATGCACGCTTTGGTCATCTAAATTTTGCTAGTTTGCTACGCCTACAGAAATTTGAAATGGTGTCCTCTTTGCCCAAACTTGAGGCACCTAGAAAACATGTTTGTGAAGGCTGTATTTTGGGAAAAATGTAGTGCTCTTCCTTTCCAAAAGATGGTTCAGTTCGGGGTACACAGAAATTGCAGCTTGTACATAGTGATGTCTGTGGTCCTATGCAGACACCCTCTTTTGGAAATTACCTTTACTTCGTGACTTTCATTGATGTTTTTTCCAGGCATGCATGGGTATATCCACTCAAAGCAAAGTCCGAAGTGTTCACGTGCTTCAAACAGTTTTTGGTTTTGGCTAAAAATCTGTCAGCATGTAAAATGAGCACCCTCCATTCTGATCGAGGGGGGGAATATATGTCTTCAGACTTTAGTGCATTTCTGGCTGAACGTGGGATAAAACACTAGTGTACAGTGCCGTATACACCTCAACAAAATGGAGTTGTTGAACGGAAGAACATGTCTCTCATGGAGATGGCGAGGTGTATGGTCAAGAGTCAGGCTTTACCTCATAGTTTCTGGCTTGAGGCTGTCATGTGTGCAGCATATGTACTGAACAGGTGTCCCGCTAAAGCACTGTAGTCTATCACTCCATATGAGGCTTGGCATGACCGCAAGCCATCTATTGCTCATCTGCATGTTTTTGGTTGTTTGGCATATGCATTAGTGCCTAAACAACATCGTAGAAAATTGGATGATAAAGCAGTTAAATGTATTTTTGTTGGATACAGTTCTGAAAGTAAAGGCGATCGCCTCTATCATCCACAGACTAAACGCATTCTGGTTAGCCGTAATGTTGTTTTTGTGGAAGATGCTATTCATCCATTGCTTTCATGTACTAAGGAGACATCTGTTAGCTCGAAAGACATGTATGATACTTTGATGCCTCTTTTTACAGGTGGACAGTCTAGTGCTGGTCCTAATGAGGCAACTTCTCAGCCTTCGCAGGTTTCATATGATGATGTAGATCATTCCATTTCTGATGCAGATTTACATGATGCACTTGCTAATGAGAGAGCTGATATTGAGCAGGCAAAAACTATGCCAAAATGGCTGGTGCAAACTTTGCGTGACAGCAAATTAGATGCACCTTTGTCATATTGTACTCGTTCAAGCTCTCATAGTGCCTCCTTTGCATCAGATTGCTATGCTATGGCTGCATCTAGTCTCTGTGATGAGAATGAGCCTGTTTCTTTTGATGAAGCACAGAATTCAGAAAATTCGATGGCTGCTATGCAATCTGAATATGATGCTATAATGAAGAATGGTACATGGTCTTTATGTGACTTGCCTCCTGGCAAGAAGGACATTGGCACTAAGTGGGTATACAAGCTGAAGCATAAACCTGATGGTACACTTGACAGGTATAAGGCTAGGCTTGTTGCAAAGGGTTATGCGCAGGAAAGAGGCATTGATTTTGATAAGACCTTTGCACCTACATGCCGTATGACTACTGTTAAGAGCATTTGTGCACTTGCAGCCCATCATGGTTGGAATGTACATCAGTTGGACATTAAAACAACATTTCTGAATGGTGACTTACATGAAGAAGTGTATGTTTTTCAGCCCCGTGGCTTTGTGCAGAAAGGGCATGAAAACGAGGTGTACAGCTTAAAGAAGGCGTTATATGGTTTAAAGCAAGCACCACGTGCTTGGTATGAGAAGATACATGCCTATCTGATTGCACATGGTTTTGAGAATAGTCCAACTGAAAGCACCTTATATGTTAAGCGTGCTAATGATGTGCTTCTGATCATTGTTGTCTATGTAGCCGACATGCTGCTCACTGGTCCTATTGAGAAGCATATTGCTGATTTTAAGGCTGATTTGCATGCCTCATTTGAGATGTCTGATTTGGGGCATTTGCATCACTATTTGGGCATTCAGTTTATGCAAGTTGATGGTGGAATGGCTTTGTGTCAAACGGAATATATTGACACATTATTGCAGCGTTTTGGCCTTGAAGATTGTAAGCCTATTGCCAGTCCTATGGAGACAGGTTTATGATTGAGTCTTCATGATGCTAGAGATGCATTTGATGCTGTTCTCTATCAGCAGGCTGTTGGATGCTTCATTTACTTATGCATTACTCGGCCAGATATTCAGTTTGCTATCTCACAGATGAGCAGGTTTATGCATTGCCCAGGAGTCACGCATTGGAAGGCGGTTAAGCGCATCTTTCGCTACTTGAGTGGTACTCGGATACTTGGGTTGTTTTATCCCAAGGGGGGATCACTACCGCCAGATTTACATGCTTTTTCTGACTCAGATTGGGCTGGTTGCTATGAAACTCGTGTGTCCACCAGTGGTTTTTGCTTCATGCTTGGTAGCTCATGTATATCTTGGTTGAGCAAGAAGCAGCCTACTGTGGTGAGTTCCAGTTGTGAGGCTGAGTATAGGGCATCTTTCACAGCGACTGTTGAGTGTGTGTGGCTGAGACGCCTTATGGCTGATTTGGGTGTTGGCCAGTCTTCTGCCACCACCATCTTCACTGACAGTCAGAGCGCATTGGCAATTGCGAGGAACCCTGTGTTCCATGCTCGCACTAAGCACATTGAGGTGAATTATCACTATGTCAGGGAGAGGTTCTCAGCTGGGGAGATCAGCTTGGCATATGTGCCCACGCAGGAGAACATTGCAGACCTTTTCACGAAGGCTCTGCCTAGGGAGAAGTTTGAAGCTTTCCGCAAAGCTTTGGGCTTACTTCCTTTTGTGGAGTGATTTCCACATATCTTGGCACTTCCTTATACATGAGTGCCAGCTCCTTGTTCACCGCATCACTCCCAAGGGGGATTTGTTGATATATTTAGGTAGTGATGTGTGTGAACACACTAGGACCGCCGGGGCACTTTTTTCCCTCTTTAGGAGGTTTTTTTCCCTCGGCTTGTATATATGCCTATTGCCCTAATGGGCTACTTATCTTTGTACATTCTCTAGTAATATACATTCAGTCTTGTGTGTTGTGCTCCAAGCTTCTTCTTCTTCCTTGTGTTGTTCGCGTGCTTCCGCAGACGTCTAACTCCAATATTATCAAAGCTTTTGACATGGGGACATGATCATAAAAGTACTCATGGAATAATAAGAATTCCTCATGATTGTGTTGCTTTTAGCATATTGATTCTATGAGGACTGATTTTGCACAAAATCCACAAAATCTAAAGTTAGGATTTGCATTAGATGGGGTTAATCTATTCTCCATGAAATCAAGTAGATGGTCAACATGGCTACTGCTAGTCATAAACTACAATCTTCCACCATATCTTAGAATTAAAAAGGAACATATAATGCTTTCACTTTTAATCCCAAGAAAAAAGACAAGTTAAAGATATGAATATATATCTTTCTCCTCTCATTGACGATCTCCAATAGTTATGGAGAGGTATTAATGTCATTGATGTATCAAAAAGCATCAATGAAACATATATTACGGTTCGTGGTATTGTGGCTTGGACTATACATGATTTCCTAGGATATGGTATTTTTTCAAGTATTGATGTAATTTTCTTATTCAATATGCATACAAATAAATGGGAGTTAATCTAATTATATGTTTATCGTTTTCATGATGCAGGAATATCTACTAAGGGTTATAAGCTTGTCCATATTGTGGTGATTGGTTGAGATCAATCTATAATACAAATCTAACCAAAAATATTTATCTTCGACATCGATGATTCTTGCCTAATGATCATCCATTAAGATCTAAAAGAGAAGTGATACATTTTAATAAAAAAGCTTGAAATAGGTCAATGTGCAAAACCTATGACATCTATCGATTGGTATAAAAATGGATACATGGATCTCTGATAGATCGAGAATCAGAAATCTTTAGTGATGATGAAGATAATGAGAATGTGAAGAGAGGTAAAGGAAAATTGGCACTCGTAGAGAATACATCAATATGGTATTCTTTGGAGTACTGGAAAGAGTTAAAAGTATGTCATCTTCTTGATCCTATGCATATATTCAAGAATATTGGTTATTCATTATGGTAGCATCTCCTTGGACTAAAAGATACCATAACATCAAGGAATGATTTCAAGGATCAAAACTCAAAACCAAAGTTATGACCAGTTTTCGATAGAAACTTACAAGAAACAACTTATGAACCTACTCCTTGGGTACTTATGATAGAAGAGATACAAACTATCAACAATAGGATTCAATTGATTCGGACTCCTACAGAATATGGAGCATCTTTCTAGAACATGTTTACTATGGATGATAAGAGCTTATCTACGTTAAAGACCCATGATTGGCATAACTTTATGAAACATATTTTACCTTTGGCTATCGATGGATGTAGAAGGAAAGGAGTACGATATGTGATCTATCGTCTTGGATCGCTTATAAGGTAATTATGATACTTTTATATTCAATATATATGAACATTTGATATCTTTTATTTTTAAATTAACTTCTTTATAATTTTTTTTATGATATGTACAGGTGGATTACATCAAAAGAGATTGATAAAAACTCAATCCCACAAAAAAAACGTGAATGCAAAGAGCTACTATGTTTGATGGAGAAAGAGCTTCCTACTTCATTTTTTGATATTCAGGTTCATTTATTAGTCTATCTTGTAGATGAAATAGAGATTGTGGGTGTTCTCAACACTCGATGGATGTTTTGGGTCAAGCGATTTATGGGAATATTAAAAGGTTATGTGCCGCAAAAAGCGAAACTAGAAGGATCCATGGAAAAGGTTTGGATGTTTGAAGAGTGCATGTACTATGTTAGTGAGTACCTTGAAAGAGTTCATGAAGAAGCTCCCCATGCATGGACCAATAGTCTTCTTCAAAAATAACAGAGGAGGTATTATCGATAAGGGAGTTCTAGTTTTATTTACATTTCAAGAAAAAAATGGTGTTTCTACTTTTGTAGCATATAATAGTGAATGCATGCAAGCATTCCTTAGCGAGTAGGAAGAGGAACTTCAAAATCTCTGAAGTACAAGATAGAGAAACAAAAGATATAGATGTAATCTCGATAATAATGAGATTACAAATATATCTTCCTTCACAGAGTGGCTATATAGTTGTTTATAACATGCCAACGCAAATAATGAAGAAATCGTAGATGAGCAAAGAGAGTTAATGATAGGTTGTGAGCATAAGGTAATTTTATTTTAATTATATTTTGTTTTTTTCATATATATATATTAGTTTCTCTTTACTAATTTAATTTCTTTTTCACACTCAAATGTTCACTAATATGTGGGCTTTTGGACATCATACTAGAATCACACCATTGATTGAGGATTATAGTATTCTTGCTTCTTTCAAGCAACTATCACGTGCTAGCTCAAAAGACATGAATGTTATAGATGGCGAACTTGGTTATGTGGGAACTGTTGTTGGTACCCACGAAATATCATTTCCTGCATTCAAACAGGTAGAAAAAAGTTTATACTTTTTATGATAGATTTTATTATTTTTTTGAGCACTTAATAATGGTTTTTTGTTTTTATATATTTCGATAGGTCATTTTGAAGATTGACTGTTTTCAAGCCGAGTATAAAGGTAGCGATTCCACATTGATAAAGGAATTATCTGGGTTTTTGGCCGAGTATAAAGGAAGTAATTCCACATTGATAAAGGAATTATCTAGATTTTTGGCAACTCATTTTTCTAAGGTAATGAGATCTACTAAAGAACCATATATTCTTCCTAGGCATATTGAACAAGTGTATCTAGTCCATTTTATATTTATGTACGTGTATCTACATGATGTGTATGAATCTTTATATATACTATGATCCTTGTTGATTTGAGTAGCTTTATAATATAGAGGCATAAGGTTGGGAGGAGAGACATGTCTCTAGTAGGTGGTTGGAGGAATAAATGAAATGTGTACATATTCTTCAATCATATGGCTAAAAGGCTAAATTAGAGTTTCTAAATTAGGGTTAATAAAACCCTAATATCAAAATTAGTGTTTCCAAATTAGGATTTTTGAAATAGGATTTCTAAGTTAGTTTAATATTTATAATAGGGTTTCTTGTTAGATTTATTTACACCTCCATGGTCTAACATTGGTCTACCTGCTTTTGGTCGAGGACCCTTGCCAGGTCAAGGACCAGAGCTCGAGGGAGCCAAGGCTCTAGCAGGGATGCTCGAGGTTATTCCATCTCTTGAGAGTGGCCATATAAGGAGTGTTTGGACCTTAGAGAAGATTCCAGAGGTGCCAAGGGCAAGGTCTATTTAAGGTTGGGAGGAGAGTGGCAGGTAGCTAATTGGGATCTTTCATTTGGTATCAGAGCTTGAGTGAGAGAAGGAAAAGTCTTGGAGAGAAAGCCACTTCACAATCTTATTCAAAGTTTTTCCTGGGAAACTTTTGAAGGCGAACCGTGTGTTGATTTGGAGGATGACCTTGAGAGTCGTGCAGGCTTCAACATGAAGTTTTCGAAGCTGATTCTAAAAGAAGGGGTTTCTTCATCCACACATGCACACATATCAGGTACTGCACTTTTTGACATAAGAAGTTAGAGGAAGTTATCAAAGACTTTAAATTGTAACGTTTAGAGAAAAATCACTTGAATTTAACATGTAATAGATTGATAATTTGTATAGGATCATTTATTTGCATTTTTGGAAATTTATTAGTTTGTATACTTGGCGGTTATCGCCAGATGTATTTTGGGAATTTGTCATTGTTTGTATTGTCATCATATAGACTTGTATAGGACTTGGGTTTTGTGTGATCAATGTATGGGTTTGAGAGAGGATCTAGAATACATCTTGTAGTTGTTCTATGTTTTCTTTTTTAGAATGAATCTTGATGAGATTCTAACTCCCATGGAAGAGGTCAAGCTTGAGCAACCTTATACTATGGAGATTACAAATCTCAATGCTAAAGTTAGAGGCTTGGAGGATACGGATCAAAAGATCCTCCAAGCAATTAATAAACTAGAGGTGCCACCCATCGACACACCTATGCAGGTGGAAGTTCCATCTGTTGAACCATCTAGTTCACAAAAACCATTGGTAGATGTGGGGGCTTCTTCTGGTAGAGATGTCAGATGGCAAATGAAATATTTAAATCCACCGAAGTACCACAAACAAGTTAGTGCCAGGATGGCAGATGCGATCAAGCAATGGATAAGTAAGTGGGAACAGTGTTTTCGCCTTTGTAATGCTTTGAGAGGGAGTGTTCCTTCTGTATGAACAAAAGTCGTCTGGCTTCCAGATGTGGCAGGGTTGGTTGTCCAGTTCTTCATCAATCACTGCGAGCCCTTGCAATTTGTAGTGCCTTGGTATGTACTTCTTCGTTGGATTCCAGCATGACTGTGTCATTGTGAGTCTCCGTTGATGTCCTCTAGATCTTCCAAAGTTGATGTTCATAGTAGTCATGCCAAGTACTCATAACCCATAATGGATGATGGGTAAGTGTGTTCGTGCATGGGTTGAGGAAAATATGTGCCTTGTGCACGGCCTTGTAATGTAGCCCTATGCATGCTTACTTGGAAAATGCATCGAAAGAAGTATGGTGCAAAAATTGGGGTTCTTGAGCTAAGTGCTCAAGGGTATGCCGACGAAGAGGTTCCCTAAGCTATCATGGTTATGATGTTTCCAAAGTAAAGATACTTAACATGGAGAAGGTCAATCGATGTTCATCTCTTCGTGTTGTACACTCGGCCTTTGGGATGGAACATTGTTGATGAATGTCCGTGTTGATGGTTCGCTGATGAGATCCTTTGAGTGGCTGATCCTGTCATAAGCAGGAGTCTTCTCATCTAGTATACATACAAAGATTTGCAGGGTACCAGAACTACCCCTTGCAGATATCTCCCTGGATGCTCTCGTACATGCAGTAGTTAAGCATCACTCAAGTTGCAGACCTTCCAGCTCTTCACACCTACCATGGTAAGAGGGAACCATAGTTGTGGATGCCATGTTCATGCCAAGTTCCTGACATCTACTAGATAAGGGAGCAATTATATGATCTCCTAGCCGAGACACACTTCTATCAAAAGTGATAACTGCCCAGTAATCAATGGTTCCACCTTCAACTAAGCATGACTCATTCACGTTCCATGAACCAAACCTGGGAACAAACTCTCTCTCTCTCTCTCTCTGTCTCTCTCTCTCTCTCTGTCTCTCTCTCTTTCTTCTCTCTTTTTTTTTTGAGGAACAATGTCACAAAACAAGACGACAGATGTTAGTATCAGAAAAAATAGTTGACATATGTCAATGTGCTCTTGTGCATGGGACTCTCAAATGTGTCTATGCACGGCCATGTAATAGGGATCTATATTAATGCATACTTTGGAAGTGCATGACCTGAATGGTGCAAAAGACAGGGTTGTGCAAGAAGCACATGGTTGTCGCTCAACGAGGCTTTCGATGTTACTTGTCGATGTTGATGTCAGCTTTGGTGGAGTTATCCATTGGATCTCGAAAAGGTGTAATCCTCCTTATTGGGGTCCATTTTAGAACAATATTTAGCACTGTAGAGATCACCTCAGGTGTCTTCCTCTTTGGATGCTTTTTGAATTGTGGTATCCAGTGTGGTTGGCGCTTTTGTTTGGTGGAGGCTACTTGTACTTTTGGCTTGCAAACCCATACCCTTTTTACACGTCTTCCTACTATTGTTGAAGAGGTGATTTGATCTTCTTTCAATCTCTGTATGTGGTTCTTACCCTCTTCTCTTTGTGGCTTCTTTGTTGAGACCTTTCGCATGTGGGAGAACATAGGTTTTTGTGGATGTAAAAGCTTCTTAGGTACCCACATCTCTAATCTCCCTTGTTGAGCTGCAACTAATTTCTTAGGCATGCAAACTTGTCAGATACCTTGTGGTTGAGCTTGCCGAAGCTTCGTCCTTCGTCTTTTGGCCTGATTGGCTTGCCTAGATGGGATTTGTGGGGGCAACGCTGGTGGTTGCTCTCCTTTGCGTACCCAGATCTACTTCATGCGTGAAACTGCTTTCTTGTTGAATGGTGTCTTTCTATTTGATTTAGTAGTTGTCATGAATAGTTGTGTTTGTCTTTGTGGTGGAACTACTGTGGCCAACTGAGTCTTTGGAGAAGAAGAAAGATCCACTTGCCTTCGAACCTGTTCTTCCACGATTGACTCCTTCTGCATCATAGAGCTTTTGACACATACAACATCTTCTTCCATATAATTAGTCTTAGAAGAACTAAGAGAATGTGGGACATCTAGATTTGTGAGTATGCAGTTCTCTAATTCTATTGTAATGCATTGTTCTTGTACCCAAAAGTGAAGGATTTGACTTCTTAGGTTTAAGTTAATAGCAGGGTCATAGATCCAATCTTGACCCAAGACAAGTGGTTCTGTAAGGTTCTCATTTTGACACACTAGCGCTTTGACTTTCATTGGAACATCTTGAAGGTAGATGGGAAGTTCCACCTTGCCCAAACAAGGGGTTTCCACACCTCCCAATCCTATGAGATAAGCTTCTATGGGATTGATGTTCAACTACAAGTCTTAGCAGTAGGAAAGTCGAACTGCACTACTTGCTGCACCTGAGTCAATCAATGCTTTCACAGTCCTTGCACCCTTTCCTTGTCCTATCTCTATGGTCACAAAGGGACGTCAGTCAATGACTTGAGAAGTCGCTATGCCTGATTTTTGGCACATATCCATGTGATATTTTGGGGCTTTTGAGTTGACATCTAGGCCTAACCGCCTTAACTTATTTCCCCTTATGCACTCTCTAGCCTTTGCTTGTGCTTCTTCTCTGACTCTCATCTCTTCTTCTTTTCGTTTCTTAGCAATTTTGAGTCTCATTAGCATGTCCTCTGTAAGAGGTTCTTGATATAACTTGACTCGACAATCACTGATATAGTTTGGCAAGATGTCACCTTCTAAAGTAGCCAATTGGACCGCACCGCTAGTGGAAATTCTATTAATGATCATGGGTCCATATCCTCTTTTTTCCAACTTACGGGCATGTTGCTTTAGCGTATAAACCAGCACTAGGTCTCCCTCTTTCAATCCTTTATCTTTGATGTGTGCATCAAAGTATGCCTTTTGTCTTCTCTTTGCAGCATAGATGCCTGCTGCCGCTCATAGCCTCGTCTCACCTAAGCGTTCTAAATCAAAGATCCTAGAGGACAACTCATGTCCATTCCACTCATGCTCTTGTGCTACCTTTAATGCTGGGATTAGGAAATCTAATGGTAGCACAACATTCTGTCCAAAGACCATCTGAAATGGGGTGGCATTGAGTACCGTTTTATAGGCAACTCGATAAGCCCACACAACATGATGAAGATCTTTGTCCCAATCAGAGTGTTTATTATTTACCAGTTTTGTTAATACATTACATAGGATCTTGTTTGTGCTCTCAGCTTGTCCGTTAGCTTGTGGATGATAGGGGGCAAACTTCTTATGTATCACCAAGAATTCTTGGAGAAGATTTTCAATGACTTCATTCAGGAAGTGTGTGCCTCTATCGCTCACTAACTCTATTGGTAGTCCATATCTTGTGAACACATTCTCAAATAAGAACTTAGCTGTCGTTAGAGCATCATTCTTTGTTGTGGCTTTTACTTCCACCCACTTGGTAAGGTAATCTGTGGCTACAATGATGTACTCTGCATGGGAGTTTCTAGCTGGGGGGTTAATAGGACCTAAAAAGTCTATTCCCCACTTTGAGAATGCACGTCCTGCCATCATGGGCCTCAAAGGCATCTCGTCTTTTCTGATAGGATATTGTGCACGTTGGCATGTGTCACATTTCTTCACATATGTATGTGCATCCATATGGAGAGTGGGCCACCAAAGTCCTGAGAATAGAATGGTCTTGATCACTCGGTCAGGGCCAAAATGTCCACCTGCAACACCACTGTGTGCAGTCTCTAAGACTTTTAAATAGTCTGATTCATGAACGCACAGTCTTAAGTAACCATCTTTGCCTCTTTGGTATAGGTTGTCTCCTACTAAGGCATAGCCTTGAGCCTCTTGCTCCATGCTTCGTCTTCTTGCTAGACTAGCCTCTTTGGGTAATCTTCTCGACCTCATAAACTCTACCAATGGAGCACTCCAATCTGGAATTAATGACACTTGATAAAGGGTTGCATGCTCCACTGGGGGTTTTTCCTGGCACACCTGACGATTCTTAATCCACTCATGAATTTCTTTGTCCATGCTAGGCCAATACACTCCTAAACGTTTTAGATTCTGCAATGTTCGTTGTTTAGAATAGTGATTTCCTAGCAATCCTTCATGGGCTTGTTGCAACCAGCTAGTATGTTCATCATCCTCCACAGAACAAGCGAGTACACCCTCCGTATCTTGTTTGTACATGCTTCCTACCAATATGTGATATTTTGTGACTTTACAATTTCTTCTTGTGAGTTTTTCACATTCTTATTTGCGGGTCCGAAGGTGAGGATTGGTACCAACTTATTTGCCCATTTAGGAACAACTTCCAACTTGAACAGATAAGCATTAGGTAGTTCATCAGACACTCCTTGAGGTGACTCCCCTGAAGTGATACGAGAAAGGTGATCTGTCCCAAGGTGGGTTCTACCTTTCCTGACAACAACTTCAAAGTCATATTCTATTAGTAAGAGGAACCATCTTACTAAGCGTCCAATATTGCAAGGTTTATTGACCAAATATAACAAAGCTTGATGATCAGTGAAAAACTTGAACTTGTTGGCCAATAAATAGTGTCTAAACTTCTTCACAGCATATACCATGCCTAAGCCCTCTTGCTCAGTTGTGGTATAGTTTCGTTCAGCTACGGTGAGCTGTCTACTAGCATATGCTATGGGCAAATCTAAGTTTCCTTCACCTGTGGGTTGTGCTAGCACACATCCTATGGCGTGATTGGATGCATCCACATGGACATGGAATGACTTATTCCAATCAGGAGTGGTCAGTATTGGTGCTCTGCACAAACGTTTCTTAAGTTCATTGAAAGAATTCTCGCATTCCTCGTTCCACTCAAAATTGGATAACAAGGCATAAAGGGGTCTGGCTATGCTCGCGTACATGTGGATAAACCTACGGTAATATCCACAATGGCCCATAAAGGCTTGTACCTCTTTAAGATTCCTTGGCCTTGGTATCTCTGCTATGACTCGTACCTTATCTTGATCTGACATTCCATTCTTAGAAACAATATGACCTAAAATTTTACCTTGATGCACCATGAACACACACTTGTCTCAGTTCAGACACACTCGATATTCTCTACACTTGTTGAAGATTTGTCTGAGCTCAAGGATGTGAAATCTTCTTTCTTGGGAATGCGCACATAAATCGTCCACATATACTTCTAAGATCTTTCGCAAGAACTCTTTGAAGACATGACACATAAGCCTTTGGAATGTTGCACGTGCATTGGTGAGCCCAAATGGCATCACACGAAATGCAAAAATTCCCCACTCTGTGGCAAAAGCTGTTTTGTGTTGATCTTCTGGGCAATGGCTACTTGATTGTAACCTAAAAATCCATCAAGGAAGCTATAAACTTCCTTGCCTGCAACACGCTCTAATAGGTGTTCCGTGATTGGAATCGGATAGCTATCTCTGATTGTAGCGGCATTAACTTTTTTAAGGTTAATACACACTCGCAACTTCCCATTCTTCTTGGGCACCACTACAATGGGGGACACCCATTCAGTATGCTCAATCTCATAGATGAATCCTGCTTCAATCAGCCTATCAATTTCTTATTTTATTTTGGCTGCATATGTATCATTATATGTGTGGGGCTTTGGTTTGGTGGGCTTGGCATCAGCGGTCATGGGAATCGTATGAGAACATATTCTTGGATCTACCCCCTTCAAGTCTCGATAATGCCATGCAAACACATCCCTATATTCCCTTAATAGAGCTACGAGCTCCATTTCTTCTCTTGCACTCAGGTCATCTCCTATGTAGGTACATCTCTCTTTGTTCTCCTCAATGGTCACAACAATCTTTTTGGTCTTTTCTTTATTATCATATGATTCTCCTATGATGGCCTCTCTCTTAGGCATTCGTACCAAAATTTTGCGGTCGTCAACTTCATATTTCTTGAAGTTTTCTGGTACTTCAAACAATGATTCCTCCTCATTTTGTTTCCCTGCTTTTCGTTTCTTTTTCTTTTGACTACTCTCACTTCCATCCTTTGAATTTACCGTTTTAATACTTGTGAGAGGCTCTTCTTCTTTCTGGGTGAACACTCCTATATCTTCTAGATAGTGCTGCTCTGAGTTAAAGCAACTATCCATCACAATGGACTCTATATCATCGTCATTCTCTTCTTCTTCTATGACATCACTAGGGTCACATTCTTCTAGCAAGGGCTGACACATGAACACTAAGATATCATAACCCTCCTCATCACAATGAGGTGTCCACTGTTCCTCGTTGATAGCAATGTCCATGGTGGCTAAGATTTCAGGCCAACCATGAGGCTCAAATTCCTCATCTGGAAAGATCATCGTGCGTAGGGTGAGTCCCTAACTAGTCTATCTCCTGGCAAAGTTCCTTCTTCTCTTGCCTTTAAACGTTTTTTCCTCTTCCTCTGCGACCTTGCACATCCACAAATGAGTATCTTCATGCAACCATGATGGATCAGGTGAACTTTCAGAATGCACAGAGATGGAATCTTCTTTTGCTTTGTGGATAGGATTCCACTGTAGGGATGGTACATCTCTGAAGGAGTAATCCTTCAAATGGACCTTGGTGGTGACCCCTAAGTGCTGCAAGTACAAGGAGTCGGTTCCCCAATCCTGTACTATTTGCAATTCTCGTAGGAAGGGTCTTCCTAGGATCATCTCATAAACATTATTTTTCTCAAAGTCACATATAGCAAATGTGTGCTCAAACTCTATACCACAAGTGGTTAGAGTTATCCCTTCTAGCAATCCTAGAGGTCTTTCAAAAATGACCGTCAGCCATTTGAAGCTTCATTCTAGTTGGTCTTAATGTGGGTTTGCCCCATTTCTTCCACAAGGAGTTGGTCGCAATAGCAACACCAACACCTGAATCTATGATTTGTCTTGGCGTTCAAATTGCTGTGTTTGGAAATTGAGAGTTTTCTTATACGCATCGCGTTCTCTGCGGGCGTTGGCGATATCTTTTTGGTATTGGCCTTCCCGTAGTAATTGTTGTTTGAGAATACGGTTGACCGCGTCGGCACATTCTTCGGCTCGCCGTAATTGCTCTTGAACTTGGTCGGCTTCTTTCTGTTGGTCCTGCATCTTCTGGGTGGTTTCTTGTAATTGAAGCTTCGTGTCTGCGATCAATTCTTCGAGAGATACGTTGATATCTTCTTGTTCTTGAAGGGCGGCCTTCAGTGTTCGAATTTCCTCATGTGCGTCGTGTATGAGTTGGTCTTTGGCAGCTAGCTGGTCCAGGGCTGCATCTCATTGTTGTACTAGCGTCTGTTCTGTCGAAAATCGTGCTTGGAGTTCTGCTAGCTATGTCCGGAGTTGATGATTCTCGGTCTTTACGGCATCAACTTCTTCCTGGAGGGGGGCGATGTCGGCTTCCAGGGTGTCTACCTTGTGCTGGTATTCGAGTTTCAGGTGGTCCGTGGCTGCCGTAAACTGGGCGGGCAGCTGGTGTGATAACTGGATGAGGAACTGCCCCATGGCGGCAAGTTCCGAGAATGTGTTATGTGGCGGTGGTGGTGGAGGATGACGAGGTTGAGAGGATGTGTCGGTGAGTAGTTGCTGGGAGTTTGGCGGAGAGTAGTTAGGGGAGGAAGAGGAAGATGCTGCGGGTTCAGTGATGGGTGGGAGGTGTGGTTCCGGTGGGGGGAGGGGTTTGGCAGAAGGTGGTGTAGGGAGAACGGTATCTGAGGGGTTTACCTTGGCGAGTGTTTGTTGTATGGTTTCTGTCTGGTTGATGGCGTCGATGAGTTGATCCAGTGCTTTGGTGGCCGATTCCTGTTCATCCTGGTGCTGCTCAGATTCTTTTTCTGTGGACACTATTTCTGTCTCTGCTTGATCCTGCTGGTCTGGTTGCTCCGTCGATGTTTCGTTGTGTGTGGCGGTGTCGTGGTATGTTTCCTCTTGGTCGTCTGGCTTGGTCTCCTGATCTTTTCCGGTGGATCCTTGGACTTCACTTTCCGAGGAGCTGATCCGAATTCGCTTGGTACGGAAGAGCTGATTAATCTCTTCGTCTTCTTCTTCAGTGTCCTCGATCGGTTGTGCGGATTCTTCGTGTCGAAGTGCGGGGCCTGCGGGTGGGGGTTGTGCAGCGAGAATGGTTGGGAAGAGGAAGGAGATGATGTGTGGAAGGCGAGAGCGGGGGGTAGAACCCTTTTGGAGCTGTTTTACGATAGCTACACATTCTTTATGGATTCTAAGGAAAAAGTAAGAGGCAAAATTTACAGGTTCGCGGGCGGCTAAATCTAAGGCGGAGTAGAAGGGGCGAGAGATGCCATATGTTCGTTTTTGCAGGTTGAGGATGGCTACAAGGAACTGTAGGGCGGATCGCTCGGGTTCTGGGCGGCATAGAATGGCGTATTCGTTTGATGAGGAGCGGGGAAAGAGTTCGGTCATACGGGCGAAAGGGATGGTAGGGCCATTTTCGCGGCCTTGCGGGATGAGGCGGTAGGCGTCGGCAAAGGCTTGGAAGGTGATGACGGATCTATGTGGGAGGGAAAGGAAGACCCACTGTCGTTCGGTGGTGGGGCTTTGGGCAATGGCTTGGATGATCTGTGCGGAGAAGGGATGGGTTTCCACTGAGTGCCAAGGCAACTCAGCGAAGTTGGCCAACCCTCTGCATCGCAGGTATTCGCCTACGTCTGTAGGGATACCTTCGCGGAAAGAAGCGTAGTTGGCTAGCGCTTCCATGGCGTTCACAATGCACACTTACAGAAAACACAGAATACTGAGATAACACACACAATCACGAAAACACAATAGCGGTTTTTTGGCGCAACTGAGGGGGTTAAATATGGAGAACACGGTGTGGGGGTGAGTATCATTGTGTGGTGCGGGAATGATACGGTTTGCATGCTAGCGTGCGTACTGAGTGACCGGTAGGGAGGGGCGGCTGGTAACATAAAGATTTGTACAAAAGACGGCTAAAAGCAAAACATAAAAATTTATACAAAATGTGGCTCGTCGCCGAATAATTAAGGCGTACTAGTAGTGGGATAATACGGCCGCAGCTTCGATCCATTAATTACTTTTGGAAGTGGAATTTCGGTCAACGTAGTCAACCGAAAAGTTGCCGGACCTACTTGTGCTGAGATCTTGAAAGGGCCGAACCATCGTAGTTTGAATTTTCCTGCTGCTCTGTTCGATTTTGCGTTATAGAAGAGTACAAGCTGTCCTACCGAAAAGATTGGCGTCTTCAAATATCGATCGTGTGTCTTAGCTTGCCTTAGTTGAACTTCGCGCATAGTTAAAAAACTGAGCCATCGGTGCTCATCAAGTTCTCTGAGTGCATCCATTCGTGTTGTCAGTGAAGATTCCGGTAGCATCTTCTGAGTGATTGCTACCCGCAAACTTGGGATGACTACTTCCATGGGAGCGATTGCTTCTAAGCCATAAGCTAGCTTGAAAGGTGTCAAGCCTGTTGTTACTTTATATGTAGTTCGGTATGCCCATAATACTGCAGGTAGTAGTTGATCCCATCTTTCCGGTGCTTCCATGATCAATTTCCAGAGGATGTTTAACAGTGATTTGTTTGTACTTTCAGCCAATCCATTGGCACGTGGATAATAAGGAGAGCTAAATTTATGTGTGACTTGGAAGGACTGTGTGAGTGCCTTCATTAAATTGTTTACAAAATGAGTGCCTTGATCTGAGACAATTTCCAGTGGTAAACCAAATCGTGGGAAGACATCCGTGAGTAGACATTTTGCTACCGTAACTGCTGTAGCAGACCGCAAAGCCCAAGCTTCTGCCCATCTAGTTGCGTAATCTGTGCAAGTCAGTATGTATTGATTGTTACTGGATACTGCAGGAGGTGTAATTGGCCCGATGAAATCTAAACCCCATTTCTGAAAAGGTTCTAATGGTAAGATGGGTTGCAAGGGAAAAAGATGCCGATGTAAAGGCTGACCAGCTCTTTGGCAAGCATCGCATTGTTTAACAAACTGTGAGATATCTCTGTACATAGTTGGCCACCAGAGTCCTCCTTGCAGAATTTTCCGGTGAGTTAAGTCTGCTGCAAAATGGCCACCGGGAGGAATTGAGTGAGCCAAAGTGATAACTGAGTTAACTTCATGTGGTGGAATACAGCGAAGTAGGATTCCGGTATGATCTGTATAATATAGTTCTCCAGCAACTAACCGAAATCGGCGGCTAAAAACTGCGATTTTTCTTCGAACCGCCTTGGCAGTCTCAGCTGGAAAGCGTCCTTCGGTGAGAAAAGTTAGAATCTGATCATAGTATGTAGGTGGTGTTTGTAAGTTGGGCGTCTCATCAGGTAGTGGTTCAGCATTATAAATCGCAGGAGTCGTGTCATCTATTCCTACCGGAGCTTTACCGAAATCTAGGCGTGATAAGAAATCTGCTAAGGCATGTGCATTTCCGGGTCGGTGAATGACATCATAGTCGAATTCTTGTAAAAGTAGCACCCATCGTGCTAATCGTCCTCCTAAGTGCTGCTGTCTTACTAGATAAACAAGGGCAGCATGATCCACATGAAAGGTAAATTTCCGGCCTAGTAGATAATGTCTGAACTTTTTGATTGAGTAAATCAATCCTAGACATTCTCTTTCAGTGGTGGAATAGTTCTTTTCTGCCGGTGCCAGTCTTCTACTGGCGTAATAAACAGGGCGAAACCACTTATCTGTTTGCTGCATCAGAATACTGCCGATTGCAATATCTGAAGCGTCAACAAAAACGTGGAACGGATTGTCCCAGTTCGGTGGTTGTAAAATTGGAGTGTGCGTCAGGAGATACTTGAGTCGACCAAATGTAGTTTGACATTCTTCAGTCCATTCAAACTGTCTGGGAGTCTTTGTGATTAGCCTGTTCAGTGGTACTGCTAGGTGAGCAAGCCACCGCAAGTGTCTGCCATGCCACCGTATTTGTCCCATAAAGCGCATTACTTCTTTCGGAGTCGTGGGTATTGGGGCTTCTAAAATCGCCGAAATCTTATCTGGGTCCACTCGGATACCTTGGGCAGATACAATATGCCCAAGTAGTTTGCCACATGAAACCGCAAACACGGATTTGTTGGGATTAAGGCAGAGTCTATATTCTCGACACTTCTGAAAACAGCGTCGTAAGTGAAACAAATGTGCTATCATCTTCCCAAAGATTGAGAAGTCGTCGAGATATACTTGCATGAAAGAGGTGAGGTAAGGAGAAAATATCTCCTGCATACATCTTTGAAATGTGCTTGGTGCATTTCTCAATCCGAACCACATTACTGTGCAGGCAAAGACACCCCAATTGGTAATGAAGGCAGTTTTTGGTATATCCTCTTCAGCCATTCTAACCTGGTTGTACCCGCTGTATCCATCTAAAAATGAATACATTTCATGACCTGCGACTCTATCAAGCATGGTATCCAAAAAGGGGATCGGGAAAGGATCTGGTACTGTTGCTGCATTTAATTTCCGGTAATCCACACAGATTCGTAACTGCTTGTTTTTCTTTGGCACGATCACGATGGGTGAGATCCATTCAGCGTGTTCTACTGGTACAATGAATCCGACTTTTAATAGTCTATCAAGTTCGGCTTTTACCTGTGATGCATAATGGGGGTTCATTCTGTAGCTGGGTTGTCTTTTTGGTTTCACTTCCGGTTTCAACATGACCCTATGTTGATAGATGCGCGGATCTAATCCTTTCATGTCTTTGTAATCCCATGCAAAGACGTCTGCGAATTCGTGAAGAAGTTTAATCAAATCCTCCTTAAATGTTTCCGGTAAGTTCTGCCTCATCTTCACAGGTCGTGGGTGGTCTCTATCTCCTAGATTGTACGTGATCAGCTGGTCTTCTGGGACATAAAATTGTTGAGGTTTCTCTGTATCATCTGTTGGCTTGAACAGTGGTTGTAATTCGTCGTCATGGGTTGAGGAAGTATCTTCCTGGACCAACTTTCCGGTGATAGCTACTACTGTACATACTGACGTGTTCCAGTTATCTATGACGGATTGTAGGTCAACAGTTCCTAGAGACATTAAATCGGCATTACTCTTCAGAAATTGCTCTTCTTCATCATCTGACAGTCCATCTAACATATGAACTGGTTCAGCAAAGTACGGTCCGGCGTGAGGTTCGCAAGATTGCATAGCATCTAGTTTTACCACATATTTACGATGGGCATCCTTGAATGTAAGCTCTTGTGCAGACCAGTCCTGTATTACCTTCGCATGCTTCAGCCAAGGTCGGTCGAAAAGAAGATTGTAATCCAAAGTGGATTCGGGTAGATCTAGTATGACAAAAGTCATCTTGAAAGTCGTACCTTGTAGAGTGATGGGTACATTCCGCACAATTCCTACAGGATGGACTCTCGATTGATCCGCCATTCGAACAAAGAATTGAACTGGTTCAATTTCGGTCCAGCCTAGCTTTTTGCATAACGCTGTGGTCGCAATGTTTACGCCTGAGCCTCCATCCATTAATACCTGCGTGATCTTCTGATTCTTATACCATACTGTGATCAAGGGCACTGCGTGATCAATCGCAGCATCAGGTTCCGGTTGAACTGCGGCTGTCGTTGGAATGCAAGAAGGTACTGGGCTGAATTGTTGCTGAAACTGTTGTCGGATCCCGGGCACTAAGGCCAGAAGTTGGCCTAGAGGCAGAGTGATGGATGCCTTGGACAAAATTTCCCAGGCTTGTTGAGCTTGACTGTCTTGTTCTTTTGGACTTGAAGTTCCTACTGACGCGGAAGTGTCTGCCGTTGTCTCTACTGATGATGATGGCCCTACTGATGCATTCTTTTGTGTTGTTTCGTCCTTTGATGAAGAAGCCTGAGTCACCGGAATAGGTTCTGGGAACACTGGTGGTTCTGTTGTGGTCCAGTGACTAGCTTTGTTATACATCCTTCGTTGTTCTTGTATCCCTGGTTCAAAGATTTCTGCTGCCGGCTGAAGTTGTTTAACGGAACGGGTCTGGACTGTAGCAGTCTGTGTCTCGATCGGTGTAATTTTTACCATGTTGGCCATTGGATTTTGGCGTTCCTTCTTTCTTTGATCATACTCCATTGCGTCTTTACAAAACCTTCTAATGTGGCCGAATTCGCCACAGAAATGACAGCATGGAGGTGGTAACTCAGGGTTTTCCGGTGGTGGTCCATTCTGCCATCGGTTGGCATTATAAGTGTTGTTTCTCTGTCCTCGGTAGTTCCGATATCCTTGTTGTTGATTGTTTCTCAGTTGCGGAGGCACATAGTGATTTACTGGTTGGCCATGTTCTTGGATGACTGCATTGACGGTTGCTGTCCCTTGTATTCTAGCGTTGTAGACAGAGTTTCCGGTGGTGTGTCCGGTAGTGTTGCAGATAGCGCAAAACACTTGGTTCAGTGCACAGTTGGCACTTGTATGCCCCGAATTTTTGCATGTGGTGCAGTATACTTGCCTGGTGATCTCTTCAGCCATATTTTTGTTTGTTTTTAACCATTCCAAGTCTTCTGAAAATCCACCAACCTTGGATTCTAGCTGTAGAGCCATTGCAATGACGGCATCCAAGGTCATAGCTCCGACACATCTTATGATCATGATCTGCTTCAGTTGTGGGGTTAATCCATTGATAAACCATTGAGAGATGACATCATCAGGTAGATTAGCGTGAGCCTATGGTATCTGCCGTAAATGTGTTCTAAAGAGGGTAGCGTACTCCTAGACGGTCTGATTTACCTTCTGTCTGTTGTTCTGTAGATACTCAAAGATTTCAGCAGGATTCTTCTTTAGTCTGAATCGCTGTAAAAAGGCGTCTCGTACTTCATCGTAAGTACCGAAATGATTGATATCATATTCCGTGAGCCATCTCGCCGCTTCATTGATCAGTGTAGATTGAAAAACAATGGCTTTATACGCCTGATCTGGTGGATGGTTAAGAACTGCATAACTTATCTCGAAAGTTCGTACGTGGGCGTCTGGGTCGTCTCCTGGGAATCCACCGAATTTCGTGTAGGTTACTCCTGTTGGAGGTGGCCTTGGCGGTCCTAGCTGTTGTTGTTGATGTTGTTGTTGTTGGTGTTGCCCGCTCATTGTGAAGGGTTCAGGGTTTCCTTCTGTATCTCGGGATTGATCGGGTGAACTATCGGGACTTGTATCGCCGGATGGTGCGTTTTCCGGTGTGCTGTTTCGACTTAGGATGCTTCGGATCTCTGTTTCGAACAGCTTTCCTTCCTTCTGGATGTCTAATATTCGAAATCTTTCTTCCAAACACGAAGGTTGAGCTGATGATTTCGCAAAAAAGGCTAAACCTTTGCCAGCGATCGGTGATTCTATCACCGGAATGAACCGAAATTGGGCCAGAATGCCTTGTTTTACTACTTCTGCCGAATTTTCCTAACGTATCTCTGACCGTGGATAACTCTAAATCTTTATCTGATATTGTTAAACTAGGTTCCAACGGCGTTTTGATAGAATCTGGACTTGCTATATCTTCGATAGGCTGGGTCGAAGTAGCATCAGAAGGTATCGAAGGCGTTGACCGTTCTACCGGAATATGACCGGAATCAGTTGTAACGTTTCCACTTTTCTTGACCACTTGGTCAGATCTAGTTATGCGTACTTCTCCCGAAGCTATCTTTTGTGATTTTCGTGCTTCAATCTCACGATTCTTAGGATATGTTTCGCCCGATCGAGTGACGGGCATGTATCATTGCCCAGTGATACTATCTGAGCAGTTTACAACAATCTGGATCTGTTGCTACTGTCAGTGAAGCAATTGTTGCTGGATGTTTGCTTCTTACAAACCGTTAGCACTCTAATGCCACTGTCTCACAAGTGACTCGTAATCAAATGCTACTTTACCGCAGAGACTGGTAATCAGTTGCCACTTTCCCACAGGCAACGGGCCAGAGAACTGGCAAGCGGATGCCACTTTCCCACAGACAACGGGCCAGAGAACTGGCAAGCGGATGCCACTTTCCCACAGACAACGGGCCAGAGAACTGGCAAGCGGATGCCACTTTCCCACAGACAATGGGCCAGAGAACTGGCAAGCGGATGCCACTTTCCCACAGACAACGGGCCAGAGAACTGGCAAGCGGATGCCACTTTCCCACAGACGGCGCCAAATGTTAAAGGTAAGATCGTTTACTGTTAACTTAACTGTTAACTACCTACCGCAGCCGTTAATTACTAGTTTAAAACAACAATCCTTCAGAGACTCCAGAATCTGGTTCCACACCTGCGTACCAGATATTTCCGAGTCTCTCTTTCTCTGTACTCAATCTTACCGCAAAATAAACTGACTCTAACCGTGTGGGTCCTTGGGAGTGGTAGGGGTCTGTTGACAGAGGCCCTGTACTATTTTCCCAACTACTCACTCAACCGTAGTTATGGTTTTCACGTCTTAGCTCAGTTTTGCTCCTGAACAACTCCAACTAGACCAACGTGCTGGACTCAGAGCTCCCAGACTGTTCCTGCCATAGTAGTTGAGCAGTAGTCCGAGATGACAGTCCAATACTTTTAGTAACTTAACAAGATCATAACACACAACTCTTCTCGTCAGTTCATAGACTTACCGTGTATCTACCTTCAACCCGTAATATCTACTGACCGCAAGGCGTGTCGCAACATTATTACCATTCTACGTGTACTTAGACATTACCGGCATTACTTTTGAACACAGACTATAATACCGACTCAGTCACTTACAGAGAATCATAGCAACTCATGTCCATTCTTCACGCTTACCTATCCCACCGAAGACATAGCAGATAGACAACACACTAACACCTTACGCATAATCGAAGATATCTTAACTCGTTATCGAACAGAATCTAAAAATCGTAGTACCGACTCGTAACACCGCAGTGTATCACGCATACGCAGTCAAACGGTTACACAGATGAGGCACGCAGAACAGGACAGAGCCAAGATACTCTACTCGTTAACACCTACCTACACACAGTAGAAGAGTTAATCCCAAATCAGGGCTCTCACAATACACTCGCAACTCCCAAAAACGGGGGGCTCCTTCTCCCTCTGCCGTTCTTTTCATTGCTTTAAATAGAATTTTATTACAAGGCTTGCGCGAATCTTTCTTTACCGCGTACTTCCACAAGGGTTCTTTCTACATTAAAAACCTCTGTCTAAGTACAATTGTCCTTTGTTCGGCGGCCGTCTAACAGTTGTGTAGCCTTGGTAGGTGATTGGAAGATAAGTACTACCTTCTTCGCCCTCACACATGTCCCCTATTTTGTCTAGAGGTATCTCTGGTACTTTTTGCTTAGAGCCTGCTTTTGGCATTTTGGAATCAAGTTGTGGAACTTGATCCTTGACATGATTCCATAGCTTGGGTTTTGCTTTGAGCAGCTCTTCTAGAGTGAGATGACATTGAACCTTAGTGTTCTTCACGACATCAGTGTTCCTTGGGACCACTGAGTCTTCATGTGTGACCAGTATTGTGGGAGCTCTCATCTGAACAGATTCAGATTCCCATGGGCCTGGAAATTGAGGCAGTTCTTCTAAGGTATTAGATTCAAAATCTAATCTTTCTTCTTCTTGTTGTTCTGCTTCATCTCCATAAATAGATGGAATGTCTTGGGGAAATTGATCATGAAGGTCATCAATCTCACGAATAGGAGGGAAATTACTATTCTCCTTGGCCCATTTCTCCTCTTGTATTTCCCGCAAGAACTCTTGAGAGTGCTCCTGAATTGAAGGAGGTATTCCAGCATCCATGGAATTAGGAACATAAGCTCCCATTGGGGGTGATCTTCTTCTCTCAATAACTAGTTGAGCCTGTAGAGGTAAAGAAACTTGTGGTTTGTTTACCAATTGCTCTAAAATTTCTAATAAGCCCTGGAAATGCAAATCCGGTTTGACAGAGTTTGTCTAATTGAACTTTTGACTAGTCTCGAGTATAGCTTGAGCTTGTTCTACCATTTTCATGCACATTTTCATCCATTCAATCTCTAAGTCCGCTCTAG
Organism: Ceratopteris richardii; assembly: GCA_020310875.1. Taxonomy (NCBI): domain Eukaryota; kingdom Viridiplantae; phylum Streptophyta; class Polypodiopsida; order Polypodiales; family Pteridaceae; genus Ceratopteris; species Ceratopteris richardii. The sequence goes on along the minus strand of CM035417.1, from coordinate 8,264,899 downwards.
GGTAACTCTTGTGTAGGTTTGCAGCTCTAGGCTCTTCTTGAAGTCGAGAGTGGTGGGCCTTGAACATCATGTCCAAGCCTTCTGGGGTTGGATCTGCAAGAACACACCCTAGTTGTGGCCTATTTACAATGGGTGGTGGGATGGGATGAGATGGAGTGGATGGAGTTTCAGCATGCGAGGGGTTTTGAGATGCAATGTCTTCTATTTTTGTTTTCGCGTCTTTCAAGCTTTCTTCTAGTTCCGATAACTTTTTATTCCACTTACGATTGGCCTTTTCTCTGGTATCCTTCCATGTTCTTGTTTTCCTCTTACTCGGCTCTCCTGATTCACTCAACTCCCTCCTACCTTGTTGGTAAGGTTGCTGATAAGTTTGTCTAATAGCCTGCCTATTGTAGGGACAATCTTGAGCTGTGTGGTTCGTGTATTTTCGCTCAATAGTGAAATATGGAGCATTCCTTTCTCTAATGTTTTGGTTTTGCATTGGCATACGTTAGCCATGTGGTCCCCTCCACAGGTATAACATCCGTTCAATGAGGTGACTCTTTGTGTTTGTCTATTTTTGACACCCAGTTTCTTGGCAACTTGCTCAGCTATCTCATCTATTTCCGTGGAGATTTTTGAAGTATGACTAGTAGAACTATCAGAATCCTTATAGAGTTTGGACAATCCTAACTCCTCACCCAAGTTATCTTCTATGTCAATGCACGTCTGCACACACTCTTCTATGGATCTGGGCTCTTTCAAGTACACATATGATCTCAACTTTGTGCTCAATAGGCCATCTAAGAACAAAGCCACTTTTTTGGCTCGTGTGGGTGACTCTGGAGCAGGGCATCTTTCTAGGTATTGTGAAAATGAACAGACAGGGTTGACTTCAACTGCGCATAACTGAAGTTTGAAACATCCAAATGAAATGAAAATTTGTGAGCATATAGTAGACTTACAGAGATAACTTTACCAAGTTAAAGCACTGAAAATGATGCACCAAGCTTAGAGAAACCATCTCTCCAATCTAACTGAGAAAACTGAGAGATATGGCAATGAATAGTACACTTCACAAGAACATGGAAATATGAACATAAATGATCATGAAAATGAAAGTATAATGATTTTACAACACAATGGACTTACTGATACATATGTGTGCCTTGAAACCACACCTTGATATGGCATACAGCTGAGCTTTTCAAGGTCTTCTCTAAGGTCTCTCTAACCACAACTAAACCTGCCATCTATTTATAGTTGAGCTTGGGAGGCTAACTTCCCTCAATCACTCTCCAATCAATTAGTGATTTATTTGATTCTCTATCTACCACAAATCACAAATTCGTGCTCCTCTTTCCCTTTTTGATCAAGCGGACTCAACCACTTAAGATTCTTTCACTTTTTACATTAAGTAAAGTCTTCAAAAGTTACAAGAGGTAGTTCACAAGTGAACTTTACATTGTCTTCATTTTAAGGCTTCTTTTTTGAATTTGTGGGACTCCAGCCAATACTTAGGCTTTTCATAGACTTGCTCCAACAGCTCCTCCTCAATCCAAGTATGCTTCAGGTCTTTAATCTTCCAAGCTTACTTGCAAACCTATCATAGCCTTGAATTTGCAAAGCTTTGTACCATCCAATGCTTTGGTTAGAATATCTGCACATTGTTGATGAGTGGACACATATGATATTTGAATCTCTTTTCTTAGAACCTTCTCTCGTACAAAGTGATAATGAACTTCAATATGTTTAGTCCTTGCATGAAAAATAGGATAAGCAGCCAAACGAATAGAACTCATATTGTCACCAAAAATAGTTGGAGTTCCAAACTCCAATCCAAGATCTGTGAATAATGTCTTCATCCACATAGCTTCCTGAGTAGTTATGGCAAGACCTCTATACTCAGCCTCTGTGGAAGAACTAGCAACGGTAGGTTGCTTCTTGGATGACCATGAAATAATCTTTGAACCTACAAAAGTAAGATATCATGAAGTGCTCCTTCTATCTTCCTTGGAACTAGCCCAATCTGCATCAGAAAATAGCTTCAAACCTAAATCAGATACATAAGGATAATAAAGTCCATTTATGGTTCCTTTGAGATACTTGAGAATCCTTTTGGCAGCATCCATGTGTGGTTTCCTTGGTGTGTGCATAAATTGACTTAGCACACTCTACTCTTGTCAATGTGGCATAGTTGAGACCACCCACTAGACTTTGATATGATGTGATGTCCTCTATGAGTTCATCTTCATGTGAGCTCAATTTGTGATTGACCTCCATTGGAGTACCTGCAATCTTACAATCTTGCATCTTGAATTTTGCCAACATGTCTTTAATGTACTTTCTTTGAGTGAGAAACAAACCATGATCTTTGTCGACAACTTCCAAACCTAGGAAGTAGGTAAGTGAGCCCGAATCACTTATCTTGAACTCTTCTCTCATCTGATCTTTGATCTGCTTCATACCATCTTCATCATTTCTTGTCAATATAATATCATCTACATATAAACATAGGTAGATGATCTCATAATTACTCTTTTTAATAAAGACTAAAGGATCTGCCTTGCTTGGTTAACAGCCTTTGTCCTGCAAGAATGAAACAAACCTGAAACTCAAGCTCTTGGGGCTTGCTTGAGACCATACAATGGTTTGTTAAGTTTACAAACATAATCAGGATAAACTTGATTCTCAAAACCAGGTGGTTGTGCCATATATACCTCTTCTGTTATCCAACCATTTGTGAGCCACCGGAAAGGAACTCCTAATTTTGCATCCTAAATTTTGTAATATACCCTGAAAAGTCGCACGCATACTGGAAAGGCGTAGCACAAAAGTTGTAACTCTTTACAAATTAATGAAAGAGGAGTCGCGTGAAGCAGACAGCATCGTGTCGTCGGACTATTCGTCTGGGCGAGAGCCTGCAATGGAGCGTAGTTTGCCGAAATTCTATGTAATATGAGTATTTTGTCAATTCTATTGGTTAAGCTTAATAATTAATTAAGTCTTAATGAAGTATTAAGATTAATGGGTTAACGCGATAAGTAAAGACGTACACAATAACTGTGCAGAATTGAAGTATTTTGGTAAACATATTCAAAAAAACAATTAATGTGTGAAAGTCTGGGCGAGAGCCTGCAATGGAGCGTAGTTTGCCGAAATTCTATGTAATATGAGTATTTTGTCAATTCTATTGGTTAAGCTTAATAATTAATTAAGTCTTAATGAAGTATTAAGATTAATGGGTTAACGCGATAAGTAAAGACGTACACAATAACTGTGCAGAATTGAAGTATTTTGGTAAACATATTCAAAAAAACAATTAATGTGTGAAAGTCTGTGAAGTAGCATATGATGAATCTATAGATCTGGGAAAATACAAACAGGGCCTCTGTTTTACAGACCCCTAACCATCCCAAGAACCCAGGATTGATAATAGATTAAAAAATAAACAATAAAAAAAAAGCTTAACACTGCCACCCTCTATGGAAAATGGAGTAGCCAGCTGCATAGAAGATTAAAGATTGACGAAGAATTCTTTGATATATGCCGGTAGCACGATCTGACCAATTGTACCCCAAATACCATAGAGATCAACATCCCTGGGCAGTTCCAAACTTATTAGGAACACCCCCTGGTGGTAGAAGTGCAGGACAATTAAGTCCAGTTGCAGAAGGTTCAGTCCAGCCAGCCAGTGACAATTCCGATGGCAGTTCGATAGCACATGGCAAGAATCCGGTGTGTTCCATGAGAGTCCGGTCCCTTCTGAAGAAAGTACGGTGATTTCTCGTTAAACAACGGCATAGTGCGGAGAGAGTTCCACATTATCCGATCAGAATTCGATCGCTTTCGATGATAGGTTTGCGTTATCCCATGAGAATGCTTCCGATGATAGTGCCGCCTAGTCCGGTGAGACTTTGGCAATTTTCAGTGAGAGTTTGGTATTACCTGGTGCCGATTCGAAGCTTTTCGATGAAATTGCGGTGCTGTTCGATGGAAACTTACTGTGTTCACCATTTTTTGGTGCAAGTCTAACCAATTTCAACACTAAAATTGAGGAAGGACTGTTAGATTTTGAATTAAGCAATCGGTTCAACGATATCTTAGGACCAGAAAGTGTGTAGGTTCACCATACAGTCCTGGAATATCAAGAGATGTCTCCCCGAAATTCAGGTAACAACAACAACACCAACAACAACAGTACCATGAGTGGCTCACAACAACAATAGCAGCAGCAACAACAACAACAACAGCAACAACAAGAACAACAGCAACAGATTAGTCCACCGCATCCGGTGCCAGCCAGAGTCGCGTACACAAAATTTGGAGGTTTCCCAAGAGATGATCCCGAAGCGCATGTACAGAAAATTGAAATTAATTATGCACTTTTGAATCACCCTGCAGACCCTGCGTATAAAGCCATCGTGTTCTAGTCCACTCTAGTTAATGAATCTGCTTGCTGGTTAACCGAATATTATTTGAACCACTTCTGGTAGTATGATGATGTGAAGGATGCATTTCTACAACGATTCCGGTTAAAGAAGAACCCAACAAAAATTTTTGATTACCTGCAGAATAATAGGCAGAAGCCACACCAAAATGTATAGGATTATGCCATGCTATTTCGGACTCATTTAGGGCAGTTACCATCAGTGCATGCCAATTTACCAGATGACATTATCACTCATTGGTTCATCAATGGATTAAAGCCCCAATTGAAAGAGATCATGATCATACGGTGTGTGAGTGGAATGACTTTGGATGCCGTAATCGCTATGGCATTACAATTAGAAAATAAAGTGGGATGCTTAGGGTTCTTACTGCCTGATTTTTCCAGCATTTCTACTTAATCTTGTTCTTCCTGCTGTTAGTCGGTATGACTTTGTGTGTTTGCGACCCTTGTGTGCTTTGTGTTATCGTCTGTTTCTAAGTGCGCCATTGAAGCTCTTGCGAATATCGTGACCTTCCGTGTGGGTCTCACTCAGGATGTGAGTGAGTTCCTGCATGCTTGATGGCTCTTGGCCTTCGCTGAATTGCCTTGGCATTCAGTGGAGTGTCATCCCTTCTATGCAGAAATTATATCTGCCATAGCTGCCATGCCTGCTACCGAGCAATGCTAGCCATTAACATGCTTGAACCCCCATGTCGTCGTTATGCTCAGCACTTTCGCTGAGGGGTTTCGTTTCCCTCAGCAGGGGTTGGTCGATGGACCGCTTCTCCCCATGGAGACAATGAAAGAAATTTTTCCCCGGCACTCGTCGAACGGGTTTGCCATTCTATGTCGCCGAGAACTGGAGCGAACAACCCTTCAATTCTTAGTCACTGCCTTGAACCCACGTATGGCATCTCCCATCCTTTCTACTCGATGATTGATACTACATCACGAGAGGAGGTCCCTTTCACATCCTTTTTCTTCCATCGCATTCACCACGAATGCTTAGCAGTTACCAAACAACTAGACAAGCATGAGATTCCTCGTACCCGATTGCCGCACCTTCTCACCCTTCTTCTTCCCGTGATTCAAGCAGTGCAACCACCCCTCGAAAACACTTTGCTTTTACATGAGGAATCTACACATATGTTGGAGGAGGATGACGAAGACCTGCTACACTTCTTCTAGCGCAAACACAGATGTATTAGCCCATCGCAAAGCCAAGTGTAGGATTCAACCGCAGTTCAAGAGGTTGAAATCTTTCATGATATAGCCACGACATTACAGGGTACATTGGCACCCTCTTCTCCTAGCAAGCAGTAGGAGCCAGATGTAATCATGGACGATGTCGTTGAAGTCCAATGGCAAGATGAACCAAAGCAATTGGATGCTGAGCCTCTAAAGGAGACAGTGGAAGATACCGCTGTTAGTGAATATCATCCTTCTTCTCCACCTGTTACCAAAGTCGTTCTGACGGTGCCTCAAAATGAAACCGGAATTCTCTTAGTCCCGACCTCTCTTCCCTTCCTCCTCCAACCACCATTCTTGCAGCTGCTGAAGTTCCTCCCTCTTCGCCTTCAACTTCCATTCGTGAGGCATCGTCCAATCTCATATCCTCTCCCGACTACTCTCCACCATCATCACCACACTTGCTTTCTGCCCCAACATCGCGGCCTCCTTCTTCTCTTCCTCCAGTGGTTATGTTCACCGAAGGCATCCATGGTTCAATTACTCATTTAATTCTCCCAGTAGTTGCCTCTTCAAATAATGACGGCTCAACAATCTCTTCGACAGGAGCTGCAGAGCAAAGTTGATCTTCTAGAAGCTGACATTGCCCCCCTCCAAGAAGAATCGCTTGAAGCAAAAACTAATGTTCATTCCTTGCATACTCAAATCCAGTAACTGCAAGAACAGTTAACATAAAAAGACAGTATCATTGCTCAACATGACACAGATATCAAAGGATTGAAGAAAGAAGTTGCAGATAAGATGGACACTATGATAGCATTAGGAAATGAGCTCCATAATACGCGGAATACACTCACTATTTTAGAAGAAGCTTCCCAATCACTCGCTGCTAATATACTTAAAGCTGAAGCTGAATTGCATAAAGTCACTGAGTAGCTGTTTCAGAAAGATCAAGAAGTATCTGCAAAAATTGCCAAGACTATCCAGCTGAAGAAGGAACTTGCAGCTATGCAAAAGGAGAGAGAAGCTTATTACAAAACCATTTAGTTTCAATCTCAGGAACTCGAGCGAAGAGAAAAGAAATTTGATTTTCAGGCTGACAGACTCTCTCGCATTGATGTAGAAGTAGCAGAAATGAAGATGCGACAAGATGCTTCTATTGCCAATGAGTTTTATCTCTAGGAAGCATTTTTGCAGACGTAGATGGAGTCATTAATAAGCCAGGTCATAGCTGCCAGTTCAGTTAGAACTGATGCACCTGCAATTTTGAAGGATATGTTAGATTCATTAAATCAGAAGATTGCTCGTACCTTCAAATTAGCTCGCTCTATGTATGTACAGGGTATCGTAGATGAAACCTGACTGTGCAATTATCAATTTTGGGTTTGCGTCCACCGTGCATGCCAATGTGAGCCGCTGAAAAGGAACTCCTAATTTTGCATCCTAAATCTTGTAATATACCTTGAAAAGTTGCATACATACTGAAAAGGCGTAGCACAAAAGTTGTAACTCTTTACAAATTAATGAAAGAGGAGTCGCGTGAAGTAGAAGGCATCGTGTCGCCGGACTGTTCTAGGTGAGAGCCTATAGTGGAGCGCAGTTTGCCAATTTTGTGTAATCTGAGTATTTCGTCAATTCTGTTGATCAAGCTTAATCATTAATTAAGTCTTAATGAAGTATTAAGATTAATGGGTTAATGCGATAAGTAAAGACGTACACATTAACCGTGTGGAATTGAAGTATTTTGGTAAACATACTCAAAAAAATAGTTAATGCGTGAAAGTCTGTGAACTAGTATATGATGAATCTGTAGATTTGGGAAAATACAAACAGAACCTCTGTTTTACAGACCCCTAACCATCCCAAGAACCCAGGATTGATAATAGATTAAACAATAAACAATAAAAAGTGTAACACATTCAAGAATGCATTCTTTACATCTAGTTAAAGTATCTTCCAATTCTTGGAAGAAGCAATACTAAGTAACACTGTGATTGTAGGCATCTTAGCTACACGAGAAAATTTTCTTCATAATCAACTCCTTGAGTTTGTGCAAAGCCTTTTGCTACAAGTCTTGCCTTATACCTGTTTATGGAACCATCAGAATTCTTCTTGAGCTTGTAGACCCTTCTTGGGCCTATTACCTTCATAGATGAAGCCTTGGGCACCAAATCCCAAGTGTTGTTTTCTTCAAGTGCTTCAATTTCTTCCTTCATTGCATGTTTCCATTCTGTTTTTGCTTTGGCCTCTTCAAATGATGATGGCTCCTCTTGGTTTATGTCATGTGCTATGTAGATAGAATGTTTAGTTACTAATGAGGTGTCAAACCCATACCTTTCTGGTTTTTTCTTTTCCCTCATAGATCTTCTTAGGCCATGATGTGATGATTGTGCCTCATGTCCAAGTTCTTGCAATTTTTCTTTACCTTTAGACTTCCATGCTTTGATCTTTTCCATCTGAGATTCTTCATCATCCTGTGAGGTGTCTTGTTTTTTAATCTTTGGTTGTTCTCTACCAAGCTTTGGAAAATCTTCTTCAAGATCATATGGTAAATTGACCTTCCTGCATGAATCTTCATACCATGAATTGTTCTCATAAAAAAATACATCTCTGCTTACCAAGAATCCTTTGTTGGTAGGATTGTATAACCTGTAGCCCTTTTGATTGTTGTCATATCCAATGAATATGCACCTTTCTGCCTTTGGATCCATCTTGCCTCTAACCTGTGAAGGAACATGAGCATAAGCAATGCAATCAAAAATTTTACAATGATCTAAGCTTGGTCTTCTTCCATTCCAAGCCTCATATGGAGTCATCCCATCAAGGGATTTCGAAGGCAACCTGTTAATCAAGTAAGTGGATGTAAATACAGTTGTTGGCAGTAGTCAGAGGCATAGAAAACACGGAAGCATGTGAAGACAGAGCATAACGAAGAAGCAAGGAGTCAGTCAAATCATTCTTTCAAAGACTTATATTTTATAAATACTTTTCAAAACCTCCAACAGTGATTTTCATGACTTTTGTACCATATGTAACATAGAAAAACCCTTTCTGAAATTTATAGCTCCATTTTGTGCAAGCCGAGGAGTCCTTCAGCTTGAGGAGCTTAAGTAGAATGAGCGTACCAATTTTGATTATTTTTAGACACCGTTTACCCTTTCAAATAGCATCTAGAACCTATTTTTAAACTATGCCGGTCACTAGATGTGAAACCGGTCAAAACTAGTCTAGAATCTATAAAAAGAGCTCGAGAGCTTATTTTTGAGGTTGGCTAGTGTGAGCTTAGAGCTATTTTTAGCTTTTAAGAGTGTTCTTGAGCAATAGAGTTGATTTCCTACCTTCCATTGTGTCTTGCTTGTCTCTTTGTTGTGTGTGTGTATGTGTGTGTGCATCTCCATGCTTCTCACCTTCACTCTCACTTCATCTCATATTTACGATCTTCATATCACTCCAATCTCTTCCGTGGATTGACATTAAGGAGGTGGAGCTTCTTAACGTGGTTCTCACCATTGTGCTAGAGCAACACCAAATTTGGCACCGTTGCCGGGGATCGAGTCTAGGACGAATGTGTGATGGTAAGAGTATAGCAAGAAGTGGTATTGGAAGGTGAAATTTCAGTTTTTAGTTATTTTTTAGTGTTTTTTCACCTTCCCCACACTCCATCTTCATCACCGCATCATCTTCTTCCTCTCCAAAAAAATCAGAAAATTCACCATATCCACCCATTCTCCTCATTTCCCCTCATTTGTGCATGGGAGAGAGAGAGAGAGCTTTTGTGCTTGCATGTGCTATTGTGTTTTTGAGTTTTCTTGCAGGTGCAGTGCTCTAGTGCATCAAGAAAGCTTGCAAAAGGTAAAATTTCACTTTCTGTCAGAGATCTGCCGTGTGTGTCAGACCATCACGATGGTCTGCCAAGTTCGGCATTTTTGGTAAGCGAGTTCACCACAAGGTAAGCGACACAGCGCGTACACGAATCTACACTTGCATCTTGAAAATTTGCATTTTGGTGGACCATCGCGATAGCTCAGCTAGACCATCGCGACGGTCTCATGCCATCGCAACGATTCACTTGAACCATCGCGATGGTCCTTGACCATCGCGACGATCCCGTCGACCCCACGCCATTGCGATTGCCTCATGCCATCGTGTCGATGTTGCCATGTGGCAAGCTAGACCATCGCGACGATACCATCGGACCATCGCGATGCCTCGACATTTGAACCATCGCGATTGGCTCATGCCATCGTGCTTTGTGACCATCGCGACGGGCTCACGCCATCGCGATTGTCTCGTTGACCGTTGACCGACGCCATCACAATTGCTCGTTGATTAGACCATCGCGACGGTTCATTCACACCATCACGATTACCCGCATTTACGCCATCGCGATCATTCACCTCAGACCATCGTGACAGTTCACACCTTTGGACCATCTCGATTGTGGCACGCCATCGCGACGGTCACCTAGACCATCGCGACGGTCCCAGAGCATCGCAATTATCTCAGACCATCATGATTGCTCACCCCAGACACAAATTTTAGGGTTTCAATTTTTGACCAATTTTGGGGGCTATTTTTGGCAAATTTTTGGGTGATTAGACTCATAGGAGACCCCTTAGCTCATAGGGAAAGAAAAACTTGTTTGTCAGTTTTTACCCCCGAGGGCCTGAACGGTCATATCTTTCTCATCCGAAGTCCATTTTTTGAGCTTTATAGCTCGTTAGAAAGCTTTATAGCTCGTTAGATAAGCTAATTTGAGGTTGACATAGTTGGGACTAGGAAAACCAGGGGACATTGAAATTTTGGGCAAAAGGGAAAGAACCTTTAACACTTGTTCTGTACTAGGACACTTGAGTGTCCTGGGACACTTAAGTGTCCTGCCTTTATACCAAATTGATTGATTTTTCTTGATGTCACCCTTGAGGCTTTGATGGCATACTCACTTGGATTTGATAGCCCACATCATGTACTTTTAGAGAAAAATATAACCTTTAACATTTTACAACTCCACATGGGTTATTAGATGAAGAAGAAAATACGAATTTTTAAAAACTCAACTTTTAGCATAACTGAAAAAATAACACAATTCAAACATTTTGACAAATTGGATATGTTTTAGGAAACGGAGAGCTATTCATGGACTTTGGCAGTGTAAACCAAATGTCTAGGGATCTCTGGAGAAGGTTGAACACTTCCATAAGTGATAAACATGGAGTCAAAACCTGTCTTCTCTAGAGCACTTCCATTTATCACACCTTTTAAAGAATGGCTTACTATACTTTATGTGTAAGTGAGATTGCAGAGAATTGACAAGTTATCAATGGATAACCTTCATAATAATTGAATGCATATTTTTATTCAAAGTTAGAAGGCCTCCACTTTGAACTAGTAGCCATTGCATTTGGTGCTGACTTTCATGCTGAATTGGCAAAGCATATATTTATATGTTCATGAAAAGAACATAGCTCGAAAGGTGGAATGAAAAATTATGATGGAAATTATAATTATTTAAATGCTATTCTAAGTATTAAACCTTCCAAAATACGCGTTCATGCCATGTTTCATTCCTAATCTCATCAAATAATATGTGATCCGCAATGGTGATTGTGATAAGAATGAAAAAAGATGGCATACATATTTCATTTGACAAAAAGAAGATGGCATCCATGATGGAAAGAATGAAATGTTTTCAAATGAACCTTATCATTTCATGATATCGAAGATTATATCAAAGACTTTTGAGTATTATTTTTAGTATGTCTTGATGTGTGAGAGGGATTGTGTGTTTATGCATATAGCAACTATCAAAATTTTTTTACTAAATATGTTAAAACTATATCTTCTTTTGATCCTATATGTACATGACTCTTGTTTCTTGGTAGGAACTAGTTTATTTTCTTGGAATATCAAGCTTTAGGTTTTTGTTTTTGGTGACTAGAGTCATAGGAGTATATTTTATATGTATATACCTTGGTTGTTGTCTTCATACCTTGTTTGATTGTTGGCATATTTGTACACTTATATGGATTCCCATTAGTTTGTTTGAACCGTGTTTATAACTAGTTGCTGTTTTTTACGTACAAAGTCAAAATAATTGATTTTATTTGAATTGAGATCATTTTTCTAAGTGATTTTGAGGTTCATACTATGTGATCTATGCTTCAAGGAATGTGTATAATTTTTCCTTTCAAAGGATGGATTTTTTTCTTTTGATAAAAATACATTTGATTAGGAATTTTCATCATGTTCACTACAATAGCATCTTGAGAGGCTATTTACATGAACAAAAAACATGATTTATTGTGTTTTATAATTTTGCATTAAACTTTGAGTTATATTTAATATGTGTTAAAGGAATTTCTCAAATTCTCTTTGTAGAAGGTGTGTGATTTTTTTTGAAAATTGTCAAAAAAGGACACTTAAGTGTCCTGTTTTAGTACCAAACTAGTGTTAAGGGTGTATATACTCAAGTGCTTGATCATCTGTGGGACTAGGACAGAAAGGGGGCCTTGGAAGAAAATTTTGCCAAAGGTTAAGGGACAAAAAAGTGTATATACTCAAGTACTTGATCATCCATTTGAGAATTGGTCTAAACATTGAATTTTTACAGGTCTAGCAAGGGCAATTAAGGGCACACAAAGCAAGGAAAAGCAAGGCAGAGAAGAACGCAGGGCTTGGGAAGCACGGCTTCTTGGGCATCAGAGCAACCAAAAAAGCTGACTCGAGGTTGGAAGATTACTCAACCCCCTCAGTCAATTATTAGCTTAGGGTAAATGGTAGCATTGTGGATTAACGATGATAGGAACGATCAAGTTCAAGAGATTTAACTTTTCAAGTGAAAGACTAAAGTAACGGTGTGAGATACGAAAACCTAAAGGAAAGAACTTAAGTCTGACAGAACGAGAACTCAAAAGTACCACAGAAAGTCGACTCCTGACGCATACATCTAGACAAGAACTTAAAGACATTTAAAAAGAAACAAGCAAATCAATAACAAAGGAACCATTGACGATCAGAGAGTGTCGCGAAGTAAATTCATGAACCTTAGATCGGGCAAACACATAGGTAAGTCAGACCGACGAAGCCTTAGATCATTAGAAGCAAGTGTAGGAACTACTGCACGATCATGGGCACAACAACTGAATAATAGTTATCCTTACGAGTTGAGCTCAGAAACGAGTGAATCAGAAATGGATTTCAGCACAGAAAGACCAGAAGGAGGGTCAAACGTAGCATATCTAGAAAGACCTAAAGGACCCTATAGAACTCAGTTAGAATTTCTCCGAACCAACCGCTTAGGTGCTCACATCTATGAGGATGGTTTGCAAAGACAAGTGGTGCAAATGCACAATCCTGATCAACCCATTGGATTAGAGCATCCAGTGGTAAAATTTGAGAGAGACGCATACATAGACAAGGAAGGAATGATGTACATCATAAGTACTCAGCCAAACAATACCAATGAGTTTGGCGTGATTCAATTAGAAACGAAAGCTAAAGCCCAAGGAAAAGAACCACAAGAAGAACCTAGGACACCTAGAGGGAAATCTCTATTGACAAGAGTACTAATTCCAGAGTGGATCCCTCAGGATAACAGAAGCATAGAGTTGTTTGTAAACAAAGAGACATATGAAGCATTTTGGAGGTACAAAACGGAACAACCTTGTGAGGTAGGCACCATCATGTATGAATTCAAGGACACAGATGCACGTGGAAAGGTTGTATACCTGGATGAAACTTCAGAAAGAGTATTTGTGGTACCTGACCACGCGAGAAATACCTACACATGGAGAGGTGAATTAGTATTCCCTCCATCTCGAACAAACGTAAACACAAGCCAACAAGGGGCAGGAACATCCTCAACCCACGGCACTCAAAGAGAGGAAAACAAAGAAAGACATGAAGTAAGTTTCAATCATCCCATAGGGAGAGATAGAACCACCATGGACACTAATAGAATGGAAAGACAAAGGGAACCTAGAATACCAGGTGGTAGAGATGATTTTCCTCTACCTAGACCATGTGAACACCCAAGAATATTAAGACCCACTCAGTTAGTAAAATCCATGAAAAACTACTTTGATGGGACTGGAGATCCCTACAATCATGTTGCTGAATTTAAGCAAGTGCTACGAGCAGAACAAGTCGAAGACATGTTCACGCAATATAATGCATTTGGACTAACGTTAAAGAATACAGCTTTAACTTGGTTCCAACCATTGCAAAAAAGGCAATTTAGAGATATCCATCACTTTTTAGAGTCATTCATCAGAGGATTCTCTAAAAGTGGGATCAAACATGATACATCTTCATTGATCCATAGTTTTAAACAAACCCCTCAAGAAACAGTTAGACTCACAGGACGTAGGTTTAGACAATATGTTGAGAGATATCCGATGCAAGGGCTACCCTCACAGGCCAAGCAAGTGTCATTGTTTCTAGATGGCTTGTTGAGCTCTAAACTACGCTCCTATGTATACTTAAAGGAACCCAGAACGCTAGAGTAGTGTGTAAGAATTTGCATAGACATTGAGGACAACTTAGGAGATGAGTTGGAACTCTCAAAGGTCTATAAGGACTCAGATTGTTCATCTCTAGCATCCACAAAATTGTCCAGCTCGATAGAAGACCTAGCAAGAAAAGTGGCCGAGAAACTAGGAATTTCTAGCAAACAGATGCCTAGGGTAACAACAAACAAGCGTTGTTACACCTGTGGTGGTATGGCAAATGTGTGTCCCAATGTAACACAACCACAAGCCAACCCTAGTGGCCAATACTGTACAATTGAGAGAAGATACACGAATCACACGCCTCAAGACTGCCCATATAACAAACAAGTAGTGAGACAGAACTACCCGCAAGCATATGCACAACCAGGTAGGTATCAAGGCCAATACAATGCTTAGCTTCATTACTATAGGCCTCCACAGAACTACCCTTATGAGGCTCAACAGAGACCTCAACCTATTTTAGCACAGCAGCCACCTCCGCCAGATAATGTCATCTTAGTTAAATATGCTGCCGCAGAAGAAAACCTCAATAGGGCTTTAGTGCCTTCATCACCCTTGATCACAGAGAGTGACCCAAACTCAAACAGTTTTGACTATACTCATGTAGATAGTCCACCCGCGTATTACACAGAGTCACTAGAACATGTGGAGACATATCAATATGATAGTCCACCATTGGAACCCAGTTGGGAGCCTGACTACGCTAACGTAATGTATACGAACCCTAATCCATGGCCCCAATTGAGATAGCAGAGACCATAGGGCCCTAGAGGACCATGCTTTAGGTGCCAAGGAGATCATTTTATAAAGGATTGTCCACATCCTCCGATAGCAGGAAAATCACAATATTATAACATACAAGGCTTTTGTGCCGAGTGTGGCAAAGAGCATATCATAAAAGATTGTCCTAAGAACCCCGCTAATGCTTCAAATGTGACACCAATCAATGTGATAGGTATTGTGCATAATGCCGATGGCTCCAACCCTACATACGTGCCTATCCAAGCTATAAAAAGAGCCCTGGTGCACTTACAAAACCAAGAGCTTAATCATGAGAAAGTAGCCGGAACTAGTGAAGTTGGAGAATCCAGCAGCAAAAAGATGAAATCTTGGAAAGATTCGAGAGAAAGAATCAAGAGAAAGTGGAGTAAAAGGATAACAGAATTGGAAGGAAGTGTTAAACGCGCGTTGCCGTCACATAGGCGTTTAAGCTCTTTTCGGGTTCTTGGGAGTGGAAGGGGTCTGTTAATCAGAAGCCCTATTACTTAATTTTCCCAATCAACACATTTACTTCGTAATACTTTAACACTCAAAACTCTGCATACAAATTGCTATCAATCCTCTAGTTCGTTCTCTCACAATCTTACTGTCTCTACTCAGACTATTGCTAATTCTTCCACAACATTACCGATTACATTCCGATTGATACGTTCTGAATACACAACGCCGAAGCTATTCATTACCGTAATACAGACTTACGTTCTCTAACTTAACGGAACTGTGCCCAAACACAAGCTAATGTAATCAAATAGAGACAAGAAACAGCAATACTCAAATTTCTCAACACCGTGCTACGACAACTTCACAGAATGCAATCGCCCAAACAAAGAGTCTGACGATCCTCCTGGTGGTTACCGTAGCGTCCTTTCATTAGATTATAAATAGATACAACTCTACGCAACGACCTTTCGGTTCATGCGGAATATGAAAAGAAAAAGATTTACGATTGCCAATCCGGCGGCTTACACTGGCACGCACGGTGGACTTGAACCCACAAGTTTACAAAATTTATGGCTCTTCTACTATACCCTGACTATACATTGTTCGGTCTAACTTAAATGTTCTGGCAATTTTCTGTTTCAACGAATCCAACATCTTTTTTAGAATCTCCGGTTCTACAAGCTGAGCATCACTTGCGGCAATTACTTGGCTCATCAAAATTTCAGCTTGTGTCTGCAAAAAGGCCTCTTGCATATAGAATTGTTTGCTAGTGCTGTGTCACGGCTCAATTTCATATCGGCAATCTACTGATCGACACGGGATAAATGCTCTGCTTGAGCTCCGAGCTGCTTTTCTCTTCTCTCCAGTTTGTGTGATTGGTACTAGATGGTCTGGTAATAAGCATCTCGCTCCCTTCGAATCGTTGGAACCTCTTTCTGGAGCTGAGCGGTTAACGTCATCTACATTTTAAGAGCAGAATTTGATTTAAACAGGTTTGCATTTGGGAACTGGAGCTCTGTATTGGTTTGCTTTAGTAAATTTGTCAGTTCCTGTCCTTTCTGCACGGCTTCATCCAACTGTACTCTAGTTTCTTCCAACAAGTTTCCTAGTGCCATACGAGCATCCTCTCTATCTTGGGCTAGCTGTTTTAGCTGGATAATTTTTGCATCAGCAGCACACAATAAATCATCTTTAGCTTGTATCTCAGCTAACACAACATCTCTTTGACTTATTAATGATCCTTGTTCAACAAGTCTGGCCTGGAGCTGTTGAATCTATAGGTGCGGAGCATGATTTTCTGCTTTTACTGCATCGACTTCTTCCTGTAATGGAGTAATATCTGCTTCAAGGGTATCAACCTTATGTTGCAATTCCTGACGAATATTCTCAGTAACCATTCTGAGTTGCACCAGAAGCTGCTGTGAAAATTGGATAAGCATGTGTCCCATGGATTCTAATTCTGTGAACATGGGAATCAGAGGAAGTAGAGGAGGAAGTGGCTGGGATGAAGAGGCGAACAAGAGATGAGTGGAATCCGGTGGAGAGTAATTAGGTTAGGAGGATGAAGCGCCAGGTTCTTCAGTAGGCTCCACAGGTATAATGGGGTCGACCAGAGGTATGGGTGGAGGAATGGGTATAAGAGTGTTGGATATCAACATTGTTCCGGTAGGTTGCTGCTTAGTTGTTTCAGTGCTGGTAATGACAGATTCCACCAAGATGATCACTGCATCAAGAATTTCCGCAACAATATCTTGTACATCTTTGTTGGTCTGGTGCTGAGTCTCCTCTGGAGAAGGGCTTTCTTTAGAATCAGCAGTAGACGCACTGTGGTCCTGTTGGTTATCCTGAGAAGATTGTCCAGAAGAGTCAATATGGATTGAAGTAGCGGTGTCGTGGAAGGTTTCTTCTTCATGTCCTTCTTCTTCATTTCCAACGACGGAACCTTGTTCTTGACTTTTAGAGGTGCTTATCTTTCTGCGTTTTTGGCGGAGAAGTTGGAAGATATCTTCATCATCATCTTCGGTATCTTCAAGTATTTGTGCAAATTCCTCATGGTATAGGATGGGAGCGTGTGGAGGTGGCTGCGCTGCTTGGATGGCAGGAAAGAGAAATGTCAAGATGTGGGAAAGACGTGATCATGGGAGATCACCTTTGTTAACGTGCTTAATGACCGTAACGCATTCACGGTGAATGTGCCGGAAATATTAAGAAACAAAATTGACAGGCTCTCTAGCAGCCATGTCAATCATCGAGTAGAACTGGCGAGAAATCCTATAAGTGTGTTTCTGTAAGTTCAGTATGGCTACTAAAAATTGAAGGGCAGTCTGTTCAGGATCAGGGTGACAGAGTATGGCATACTCATTCGAGGAGTGCCTGGGGAACAATTCAATCATAGAAGCGATCGGAAGGTTAGGACCATTCTGTAGTCCTTCTAGAGAGAGTCGGAAAGCGGCAACAAATGACTGTTGGGTGATTACGACACGAGATGGGAAACACGTAATAGGCCAACTCTACTCCGTAGTAGGTGTGGCGGCAATAGCAGCGATAATTTGAGCATAATATGGAGGACACTCCACTGAATGCCAGGGCAATTCAGCAATGTTGGACAAACCTCGGACACGCAAGAATTCACTCACGTCCTGAGGGAGTCCATCACAGAAGGTAGCAAAATTTGCTAAAGCTTCCATGATCCGCACGCGAAGTAGCACGAATACACAGTGATTACAGAAAGCACGAAGCACACAAAACACATAGACACAATAGTGATTATCAACGAAAAGAAGAAGATTAAGTAGAAACTTGGCAACGGGAGGCAATCGAAAATGCTAATCATCATGTGGTGTTGAGATGATAACCTTCATAACTATGGCGTGCATGCATGGGCATAATCAATAATGCAGGGAGGCTCTTGATCATAATTAGATATCAAAACGAGAATATTTACAGAATTATTTAATTAATCATGCAAAAACAAAAAAGAAAGTAAATAACATGCGGAAAAACGAAGAACACGTCAGTGAGAATCAGGTGCTTGTTGATACGGTCACAACTTTGAACCATTAATCACTTTAGGAAGAGGAACTCCGGTCAATGTAGTCAACCGAAAAGTAGCTGGGCCCACTTGTTCACTAATCCGGTAAGGACCAAACCACCATAATTTGAATTTTCCAGACGCATGATTTGATTTAGCATTATAAAATAACACAAGCTGTCCCACCATAAAAACAGGAGTTTTAAGATACCTATCATGAGTACGAGCTTGCCGCAACTGAACTTCTTGAAGAAGTAGTAAACTCTCCCAGCAATGTTCATCCAAGTTTTTGAGTGCTTCCAACCGAAATGACAAAGAGTCTTCAGGTAACAGTTTTTGAGTGATAGCCACGCGTAGACTGGGTACTACAAGTTCCATTGGTGCAATTGCTTCCAGCCCATAAGCAAGCTTGAAAGGAGTCAATCCGGTTGCTACTTTGTATGTAGTCCGGTATGCCCATAATACTGCAGGTAGTAACTGGTCCCATCTTTCTGGTGATTCCACAATCAGTTTACAAAGCATAGTCAAGAACGTTTTGTTTGTACTCTCAGCTAAGCCATTAGCACGAGGATAATACGGTGAACTGAATTTATGCAGAATCTGAAAAGTGTGTGTGAGCACTCGCATTAAATTGTTGACAAAGTGTGTCGCTTGATCTGTGATAAGTTCCAAAGGTAATCCATAGCGTGGGAATACATCCTTCATCAGGCATTTGGCCACCGAAACAGTTGTGGCGGACCATAAGGCCCAAGCTTCTGCCCATCTGGTAGCATAATCTGTGCATGTCAGAATGTATCGATTGTTGCTAAGGATTGCTGGAGGTGTGATTGGTCCAATAAAATCAAGACCCCATTTCTGAAAAGATTCTAAAGGTAATACATGTTGTAGAGGAAAGAAATGGCGTTGTAATGGCTGGCCAGAGTATATCTTGCTCAGCCATTCGGACCTGGTTATAACCACTATAACCATCAAGAAATGAATACATTTCATGCCCAGCCACTATGTCTAGCATTGTGTCAAGAAATGAATGTGACAAAGCTCACCACAAAAATGACATCGACGCGGTGGCAAGGAAGTACCTTCCTGTGATGTTCTTGTCTGCCAACAATTTGCAATGTAATTTGTATTCCGCTGTTCTTGTATAATGGCATTTACAATTGCTGGTCCTTGCACTTTGGCGTTATGAGCACAATTTTTGGTGGAATGTTCAGTGGTATTGCAGATAGCACAATACAGCTGATTAAGGGCACAGGTAGCACTGGTATGCCCTGGATTTTTACATTTAGTGCAGTACATCTGTTTAGCCAGGTCCTCTGCAACGTTTCTACTGGCTTTCAGCCACTCCAAGTCTTCAGTGAGACCTCCAACCTTATGCTCTAGTTGCAGGGCCACTGCTATGACAGCATCCAGTGTCATAGCACCCACACAGCGAATGATCATGATTTGTTTAAGTTGTGGGGTCAAACCATTACTGAACCACTGAGTTACGACATCATCCGGTAAATTAGCATCTGCCAAAGGCAATTGTCTTCGATGAGTTCTAAATAGTGTGGCATATTCCTGCACTGTTGGTGCGGCTTCTGTCTATTGTTCTGCAAGTAATCGAAAATTTCGGCATGGTTCTTCTTCAGTCGGAACCTCTGTAAAAACGCATCCCTTACCGCTTCATAGGTGCCGAAATGGTTGATATCATACTCTGTTAATCACCTGGCTGCTTCATTGACTAATGTAGACTGGAATACGATGGCCTTATATGCCGGATCGGGTGGATAGTTTAGCACTGCATAACTTATTTCAAAGGTGCGTACATGGGCATCCGGATCGTCACCTGGAAATCCACCGAACTTGGTGTATGTTACTCCTGTTGGAATCGGTCGAAGTGGAAGTGGCGGTTGTTGTTGTTGTTGCTGTTGTTGTTGTTGCTGTTGTTGTCCACTCATGGTGCTAGTGGTGGTACTATTACTATTTCCTGAGTTCTGAGGAGGTGTTTCCGGTTCTTCAGAGTCTGTATGATCAGACTACTCACCTTCCGGTTCGAAAATAGTGCTCAACCTTTTACGGATTTCCAATTCGAATAGCCTATCCTCTTCTTTGGTATCAAGCGTAGGCAAGCTTACCCCGAACAGTGGTGTCCGGAATGAGGATTCACTAGGAAGTATCACACTATCACCGAAAAATTATAAATTCCCTGTAAGTAGGACGGAACTCTCACCGGAATTAGTCGAACTTTCCCCAAACCAAGGTATTCTTTCACTAGCAATGGTCTCTTTGGATAACTCACCTCTATCCTCAGAGAGGTTCGAATCCTGACCAGACGGTGTCGGATCAACTGCACGTTGTGTTGCTGTAGATTCTGAAGTTACTGTATCTTCTGCAGATTGTGTCGAAATTACATCGAAATGTATCGGAATTGCAGTATGTTCCATTGGAATGCTACCGGAATCACTGCTAACGCGCTTCGTTTCTTCGATGACTGGACTTAATCGATCTGTGCTTATGCCTCCTGAGGATGTCCCTAATAAATTTGATAGCTCCCAAGGCTGTCAATCTCTCCTGTACTTCGGATACGACTCACCGGACCGAGTAACTGGCATATATCACCTTTGCAACACTTGCGTACTACTCTACCTTACTGTCAATTCACAATCTATGGTCACCTTCCCACAATCAATTTGTAACACTCTATTGCCACATTCCCACAGACGGCGCCAGTGTTAAACGCGTGTTGCCGTCACAGGCGCGTTTAAGCTCTTTTCGAGTTCTTGGGAGTGGAAGGGGTCTGTTAATCAGAGGCCCTATTACTTAATTTTCCCAATCAACACATTTACTTCGTAATACTTTGTTGAGCCCATAAAAGTCATGTTGGTCAAAGTCAACTGTAGTGAAAGTCAAAAGGTCAAAGTCAATTGGTCAAAGTCAACAAGGTCAAGATCAAAGTCAACTGGCACAAAGTCAAAGTGCTGAGGTGCAGATGTCAAAGTGCACAGGTAGTGCACAATTAATTGTCCACAAAGGGTAAATTGGAGAAAGTGGGTTGCAGGTTGTAGAGGTATTTTCTCTAATTTCCCTAAGGTTCAAAGCGTTTTTAAAGTGTTTTGGAAGGTTCAAGTGAACCCTCGCTTATGTGCAAAAGTGAAGACTTAAAAGGAAATGTGAAGGTATGTGAAGCGGCAGCATATGCACAGGGGAAAGTATGGCCCCCCAATTAAATTTTTTTGGTTTTAGACTAAAGTCACTACAGGACAAAACAGTGAGTCGTTGGCTGCCACTTGTGAAGACAATCTTGGGACATCAAAGTGAGCACCAAGATACTATTGCAATTAGGAGCGTATGTGATCGACACACTCAAATCAAGGCAAGGACCATTCTTGGATCAATCTTAGAGTAAGCAAGAGAAGCATAGTCTAAGTGAAGCAAGAGAGAGAAGTGGAAGAGTCACCAGTGTGCGACGCAGAGAAGTGGAGTTGAAGGAGTGCATAGAGAGTGACTAAGGGATTGTGCAGAGAGTGCTAAGCTAGTCCCCCAAGGATCTCAAGGTCTCTTTGTAGTGTGCGCGTGCCGACAGAAGGTATTCATTCCTCCCCCTTAGTGGAAGCTTGGTGCAAGGTGTGCACAAGGATAAGGATAAGCTTGAAGCAGGTGGAGGTCTGGTGCAGAGGAGGCCGGCAGCAAGAAGACTTTGGGATATTGGGTATTTTGTAATTGAGCACTTTGTGTGATTGTGCACAGAAGTATTGGCTTGTATTTTGCTTCAAACATTGTAATTGTCTTATTGTAATCAATGGACAGAAGGTTCCAAGGTGTATTTCCTCTTCTGGTCTTTTCATTTTCTCCTACAAAGCCTCAAACTCCTTCTTGTCTAAGAATCCCCCAACAAAATTTGGCATGCATGGTGGGACTTCCAAGGAAATTTGAGCTTAGGAGAAACCAAGTGCAAAGTATAGCAAAGGTCACGTGTCTACAGTGCTACTTCATCAAACAAAAGGTAAGTATTCTTATCAAGTGTCTCATATTAAGTGGGCTATGAGCTGCTCATGACCGCAACCCGGTCCCAAACATTGAGGGTCACCTACAAGCAGACAAGAAGGAAGGTTGTTAGAAGGTCCTCAAGTCCACTCTCTTCAACCTCATCAGTAAAGAGCATGGCAGGTCAGGTAGACTTGGAAACTTTACTCTCTAGACTAAATATAAAGTTTCCTTCTTTCAAAGGCCTAGCTCAGGAGGATCCGGATGAACACATTAGAAGGTTTTTGGCACTATGTAAGACTAGAGGCCTAATGGGTAGGGAGGATGCCTTTTTTATTCTCTTCCCTGCCACATTAGAGGGATTAGCAGATAAGTGGTTCAGCCAGTTTGCTGAAAACCATTTTACCACTTGGGATGTGATGAAAGATGCATTTAAGAATCAGTTCCAGCATGGCAACACTGCAGAGATTATCGTGGAAGAACTAGAAAATTTGAGATTGGGTCCAGGAGAAAAGTTCCCAGAGTTTGTGACTAGGGCCAAAGCACTAATGGCCAAATTGCCAGATTCACCACATGATTTTTTTGTTAAGAAGTGGTTAGCTAAGCCCCTACCAGTGGCCACCCAATGCAAAATAAAGGAATTAGTGTTACCTACAACCTCCATAGAGGAGTTCATCAACACAGCCACACGCTTGGAGAAGATAAGGCACCAATATGGAGCAACTTCTTCCCAACCAACATATGGTACAAAAATGGAGGATCCAGTGATCTAGCTAAGGAAGGAGCTGGAGGGCTTAAAAAGAAATAAGTCCTACAAAGAGGAGGAGAATGTTGTTGCTCAGTTGAGAAGGGAGATTGAAGCACTAAAGCTCCAAAAAGAGGAGGAGGCCCAGGCAGAGGAATTGGCTCAGCTACGATAGGAGTTGTAGGAGCTCAAAGGAGGTGGCATCAAGAGTGGACTTTGGTGTTCCATGTGCAGCAAGCAAGGTCACATAGTAAGTGAATGTCCTCTGTTAAGTGTGACTTGTCAATTATGCACGAAAGTTGGCTGTTGGAAGGTGTATTTTTGGAAGAGCATTGTTGATGTAAAAAATTAGTAAAAAGTCAAAAAACTTGTAAAATATTTATGCAATGATTGTAAAAATAAGGAAGAGTCTTCCTTATGTGGTTGAGGATCTCATGTAATTTTTGTAGAATTTTTAGAAACTCTTAGATAGCATTTTTTTAGAAAATTAGAGAAAAAGACCTAATTTCAAGTGTGAAAAAGGACACTTGAAAATGTATATAAGTCAATTTTCTCTATTTTGGAGAGGTTGGTTAGTCATTTGCTCAAGCTATCAATAGAGAAGAAAGAGTTTCTGCAAAATCGTGTTTTCTCCTGTTGAGTGTATTTCCTTTGATGTGTGAGCTTGTCTCTTGCTTAATCATGGAGATTTGTGAGTCACATTTGTGTATTACTGAGTAAGTTGTATGAAGAGAGAGACCTATTGCTGTAAATGAGTGGAAAGGACTGAAGGAAGTTCCAAAATTGTGAAAATCGTCTGTTGGTACAGAATCGCGATTGTCTCGTCTTTGTGATACAGGTGATATTTTTCAATTTTGAGTTCATATTTGTATTCTGCTAATGAAATGGCATGGTTTTGACATAAAGAACATAGAAAATGATGGAGATTTGCCTTAGTTATGGTAAATTCAAGATTTTCTCTTCATCTTCAATTTCTCTCAGCAATCCAGCCATCAATCTCTTATTTCCTTGAATCTATTATCTTGAAGGGGCTGTGGTCTTATGGATATTCCTAGGATTGACAAAATAAAGATGATTTGTTGATTCTTTGTTACTTCATGATTGGAGAGGACAACTTGGAGTCCAAAACAAAACATTTTTTGGCGCCGTTGCCGGGGAACATTCCAAGAACTTCTTTGAAGTTGGACCTTTGCTGGATCTTCAGTTGATGATGGTGAACAAGGTAAAGCTCATCAATTAGGAAAAGTGCACATGAATAGGTAGATATCATTGTTTGTCTTTAGGGAAGAAGAAAGCAATGGATGTCTTGTAGAAGTGGAAGTGCTGAAATCTTTGTAAATTGATAGTTGCTCATCATTTTGGTGAAGTAAAAGTGCAGGAGTGTGGAGGATTTGAGCCAAGAAGCTGAAGATGGAGGTAACTTGAATCTATTCTTGCATTTCTAGATTTCTTTTTGCCCAAGTACTAGACACCATGGGTGATCTTGGGAAGATAACATGGTGATATTAAGGAAAGGACAGTTAAAGTAGCTAGATGTAAGAATGAGGGATTCAGTTGTTGACCAAGTCTGAGCATTAAGTCTTGAGTTGTGCTGCATTTTGAAAAAAATCATATGATTGAGTTTATCTTTACAAAATTTGATTGCCTTTCATAACACTTTTTCATTGGAGAACCTTTCTTTGGTACTTTAGTGATAGCTAAGGACATAGAAACTCATAACCAATCAAGAACCATAGGATCAGTTGATTTCCAAAACCAAAAACCCTAAGTAAAGTGTTCACCTTTATTTTTAGGGCAAAAATACCAAACAAATTCACAAAACTCATAAAAAACAAACAAACAAATTTCTTTTCTTGATAAGAAGTTGAAGTGAGGTGTTGTGGTTTAGAGTGATTGTGGAAAACTAGAAAAGAAAACAAAAAATGATCAAAAAACCAGAAAATTAAAAAACACGATTCTCTGCACAGAATCGCGACTTTCTGAGAAAAGTGATTGATTTTGAAATAACATTTTAAGTGAAAGTTGAATTGAAGTTGTTGAAGGGTTTTGAAGGTAATCAAGAAGAAAAAACTACTCAAAGTGGCATAAAATCAAAAATAGAGAAAAACACGATTTTCTGCACAAAGTCGCGATTTTCTGAGGAAGATTGTGATTTTGGTGCAAAAATTCAGGAGCAGAGTTAATTACAAAGAAAAGAAGGAATTGAAGCAAAACAAAGAGAAAGAAAGTTTAAAAAAATAAAAAAGTTATCAAAAAACCCAGAAAATTAGAAAACACGATTCTCTGAACAGGATCGCGATTTTCTGTAAAAAGTGTTGTTTTGAAATAACTTTTCAGGTGACTCATGTATTGAAGTGTGAAGAATATTGAGAGAAGACAAGGACATAGAATACTCAAAATTTACACAAGAAAAGATCTACAGAAAAAAAAAACACGATTCTTTACACAAAATTGCGATTTTCTGTAAAGAAAGTTTTTTGGAATATGTGGTAAATTTGGGTACTTGACATAAGAAAGTGTAGAGGGAGTCATTAAGATTGAGTAAGTGAAGTTGAACAAGTGAAAGAGTGAGGAAAAGTAGAAATCACACAAAATCGCGATTTTCTGAACACTATAAAAACCTGAAATTCAAAGAAAAATTCATTTGAGTGAGAGTGAGGGAGAGAGAGAGTGTGCAGAGTCGAATAAAATCGCGATTTTTTGCTACAAGCAAGCTTTGGAGATATTTTCAACTTGGCAAGCAAGGTAAAAAGTCTAGCAGTATTTTGAGTACATATTTTTTGCATTAAAGTGATAAAATAACACAAAAAAGTAGGAAAATAGTAAAATCACGAAATCGCGATTTCCTGTTTTTTGTTGGTTTTCAGTAAGAAAAAATGTTTTTCAAGAAATTTCTTCATTGCATGTTAAAATTTTGATAAAGCGATTCTATAGGTGAAAAAATATTGAAAAAAGCAATAAGTTGAAAATCTGCCAAATTTTGGACAAAATCGCGATTCTGTGAAGAGTGCCATCAACTTCGCGATTCCCAGAACGTGATTTTCATAAGAAAATCGTGTTTTTACAATCTGTGAGCAATCACGATTGTCTAGGAACAAAATCGTGGAAAAACACGATTTTGTGAACAAAATCGCAAAAAACACGATTTTGACACAAAATCGTGAAAAACACGATTTTGACACAAAATCGTGAAAAACACGATTTTCACACAAAATCGTGAAAAACACGATTTTCAACAGAAAATCGTGAAAAACACGATTTTCACACAAAATCGTGAAAAACACGATTTTCAACAGAAAATCGTGAAAAACTCACAAGTAAGTAGAAAATCGTGAAAAACACGATTTTCAACAGAAAATCGTGAAAAACTCACAGGTTGACACAAAATCGTGAAAAACACGATTTTGAACACAAAATCGTGAAAAACTCACAAGTAGACACAAAATCGTGAAAAACACGATTTTCACACAAAATCGTGAAAAACACGATTTTCAACAGAAAATCGTGAAAAACACGATTTTCACACAAAATCATGAAAAACACGATTTTCAACAGAAAATCGTGAAAAACTCACAAGTAAGTAGAAAATCGTGAAAAACACGATTTTCAACAGAAAATCGTGAAAAACTCACAGGTTGACACAAAATCGTGAAAAACACGATTTTGAACACAAAATCGTGAAAAACACGATTTTGAACACAAAATCGTGAAAAACACGATTTTGAACACAAAATCGTGAAAAACTCACAAGTAGACACAAAATCGTGAAAAACACGATTTTCACACAAAATCGTGAAAAACACGATTTTCAACAGAAAATCGTGAAAAACACGATTTTCACACAAAATCGTGAAAAACACGATTTTCAACAGGAAATCGTGAAAAACTCGATTTTCACACAAAATCATGAAAAACACGATTTTCAACAGAAAATCGTGAAAAACTCACAAGTAAGTAGAAAATCGTGAAAAACACGATTTTCAACAGAAAATCGTGAAAAACACGATTTTCAACAGAAAATCGTGAAAAACTCACAAGTAAGTAGAAAATCGTGAAAAACACGATTTTCAACAGAAAATCGTGAAAAACTCACAAGTAGGTACAAAATCGTGAAAAATACGATTTTCAACAGAAAATCGTGAAAAACTCACAAGTAGGCACAAAATCGTGAAAAACACGATTTTCAACAGAAAATCGTGAAAAACCCCAAATCCATCAGAAAATCGTGGAAAAGTCTAATTGCATCATAAAATCGGGAAAAAACACGATTTTTATCTGAAAATCGTGAAAAAACACTACTGGCAGTAGAAAATCGTGAAAAAACCCTAAATTCATTAAGAAGTTGTGAAAAGCACAAAACATAGAAAGAAAATTAAAACACACACAATTTTGGACAGAAAATTGTGGAAAACCAATATATTGGTTAGGAAACTGTGACAAACACTCTTTTGAGTATTAGAAATTTGTCAAAAATAGTTGAATGATACTAAGGTCTGGAAATAAAATAAATTCACTTCCTAAACAAGACCTAACAAGGAAGGAAAAAGAGCCAGGAAGTAGTAAAAGATCAGAAAGAAGTTTAGGCCAAGAAAATAATATGGAAAACCTAAATGAAACAAATGAGTCAATAGAAACTGGGGATTTTAGAAACATCCTTAAATACATGTATACAAATAGGTTTGGAACCTATGTATACCAGGATGGAATGCATAAATTCCTCATTAGACTGAGAAATTTAGAAGTTCCCCTGAATATAACTCCAGTAGCCCAATTCAAAGATGGAAGATATGAAGACAGGCAAGGATGTGTATACATCTTCTCTCAAGATCCAGAAAATTCAAATGATCTAGGGCAATGTGCTGACAAAGGACCTTGGGAACATAACATGGGACAACCAGATATACCTAGACCAAATGAAAACTACACTAATAATGAGCAACATCATGGGAGAAGGACACATGCTTCACCAAATCCCTTTGACAGAGAACCAGAAGGAAACAATGACTTCCCACTCAGAAGAAGACCTCATTGGCAACCTCAGGGTAGGATGCTTAGACCATACCAAGTAGCCAAATGCATGAAGAACCAATATGAAGGGTATTCAGATCCTCATGCTCATGCTGCAGAATTTAGACAACTGATTAGAGCAGAGGAAGTAGAAGATTACAAGGTACAATTTGAGGCATTTGGTCTAACCCTAACAGGGCCAGCCTTATCATGGTTCATTCCTTTGAGAAAAGAAATGTACCTAGACATTGAATCTTTTTTAGAAGCTTTCATTGGTGAATTCTCTAAGACTGGAATCAAACATAGTACAGCCACATTGATACACAGCTTCAAACAACAAAAGGAGGAAAATGTTAGAGAAGCAGCCAGAAGGTTTAAACAGTACATTGATAGATGCCCAAGAGAAGAAGTACCTTCCATGGCAAAACAAGTATCCTTATTCATTGAGGGTTTGAGAAGTGCCCAATTAAGGACCCTAGTGTACTATAGGAGATGTCCTGATTTAGTAGCCTGTGTTAAGGAAGCAATAGATTTGGAGGACAACAGAGGTCAAGATTTGTTAGCATTTGATCAACCCAGATCTTATGAAGATAAAATTCCTCCAGCAGAAGAGTTGGCTCAGGCTATTGCTAAAGCCCTAGAGGTAAGCACTAAAACTAACCTGATAAACTCTAGGATAAACACAAACAAGAAATGTTATATTTGTGGAGAAAATCATCTGGCACAACAATGCCCTTATCAGAAACCACAACACTTACAAGATAGGAAGACACTCAAGTATTGTACACTAGAGAGAAAATGGACAAACCATACCAGGGAGGAATGCTTCTATAACAAACAACCTGTCAAGGAAAGAGACTACATGACTCAGAGGGAATCAGGTTATACTGAGCAACCAAGGCCAGTATTAGGACAACAGCCTCCTATTCCAACTAATGTGGTACCAGTCAAATATACACCCATTGACGAAGGAAATTCAAGATTCAGATCACCTTATAAGGAAGAGTACCAATGGAGTGAGGGACATCAGGAAGAATGGGAAGATTATGAAATAAGGGAACCTGAGCTTAAAGCCCTAGATTTGGGAAATGGAAAAATCGAAATGGACACAGCAACATTCATGTACATTACCAACAACTACATGTCCAATCAAAAACCTCAATTCAAAGGGGGACCAAAGATAACATGTTATAGGTGTGGGGGAGAGCATTTCATTAGAGATTGTCCACAACCTCCAACATTCAGGATAGAGGGAGCATACTGTAAGGATTGTGGTAGAGAACATCTGATCAAGGACTGTCCAAAAAATCCCCAAAAACAACAGAACACACCTAATAACATACCTTTAAAAACAGTCAAAATTATGGAACAAGAGGAATTGAGTGACAATGATCAAATTGAACTTAATGTTATAACAAGGGCACAAGCCAAACAACAAGGAACAATTAAAGAACAAAATGAGGGTTCCACATCAAAAGGGAAGAAAAATAGACAAAGAGGGAAATGGGAAAAGAAAAGGAAAGTGGGCAAAAGTCTGGAAGAAGACAATCAGGAACAAAAAAATTCAAAACATACTTCTCCTCAAAAGACCCAGAATCTGTCTGAATTAGGAAATTCTCAGAGTCTAGACACCCTAATCAAAGCCTATAAAGGAAGGATTCAAGAGGGACCAAGCCCTGCAGATCATGCAATGGCTTATCCCATACCGGATTTAGAGCATGAAAGGTTGCTAAAATGCAAACAAATTATCCAGGAAACACAACTCAGATTAGGGGAAGAAGACAGCTCTCGGAGAACATTTGATCAGGATGAAAAAACAAAAACCAAGGAAGATGATAAAGAAGGAAATCCACAAATAACATTCCAAATGATCTTAGATGAACATTGTAGTATTACATGTCATACAACATGGGAAAATTTGTTGAAACAAAATCCTCACCTACAAAACAAGATGAACAAAGAAGAAACAATATCTGGAAACCTTCATTCACCAACACAAGAATTAGAGGAACTATGGTATATTCCTATTGACAAAATAGGAGGATATTGTGAAGGAGAAGAAGGGAATTCAACCTTAAAATTACAATATGGAAAACATTCAGCAAAAGCCATTTTGGATAGTGGATCAGGAGTGGCTATAATGACTAAACAAACCTGGGAGAAATGGGGAAGAAAGGAATTACTACCCACTAAAATGAGATTACAACTTGCAGATGGACATATAGAAAAACCCCTAGGAATTTGGGAAAAAGTGATTGTGGACATATGTGGCATAGAAATAGAGCATACCTTTGCTATAGTAGAATTTCCACAATCCACATCTTATGAAATTATCCTAGGAAGACCCTTCATGAGACAAATGCAAATTGTACAAGATTGGGGTAATGATTGTTTGTATCTTCAGACCAGGGGAGAATAACAAGAGTAAACTTAAGAAATGGCCACTATTGTGACATATCTCCTAGAGAATGGTATAAAATACATCAAAATCAACAAGAAAGTGAAGAATCAGAGAGGGAGGATCAGGAAGAAGGTGAACCAGCAGTTTGGAAGTGTAACATATTAAGAAATATCACAAATAGGAAAAGGAAGTTAAGAAGAGAAGATTGTGTGGAAGAAAGAGAAATACAAGATGAAAGTTATGTGCCTCAACAATTCAAAGATGAAGAGTTTGGGCCTTATGGATGGAATAAAATCTTAGCCACCATGGATTTGGCCAGTGAGGAATATGTGGGAGTGGAATTCCAAAATGAGGAAGGATTTGATATTTTCCACATTGGCATACACATGATAGGAGTATCAAAAAGAGAAGAGGATCAAAATCAAGAAATGATATTAAAAGAAGGAAAATCACAATATTTAGAAACAGTAAAAGCTGAGGATGCAATCAAAGACAAAATCTCAGGCAAATACAAGGAACATAAACACAAAGAAATAGAAAGAGACCAGGAAAAAGAAAAGGAAGAGAAAGAGATAAACAGAGATCAATACTTTGATGTACCAGCAAACTTTAAAACTTATGAAGTAGAAGACAGACTACTTCTGAAAATGAAACCAAAAAGAGAGAAGAAGAAAGGGAAGCATATGATAATGAAGAACAAACAAAGAAAATTGTAATTACACAGGAAGAAGGAGAAGAGAGACAAATAGTAATAGCTGATGACATGACATCACAAGAAGAAGAAGCATTAAGGAACCTGGCAAAGAACTATAGGGATGTATTTGCTTACAGTTATAAAGATTTGAAAGGAATTGATCCAAAAATTTGTGAGCATAAGATTCCTATGACACCTGATGCAAAACCAAGCAAACAGAGACATTATACATTTAATGATAAGTATTCTGCCAAAATAAAGGAAGAAATTGACAAGTTGTTGGCTGCTAATTTCATTTATGAAATAGAGTACACTGAATGGATATCACCTATAGTTGTGGTGCCAAAAAAGAACGGGAAACTTAGGGTATGCATTAACTTGAAGAAAGTAAATGCAGCAACTATAAGGGATAGTTATCCACTGCCAATAACAGATCATCTTCTTGAGAGAGTTGCAGGAAAGGAAGTCTATAGTTTTCTAGATGGCTTCTCAGGATACAATCAAGTACCTATAGCTTTAGAGGACCAACATAAGACTGCCTTTTCTACAGAATGGGGGGTTTATGCTTTTAGGGTTATGCCCTTTGGATTGACTAATGCCCCAGCAACTTTTCAAAGGTTGATGTGTCATATTTTCAAAGAATTCCTGAGAAATGTGATGGAAATCTATGTAGATGATTTATGCACTTTTTCTTTAAAAAGACAAGATCATTTACAAGATTTGGAAAGAATATTCAGGAAGTGCAGGACATATAGAGTATGCTTAAACCCAGAAAAGTGTGTATTCTATGTCAGACAAGGAAGAATGTTGGGTCACATAGTGTCAAAAAATGGAATTTCTACTGATGAGAAGAAAATAAAAGCCATAATAGAGCTTGCTAGACCTACAAATGTGAAGGAACTCCAAACTTTTATGGGACATTGTGGGTACTACAGAAAATTTGTATACAAATTTGCTGATATAGCCAAGCCCTTATATGCCCTCATCACAAAGTTTGAGTGGAATGAAGAATGTGACCAAGCATTTGAAACATTAAAAACTTGTTTGGTGACAGCACCAATTTTAAAAACACCTCAGTGGGATAAAATCTTTCATGTACATGTCGATGCTTCAAATTATGCTCTGGGATGTGTGTTAGCACAACCTATAGAAGGAAGCAAATTAGATTTCCCAGTAGCATATGCAAGTAGACAATTAAACATTGCAGAAAAAAATTACACAACTACTGAGAGAGAAGGATTGGGAATGATCTTTGCTGTCAAAAAATACAGACATTATCTATTGGCCAACAAGTTTAAATTCTTTGTGGATCACCAAGCTCTACTCTATTTAGTAAATAAACCATGTCATACAGGAAGAATAGTAAGATGGTTTCTTTTACTAATGGAATTTGAATTTGAGGTGGTGGTTAGACAAGGAAAAACACACTTGAGAGCAGATCATTTATCAAGAATCCAGTCAAAAGAACCTAGTTCACCTATAGATGATGAATTGCCAGATACATACTTATTCAAGGTGGAAAGTGTTCCTGAATGGTCGATGTCATTAATTCCCTTGCTAACCATGGGACCTTGTAGGTCATTAGCAAATAACACACATTTGGTGCTACAAAGCAGGAATTTCATGTTGTTAGCTGGACATTTGTATCACCTCAATCAGTCAGGTATACTGGAATATTGTACTCCAGAAGAGGAGCAACATGAATATGTAAGAAAAGCTCATTGCTGGAATCCATGTACTCATGCTTCTACGATTGTCACTCTAAGTAACCTTAATAGGATGGGAGTACATTGGCCAAATAAGATTCAAGATGTGGAAAGATATATTGATAACTGTCAAAAATGTCAAACATGGCAGAAATCAGAATTAATAACTTTATATTGGTTTCAGAAAAACCCAGAATGGAGTGAAAACATTGTTGAGAAGTTGAAGAGAAAGGAGAAAGGAAAACAGGTAATAGCTGGTGCTGATTCAAGAAATCTACAAGTGATCTCAGAGGAATATCAACTCATAGGAGAACAATTATACAAGAGAGGAATGGATGGATATCTGAGAATTTGTGTTCCAGAAGAAAGGTATTTAGAGATGTTGGAAATGGCACACTCGGGAGTAGCTGGAGGACATTTCTCAAGTGATAGAACAGCCAAACTCATCTTATATTCTGGCTTTTGGTGGCCAACCCTATTTCCCGATGCTAGAACTTATGTAAAAAGATGTGATGTCTGTCAAAAGGTAAGTCAACCAAACAAAAGAGATAACATGCCATTAATTCCTTTAATTTCAGCCAGAGCTTTTAGTAAATGGGGATTGGACTTTATTGGACCAATACATCCTCCAGCCAGACAATCTCATGCAGAATACATACTAGTAGCTACAGATTATTTGACAAAATGGGTTGAGGCCAAAGCTACTAGAAGAAATGATGCTCACACCACTGCTAGATTTTTGTATGAAAACATTATCACTAGATTTGGACTACCAATTGAATTGGTAAGCGATAGGGGGACTCATTTTTTGAATCAGATCATAGAAAACATGACTAATTATTTCATGATTAGTCACAATAAGTCAGCCCCATATCACCCACAAGCCAATGGGTTAGCAGAAAGTACTAATAAAGTACTTTGCAATGTATTGTCCAAATTAGTCAACACAAACAGAAATGACTGGGATTCTCAACTTAATCATGTTCTTTGGGCTTATAGAGTGGCATACAAAACGGCTTTAGGGACTACACCATTTAATTTGGTATATGGCCAGAATGCAGTTTTACCCATGGAATTTCTTATTCCAACATTGAAGGTGGGTAGCCAATACAATTGGACAGGACATGAATTATCTGAGAGAGTCATAGATTTGGAAAAACTGGGAGCATCGAGACTCCAAGCAGTGATGAGTATATACACAAACAAGAAAAGACAAAAAGCTTATCATGATGTTCACATAAAAGACAAAGATCTACAAGAAGGAGACCTGGTCTTAGCTTACACAATCAAGGAACATCAGAAAAAGTTTCAGAAAAAAGGTCATGGGCCATATATCATACATCAGATAAGCAAGAGTGGAGCTATTCAGTTAGCCAATATTGATGGGGAAATCATGCCAAATTTCATAAGTGGATGTAGAGTGAAGAGGTATGAGTGTCCATTAACTACTGAGGAATGGAGAAGATTGCAAAAGGCCCAAAACAGGAAAAAAGAAGAAGAAAGTATTAGAAAGGAGGCTCAACTAGAAGCCAAAGAGAGAATTAGAAAATTGAAACAAGTGTGCTTATGTGAAAACACTCTAAAGCAAAAAGAACATTTGCCTTTGATTATGATGAATTATCAGAATGAAAACATAAGGGTTTTGATAGATTCGGGAGCTCAAGTGAATCTAATTAGCTCAGCCTTGATCAATAAGTTTAACCTTAAGAGAGCTGAAAGCAGAATTTTGATCAAAACCCTGGGAGGGAAAAGAATTCAGAGCATATCTTCACTTTCTATTAAAGTTAAATTTAATAATGAATATATGGAGATAGATTGTGAAGAGTGGCCAGACCATTTAATGGCTGAAAAGCTGATTTTAGGGCAACCATGGCTCAAACAAGGTAAAGTCATCTTAAATTTTGAAAAAATGAAGCTTAATTTGACCATCAAGGACAAAAAGTTTTTAATGTTCTTTCTGAGTAATGAAAAGCAGGTAGTTCATATGGATGTTCATGACCCAGATCTCGAAGGATTTACTTTCTCAATGGAGGACAGGAACATTTTGACAATACAAAGTGATCAAGCTTCATACACTCAAGACCAGCAAAAGACTGAAGAGGTAAAGGTGGATGAGGAGACAAAACAAAGAAGACTATTATTGCCAAAGTTGCAATATCAACAAAACAGAACAAAAGGAATATGGAAACAGGTCATGCACAGTTATGGCTCACCAAAACAGGAAATTAGAACAAAATGGATATGGAAGCCAAAAAATGTCACAAAATGTTCATCCACAGAGCATGGATATTTCCATAACAGAAGGACAAATGGAGTAAAACATTACTGGGTGAAAAAATCAGAATTGGGTCAATGGAAGAGGGATAATCCACAGTGGACCTATTTTTGGAATTTTGAAAATGACAAAAAAATATTTCCTTCTTTTCCCTTAAAAGAAAATTAGGAGGGGAAGGAAAGAAGAGAGAAAAAAAAAAAAAAAAAAAAACCCTGGAAAAATATATTTTATTTTCTTGATTTTCTTTCTAAAAATTAAAAAACACAAAGCAAGATATAGGGAGGGAAAGAGTAACTTATTTTGGAAAAAAGTTGTTTTGTCTTATTGTTGTTTAATTTTTTGTGATCATTTTTTTTTACCACTACTTTTTCAAGTTTCTTCATTAATCATCTTTTCTAGCATCATCTTTCTATTCAGGAATTGTTTTTTGAGCAAGGAAGTGACAATTGGAGAGAGCACATTAGATGTCTTGCTACACCTGTGTTGCTCACTTAAAATTGAGTCTGTTGGAAAAAAGCAAAAATTGCTTGGAACTTGTCTTTCTTATTTTTTATATATGTCAGTAACATTCCAGAATAATATAGTATTTTCTTATGAAATCTTGTGACTCATGTGGGTGGAGTATTTTCTTTTCTGTTATATATAAATACAGGATGGTGAATGCAAAGGAGTTGACAATCCATGACTTCAAAGCTGATTCAGTGACTTTGTCCAGAGGACATTGGTTTTTGGATAGTGATGCAGCTGAAGAACAAGTGGACTTAGAATCAGATGAAGACCAAGAAATCCCAGAAGCTGAAAAAATAGCAAAAGAACTTAAAGAAATTCTGGGAGTGATAGGACAGCATATCTTCACAGTAGCAGTGGGAGGATATAAGTACACTATGCTGTGCCAGGAATTTTACAGGTTTCAGAAAACTTCTGTCAACCTCAAGAGATGGAAAGCTGTGGGATTGCACAAGCTCTTGGAAGAACCTATTTTTTTTATTGACTTTGAAAGAGTAGCACAAGTGATGGGAAGTTTGGAGGAAGTGGGAAAAGGTAATGATGCCTACTTCAGATGCAAAGTGAAGAACAAGGACAATCAGGAGGTACGGATAACTATCAAAGCAGAACATATCAGAGCCGCCTTACAGTTCTATCCAATGGGCACCAAACTGGACCAAAGTTTTGTCAAGAAGAATAAGGAGACTTACACTGGATATGTAAAGTTCACTGACTTCAAGGGAAGAGAAAATGAAGAATATGCTATAAGAATGTTCTTGCAGTTCTTTTGTTTTCCGAAATTACCAAGGTACACCATGCCTCATAAGTCAGTAACTCTATTGATGTTCAATAACAAAGATAGAACCAAGCCATTTGGGGTGATGGATGTCTCACCATACATCCATGAACAGCTGAAGGAGGCAGCAAAACACTGGGAGCAGAAGAAATTCATGAATGGAGCCCAGTTTTTGACAAAAATCATTTATCATGTTCTAGGAATGGAAGAACAGTTAAAGTTAGCTCCTGAAGCACAGTACTTCAGAAATTTGATGTCAGGAATCAAAAGTCCCCCAAGAAAAGCACTTGGAAAAGAATCAGAAGGACAAACTCGCATGAGGGGAACAGGAATGAAGAGAAAAGTAATATCTGAGGAAGTGATTCCAGTAAAGAAAAGAAAGTTGGACCCCAGAAAAGTAGAATTAGAACAGGCAGAAGAAACAAGAGAGGAACAGGTGGCAGCACAGAAAAAGGTACAATCCTCCAGTGAACCTCATCCTCCGCAGACAAGTAAAGAACAGCTTTATACTTATCTCACTCAAGGAAACAGCAAAAGAGCCATATGTGAGGCACAATATCAAAAAATGTTGGAAGATTTTTCATGCAAAGCTACAGATTGGATCCAAGAAGAGGTGGAGCACTATGAAGCATTACATGAAGAAATGATGGCAGCCGAAACTGAAGAGATATTTGTGAAGAAGGAGGTAGAATTGCTGGCATACTTCAAGGAGTTGCAAGGACCTCCAGAGGCTAGGACTACTGTGATAGTGAAAAAGAAGATGCCAAGGAAACCTGTTCAAAAGAAGAAGATGATAAAGAAAGGGAAAGGAAAAATGGCAGATGAACCTGTGATGAAAGAAATGAAACAAGTAATTACAAAAGAAACACAGAAGCTAACCTCAGTGATGGAAGTATCAAAGCCTACAGAACAAGAAGTGGGAGGATCTTCACGATTCTCATCTGATTCAGATAGCGACATTGAGAGTTTTTTGTTAAAAAGTTTAAACTTGTCAATACCCAACACTCCCAATGTAGCTGTACAGGCTGTGGAAAAAGTGAAGACACCTGAGGATTCAAGTAAGAAATCTCAAGAGAAGCAGACACAGGAGGAAATAGTTCCACAGATGAGTGCTGAAGAAAAAAGAAGGTTGTTAAAAGGAAAGGCAAGAATGACAGAAGAGGAAAACCAGAAGAGAGATGAAGATAGCTCTGGAATAATGAATGTTGATGAAAATTCAATATGGACCAACCCTTCACAGACACAATTCCAATTAAATGCAAGGTTGACTGCAAGTTTGGAGGAACTAGCAAAAAAGGTATTCGGCAGTTCAAATAATCAGCAGAAGGATGCATCCGAAGAACAGGAAAGCAAGAAGTTAGAACCAGAAAAGAATGCTCAAGAGGTTTTGGGACAAGTAATAGAGGAAGGAATTGTTCAAAGTATAAAGGATGTGCTGCAGGATATAACCAACAGTGAGGAATTTACATCTAAAAATGATCAAGAACAAGAGGTGGAAGCAGATGTTATGGACATTGAGGAGCAAGATCAGGAATACATAAATGAGAAAAGTAATGACCAGGTTGCTGGTACAAAAGAAATTGAATCAGTTGAAGTTCAGGAAAAGCAGGAACAGGAAGAGCAACTCAGGAAAGTTCAACAAACTCTTGTGGGAAAGGACTCAAACAGAAGTCAGGAAACCCTAACACAAGAGAAGGAGATACTAATTAAGGGAGACCAGCTCTTTACAGAGAAGCAACAAGTATTGGAAGAAAAGAAGTCATTAGAAAAGAAGAGGGCTTCAGATTTTTCAGAGCAGAAGAGTGCAAATGACAAAGCACTAGTTTATGAAGAGGATGATACCAATCAGGATACAAAGAATGATGATCACAGTTATGAAGAACAAGACATGCAGGACATAGAAGATGAAACAGCAGCAGAAGAAGATGATGTGGATAAAGAAGAAAAGCAAATTGAAGTTAGACAGACAGAAATAGAAGTAGGGTTGGAAAGAATACCCAAAAATATAAGATCAGCTTGTCAAATGATTATGAGCAACATTGAACAGTTCAGACCATCTAGTAGAAATATGATCATATCAGGAATGGTGGCTGAATCAGAATTTGAGAAAGGAAGTTTAATTATCAAAGAACACAAGAAGGAAAAAGATCAGATGACGGAGCAATTAAGGGTGATGAAGGAAAGGAATGAAGAATATATCAATAGAATCATTGCTTTGGAAGAGGCTGAGGTTCAGAAGCAGAACAGGATCCAATATTTGGAAGAAAAGAGTGTAAAGTTATCAGAGCAGAATGCCAAAATGGAAATGGAACTAAAAGCCATAGGAGGAAGATACAGAACTTTACAAACATCCTATCAAATTCTGACTAGAGCACATGAAGAGATTAATAAAGTGTTGTTAGAAGAAGGTCAACTACAAGGTGGAGGTAAACCTGTTCAATTGACAGAGGAAGAAAAGGAAGAGCTGCATAAAGAAATTCAAAGACTTCAAATAGAATTAAAAGAGGCCAAAGAAATGGAGAAACAGGCAAACACTCATGCTGCCACATCAATGAGAGGGTATCATCAATTACATATGGAGGTAGAGAAGGAAAGAAGTGAATGGCAAGCAAAGATGGAGAAAGAAAGAAATGAGTGGAGGAAGGAAAAGGAGTTAGGGGCAGCTCAGAACAAAAGTTCAATGATGACTATAGAAGAATTACAGAAACAGTTGGAGAAATCAAAAGTTCCAGAAGAAATTCAAGATCAAGTACAGGCAGAAGATACAGATAAAAGGGAATATGAAACAGGGGATTTTGACAGGGAACAAGAGAACAAGGAACCAGCAGCCAAAGAAACAGAGGAAGAGTATTCTGAAGATTTTGTACAGAAATTATTGACTAATAGAGAGTCAAGAATGGAATTTATCAGAAAAATGCATGATGAGTATGAAGATCAAATAGTTACCTTTGCTCTGAATAAAGGCATTAATCCAGATCAGCATCATTGGGCTGCAGATGGATTGGGAATACCTTTCTGTATGATTTTGGAGAGTATAAAGAATTATCAATTGGCCAGAGTAGGGCTATCTCCGAACAAATACCTTGAGTATGAAGAAGATATTAATGTCACGAAGGAGTTATTTGAAAGAGCAAATCCTAAATGGAGAAATAAGTGGTTGGATGCCAATAAGGAATGTAGGAAAATCTGGAAAGAGGCACCTTTGAATTTAAAGATCAACCCAGCTTATTGTCCAGTTGCCAGAAGAAGAGAATGGACTGTTTTTTGGGAAAGAAGAAAAACAGGGCAGATTCCAGCAAAATGGCTGAACTTTCCAAAAATAGCAGGTCCAAAGGCAGGAACTTGGCCTACAAAAAGTTACATGGTGAATACTGCTGAGTCAGTTTTAACAACATATAAAGATGTTAATGATCCGGCTTGTATATTACTTGTCAGAATAATGAGGTTGATTCTAGCCTGTATAGAGACCTACACTGATACAGATGTCAGAATTTTGAACTACATAGGGTTTAATTCGCCAACAGATGCTCTTTTGTTTGATTTGAGTGAGACACCAGACAGGATTTGTTTGATGGCCTACTACAGTAGAATAATATTTTTGGGCAGTCATTTTTTGCAAATATTTGAAGATGCTTTTGACTATGGATTCTTTGAAAGGGAGTCAGAAATTTTTGGAAACTTATCTGTTGTTACAAAAGCAAGACTTACTGCCTATGAAGCTGCTTATACAGAATATTTGAAAAAGGACGTTATTGACAAACCTGAAGCTGCGATACAATGGAGAAAAGCTTTGTTCGAGATGGTCAACAATTTGAATGTAACAGAAAGGAAAAGCCATGATTTACTGTCACAGGTATATCAAAGAAAGAAGAAATGAAGAAAAGTGACCAAAATAGAGGATCAGAAAATCTTTCGTCAGGAGCCGAAAGGCTTAGGAGGGGAAGGATGTTGGAAGGTGTATTTTTGGAAGAGCATTGTTGATGTAAAAAATTAGTAAAAAGTCAAAAAACTTGTAAAATATTTATGCAATGAATGTAAAAATAAGGAAGAGTCTTCCTTATGTGGTTGAGGATCTCATGTAATTTTTGTAGAATTTTTAGAAACTCTTAGATAGCATTTTTTTAGAAAATTAGAGAAAAAGACCTAATTTCAAGTGTGAAAAAGGACACTTGAAAATGTATATAAGTCAATTTTCTCTATTTTGGAGAGGTTGGTTAGTCATTTGCTCAAGCTATCAATAGAGAAGAAAGAGTTTCTGCAAAATCGTGTTTTCTCCTGTTGAGTGTATTTCCTTTGATGTGTGAGCTTGTCTCTTGCTTAATCATGGAGATTTGTGAGTCACATTTGTGTATTACTGAGTAAGTTGTATGAAGAGAGAGACCTATTGCTGTAAATGAGTGGAAAGGACTGAAGGAAGTTCCAAAATTGTGAAAATCGTCTGTTGGTACAGAATCGCGATTGTCTCGTCTTTGTGATACAGGTGATATTTTTCAATTTTGAGTTCATATTTGTATTCTGCTAATGAAATGGCATGGTTTTGACATAAAGAACATAGAAAATGATGGAGATTTGCCTTAGTTATGGTAAATTTAAGATTTTCTCTTCATCTTCAATTTCTCTCAGCAATCCAGCCATCAATCTCTTATTTCCTTGAATCTATTATCTTGAAGGGGTTGTGGTCTTATGGATATTCCTAGGATTGACAAAATAAAGATGATTTGTTGATTCTTTGTTACTTCATGATTGGAGAGGACAACTTGGAGTCCAAAACAAAACATTGGCCATGAGGCCCATGAATGTCAATCAAGAGGAATGCCTGCAACGACATACTGGACACAAGGAGGACCCCCAACACTAGCGTGATGGCTGCTGCACCAAATCAAGGTAACAACGATAATCCGAGACAGAGGAATAACTTTGGAAATGGGCCTAGGAGGCCAATCATCTGTTTCAGATGTGGAGAATGTGGGCACTATCAAAGTAGGTGCACCCTACCAGAAAATGCCCCTCCTTGCAGGAACTGCCCTGAAGCAAGAGACCATTATACAAATTGTTGTCCTAAGAATCAAGCCTCTTCATCCGGGCCTCATATTCAAATGATTTCGGTGCACAAAGAAGAAGTGTGTGATCTAGTCAATGAGCCATCCCCATCTACCAGGGTGGTGCAATTAGAAGAAATAGAATATTTGACTGTGCGGACAAGAAGCAAGGGGAAGGCTCAAGCAAACATAGGACAAGGGTCAAAGATTAAGGAATGGAATCAAAATCGAGAACCATCTGAAGATAAAGTCACCACAGGTGCAGATACAAGTCAAAAAGGAGATCTCATATGCACCAGTGATGCCATTGGGCATGCCTTCAACAGGGCTCATGAGGAGTTTGATAAGTCAACTGGAGCCCATGCTCTCAAGGAATCAGAGGCTTCCTTTTTCAAGTCCATGAAAAAGGAGGTTAGTATTTTTTATTTAATAAAGATGGATGGGAAATTCAGGTCAGAGTTATTGCCGATAATTGATGAAGCTTCCACTACAAGTTTGGTGGCAAAGACTGCTATTTTACATAAAGGAAAAATTGTAGGGGAAGCACCCCTTACAGATTATGAAAGTCCTCGGCTGATAGTATCTATCAAAGGTCATGAATTTCAAGGAGTTATTGTGAATAGTGGTTCTGGCATTAACTTGATGCCTAAACATACAATGGAAAAGATTGGACTCCAGCCTTCAAGTCCTGCAAATTTCACTGTTACTTTGGCAGATCAGAGCAAAGTAAGGCCCTTGGGAGTGATCCCAAAAGTTCCACTTGAAGTACAAGGTAATCTATTCATTCTGGATTTTGTGGTTTTAAGATTGCCCCAGGTTGAAGGAGGATTTCCCCTCTTAATTGGACGACCATGGTTGAGGCATGCAACTGTCATTTATGATTGGGGCAAGGACACTATGTGGGTACAAAAGAAAGTGCAAGAGCTGACACAGATTCATTTAGAAGAGGGCCCAGATAATCAAGGAAACACTAGCATGATGCAAACCGTTGGCATATGCATGGAAACAGAATCGGAGGATCAACCCCAAATAGATTTCGAGGAAGAAGAGGATATTCTAAATTGGCTCCAAGCAGGCAACTCTTCCTCTTGTTTTGGAATTTTTCTTAATAATTCTTGCACGACTGAAGGTTATGATGAAGATAAGGAGAAAGTCTAGGTTGATGGATTGGGAGAGCCCATCACAGACCACAGAAGGG
Organism: Ceratopteris richardii; assembly: GCA_020310875.1. Classification (NCBI taxonomy): domain Eukaryota; kingdom Viridiplantae; phylum Streptophyta; class Polypodiopsida; order Polypodiales; family Pteridaceae; genus Ceratopteris; species Ceratopteris richardii. The sequence continues at coordinate 8,222,225 of CM035417.1, read as the reverse complement.
GCAGGAAGACACCCCTCAAATACAACTTGGAGGAGGATATGACAACCACAGATAAGGAGGTTACTGAAGCTAAAGGCAAGGTAAAAGATTCTAGTGAAGAATTTTCTTTTCCGATTCAAGAAATCTCTGCAGGATGGATGCAGGACAAGGAGGAACACATTGAAATCCAAAATACACCTGCTTATGAAGCAATGCACGAAAAGCTAGTAGAAGAAGACAAGGAAGAAGATGAGCATGAAGATAATATGGTAGAGAGAAATCTTGTCCAAGAAATACAATTAGGCACTCAAGACAATAATCAGCCAGTTTTGGTGGCCACTTGGTTGTGGAGCCACCCAGGGCTCCTTGAAAAGGTAAAATCATTCTTGACCCATTATACAGATGTTTTTGCCTGGCATTATAAAGACTTAGAAGGAGTGCCTGCAACTTATGGAGAGCACATAATCCCTCTGGTTGATGGAGCCAAACCCATAAGAGGGAAGAGTTATAGACTTAATCCAAAATATGCTGAAGCTGTCTATGTGGAAATACAAAAGATGGAGGATGCAGGAATCATCATTCCTGTAGAACACTCAGAGTGGCTCTCACCTATGGTTATAGTACCAAAGAAGAATACTAATAAAATCAGAATTTGTGTTGACTTTAGAGCACTCAACAAGGTGACCATTTCAGATGGTTTCCCAATGCCTTTTGCAGAGCAGGTCATTGAAGAAGTGGTTGGGCATGCATTATATAGCTTTATGGATGGATTTAGTGGCTATAATCAAATATCAATACACCCAGAGGATCGTGAAAAGACTGCTTTTATCACACCTTGGGGAACATATGTGTATGTAAAAATTCCATTTGGGCTGAGAAATGCTCCAGCCACCTTTAATAGAACGGTCAATCTCATTTTTGGCCCCCTATTACTGGAATCACTTAGAATCTTCATGGATGACTTCTCTTCGTTTTCAGGTTCTCACAAAGAAACTCCTCTAGATTGTTTGGACCATCACTTGAGGCAGTTGCAGAATGTTTTCAAGAGATGCAGGGAGACTAAGCTAAAGCTCAATCCAAACAAATGTCATTTCCTTGTGACAGAAGGAACTCTCTTAGGACATGTGGTGTCGGCTAAAGGTATGGCCCCAATCCTGACAAAATTATTTCTATATTAAAGTTGCCTAAACCTAAATCTCCTAAAGAGATTCAGAGTTTCTTGGGGCATACTGGATACCATAGAAGGTTTATAAAAATGTATGCAGAGATAGCCAGACCACTGGCTAGACTTACAGGTTAGGAAGTACCTTTTAAATGGGAAGAAGAGGAGGAAAAAGCATATCAAACATTACGGTCAAGGTTAGTGTCTGCTCCTAGTTTGATCACACCTGAGTGGTCAAAAATCTTTCATATACATGTAGATGCCAGTGCCTATGCAGTGGGGGCAGTTTTGACCCAACCCAATGAAGAATTTAAAGTGGACAGACCAATTCAATATGCCAGTAGAATCTTGACCAAGGCTGAAAGGAATTACAGTACCACAAAAAGGGAAGCCCTAGCAATGGTTTTTGCTGTCCAAAAATTCCATCAATACTTACTGGGAGTAAAATTTATTATTATAACAGATCACCAACCACTAAAATACTTGCTCAACAAACCACAAGCCACTGGTAGAGTATGGAGGTGGTTATTGTTGTTCCAAGAGTCTGATTTTTCTGTAGTCCACAGACTAGGTAAAGATAATGTTATGGCGGATCACCTATCCAGAATCAATATGATGAATCAAGCTAGTGGAATCAATGATTATTTTCCAGATGCTCATCTGTTTGCTGTACAAGCTCAAGGTTGGTATTATGATATCAAGAATTTCATTAAATCTGGGTTGTATCCAGAAAAGGCTAGTGCTGTGCAAAGGAAGAGACTGCTAATCAAGAGTAGACCATATACCTTCATTGAAGATAAATTATATAGATAGGGCAAGGATGACAGGTTTAGGAAGTGTTTGGAAGAAGAAGAAGTGAGGGAAGTCCTTCACTCTGCACATGAAGGAACAGGTGGTGGGCACCTTCCAGGGCATATTATGAGTCAGAGGATACTAGATGCTGGTCTATGGTGGCCTACACTATTTAAAGATGCAGATGAATGGGGAAAGGCATGTGACGTTTGCCAGAGGTGTGGACCTAAGCCAACAAAGTAGAGGCATAACCCCTTGATTGTTTCCACTTCCTAGCAACCATTTGAGAAGTGGGGGCTAGATTTTGTAGGGCCCATCTACCCTCCCGCAATTCCAAAAAGAGAGAAATGTCTCTTGATAGCTACAGATTATGCGACAAAGTGGGCTGAAGCTATTGCCTCCCCCCACTGCACTGCCCAAACTGTTGCTGATTTCATTTATAGTACCATCATTTGCAGGTTTGGATGTCCACTTGAAATTTGTACAGATCAGGGTACCCATTTTGTCAATAAAGTCTTACAGGAAATTTTCAACAGGTATAGAATTCTACATAGGACCTCCTGTGCTTACTATCCAAGAGCCAATGGACAGGCTAAATCGACAAATGAGGTTTTAATCTCAATGTTAAGAAAGGAGTGTATGTTACCGCCCACTTCCTGGGGCATTGCTTATCAAGGTACCCTATGGGCATACAGGTTAGCCTACAAAGAGGCCACAGTATATTCTCCATTCCAACTGGTTTATGGCATATTGCCCATTGAGCCCTTTAAATTTTTACATGGATCCCCTAAGATAGCATTCATGCAGGGCAAGAAAGATTGTGATGTCTCTCAGAGGCTCGGAGCACTACATAAAGTGGAGGAGATTCGTCTACTAGCAACAAAACAATTGATAAAGACTCACATGAAGAGGAAGGAGGCACATGATCGACATCTGTGGATCAACAACATAGAACCAGGCATGTTAGTTCTTCTCCATAGACCTCATCTTCATACACAACTGAGAGGAAAATGGCTTCCACATTGGGAAGGACCTTATAGAGTCAAAACAATGCTAAATTGGGGTGCTGTGGAGTTAGAGACGCTGAAAGGAGAGGCCTTGCCACTGGTCAACATATCAAGGCTCAAGGCCTATCATCAACACACTTGAAGAAGTATGGATCACCTGGAACTACAAAATCTGTCCAGGTTGTACATAGCTTTCTCATCTCATTTTGCTCAGTTTTAGTAGTTTTCTTTATCAATTTCATTCTTTTTCCTTGTTTTTTTAGCAAACCTAGAAGGCATTTTATAACCTCTGCAAAAGTAAAATTTTTTGGGTATTTTTGGAAATTTTTCTAGCATTTTTTTTTATCCTTTTTCGATATCATTTTCTTGCCAAATAGGAGGAATAAAAGGAGGCTCTCTGTGGTTTGATGAAGGATTCGGGCCTAGCCCTGTAGAAAATTTCATGATAATTTTTTCAAAATTTTTTGGCAATTTTTAAGCAATTTTTAGCATTTTTTTATTTGTTCTTCAATTTTCTCTATTTTTTGGGTTATTTTCCACACAAAAAAAGGCCCCCCCCCAGGATTTTTGGGTTGCAGGAAAAAAAAAATACCCCTCGCCCCCCCCCCCTCGGTTCTGACACCCCCTTCCCCCCCCCCCCCTCTGCCCCCCCAATTTATTTTTCATTTTATTTTATTTTATTTTATTTATTTTATTATTTTTATTTTTATTTTATTTTATTTTTTATTTGTTTTATTATTTCTATTATTTTGTTTTTATTATTTTTGTCTGGGCGTGAAAAAAAAATAAAAATCTTATTAAAAAAAAAAGAGACGACAATTTTTTTTACTTTAGTATTTATATAATTTAATTTTTATTACTTTTATTTTTGTTTTATTTTGTTGGCTCAAAGCTTTTGGCTCTAGATTGTGCCTCGGTTGGCCGTTTTTTACAAAATTGGAGTCATTTTCATGTTTTTTGGCACCTTTGGAATCACTTTTGGCTTTATTTTTCAAGATTCCCACATTTTCTATGAGTTTTGGTCAAAACCCCTCAAGTTTTGAGCACATTTATCACATGTTTTTATTTCACCAAATTGTCCACATAGTATATTCTCACCTCATCTTCCATTTGGTTTTTATATTTCCCATATGTACCCTCTGTGGCCCTCCAGTTTCATCATTTTAACCCCCTCCAAACCCCTGATTCCTACTCCCAATCCCTCCCTTTACCAATCTGCCCAGCCACATCATCACCCCTCACTGCCCCATCCATCTCTGCACCCTCCGCCCTCCCTACCCCTTCCTTACTATGCTCCCATTGCAACCCTTTGCTTTTCCATGGCAAATTCCAATTTTTGGTTCTTCTCTGGTGCTTGTTCTCTCCTGCTTTTGGTGGATTTGGTTGCTGCTCAGATGTCCTCTTCAAGTTTTTGCAGCTCCATTATCATGGTGTCCTATATGCTCAGAGTTTTGGCTATAGCTCTCCGAGACGGAGAGCACATTAGGTGGTGGGCAACTGTTGAGCCCATAAAATTCATGTTGGTCAAAGTCAATTGTAGTCAAAGTCAACTAGTCAAAGTCAACAAGGTCAAGGTCAAAGTTAACTAGCGCAAAGTCAAAGTGCTAAGGTGCAGATGTCAAAGTGCACAGGTAGTGCACAATTAATTGTCCACAAAGGGTAAATTGGAGAAAGTGGGTTGCAGGTTGCAGAGGTATTTTCTCTAATTTCCCTAAGGTTCAAAGTGTTTTAAAGTGTTTTGGAAGGTTCAGGTGAACCCTCCCTTATGTGCAAAAGGGTGAAGACTTAAAAGGAAATGTGAAGGTATGTGAAGCGGCAGCGTATGCACAGGGGAAAGTATAGCCTCCCAATTAAATTTTTTTGGTTTTACACTAAAGTCACTACAGGACAAAACAGTGACTCGTTGGCTGCCACTTGTGAAGACAATCTTGGGACATCAAAGTGAGTACCAAGATACTATTGCAGTTAGGAGCGTACATGATCGACACACTCAAATCAAGGCAAGGACCATTCTTGGATCAATCTTAGAGTAAGCAAGAGAAGCATAGTCTAAGTGAAGCAAGAGAGAGAAGTGGAAGAGTCACCAGTGTGCGACGCAGAGAAGTGGAGTTGAAGGAGTGCATAGAGAGTGACTAAGGGATTGTGCAGAGAGTGCTAAGCTAGTCCCCCAAGGATCTCAAGGTCTCTTTGCAGTGTGCCCGTGCCGATAGAAGGTATTCATTCCTCCCCCTTAGTGGAAGCTTGGTGCAAGGTGTGCACAAGGATAAGCTTGAAGCAGGTGGACGTCTGGTGCAGAGGAGGCCGGCGGCAAGAAGACTTTGGGATATTGGGTATTTTGTAATTGAGCACTCTGTGTGATTGTGCACAGAAGTATTGGCTTGTATTTTTCTTCAAACATTGTAATTGTCTTACTGTAATCAATTGGCAGAAGCTTCCAAGGTGTATTTCCTCTTCTGGTCTTTTCATTTTCTCCTACAAACCCTCAAACTCCTTGTCTAAGAATCCCCCAACATACTTTAACAGTCAAAACTCTGCATACAAATTGCTATCAATCCTCTAGTTCGTTTTCTCACAGTCTTACTGTCTGTACTCAGACTATTGCTAGTTCTTCCACAACATTACCGATTACATTCCTGTTGATACGTTCTCAATACACAACGCCGCAGCTATTCATTACCGTAATACAGACTTACATTCTCTAACTTAACGGAACTGTGCCCAAACACAAGCTAATGTAATCAAACAGAGACAAGAAACAACAATACTGAGATTTCTCAACACCGTGCTACGACAACTTCACAGAATGCAATCGCCCAGACAAACAGTCTGGTGATCCTCCTGGTCGTTACCGAGGCGTCCTTTCATTAGATTATAAATAGATACAACTCTACACAACGACCTTTCGATTCATGTGAAATATGAAAAGAAAAAGATTTACAATTGCCAATCCGACAGCTTACAGAAGTCTCAAGGGATCGAGAGCCAAAATCCTAGAATTGACTTCAGAGGAATTGAATCAAGAGAACCTAGCTCAAAAATCAGGATCATTTTTAGCAGAACCCATACTAGAAAACCTAGACATGATGTTTCATGTGTATCAATCAAGATTAATAGAAGGACCCAAGATAGCTGAAATGAGCAAGAACTACCCTCGAGCAGACTTAGAAATTGAGAGAACTAAACTTTTTATGAAGATGGTAGAATTAGCACAAGCCACTAGATATATAAATTGGAATAACATGGCAAAACCGGAGTTACACTTTCAAGGATTAATGGAGAGGCTAGAATACTTGATTGATAGCAAGGAGAAAAAGAATGAACATAGGAATCCTATTGCCTTAGAGACACAGGAAAGGAATGCACCATCCCTGTCTCAAGTACTCAACACAGAAGGTGAAGACAATTTGTCTTCCCTACATAGATATTCACATGAGTTTCTGAGACAAATACAGGAAGAGAAGTGGACAAAAGAGCAAGGAACCCATCCTCCTATTCAAGAAATAGATGACTTGCAAAAGCAATTTCCCCAAGACATCCCCTCTACTTACGATGATGTAGAGGAAGAGCAACTGAGTGAACACACAGGTTTTGAATCCAATTCTTTACAATAATTACCTCAATTCACAGCACCTTGGGAAGCAAAGTCTATTAGCATGAGAGCTCCCACGATAATAGTGAGGAATGAAGAATCAGTGATCCCTAGAAACACGGAAGTGATAAAGAACACTAAAGTACAATGTAATCTCACATTAGAGGAATTGTTGAAGGTAAAACTAGAACTGTGGAAACATGTAGCAAATCAATTCCCCGAGCTTGCTACTACTCCCTCACAGATAGGAACACACAAGAAGGTACTAGAGATACCCGTAGAAAGGATCGGAGATGTAAGCGAACGAGAGGAAGGTAACACTTATCTTCCAATAACCCATCAAGGCTATACCACCAAAGCCATCTTAGATTCACGAGCCGGAGTAGCCATCGCTACCACCGCTTTATGGAAACCTTGGGGTAAGCCAGCATTAAGACCCACCAGGATGAAGCTACAAATGGCTGATGGACACATAGAGAAACCATTAGGCTTAATAGAAAGCATATCTCTAACCACTTGTGGTGTGGAGTTTGAGCATACTTTTGCCATTTGTGATTTAGTAAAAATCATGCGTACGAAATGATTTTAGGACGACCATTCATGCATCAATTGCAAATTGTACAAGATTAGGGAACTAATTCTTTATACTTGAAACATTTAGGAGTGACTACTAAAGTCAATCTTAAAGACTATTCCCATAGAGATGTACCCCCAATACAATGGAATACCATCCATAAGACACAGGTAGAAACGGAATCAGTGAACTCATCAGAATCAGACCCCTCATGGTTGCATGAGGATAGTCATTTATGGATGTGTAATGTAGTGAGACAAGACGAAGAAAGGTTAGAAGCAAGGACCTTAGGTGCAGAGCAACATCCATGAACTCTTCAAGACCCAGCTTACGCACTTGTAGTGTTTCTAGACGAAGAATTCGAACTCCATGGTTGGGCAAAAATCCTAGCAACCATGGATGTAGCCATCAATGAAGAACAATGGACACCCCACTATGACGAAGATGGCTATGACATCTCAGTTTTCATGATAGAGCCAATCATGTGTGATTGAGTTATAGAAGAATGTGAACCTAACACTGATGCATTCGAGGATGCGAGTGACATTGATCTAGAGTCAATAATTATGGACCCGCCTTTTGCATCAGACGAAACTTATCCTCAGAGACACGAAGAAACTATGACTGAGGTGAGGTTAGCCACACAAGTGACTGCCAAAAGTGAAGGTAAGAAAAGGAAGAAGAAAGAAACCATGTCAAAAGAAGAAGAATCTTTGTTTGAGATACCTGAGAACTTCAAGAAGTATGAGATAGAAGATAGACGAATCATGGTACTATTGGAACATCAAGCTTACACTATGCTTGAGGTGGATTTGATCTACATCAAAGGCTATCGCATCGAAAGAATATCCGTTGGAGAGTTCTTTTTCATATGCTCATTTATTGTATTTTTTGAGAATATTTTGATGGCTCATTTACCGTTGTAAAAGCCTTGAGTTGTACACATGTAAAGGTACAAATATAGGGCCAAAATCCCACGAAAAATTTTGGTGGTTGAAGTTGCATTCAATCAAGCAATCAATCACCTAAAAGTAGATCAATCAAGATCTTCACTTTTTCTAGATTGTAGGGAAGTGAATTGATTCCCTCCAACAACCATTCCCACCTTCATTTGAATTCAAATTCAAGTTGTAAAAGTCGTGGAACACTCCTAGAGGCTATATAAGGAGTTGAAATCACTTGTACATTACATGGAAGCAATATACATACACTTGTGTCCATCATTGTCTTGCTCCTTCAATTTTCTGCATCATCTTCTTTGCCAACAGTAATCTTGCAGAGGCTGCTGCTCTCTCCTCAGAGCTCCAAATTGAGTGCAAGAGGACTCATTGGAAAGGTATCAGTGTCTAGTTTATGCCTGTAAATTTTCAAAGCATTTGGTTCAGCAGATTTGGAGAAATCTCAGTTTTTCTGCCTCGGGGTCAATTTCTACGTATTCCTGAAAAATAGGAAGTACCACCGGTGAATGTCGCATTCATTCCTATAGCATATTTTGCTTATTCCTTATACTTTTGTGCATTCCATACACTCAACCCTATGTGTATCACTCCCATAAAAGGATTTTTTCTAATTGTAATCACGCTGGTCGCTATGGGCATTTGAAGTTCATTGTCTCTTCCATAGATAGTAAGTTTTTTGAGCTAGTCGACCCGCGAACCTATCTGTTTTGTATCGACTCATTCTCCTTGATGCTCCAAGGTACATAGTGTGTTTCTTTGCACTTATAGCATGCCTATAAGGTCTATTTGAGTCTCCAAAAGCTCAAGGGCTGGTCTTGTGCCGGTTGGCTTGACCAAACTTCATCGCTTCGAAACGCACTTTTCTACCTTCGACAAGCTTCTCCAAGTTCTTTCATTGGTATCAGAGCTAGTTCAAGATGGGTGACGGCTTTCCCTCAATGATGGAGAAGCTTGATCGACACAACTACGCGGCTTGGCAAATCAGAATGGAGGCCTACTTGCAAGATAGAAATCTTTATGGAATTGTAGCAGGTGATGAAGCTATGCCTATTCCAAGATCCAAAGGAGGACCTACACAAGAGGAGACAGATAAGCTCACACTTTGGTGCGCAAGGGATGCTCAAGCAAGGTCGTACATACTAAACTCTATCTCTGACTTTCTATTACCACATATTAGAGGATGCAAGACATCTCAAGAGACTTGGGATGCCCTGGAGACTTTCTTTTCTGCTAGTACCAAAGCAAGAAAGAATCATCTTTGGAACGAGTTCAACCAAATGAAGAAGACACATAAACAAACCATCACAGAGTTTGTTACCAAGGTCAAGGAGGTTGCAGATCAGTTAGCATCCATTGGAGAGCTGATTGAAGAAGAGTTCATCATGAGGCAAATTCTCAACAGCATTCGAAGTGATAAGCAATGGCAATCCTTCACGACGGCTTACGATCTCATCATGGATGTGCAAACTCCAGACTTCAACATCTTTCTTGGACAACTCTTCAATCAAGAAGCCAATAATAGCATAAAGGAAGGTAACTCTTATCATGGTAGTTCAACTAGTGCTCTATATGTAGATAAGAAGGATAAGAAGCAGAAAGGCAAGAAGAAGGAAGAAGACAAAGAACAGACTTCCCAAGCCAACTTCGCAAGCAAGAGCAAGTGGAAAGGGAAGAAGAAAGGACCAAAGCAAGACAAAGCCAAAGGTCAGAATGTTCAACCTTGTGCCATATGCGATAAGACCAACCACACCACTCAGAACTGCTGGTTCAATGGGAAGACCCAGAAAGGAAGTGGAAGAGGTGGATATGGCGGCAATAGAGGCAGAGGTGGACACAACTTCAACAACAACAATAGAAGCTATAATAGAAGGGACTACAACAATTATTCAGAAGATCAACCACATGAAGACTCATTGCTTCTTATGAACCTAAGCCACAAAGAAGGTAAAGAAGATGATCATTTGTTCTACATAGATTCAGGATGCTCGAATCATGTTGCAGGCAACATTGCTCTTCTATCTGACTTGGAAAGTCCAAAGCATAGACATGAAGTGCAAACAGGGGATGACACGAAGCACACTGTGGAGAAGATTGGTAATGTCAAAGCTTCCAATGGCAGGACAAACATTCTGAGTAAGGTTCTCTATGTACCCACTATCACTAAAAACCTAATAAGTGTAGGCCAAATAGTTGAAAAAGGCTTGCAAGTTAGGTTCACCCAACATGGAGCTTTTGTGGAAGATCCATGTCAAGGCTTCAAGAAGATAGCCCGAGGTGAGAAGCATGGTAGGCTCTTTACTTTTGAAGTAGGAGATACCAGGAACATAGCTCTATTCAACTTTGGGTCTCAAACCCTAAGTGAGCTTGAAGTGTGGCATAAGAGACTTGCTCATGTGAATGAAAGAACCTTGAAGGATATATGCAGGGATCAAAGTGTTCTAGGACTGCCGAACATATCAAAGCAACACATGATCAACAGGTGTGATGCATGTCAGATTGGGAAGGTACAAAGACAACCATTCAACCACAAAGGCTACATCCACAACAATTTATTGGACTTAGTACATACAGATGTATGGGGACCAAGTCAAGAACCTTCATTGGCAGGATCAAGGTACTATGTCTCATTTATTGACGACCATAGTAGGTGGACTGTTCTATACTTTATCAAGAGTAAGAATGAAGTGTTTGATTGCTTCAAGAAGTATCTTGCGCATGTGGAGAATCATACAGGTAGATCACTAAAGAAGCTCAGATCTGATGGAGGGGGAGAATACTTCTCCAAAGATTTTGATGAGTTCTTGCAGGATAAAGGTATCAAAAGGGAAGTGACTACCAGGTACTCTCCTCAACTAAATGGAATTGCAGAGAGGAGAAACAAGACATTGGTTGGATCAGCCCGAACAATGCTTGAAGAGAAGAAGTTGCCACATTATCTATGGGCAGAAGCTATTTCAACTGCAGTGTACCTTGTCAATCGACTACCATCCAAATCACTTCAAGGTATGACTCCTTATGAAGCATGGCATCGAAGAAAACCTAGTCTTGGACATTGCAAGGTTTTTGGTTGTTTAGCTTATGTTCATGTACCATCACAAATAAGAGGTAAGCTAGATGAAAGGGCAACAAAGGCAGTGTTTATTGGATATGATTCAACTCAGATGGGTTACAGGTTCTTCAATCCTTCAACCAAGCAATTCACTACAAGTAGAGATGTTGTGTTTGAAGAACACAGGTCTTGGTATGATGAAGACAAACAAAAGGTAACACTACCATATGATCTTGATTATGACTCTCATCAATTAGGAAGCAAGCATGATACACAGGTCCAGGATCCAAGAAGTGATACAGACGATGACCAAGATGAAAGAGAAAGGGATTACAAGCTATGGAAGTCAAGAGGCAAAGCAAAGATGCAAGAGGTTGGAGAATGCTCCAAACAAGCACCTAGAAGATCAGCAAGAGAGAAGAAACAACCAGAAAGGTATGGATATGATTCCACATTTGTTACAAAGCATTCAATCTACTTGGCAAAAGACTCTATTTCAGAGGAACCCTCAACCTATGAAGAGGCAAAGGGAAACCCTAATTGGGAAAAGGCCATGAACGAAGAGATAGATGCATTGAAGGAAATGGACACTTGGGATTTGGTTCCAATGTCGCCGAATCAAAAGGTAATTGGTTGCAGATGGGTATACAAAGTTAAAAGAAATTCACATGGATCAGTTTGCAGGTACAAGGCAAGATTAGTTGCCAAAGGATGCTCACAAACTCATGGTATAGACTATGAGGAAACATTCTCACCAGTTGCAAAGATGACTACAATCAGGACATTGATAAGTGTAGCTGCTGCAAGGAATTGGAGACTCCTCCAACTTGATGCGAAAAATGCATTCTTAAATGGTTGGATAAGTGAAGAGGTATACATGTCACAACCACCAGGTTTTGAAAACCCTAATCATCCATCTTATGTTTGCAGACTTAAGAAAGCATTGTATGGATTGAAACAAGCTCCAAGAGCTTGGAATTATAGGTTGGTTACATATCTTCAAGACCAAGGCTTCAAAGCTAGCAGCTCCGATCCTTCTCTATTCATCAAAAGGGATCACAATGAGGTTATCTATCTATGTGTATATGTAGATGATATTATTGTGACAGGTGATGATCTAAATGGCATTCAAAGGATCAAGAGACACATGCAAGAGGAGTTCAAAATCAGTGACCTAGGTGAGCTCACATATTTCCTAGGTATGCAGGTGATATACACAGATGAAGGAATGTATTTGACTCAAAGAAGATACATTCAGGATCTTCTTCTCAAGTTCAAAATGGAGAACACTAAACCTGCAGGTACACCTTTGGAGATGAATCATAAACTTAGTGTTTATGAAGGTGAGAAAATTGAAGACATAAAAGAGTATCAAAGCTTGGTAGGTAGCTTGATATATGCTACTCACACAAGGGCAGACATCTCATATAGTGTGGGAGTGCTTAGTCAGTTCATGCACTCACCGAGAAGACCACACATGGATGCGGCTAAGAGAGTACTTAAGTATCTCAAAGGTACAATCAACGAAGGTATATTCTATCCTTACTCTTCCGATTTGGATATCAAAATCTACTCAGATGCAGATTGGGCAGGAGCTAAGGATGATAGAAAAAGTACATCTGGTTACTTAGCATTTGCAGGTTCGAAGCTAGTGTCATGGAGTTCCAAGAAGCAACCAACAGTTGCTTTATCCTCAACTGAAGCAGAGTACAGAGGCTTGACCATAGCAACTCAAGAGGCAATATGGTTAAAAGCATTGTATATAGATTTGGGACTTGTGAGTTCCAAACCTCATATATTTGGAGATAATGTAAGTTCCATGCATCTAGCGGCAAATCCTATCTTTCATGCGAGAACCAAGCATATAGAAGTCCATTATCACTTCATCAGGGAGAAGCTCATGGCAAAGGAGATTGACATTTCTTTTGTTTCGACTGAAAAGCAAGTAGCAGATATGATGACAAAGGCACTTGATGGAATAAAGCTTTGTAGATTCAAAGCTATGGCAGGTATTCAACCTATCAGAGAATGAAGACTCAAGCATACTTTAGCTTGAGGGGGAGTGTTGCAGAGCTAAAGAGCGCAGAAAGCAGAGAAAAAAGACGGGCCCCAAAATTTTTCCGATTTGGACACACAATTTTTGTAACATAGCCACTTTTGTATATATTTTTCGTTGTAAATGCACTAGAGGAGTCCTCTAGATGCATCCCCTCAAAGATTAGTGATTTACCCATGTACAATAGTAGGAAATTAGTCTTTTTAGAGAATAAAGTGCCGGTCTCTTGTGTGAAAGGACCAAACTTAGGGCACTAGTATATAAGTCAAAAGTGACTCATTGTAAAAAACTTCTTGTCATTGTGAAGAAGAGCACTTCTGAAATTTCGAGTTTGCCTCTTCCTTGCTGATTTTGATCTTCATTTTGCTCATGTATGTGTGTGTGATGCTTGAAATGCAAGTGTAGGACTGTTGTCTACCCCTTCCCCCTTGTTTTGAGTGGCTGTAGTGCGTGCGTAAGCTAGGAGAAGCAAAAACGCGGATGTTAGTAGTTCCCGTAATTCACTGTTTCTGCCATAACTTGCAGCAGAGTGGTCAGAATTGAGTGAAACCACCACCGTTGGATTCGTCTTGTCGAGAGCTTCGAAAGGAGTACCCTATTGCCTATGTTCGGAGTTCTGGGCTGGGAGAAAACCGCAAAAAACCAAAACTGCTGAAAGTAGGTTTACGGCAACACTTCCAGTTTATCAGTAGGTGTGGGTAGTATTAGTCTTTTCTCTTGCTTGGATAGTTAACTCACTTCATTTTCTATCACGTGTGCAAATGTCTTCATACACTTGGTAAGTCACTCCTTGGATTGATAATTAAATGTGTGCAAAGGACTCCACTATATGCACTTGCATTGCAACTGAGGTATAGTCTCGTTGGTGCAAGTCCTTGAGTCATTGCGGCTCAAGTACACACGTTTTTGGCGCCGTTGCCGGGGACGCACTCCACCAAGTTGCCTTCGTGATGGTTAGAGAGCAAGTGTGATTGAATCGTACTTGTAGAGGTGAATTTATCCATTGACGAGTAGTATTCCAGTTCAGCACTTGTCACTTCTCATCCTTGAGGTGTGTGTGATAAGTTTTAGGTTTAAGTGTAGGAGGAGGGAAGAGAAGGAAGAGTTAGGGTTAGGTTAGAAGGAGAGGAGGAGTGAGGAAAAGAGGAGTAGGAGTAGGTCAAAATCCTCAAAAAATCTCCAAAAATTCAAAAATTTTAAGTTCAGTCAAAAAAGTATAAAAACCAAAAAATTTGGCTCATTTGACACTTCACAGTGTTCTGGTATCGTTTGCGAGCAGCGACCAGTGTCGTGAGATTGGTATCGTGGCTTTCAGGCTTCTACAGTTAGGTTTTGAGCTCACATTACAAGCAAGACAGTATCAAGGTAAATATTCTCACAATCCATCTGACAAAAACACTTTAAAAATGATCAAAGGCATGATTAAAAGTTTGCGCAGTATCGCGGGGGGGGGAAACTGATATCATAGTTAATTTTTTGTGTGATACAGAGGTCTAGGAAGGAAGGGGAGAGTGAGAAGAGCAAGGGGGTAAAAAAATCTTTGAAAAAACTTGCATTTTGGCTGGAGTATCGCGATCGGTTGAGTTTTGGTATCGCGATACCAAAATTCCCTTGTATCGCGATACTCGCCGAAGTATCGTATCGCTTGATACCTGCCTTGGTATCGCGATACCATTTTGGTATCGTGACCCCGAGTTGGTATCGCGATCGTACATTTCCTGTGGTATCGTATCGCTCGATACTGAACTTGGTATCGCGACACCATTCTGGTGTCGTGTCGCTAAGTTGGTATCGCGATCGCATTTACTGCAGAGGTATCGTATCGTCCGATACTCAAACTTGGTATCGCGACACCATTAAGGTGTCGTATCGCCTAAAGTTCTAGTATCGCGACCTTACCTTACTCAGTGGTATCGTATCGCCGGATACAGTGGTATCGCGACACTATTTTAGTATCGCGACACTGCTTCAGTATCGTGATCGTGCCCTCTCAAGTGTCGTATCGTCGACTGCTTGTCTTGGTATCGCGACACTACTTCGGTGGTATCGTATCGCCAAGATTAGTATCGCGATCTCACTTATTACGGTAGTATTGTATCGCTGGTCATCGACCCTGGTATCGCGATACCATTCTGGTATCGTGTCGCCAAGTTGGTATCGCGACCGCGCTTACTACAGTGATATCGTATCATGGGCATGGTCTCGTATCGTATCGTGTGATTGTCCAGTATCGTATCGTTTGGATTCTGGTATCGTATCGTATCGTTTGGATTCTGGTATCGTATCGCTGAGAGCAGTATCGCCAGGAAGTGGTATCGCCGAAATAGCCCCTTTCATTAGTCAGACACTTTGAGCCTTTAGGAAAACTAACCAAGGGGAGTCTAAGGAGTATAAAGGGAGGCTTAGGTGTGTGAATGAACTTGAGATCAGGAAGAGTGCTAAGTAGCCGAAGGAGTGTCATCTCTTCTATAGGAAGCACTGCTCAGGTCAGTCACCACTCCGTCTACTCAGAGACTTCTAGTGAATCTGAGGAAGACATACCCATGGCATCAGAAGACATGCAAGGTCCAGCACCACATAGGAACTTCATGTCTACAGTGGAAGGTGAGTACCGCACCGCCTTACAATATGTGTCCACAAATACCCAGGAGATTCCGATCTACCTGGATGGTTTAAACCGGTCCGTTGCCAGAATGGCAACAACACAGGATGTTACCATCATACCACGACCAGCTGTCAAGTATGAGGGAGGCGCTTACACTGACAAAATGGGTCACATCTACATAGTAACTGAGTTTCCTGAGAGAATCAATGAAAGAGGAGAGTTCATGGATCCCAACAACTCTGAAGAGTTAGTGACCACCCCTAGAGGCAGATCACAAGTATCACGGGTCTTGAGAGGAGACTTGATACCTCAAGATGACTACTTGTTGGAAGTCTACATGATTCAAGGAACAGACTTATTGCTCCAAACTGACGTACCTGTTCAAGGAATAGGAGAGAGCCCCATGACATTCTACGAGTTAAAAGACCCAGAGGACGAAACTAGACTCACTTACCTAGATAAGAATCGAAGAAGATATTGGCCGGTAGGTGTCCTAGACAAGGCTCAGCTGAGATATATGGGTGCGCCTGTATTTCCTCAGAGGGAGAAGGCAACTACCTCGCAGAATCCTTTTGGAGATCAACAAGAGACGGAACATACCACATCAGGACAGACCAGTCAAAGAAGTGTGCCCAACCGTACTCATGTACAGTTTGCAACTCCAGGTGAGCACACTCACAATCAGACTCACACAGGGATGGGAAACCATTTCCGACCACCGGTCAGACCACGACCACCTGTGGGAGGACAGCCAGGAATACCTCCATTACGACCAGCTGTCCCGGTCTTCCCTGGAATGCCCAGACCGCCTGAACCAATGAGAAGATTGAGACCAATCCAAGTAGCTAAGTTTATGAGAAACCAGTATGATGGATCAGGAGAGCCTTATGATCATATTGCCGAATTTAAACAAGTTCTAAGAGCAGAACAAGTAGAGGACTTCTTTGTGCAGTATGAGTCTTTTGGACTCACTCTCACAGGAACAGCTCTAACTTGGTTCCAACCGCTAGATTCCAATCGATTTGGAAACATGGAGCAATTCTTTCAAGAATTCATAGGAGAATTCACAAAGAGAGGGATTAAACACAATTCTGCATCATTAATCCATAGCTTTAAGCAAAACCCTAATGAAACTGTGAAGACAGCTGCCCGAAGATTCAACCAATACGTGGATAGATGTCCTACGGCTGAGAGACCGACTCAACAAAAGATGATTTCATTATTTTTAGATGGACTCTCTAACGGGACCCTAAGGACCCTAGTGTATGTCAAAAGGCTGCAAACATTGAGCGAGTGTCTTCAAGAGTGCATCGACTTGGAAGATAACCTTGCTGAGGATCTCAAAGGTACTACCGATCTCACAAAATCAGAAGACTCAAGAAGTACGACTACGTCCAATTCTAGTAATATGGAAGAACTTGCAGATCTATTAGTTAAAAAACTAGGAGCCCAAGGACAGAGAGCTTACCAATATCCAGCTCAAAGAGTGCCTATGTTGAGGAGGTGTAACTTATGTGGAGGAGAACATCCCACACACATGTGTGCCAAAGGAGGAGCTGGTGCACAACCAATGTATCCACACAATAGACAGCAACAACAAGGGACTTCTTCATACTGTCACATCGAGCAAAAATATACCAATCATACAACTGAGAACTGTCCCTTTAATAGGCAAACACGACCTGTCAATCCACCACAATACCGACCTTATGGATACCCACCTAGAGACCTTGGTAGGGAGATGCCTAGATACAATCCGTATCCGGTAGGAGCTCCAAGACAATACGAGCAAACACCGTACCCTCCACCACAACCAGTTTTGGGACCCCAACTATCTCAGCCCCAACAGGTTGTGCCTGTGAAGTATACTCAACCGGAAGAAAACTTGGAGAGAGCCATAATACCAGCTTCAATAGCGACCAATGTAGACTCAACCAACCAAGGGTATGAACCTCCACCAGGAGAGTACTATCCATATGAAGCCAACATGATGGAATATGAACCAGCATATGACATGACCTATTATGGATATGAGGCATTTGATCAGAATTATGGAACGGAAACTGCAACTTTAATGTATACAATGCCCAAGACACAACAACCGTTGAGACCTCCTATGAGACCGCCCGTGCAGAGAGGACCATGTTATAGATGCGGAGGGGATCACTTCATTCGGGAGTGTCCTCGACCTTACAACCCTCCACCACCCAGGATTTGGGAGGGATATTGTAGCGACTGTGGGAAAGAACATCTTTTCAGAGATTGCCCTAAGAACCCGACAAAAACTCAAGGTCCTGCACCAATCAACGTAATAGAGGTCATAGAAGAATCCGGAAGTGATAAGGAGTACACGGTACCGCTAAAAGCTATTACTAGAGCTCAAACAAAACAACAAACAGGGAAACAACCGGAAGAGAAACTAGAGAACAATAAGACAGGAGACACTGACATTCAAGTAGTCGAGGATTCAGAGAACTCATGTGAGAATACCCAAAATACCAAAGTACAAAAATGGAAAGAAAGACGAGAAAAGCTCAAGGAGAAATGGGCGAGAAACAAGAGCCAAAACAACAAAAAACAAGCAAAGGGTTCTAGAAAACATAACGAACAACAAACGCACAAGGAGATCCCTGCAACACCACCAACTAGCTCAAGGGAAAAGAAGTCAGAATCAATTTTAGCTGACCCAAAACCCGAGGACTTGGACATGTGGCTAAAAGCATACCAAGCTAGAATCAAATTGGGACCAAACCTAGAACAACATGAAAGACTCTATCCTCAAGGGGAATTAGAGAAAGAAAGACTGGCGATATGCAAAAAACTCATAGAAGTAGCACAGGCGACTCTAGAAAAGACTATCCCAACTTTGCCAGAAACAAGGATCGCCCAGGACCTACATGATGCGTGCATCCAACCTAAGGATGAGGAACCTAGTCGAGAAGATGATCGAATTAAACGAATGAAATCTCCAGAAGAACAGGTATCCATAATACCCGACCTAGAGGAAGACTGGTCCAAAGATCTGTGGAAAAGAATTAGAGAAGAGCAATGGAAAAAGGATGGAATCAGCCCACCTCCTTTTGAGGAAATAATAGGAACAAATAGTCACCATGTTCATAACCTAGAGGAAGCATATGAGGAAGTGTCAAGATTTGATAAAGAAAGAGAGGAAACAATGAGCATTTCAACGCTGCCTAACTACATGGGAGAATATGAAAGGGAGTCGATGATAATACGAGCACCCACAGTGCATGGGAAAGAAAAAGGAAACTCAGAAGAGAGTTCGCACAATCTAACAGAACTTAAGAAAACAAAGGTGCAATGTAAATTGACGGTGGAAGAGTTGCTTCAACTTAGACCACATCTATGGAGACAGCTAGCTAATCAAATAGAACAACCGGCAGAGAAAGGAGAAGTGAAAGGAAAGGAAAAAGAAAACCACTCCAAAATACGTGTTCCAGTTGATAAGGTAGGAGAATTTAGCGAAGGAGACGAAGGTAATACGTGCTTACCTGTCACCTACAATGGGTACATGACCAAGGCCATCTTAGACACTGGAGCTGGAGTAGGGATTGCAACGAAGGAAATTTGGGAAAAGTGGGGTAAACCAGCTTTACGACCCACTCGCATGAAGCTACAATTAGCAGATGGACATGTAGAGAGACCCCTAGGAATATTGGAAGGAATTAGGTTAACCACATGTGGGGTAGAGTTTGAACACACATTGGCCATATGTAAGTTTGAAAAAGCAAACAATTATGAAATGATATTAGGACGACCATTCATGCGACAGATGCGAGTAGTACAAGATTGGGGCAGAGATTCATTATATCTCCAACATCAAGGGAACACTACCAAGATAAACCTGCACACATTCGCTTATAGGGATGTCCCTCCATTACAATGGAATCCAATCCACAAAGAGGAAGACGACCTATCCATTCACAGTGCGGGATCAAGTGACCAATCTTGGATGCATGAGGATGCGCAGTTGTGGATGTGCAAAGAAGCCAAGAAGGAGGAGAGTAAAAAACAAATGTGGCCAATAGGGCACCCTAATTATCGATCGGTAGAAGACCCCGATTACATGCCTAAAATTTTTTCAGATGAACTCTTTGAACCACATGGCTGGATGGAAATCCTAGCTACATTAGACGTTTGTGTGAATGAAGAAGTATTGACAATGAACGACTGTGTAGACGAGGAAGGATATGATGTGAACCTCTACATGGTGGTCCTCCAAGAAGTAGAAGCAGGAGAAATTGTATAGGAAGAGGAGAAAGAAGAGTACGAAAGCATAGAAATGGAACCAGAGTTCGACTCTGAAGAACAATATTTAGAAACTATGCAAAAAGAATCAAAAGAAAAACCGACAGAAGTCTTAGCAATTGAGACTATCCCAAGAATGCATGAGCATAGAGAGGACACAAGTAAAATGGAACCTGGACCAGACCACTTCGAAGTTCCTGAACATTTTAAAAGATACGAAGTGGAGGAAAGGAAAATAGCAACTCAAATGCCTAAACGAGAAGCACGAGATGGAGAAGCCTATGATAACAAAGAACAAACTAAAAAAGTGGTGGTAACGATAGAAGACGGAGAAGAGAGGTGCACGTATATTGGGAAAGACGTATCAGACGAGGAAGAAGAGGAACTCATACACCTTATTCGAGAATATCGAGATGTATTTGCTTGGACGTACAAAGACCTTAAAGGTGTAGAACCTAACATATGCGCTCATCGAATCCCTATGACTGCAGATGCGAAACCTTCTAAACAACGCCCTTACACATATAACGAGGTTTATGCAGCCAAAATCAAGGAAGAAATTGACAAACTACTAGCGGCAGGATTCATTTATGAGATTGAACACACAGAATGGGTATCGCCACTAGTTGTAGTGCCCAAGAAGAACGGAAAATTAAGGGTGTGTATCAACTTAAAAAAAGTAAATGCTGCAACTATACGAGATAGTTTTCCTTTACCCATCACAGACCATCTTTTGGAAAGAGTGGCCGGCAAGGAGGTCTATAGCTTCTTGGATGGATTCTCTGGTTACAACCAAGTAGCTATTGCAACTGAGGACCAGCATAAAACCGCATTCGCGACTGAATGGGGAATCTATGCATTTAGAGTGATGCCTTTCGGGCTCACTAATGCGCCAGCCACCTTCCAACGATTGATGTGTCATGTTTTTAAAGAATTCTTGAGAAAAAGCATGGAAGTATACGTAGATGATTTGTGCACATACTCAAATCGACGACCAGAACACATACCGGAACTGCGGAAAATATTCAACAAATGTAGGCAGTACCGAGTTTGCTTGAACCCAGAAAAGTGTGTCTTCATGGTAAGACAAGGAAAAATCCTAGGACACATTGTTTCAAAGAATGGGATATCTACAGATGAAGACAAGATTAAGGTAATTCTAGATTTGCCAAGACCTAAGAATGCAAAAGAAGTACAAGCCTTTATGGGACATTGTGGATATTACCGTAGGTTTATTCACATGTATGCCATAATAGCTAAGCCTTTATACGGTCTATTGACTCAGTTCACTTGGACGGACGAGTGTGAGAAGGCCTTCAACGAGCTTAAAAAGAGGCTGAGTACGGCCCCAATCCTAAAGTCACCCAATTGGAGCAAGCCTTTTCATATCCATGTTGACGCTTCAAACTATGCAATTGGATGTATCCTGGCTCAACCGGCCGATGAAGGAAAGCTTGATCATCCAATCGCCTACGCGAGTAGACAATTAAACCAAGCAGAGAGAAACTACACGACTACTGAAAGAGAGGGCTTAGGAATGGTCTACGCAGTAAAAAAGTTTAGACATTACCTCTTAGCCAACAAGTTCAAATTCTTCATTGACCATCAAGCCTTGCTGTATCTAGTCAATAAGCCTTGCAACACAGGGAGATTGGTACGATGGTTCTTGTTACTAATGGAGTTTGACTTTGAGGTAGTGGTCAAAAAAGGAAACACACATGTGAGAGCAGACCACCTTTCTAGGTTAAAACACGGAGAGCCACCTAGCGGAGTACCGGATGAATTACCAGATACGTATTTGTTTAACCTTGAGGTATGTCCAAAGTGGGCAGAACGATTAATTCCTATACTCACCCATGGCCCTCAGCACCCAATCAACAGGAAGAGCAAAAAAGAGATTCTTCAAACAAAAAATTTACACATTGTTGCGGGAAGCATGTATTATAAGGAACCAAACGGTGTCTTATCAAGATGTGTCGAGGAGGACGAGCAGAAGCAACTAATTCACCAGGCACACATAAACAAGTGGAAAACCCATCAAGGAATGCTGGGAACAATACGAGAATTAAAAAGGTTAGGCGTGTATTGGCCTGATATGTCCAAGGACGTTCACGAACATGTAAATAATTGTGTGGAATGCAAAGAAACTAGTACAGAGGATCACGTGTCCTTACCCTTTTCCACCATAGCGCCTGATTGGAGTAAATCATTAGTGCAATTCCTCAAAACCAAAGAACACGAAATAGGAGCTAGCACAGCAAGAAAGCGATCCCTAGAAGAAATGAGCAAGGATTATGTGATCATAGGGAGACAACTGTTTAGACGAGGGCGAGACAATCAACTCAGATTGTGCGTGCATGAAGGAGAGTATCTTCCCATATTAGAAATGGCACACGCAGGAGCTGCGGGAGGACATTTTTCAGCGGATAGAACGATTAAGATGATTCTCTTTGCAGGCTTGTGGTGGCCAACTCTACATATGGATGCCGAAACATACGTGAGAAGTTGTGAAATATGCCAGAGAGCTAAATATCCCGTTCGAAGAGACGACATGCCTTTAAGACCCATGGTTTGTGCGAGAGCCTTCACCAAGTGGGGAATTGATTTCATAGGACCAATCAACCCACCGGCAAAAGGGTCACATGCGGAGTATATAATAGTAGCCACCGACTACTTGACAAAATGGGTAGAAGCCAAGGCTACAAGAAAGAATGATGCTCAAACAACTGCAAAATTTCTCTTCGAGCACATATTCACGCGCTTTGGATTACCGATCGAGATTGTGAGTGATCGAGGAACCCACTTCCTAAACGAAGTCATTGAATCACTTATGAATGAATTCCTAGTAATCCATAAAAAATCAGCCCCATACCATCCTCAAGCCAATGGTCAGGCAGAGAGTTCCAACAAAGTACTATGTACAGTATTGACAAAGATTGTCAATAATGGAAGGTCAGATTGGGACAAACAATTGCATCATGCAATTTGGGCCTTCCGAGTGGCATATAAAACGGCCATTGGAACTACTCCTTTCAACCTAGTGTATGGGCAGAATGCAATCTTGCCCATTGACTTCTTAGTGCCTACATTAAAAGTAGCTCAACAATATGAGTGGAACGGTCATGAACTGTCCCAGCAATTGGATCAAATTGAAAAGCTGCATGAGACTAGATTGCAAGCGGTAGCAGGCATCTATGCCGCTAAACGGAGACAAAAGGCATACCATGACTCACATATTAAAGATAAGGGACTAAGAGAAGGTGATTTAGTCTTGGTGTACACCCTAAAACAGCACGCAAAGAAGCTCCAAAAACGCGGATATGGTCCCCTGATCATAAATCGAATCTCCACTAGTGGTGCAGTCAATCTCGCCACACTAGACGGAGACATTCTTCCAAATTACATCAGTGGATGCCGAGTGAAACGATTTATGGAGCCTCTGACCGATGAAATGCTAGCTAGACTGTTGGGAGCTCAAAATAGAAAAAGGGAAGAAGAACGTATACGAGAGGAAGCAAGACAGGAAGCCCTAGAACGTGTTAGGAAACGGAAAGAATGGATGAGGCAACGAGATGAACGCTATCTCCGAGGTGAAGAACCTATCCCTATGGCTAATTATCGAGTCAATAATCCTGATACGAATGGTGTGTACAAGGCACAGCCTTACTTAAACTTAGGGATTGGTCAGACGGAGTATAAATTGATAGACGCCTTAATCGACTCAGGAGCAGGACTTAGTTGTGTACGAAACAAGGTCATAAAAGATCAGCAGTTGAAGGTGAATCCCACAAGTGCACGTTTGATAGGAGTGGGAGGTCAAACCATAGAATGTGTTGGAACGACAAACATATCTCTACACATAGGAAATTCCTCCATGAAACAGAGAGTGTTAGTCTGCAACGATGAGGACCTGATAGAAGACTTGATTTTAGGACAAGACTGGATTATCGAGAATGAAGTATGTATCCACCTCGCTCAAGGGTATATCTCTGCCAAAATAGGGCACAAAGAAATATTTAGCTTACTAGGAGAGAAGCCACTGTGCCAACCTGAGATTGTGGAAAATTCGGAGAATAGCTTAGGCAAAGAACCACAAAAGAAATCCGGTACCCAGGCTCCTAAAGTCAAAATGGAAACAGCAGAGACCTCGAATGCAGGGATGACCGCAGAAAAACCTGAACATTCCCAAACGGTCAAGAAAGGTTCAACCACTACCAAAAACTATCCACAGGCTACCCAACCGACCTATTGGAGAACCTCAAGCACAGTTTCCAGTCAGACACAACCCAAATACAGATGGGTGCGCAAGGATCAAATGAGCATTCAAGGACAACCAACACCCAACCCAGAACCAGCAAGAGGAGTAATCAAGTCTGTGGAAAAAGTAGTGCAAATTTGGGTTCAGAAACCCTTGCTCGAAGCTCAGAGAGGCCGACAACAGATATGGATTCACAAGAAGACTGCTCGGATTGCAAAGAAAGCTAGGACAACCCAAGAACATATCTCTTTTCAAGAACGACGAAGCAGAAAACCCATGAAATCTCGACAGCAAACCTTAGGCACCGATTGTGGTGTTCCGAGTCAGATCAAACCAATACCAGCCAATCAAGGACGCAACAAAAGAACATGTATCAAAAGGATGACCACGATTCAGATATGGAGGCCGAAACAAGTGCAAAGAAAAACTTCACCATTTGACAATCCCAATTGCACTCATGAAGTACACAATGCACCTAAAGTATGCATAATAGGGCAACATTACACGGCCACGCATTTGGCACATGATGCTCCAAACAAAATTAGTGGTGCACATTCTCCAAGGGAGATTAGCTCTCAGCTTGAACTCAAATAGGAATGGATCTACAGTGTAAATAAATAAAAGCTTCGGCTATGCTAACAGTTGTTCTCTTTCAGGAAAATGAAAAAAGAAACTAAAAAGGTGGTAAGAGATCTCAACTATGTGGTTATGGGAACGGAGTGAAGAACGATGATACTCAGAAATGCACCACACTACTGCATTCTTTAGTACGAAACTAATCTACTTCACTTACAAGTGCAGATGGCTTCTGAAGACTCTGAAGCTACGATCCAAGAGGAGGTCCAGGAATTTCCTCCTCAATG
This sequence comes from Ceratopteris richardii, assembly GCA_020310875.1. Classification (NCBI taxonomy): domain Eukaryota; kingdom Viridiplantae; phylum Streptophyta; class Polypodiopsida; order Polypodiales; family Pteridaceae; genus Ceratopteris; species Ceratopteris richardii. Next base: position 8,197,063 of record CM035417.1, on the reverse strand, counting down.
TCTTACGAAAGCAAAAGGACATTGGTTCAGAGATGAGCAGCCGGTTGAGGAGTATCTCTTCTTGGCCAACATAAAGATCATGGACACAGAGCATCATTTTCCGATCATGTCCCAGGATTTTAAGGTTTTACATGGACTACCATCCACGATCGACATCATGAAGAAAGCAGGAATTCATAAGTATTTTGAATTACCTATCTATAAACCGGACTTCCAACGTTGTACACAAGTCATGAACACCCTTCGACCAGCACTACATGATCCATTGGCACCGGAAGCCACTGTGATGGACAAGAATGGCGAATGGATGGTGATTCAGTTTTCCCATGACTTAATCAAAGAAGCATTCGGATGGGAAAAGGATGGTGCCAACACGGTAAAGGAAGAGAGTCGTGGTGCAAAGACAAGAACTTTCGTTGACATTAATAGGGTGGACATTGAAGAAGAAGTCAGATTAATCCACCAACATTTCTGTTTTCCGAGCATGAACCGATACACGGCCCCTCAAAAAATTATTGTCCAGTTATTGTCTCATGCCATAAAACAAATTGGCAATCAGGTAAACCTTACACCCTATGTGCAAGAAAGATTGTTCGAGGCTAAGAAAAAATGGGAAAATAAGAAATTCCTCAATGGAACTACTGCCCTCACAATCTTGATTTACCATGCACTGGGCATGCGCGAATATTTGCAAGAGATGCCTTCTTCAATGGAGCTGGCTCAATATGTAAAGAGTGCTACAGTACCAAAACAAAAGAAAGGGAGTAAACAAGTAGAAGAAACAGAGACAAGTTCGCAACCGCGGATGAGAGGAACCATGAGAGGTACAAAGCGGCCTAGAGAAGTTCTGCAGAAAGAAGATGAAGCACCACAATCAAAGCGAGTACATGTGCTGCCCACCACCACCACCCAGGGACCCAAGAAAATTACGAAAGCAGATTTAACCCAAGCACTGGAGGAGACTCACAAATATACGGAAGGGCAAATCAATCTCCCAGTGCAAGGTCATCAGTATCAACAGGCTGCAACAGTGCAAAAACACAAAAGAAAACTTACTAAGGTACACAGGTATCGAGAGATTGGGCTAGACAACTCAAGTTCCGGATCCGACGCCCAAGAAAAGCAAACTACATCGTTACTGAATGTAGATATTAAAAGTGAATCAAAAGATGATGGACAGTGGGAGGAATTAAATGAAGTGGACTATGGTGAAACCCAAGACGGCCACAACGAACAGGATCAGACAATCGAGGCAGACCCAAATGCTAATAAACAGCCGGAAGAAGAAGAAAAGCAACAACCTGTTCAATCGAGAGACGCCTCCACTACCCATATCAAAGAAGGTAAATCTGATAATGAGGAACAATTAGCGCTATCAGAGGATAAGCCTCAAGAAGAAGGACAAGATGAAGAACCCTTCACTCCACTAAGGGTTGTGGCAGAACCGTCCCCCATGGATGTAACCTTTCAGGGAAGTGCCACTAAAACCGTTAAGGTGTATAAAGATGAGGACGAACCACAAGTACAACTACAGGTCCGACAATCACATAACGAAACAATCCATGTCGAAAAGGGAAAGGATGTACAAACCGGAGAAACCCCCAGCGTACCAAGGACATGGCTCAACGTCGATATAGCTCAGCTCAAGCCGGTGGTGCAGGACATGATTCGAACTGCACTAGACACTCAACAGTTAATGCTTGATGCTGATGAAGATTACGATCAGGCCATGCGTGAAAAACAGGAGCTTCAAAAAGAAGGTGTGGATCTGGCTAATAGGTTATCAAAAGCAGAAGCTCAAGCCTTAAAGAAACACGAGGAAATAAAGAAGACCAAAACACAATGCCAGATGTTAGAAAAGGAGAATGCCCAACTAAAAGAACAAATCTTGGAGCTCACGAAGAAGTTCGATATGACAGAAAAAGAGAAGACAAGGATCATCGCTCGTGGTAAAATACTCGAATCACAGCTCAAGGTGAGTATGGAGGAAGCGGAAAATTTAAGGAACAGGAACAAGGAACTCATGACCGCTCTCCTCGATGATCAACCACCAGCAGAAACTAAGCATTCAACGGAGGACATAAAAGCACTGGAAGAAAAGATCACCAAGATGGCAGATCAGCTCAAGCAGGAGCAAGACACCATTGCTGACTGGGAGCAACGGTATATGAACGACACTGCAGCACTACGCAAGAAGTGGAAAAAAGCTGAAAATGACTATTTCAAACAATGTAAAGAAGACACGGATCACATGAATATAGTTGCTCAAGAATTGATCAAACATCAGGAGACGATCGCCAAGGCTGAAGCAGAATTAAAGAATAAAGATGACATCGTTAAAAAGCTGCAGGAGCAGATTGAGCTAAAAGAGAAACAAGGGACACCAGTAGTTCCTCCAGAAACCACAGCTACTGTGGAGGAAGAGAGTTGAGCAGACCTGAAAGGGCACTACTGGTGTCCCAGCTCACTGCCGAATTTGAAGATCAGATAATTCAGATAATGAAAGAGGCTCAGATTGAGCATAAACAATTGGATCAAATTTTGAAGCCATTCAACGTACCATACGGCCTACTTAAAGAACAGACGCGGCAATATATAAAATCTGCAACGAATAAGGATCCGGACCACAATCTCCACTTCAAACATGACACGTTCCATTACACTCAAGAGGAGTTCGAGAGCGCAGATCCGATATGGAGACGAAAACTTTTGGAAAAGAATCCTACATTGCGGGTACAGTGGGAAGCATCTCCATATGCTCTTCAAGTCAATCCATCTTTTTGTCCTGTACCCCGCAGAAGATCTTGGACGCAATTTTGGGAAGGACAGCGCCAAGGCAATATCAATAACCAGTGGCTCAATTATCCACTACTACCTAGTCCGCCACACAACTACCTACCGACAGAAGAATATATGGTCAAAACAATGGAATTTTGGATTGCACGATATGCTACAGTCCCGGACTTAGCTGTGAAGATGACCAACAAAATATTCAGCATGCTTATTACAGTTTTGAAGGTGTTCCAGCATGCTAAGTACACATTTTTAAATTTCATCGGCATTACGCAAGGCTCAGAAGCATTGATTTTTGATTTATCTACTATTCCCAGCCGACTAACTATCATGGCATATTATTCTCGTATCATGTTTTTGCCATCGACGTATATGCAGACGTTCGAAGAAGCATTCTTCACAGGCTTCTTTAAAATTGATTCAGAAATTTTTGTGAAGCTGACTTCAAATTTAAATGCAAGACTGGTGGCCTATGAAACTAGCTTCTTCGCTGATCACAGACAGGCGCCAGAAGACGGGGTGAAGTCAAAGCAATGGAAGGAATTTATGATATGTCATGCAAATCTGCTGAACCAACGAGAGCAAACAGCCATCCAAACATACACGCGTCGCCTCAGAAAGCCTGTCGAGGACGACAGAGTTCAGGAGGAGGGACGTGTAGAGGGACAATCAAGCAAGAAGAAAAGAAGAAGAAGATCAAAGTCCAAACCTATGCATTAAAAAGAGAAAAAGAACATATATCTGCAGGAAGCCCCGCAGGGGCGCAACACCCATCTCTGCACAGAGCCCCGCAGGGGCACGCACCAGGCTACAAAGCTAAACCCCAGGGTCCAGAGGAGTGGATTTTTCAAACATCAGAGTAGGGCCAAAAGTTAGAAAGGGGTAGAGGCTGAAAAGTTGAAGAGGGTGACTAAGAATAGCACATTCCTAGTCACTGGTGGCGTGCGTGGCAACCCGAGTCAACAGGCAAGACAACTACATCAGGCTCTCGAGTTGTAGAGCTTGAATCAAGAAGGCCATCGAATCTGCATGTCTGTTTAACTGCAGACAACACTGACCAAGGGGAGCGTGCAGTGGAAAAGCTGAAGCGCCTCTAAAACGTAATGCAAGATCAAGAAGCAGACAACACTACCCACGGGACGCGTTCGCGAAGCAAAGTCTGTCAAGGGACGACAGAGACGAAGAGGGGGAGAGTGTTGCAGAGCTAAAGAGCGCAGAAAGCAGAGAAAAAAGACGGGCCCCAAAATTTTTCCGATTTGGACACACAATTTTTGTAACATAGCCACTTTTGTATATATTTTTCGTTGTAAATGCACTAGAGGAGTCCTCTAGATGCATCCCCTCAAAGATTAGTGATTTACCCATGTACAATAGTAGGAAATTAGTCTTTTTAGAGAATAAAGTGCCGGTCTCTTGTGTGAAAGGACCAAACTTAGGGCACTAGTATATAAGTCAAAAGTGACTCATTGTAAAAAACTTCTTGTCATTGTGAAGAAGAGCACTTCTGAAATTTCGAGTTTGCCTCTTCCTTGCTGATTTTGATCTTCATTTTGCTCATGTATGTGTGTGTGATGCTTGAAATGCAAGTGTAGGACTGTTGTCTACCCCTTCCCCCTTGTTTTGAGTGGCTGTAGTGCGTGCGTAAGCTAGGAGAAGCAAAAACGCGGATGTTAGTAGTTCCCGTAATTCACTGTTTCTGCCATAACTTGCAGCAGAGTGGTCAGAATTGAGTGAAACCACCACCGTTGGATTCGTCTTGTCGAGAGCTTCGAAACGAGTACCCTATTGCCTATGTTCGGAGTTCTGGGCTGGGAGAAAACCGCAAAAAACCAAAACTGCTGAAAGTAGGTTTACGGCAACACTTCCAGTTTATCAGTAGGTGTGGGTAGTATTAGTCTTTTCTCTTGCTTGGATAGTTAACTCACTTCATTTTCTATCACGTGTGCAAATGTCTTCATACACTTGGTAAGTCACTCCTTGGATTGATAATTAAATGTGTGCAAAGGACTCCACTATATGCACTTGCATTGCAACTGAGGTATAGTCTCGTTGGTGCAAGTCCTTGAGTCATTGCGGCTCAAGTACACAGGGAGCTATTGGAACATCAAGCTTACACTATGCTTGAGGTGGATTTGATCTACATCAAAGGCTATCGCGTCGAAAGAATATCCGTTGGAGAGTTCTTTTTCATATGCTCATTTATTGTATTTTTTGAGAATATTTTGATGGCTCATTTACCGTTGTAAAAGCCTTGAGTTGTACACATGTAAAGGTACAAATATAGGGCCAAAATCCCACGAAATTTTGGTGGTTGAAGTTGCATTCAATCAAGCAATCAATCACCTAAAAGTAGATCAATCAAGATCTTCACTTTTCCTAGATTGTAGGGAAGTGAATTGATTCCCTCCAACAACCATTCCCACCTTCATTTGAATTCAAATTCAAGTTGTAAAAGTCGTGGAACACTCCTAGAGGCTATATAAGGAGTTGAAATCACTTGTACATTACATGGAAGCAATATACATACACTTGTGACCATCATTGTCTTGCTCCTTCAATTTTCTGCATCATCTTCTTCGCCAACAGTAATCTTGCAGAGGCTGCTGCTCTCTCCTCAGAGCTCCAAATTGAGTGCAAGAGGACTCATTGGAAAGTATCAGTGTCTAGTTTATGCCTGTAAATTGTCAAAGCATTTGGTTCAGCAGATTTGGAGAAATCTCAGTTTTTCTGCCTCGGGGTCAATTTCTACGTATTCCTGAAAAATAGGAAGTACCACCGGTGAATGTCGCATTCATTCCTATAGCATATTTTGCTTATTCCTTATACTTTTGTGCATTCCATACACTCAACCCTATGTGTTTCACTTCCATAAAAGGAATTTTTCTAATTGTAATCACGCTGGTCGCTATGGGCATTTGAAGTTCATTGTCTCTTCCATAGATAGTAAGTTTTTTGAGCTAGTCGACCCGCGAACCTATCTGTTTTGTATCGACTCATTCTCCTTGATGCTCCAAGGTACATAGTGTGTTTCTTTGCACTTATAGCATGCCTATAAGGTCTATTTGAGTCTCCAAAAGCTCAAGGGCTGGTCTTGTGCCGGTTGGCTTGACCAAACTTCATCGCTTCGAAACGCACTTTTCTACCTTCGACAAGCTTCTCCAAGTTCTTTCAGGTACGAATCCAGGCTAACGGAAAAGCTGACCTTGGAGAAGTGTATGATAATCGAGAGAAGACCAAAAAAATCATAGTAGCCATAGAAGGAGAAGAAGAAAAATGTACTTACATAGGGCATGATTTGACGAATGTAGAAGAAGAAGAATTAGTTGCCCTATTGCGCGAATATAGATCCAGATATATGTTCTCATAGAATCCCTATGACTCCTGATGCAAAACCTACGAAACAAAAACCATACACATACAATGATAACTACGCTACGAAGAATAAAGAAAAAATAGATCGTTTGATAGAAGCAGGATTCATTTACGAAATTGAGCATACCGAATGGGTATCCCCCATTGTGGTTGTGCCCAAGAAGAATGGAAAATTGCGTGTGTGTATTAACCTTAAAAAAGTTAATGCCGCCATGATTAGAGACATTTATCCTCTTCCTATCATGGAACACCTATTGGAAAGATTTGTGGGCAATGAAGTTTACAGCTTTCTTGATGGTTTCTCAGGCTATAATCAAGTAGCCATTGCTCCAGAAGATCAACAAAAGACGCCTTTTGCCACAGAATGGGGCATTTTTGCATTTCATGTAATGCCATTTGACTTAACAAATGCACCCGCTACTTTCCAGCGACTCATGTGTCATGTTTTAAAGGAATTCTTATGCAAGAATTTGGAAGTTTATGTCGATGACATATGTGCTCATTCGAACATAAGACAGATGCATATCCCAGAATTAAGACAAGTATTTTACAAATGTCGAGAATATCAGGTTTGTTTGAACCCAAAAAAGTGCGTTTTCATGGTCAGACAAGGCAAAATTCTAGGACACATTGTGTCAAAGAATGGAATTTCGATGGATGAAGAAAAAGTGAAGGTAATTGCAGAACTACCTAGACCAAATAACGTAAAAGAAGTCCAGGCGGTTATGGGTCATTGTGGTTTTATAGACGATTCATACACATGTATGCAATCATAGCCAAGCCTCTGTACTCTCTTTTGACCAAGTTTGATTGGATAGAGGAATGTGAGAATTCATTCAATGAACTTAAACGACGTCTGTGCTCAACACCTATATTGACAACCCCGGATTGGAGTAAGCCATTCCATGTACATGTGGATGCATCCAATTATGCCATAGGATGTGTGTTAGCACAACCCACGAATGAAGGAAATATAGATCTCCCCATAGCTTATGCGAGCAGACAGTTGAACGCAGCAGAAAGAAATTACACCACTACGGAACGAGAAGGATTAGGAATGATCTACAGAGTAAAGAAATTCAGGCATTATTTGTTGGCAAACAAGTTCAAATTCTTTATAGATCATCAAGCATTATTGTACTTAGTCAATAAACCATGTAACATGGGAAGATTAATACGTTGGTTTCTATTACTCATGGAGTATGATTTCGAAGTTGCAGTCAGGAAAGGAAAGACACATTTTAGAGCTGACCACCTCTCAAGATTAACCTCAGCAGAAGCTCCTCAAGGAATAGCGAATGAATTACCAGATGCATATTTGTTTAACCTTGAGATAGCACCAGAATGGGCTAAGCCGATAGTCCCTATTCTCACATACGGACCCACGAATCCTAGGATAAGGATCAAGGAAGGAGAGATTACTAAGTCATAGAGATACCAAATCATAGCAGAAAGTATATATAAACAAGACAATCAAAAGATACTTGCTTGTTGTGTGGATGATTCGGAACATGCAAATTGGTTGCAATTAGCACATGTAGGTGCAGTAAAGCAACATCACTTGAAACATCGTACATTGTAGACTCTGCATAGACTAGGAGTATATTGGCCTTCTATGGAAGCAGATGTCTACAAGTTGTGTAAAGAATGCCCTGTTTGTTGTGAAAGACCACCAGTAGAACATGCTACATTATATCATGTGTCTCTCGCACCAGAATGGAGTGAACCTTTAGTGACATACTTGAGGACAAAAACATTCCCTCAGGGAATGAATTTAGCACGACAACGAAGTCTAGAGCAGGAAGCTCAAGACTATTCACTTATTGGTGACAATCTATACAAACGAGGATGAGACGGATACTCAAGACAATGTGTTCATGAAAGCGAATATTTGAATGTACTAGAGACTACACACCAAGGTGTTGCAGGAGGTCATTTTGGACCCAATAGGATAATCAAAGCCATCCTTTTTGGAGGATTATGGTGGCCCACTCTTTACATGGATGCACATACCTATGTTAAGAGATGTGATGTGTGCCAAAGAACTTAATTTCCTACTCGCAGAGATGAAATGCCATTGAAACCCATGATGGGAGGACGTGCATTTTCTAAGTGGGGTATAGAATTGTAGGACCCATTAGCCCCCCTCCAAAAGGAACACATGCGGAATACATTATTGTTGCGACAGATTATCTTACCAAATGGGTAGAGGCAAAGTCCACACAAAAGAATGATGCACACATGACTACAAAATTCCTATTTGAAAATGTCTTTACAAGATATGGACTGCGTATAGAGTTAGTGAGCGATCGAGGAACTCATTTTCTAAACCAAGTCATTGAATATTTGTTACAAGATTTTATGGTGATTCACAAGAAATCCGCACCATATCATCCTTAGGCAAATGTTCAGGCTGAAAGCACAAACAAGATCCTTTGTTACGTACTGATGAAACTCGTGAACAACAAAGATTCAGATTGGGACAAATAGTTACACCACGCTGTTTGGGCATATCGAGTGGCCTACAAGACCATACTCAATGCAGCTCCTTTCAGATGGTGTTTGGTCAGAATGTTGTGCTTCCTTTGGACTTCTTGATACCGACCCTTAAGGTTGCACATGAACATCAGTGGACCGGCCATGAATTAGCATCAAGGATAATGGACTTGGAATGATTAGGAGAAACCAAGCTCAAAGCCGCAGCAGGAATATACGCAGCAAAGAAGTGACAGAAAGCATAGTTTGATGCGCATGTGAAAGATAAAGGCTTAAAAAAAGGAGATTTAGTCCTAGTATATACGCTGAAACAACACGCACAGAAGTTAGAAAAGCGAGGTTATGGGCCTATGATCATTAACAGACTCTCAACAAGTGGAGGAGTACAATTAGCCACCTTAGAAGGAGACATAATGCCTAATTACATTAGTGGTTGTAGAGTCAAGCTTTATCAAGAACCTCTTACTCAAGATATGCTTAGACGACTCACATTGGCAAAGAAGCATAGGGAGGAAGAAAATAGAATATGAGCTGAAACTGAGGCAGAAGCTATAGAACGCATTAAGCACATGAAGCTAAGAAAACAAGGACTAGGGAGAGAACATTATAACTATCTGGAAACAACACCCAGATATCCCATGGCCATGTTTCAAGCAAAGTTAAGTACCCATCCTAGCATAGTGGATCAGAGACCTTTCATTACAGTCAAGCTAGAGCAAGGCAACCCTTGCCAAGAGCTCAGGGCTTTAATTGATTCAGGTGTTGTGACTAGTGCGATTAGATGGTCCCACTATAAGGACTCAGGAAAAGAAATGCGGCCAATTGAGACATACCTCATAGGGCTAGGAGGCATGGAAACCCCTTGCATGGGTGAGGTGGACCTTCCTATCCTCATAAGTGAAGTGACCATGACAACAAAGCTACTAGTGTGCCATGATGAGGACCTGATATAACCCCTAATCCTTGGCCAAGATTGGCTATACGATCCCTTAGTGGACCTAAATCTTAGACAAGGCTCCTTGCATATTGAAACCTTATATCAGAAGCGAGTGATACCGCTTGAATCCCCTAATGGCAATCCGCCTAAAGAACGCAACCCTAGACCATATGAAACGCATGCGAAGGAGGACCGGAAGATCTTTGGTCAGATAAGTCATGTTACATCTACACCAACCCACACGGCGATGGACAATCATCAATCAGACGGACGTTAGGAGATTTTCCCTTGGGATTCCTGCAAATTAGAAGGAGCAACCACCCAACCGCTTGGTCAGATGGACACCATCAGCGGCCAAATGGACACTATCAGCTGCAGTGCCCATCCTTCCACACTTACTGCGGACTGGCCTAGATTAATAGCACAAAATGATGCACTTCCTAATGGGCAGGTTTCGCAAGTGTTGGACCTCCCTTCTTTTCCAAACCAGAGTGTCCATCCGACCTCTCAACCTGAACCACTAAGGAGTCAACCACGACTAAGGAACCCAGACGGACGACAATATCAGACGACACAAAGAGGAAAGCAGTATCAGCATCACAAATCAAGAGGCATGAGACAAATATGGGTGCCAAAAGGACAAAAACCACCGACAAATTTCACCAATGTGGACAATGACAAGAAGAATTCAAGGCAGAAGCAGAGTCAATATTCAACATCTCCTCGACCTTCTTCCACAAGTTCGAACATTTGGCATATTTGGATCGCCAAGAAGTACCTTACAAACCGACCCACACCTACATAGATTTGGGTACCCAAACTGTGTATTATAGCGCAATCCTCAAGCCATGTAATATATACCCATCAAAAATCTCTTCACCCTTCAATACCACCACATCCGATATCACCTTTTGTCCCTCAGCAGAAACATATCACCCGCTCAGAAACTCTTAGGAAGTGGATACCGAAACATATCCAAATGACTTCTTCGACCCCCTTATCTGACATAACTCCCAACGGACTAATCTACAACCTTGTAATAACTCATTCACAACTGAACCTTGTACAAATCCACACACTATAACCCAACATCACTTGTAATAACACCTCATCAAGAGATGTATGCATCATTTGAAGCATGTAGGTGTTTAGAGACCTGCATTAGTTTGCAAAAATCATTCCATAAATCACCTCACAACACTCGGCTACACGCGTTACACATCGGTTATGGAAAGGGATTGCGGTCTCACTTTAATGGGATCATGATGAATTTCCATACTAATGTGTTAATCTTGTATAGCAGATCTGCTACACACTCGCATCATTCATCATGCAGGCAGAAGGACCATCTGAAGCTGGCCCTAGTGTACCCATGGCGAATATTGGCGAATTGCTAGCCGAACCACATCCTACTGCTCAACCACCAGAATTTCAAGGATTTCCAGGACCTATGCCAATTGACGATCCTCCTACGGGATATACTAAGAAGATTCATCACAACTCTCATTGGTTCCAAGGATTAGCAGGCCCATTGGCAGATGCAGATTTCATTTTTGAGGCCAATTTGACTTTTGATACCCGTACATGAGCCAAGTACCAATTTTTCTCAAGAGATTTTGAAGGACTACCGAACACAGAAGACTTAACGCACGTTTGGGCGAGAGCAGGCTTCACAGAGTATTTCAGTGATCCTTTGCCTAAACCGGTTTTCTATAGATGCTACCATGGTGTAGCTCAGTGATGAGTAGCACCTCCTTTAATTTCAATCCGGGAAGACGTGAGGATGGTATGATGACCTCGAGCAAGTGAGGGCACAAGTGCGTGAGTGAGAAGCACACTAACATGCACACACATACACACACACATGCACACAAGGTAAGACAAAGAGTGAGAAGCAATGGAGTTCTTTAGATTACTTCCAAAAAGCTCATACAAGTTCAAATCAATTACAAGCTAACCTCAAAAATGAGCTCTCTAGCTCTATTTATAGTTTTTGACTAGGTTTCGGCCGTGTCCAGACCTAGTGTCCGGCCTAGTTAAAAATTAGGTTCTAGGGCCTATTTGAAGACTCAAACGAAGTCTAAAAATTATGAAAATTGGTAGGTAGCTACTTCGAATGCTCCTCAAGCTCAAGGACTCCTTGGCTTGCACAAAATGGAGCTACAAAAATATGAAATGGTATCTACAATGGCTCTTAGTGATGAAAATCACTATTGTTGTAGGGATTTCTTCTAACAATTTGACATACATATCTTTGAGCTCCCTACTTGCTCCTTCTCCTTGTGTGTCCACCTCTTCGATATGCTTTAGTGTCCTGAAAAAATATTGGCCTACTTGCCAGATCGTCGTTGACTACCCTGTCTGCTTGTGCTTTCTCTTCTCTCTGACTCCCTTCGTAAGCTTCCTTGCCTTGTGAGTCCTTCATTTCCAACACCCCCCCCCTCTCGCGTTTGTCGTCCCTGACAGACCCTTGTTGGGTGGGTCGTTATGTAGTATTCTACAACGTCTTGTGCTAAGTGATGTTCTGCAATTCTCAACCCTTTGGCCAAGTCCGTGAGTAGAACATCCCAATCTACCGGCCCGGGAACCTCTAGATGTGGTATGCGTAATTTTTCTGAATGGAGAGCTTGTTCCACCGGAAACAACTGCAATAAATGTGATGGTCTGGGAATGAATATCTCTTAATGATATTCCCATAATCCCGTGACAAACATTTCTTCAAACGTCTGTTTGAAGAAGGCTGGTAGATACTTTATACGCGCATGCCATGCATATACCACATTAATAGATGGTGTTGCGCTCATGTCGTAGACAAGGTCCTGATTACCTTCATTAAATCCAAGAGCTGACAGATGAGGTTCCTTGACATTCTTGAAGGTCCTGAAGGTGACCAACATGAGCCCAAAAATTTTAAGACACATTTGGGCCATGACATCTGGTACATTTTTGAACTAGACCCCCCAATGGCGAATCGTCGAAATCGTATATCGTATGGTAGGTTGGCCTTTAGGTGGTGCTAAGTAGACATAATTGAGCCATTTCTCACATCCTTTGGTTGTCAACACAGTTTTTGTGTATTCCGGCCATGACCTTCTTCAAAATGCAGGGCAGTAGCATGGGTTGTATTTGATATACAAAGGCATGTTATTCCATGTCCTTACCATCTCAGGGTAGGTTTCCAGCAGACGAATCCTCCACGTAGGTTGGTGTATATTTCCCTACTTGGCACTTGCTGGGATGTCTTCTGGTGCAAACTGTGTAGCCGAGGTTGGTTCTTTTGAGGTGTGGTGCTTGATTTCAACATTGTAATCCACCATTAAGACACAGAAAGGAACATACAAATCGTCGGATGTGACGATCCACCTATGATGGGAGAGGTTTCTAAAGTAATCAGATTTTATGACTACCTCTTCCAAACGTGACATAGATGCTATCTGAACTGCCACTCTGTCATCATGGGTTGTGGCGACTTTCTCTAACCTCTACATCCATTCAGGAGCCTCGATCTTGATGGTGTCCATGCCCTCTTCTGTTTGCTTGCCCCCTGGTGCAGGCATGGGAACGTATGGGTCTTCGAAGGTTTCCTCTATTTCATTTGGCACTAAGTCTTCAGGCTCTGGCTCTACAAGGGGAGAGGGTTGACGCTCGTATTGCATGACTTTACTTCTTAATTCTTCTAGTTTTTGTTGATGTATGAAACACCACAAGAAATGAATTAATGTGACACTAGAACACCTCTATGGTCACCATTAACTCATTGCCACTCCAAACTTTGAGAAATGATAGCCTAAAGTGAGAACTTTGCTTCTACAGAAATTCCTAGTCACCGAAATGACATACCTTCAGTATTTTGCTAATTTCTCCTAGCTCAAGTATTATTTCTCCATGAAAAGTTGTAGGCTGAAACTAGAAGAGTAGAACTTTCCAACAAGCTATCATATGGATCAAACGGATCTCTAGAACTCAAGTTATGGCTCTCACAAGATGACCCTGTATGACCTTCCAAAACTGGAAATCTTTCCTGTTATAGTAAGAGCGCCTGTTTAAAATTAGAATTCGATGCCTAGCATCGACTTGCAACGAGAATTCGATGCCGGGCATCGACTTGGGATGCTTTTGGCCACTTTTCAGCAGGGATTCGATGCCGGGCATCGACTTCCCGCATAAACCTTGATCTTTTGGATACCAAAACTATAGATGATTTCATGCACACTTAGTATATGACTTATCAACTGGAATTCGATGCCAGGCATCGAGTTGCTCCAACAACATCATGTTTTCAAACACTTCAGCACTGAATGAAAAAGATAAATGAAAATATGACTTATCAGCAGAGATTCGATGCCAGGCATCGAGTTGCTTGGAAAACTTGATCTTTTTAACTCATCACACAATAGGTAATTATGGAGATGATGGAGAGAGACTCATACACAGAACTTTACTCAGTTCTTTCTCATAGCTATGTAAACTCAGAAGTTTTACAGATGCTTTCTCACTCAGAGAAGCCCGACTATACTCAGTCGTATAAAATGAACTCCTTCTTCTACTTCTTCTCTCTCGCTCACTACGTCAGTTAATACAAACTAACTTATATAGATTTTCGTATTCTCGTGATTTTAAAAAACTTCTAGAACTAAAGTGAACTAACTTTACAAATATGATACATTTGTGAATTTTTCCCTTCACATAGGCATGGGGTTTTCTTCCTAAGATTTGACCTTCAAATATATGTCCAGTTAGTGATTGTTTCTCCAACAGCTCCCCCTCAATCACTAATTGACATTCCCTGTTTCTTCATCTCATCTTCTTTTCTTTTACTCCTGCCATGCTTTTGAATCTGCTGGTCTTCACACCATCCAAGCTCTTTGTCATTATTTTTGCTATCTGATCTTTAGTAGAAATGTACTCCACTTCAATCTCCTTCTCCATTACCTTTTCTCTGAGAAAATGATAATGTATCTCTATGTGCTTTGTCCTTGCATGAAATACTGGATTTGCTGCAAGATAAAGTGAACTCATATTATCTCCATGTATTGTAGGTGTACCTTGATCAATGCCTAAGCTCTTGAACAATGTCTGCATCCATATGACTTCCTTAGCTGCTTCCACAAGTCCTTTGTACTCTGCTTCAGTTGATGATAATGCTATTGTATGTTGTTTCTTTGAACACCAACTTACAAGCTTATCACCAATGTATATCATGTAACCATGAGTTGATCTTCTGTCATCCTGGTTACCTGCCCAATCTGAATCACTATAGGCTCTCGACTTCAAATCTGATGTAAAAGGATAATATAATCCTTCTTTTATAGTTCCTTTGATATATCTGAGAACTCTTTGACCTGCAATCCAATGTGGGTCCTTTGGACAATGCATGAATTGTGACAAAACTCCCACTGCATAACTAAGATCAGGTCTTGTTAGTGTAGCATAAATCAAACTACCCACAAGAGATTGATACTTCCTCATATCTTTGTATTCTGCACCATCATATTTACTAAGCTTGTGATTAACTTCAAGTGGAGTTGAAGCTTCTCCGCAATTTTCCATATCAAACTTCTTCAATAGATTCAGAAGATACCTTTCTTGTGATACATATATGCCATGATCTGTATAAGTGACTTCCATTCCAAGAAAGTATGACAACTTTCCTAGGTCACTGATCTTGAATTCTTTTTCAAGTAATCTCTTTACCTCCTTGATTCCTTCATCTGAAGTACCTGTGATTATAATGTCATCTACATAAATACAAATGTAGATTGTACCTTCCTCTGTTCTTTTGATAAGTAGACTTGAATCTGCTTTTGAACTTTGATATCCAAGATCATTGAGATACTTCACCAGTCTATAGTTCCAAGCTCTTGGAGCTTGCTTCAATCCATACAATGCTCTTCTCAACCTGCAAACAAAATTTGGATACCTGGAATCTATAAACCCTTGAGGTTGTTCCATGTATACCTCATCTGATATGTATCCATTCAAGAATGCATTTTTTATATCCAATTGACTTAGGGTCCATCCTTTTGAAGCTGCAATAGCAATGATTGTCCTTATGGTTGACATCTTAGCTACGGGACTGAATGTCTCATCATAATCTATGCCATAGGTCTGGGCATAGCCTTTCACCACCAATCTAGCTTTGTATCTGGCTATACTTCCATCTGCAAGCTTCTTCACTTTATAAACCCATTTATTTCCAATTACTTTCTTACCCTTTGGTTTAGGAACAAGTTCCCATGTCTTGTTCTCCTCCAGTGCATTGAATTCTTCCTTCATTGCTTCTTCCCATTGCTTCTTACCTTTAGCTTCATCATAGTTCTGAGGTTCTTCATCATCTTTGACCATATATGCATAGTTCTTCTGAGTTATGTAAGAAGTATCATAAGAATACCTTTCTGGTTGTCTTCTAGTCGTGCTTGACCTTCTTGGTTCACATTCTTCATATGTGTCTGGATACACCTCTTCATCAAATATAGGAGCTTCTTCATTTCTTCTTGTTAATCCACTTGTGGATGTACTTGCTTGCATATATTCTTCATCTCTATTTACTTGCACAATTGATTTTCCTTTCTCACATCTTCTTACCTCTTCTTCAAATTCTTCAGCTGTATGACTTTGATCTGCATACCAACTTTTCTGTTCATCAAATGTAACATCTCTAGAAACAAGAAATTGTTTGGTTAAAGGATTCCACAACCTGTAACCCATCTGCTTTTCATCATAACCAATGAACACATATTTTTCTGCCTTTGGTTCAAGTTTATGCCTAAGCTGTGATGGCACATAAGCATATGCAATTGATCCAAACACTCTACAATGATCTAGTGTTGGTTTCTTACCCCACCAAGCTTCATATGGAGTCATTCCATTCAGAGTTGCACATGGTAATCTATTCACAAGATATGTAGCTGTATTTACAGCCTCAGCCCAAAGATAATTTGGACAGTTCTTCTCCTTTAGCATAGCTCTAGCAAACTCAACCAAAGTCCTGTTCCTTCTTTCTGCTACACCATTTTGTTGTGGTGTATACCTGCAAGTTATTTCTCTCTTAATACCTGCATTCCAAAGATAATCATTGAACTCTTGGGAGAAATATTCTCCCCCTCCATCAGACCTCAGTCTCTTAAGATTTTGACCTGTTACTCTCTCTGCATATGCATGAAAATGCTTGAAAGCTCCAAACACTTCTGATCTTTCCTTCAAAACATATAATGTTATCCATCTTGTAGCATCATCAATGAAAAGAACATAATACCTTGAGCCACTGATAGATCCTTCTTTTGTTGGTCCCCATACATCTGTATGAATGAGCTCAAGTACTCCATCATGTTTGAATCCTTTCTTTTGAAATGGTAACCTGTGTGCTTTACCCATTTGACATGCTTCACATTTATAAACCATATGTTGACTTTGCACATTTGGTAATCCTAGTACAGACTGATTAGCAACCATAGCTTTAATTCCTCTTTCATTGCAATGACCTAATCTCTTATGCCAGAGATCAAGTTCTGTAATCACTCCTTCACCATGTGTGAGCAAAGCTTGACCAATGTTCCCTTGTACTCTTAAAGTAAAGAGTCTACCTTCTTTCTTACCAGAGACAATCTGATTATATCCATTCTCTGGATCTTCAACAAATACTCCTTCATTTGTAAACCTGACTTGAAAACCTTTTTCAACTATCTGTCCCACACTAATCAAGTTTTTAGGTATTGTGGGAACATACAAAACATTGGTTAGCAAATCTGCTCCACTCTTGCATTTCACCTTTCCAATTGAATGTACACTATGTCTGGTATTATCACCTGTTTGAACTGTGTGACTAGAAATGCCTTTTTCCAATTTTGACATCAATTCTATGTTTCCTGACAAATGATTAGAACATCCAGAGTCACTGTAAAATACCTTTGGATCTTCTTTATCTGATGTGTTGATTGAATTCATCATCAATGATGTATGACTTTCATTCTGTGTGTCATTTGCATAGTTGTAGTTGGTGGTGTTGTAGGATTGATTCTGTCCCCAACTTCTTCCTCCACCTCTACCATAGCCTCCTCTTTGACTTTGTCTACCTCTTTGAAGATTACTTTGATATCTTCCACCTCGGCCTCTGCTATTGTTGTTTTGATTCTGGTTTGATCCTTGTTGGTTGTGCCAACAGTCATGAGCCAAATGATTACTCAATCCACAGATCCAACAAGCCTTTTTGTTGTTATTTTGATTACCTCTTCCTCTTCTAAAACCTCTTGCTCTTCCTCTGCCAGTGCCTTTACCTCTTGCATAATAAGCTTGAGAACTAGACTCCTCTTCATCCTTTGCTTTACCTTTATCTCCTTTCTTCTTGTTCTTCATGTACATTGCAGAACTTTGTCCTTTATCTCCATCTCCCTTCAAGTCTTGCTCATATGTGAGCATCAAACCAAGCAACTGGTTCAAATCTGGAACATAATGATTTAATGAAAGTTATGTTGATAAGACAAAAGGTTTCCACCTTTCATCCCCTCTCAAACCTGCAAGTAGTTGAGCAATCAATATGTGATCTTCAACATCTTCATCTATGGATCCAAGACTATCTGCTAGATCCTTCATCTTAGTGACATAATCACTAACACTTTGACTTGGCTTCTTCTTGAATGTTGTAAACTCTGACCATAGACTTGCTTTCCTTGCTTTGGTAGTACTTTGGAAATGATACTCCAATGCATTCCATATATCTTCAGATGATTCCAATCCTCTGATGTGTGGTAGCAAATGATCAGAGATTGTATTGTAGATGTAGGCTTTTGCACTTGCATCCTTCTTCTGCCAACGCTTTAAAGCATCAAGTTCCTCTTTCTTTGGTCGGCTTTCATCTTCGAATACTTGCTTCTCTTCTTCACCTGTAACATATATCATGAGATCCTTACTCATAAGTAAGGCTTCCATTCTCATTACCCATGCGGGGTAATTATCTCTGTCCAGTTTGTCAATGGAGATATGATCTACCATAGTTCTTTCCTTCTGCTACAACCTGTGAGCTTAAAGGATAAAGGATAATACCTTTTGAAGTTCTTTGTGTATGAGGATACTTTTGAAGTAACCTTTTGATGCCTTGTGTCTTCAAATGTTTCACCTTTCAAACTTTAATGGAAAACTTTACAAAACTTCTCGTACCTTGTCGTCTTCTGCTCTCGAGAATCTTTCTGCTCTGATATCACTTGTTGATGTATGAAACACCACAAGAAATGAATTAATGTGACACTAGAACACCTCTATGGTCACCATTAACTCATTGCCACTCCAAACTTTGAGAAATGATAGCCTAAAGTGAGAACTTTGCTTCTACAGAAATTCCTAGTCACCGAAATGACATACCTTCAGTATTTTACTAATTTCTCCTAGCTCAAGTATTATTTCTCCATGAAAAGTTGTAGGCTGAAACTAGAAGAGTAGAACTTTCCAACAAGCTATCATATGCATCAAACGGATCTCTAGAACTCAAGTTATGGCTCTCACAAGATGACCCTGTATGACCTTCCAAAACTGGAAATCTTTCCTGTTATAGTAAGAGCGCCTGTTTAAAATTAGAATTCGATGCCTAGCATCGACTTGCAACGAGAATTCGATGCCGGGCATCGACTTGGGATGCTTTTGGCCACTTTTCAGCAGGGATTCGATGCCGGGCATCGACTTCCCGCATAAACCTTGATCTTTTGGATACCAAAACTATAGATGATTTCATGCACACTTAGTATATGACTTATCAACTGGAATTCGATGCCAGGCATCGAGTTGCTCCAACAACATCATGTTTTCAAACACTTCAGCACTGAATGAAAAAGATAAATGAAAATATGACTTATCAGCAGAGATTCGATGCCAGGCATCGAGTTGCTTGGAAAACTTGATCTTTTTAACTCATCACACAATAGGTAATTATGGAGATGATGGAGAGAGACTCATACACAGAACTTTACTCAGTTCTTTCTCATAGCTATGTAAACTCAGAAGTTTTACAGATGCTTTCTCACTCAGAGAAGCCCGACTATACTCAGTCGTATAAAATGAACTCCTTCTTCTACTTCTTCTCTCTCGCTCACTGCGTCAGTTAATACAAACTAACTTATATAGATTTTCGTATTCTCATGATTTTAAAAAACTTCTAGAACTAAAGTGAACTAACTTTACAAATATGATACATTTGTGAATTTTTCCCTTCACATAGGCATGGGGTTTTCTTCCTAAGATTTGACCTTCAAATATATGTCCAGTTAGTGATTGTTTCTCCAACAGTTTTGCTCTGAGTTTTTCGACTTCTTCAGACGTGTCAACTGCGGTTGTGACTTTGTTTGGTGACTCATGCTGGGTTGCGAGCTGCTTTAATAGGTCATCTCTTTCTCTTTGTAATGCTGCATGGGCTTCCAGGAGGCCGGCATGGCTTTCCGACACAATTTGCATATTCGCTGAGGGTATGGCCTTGAATCTATTTGGGTCGATTTCCTGTGGGGAACCCTCCATGGCTACTTCCAAGTTTTCTTCGTTTTGTTTCTGTAGTCGTTTATTCTCCTCGAGTGCAGTAGACATGTGTTTGCGTAAGAGGGCCAGGTTGTGTCGAAGCTTGAGATTCTTTGTTATCTGGGAGTGTAGCAGATCATCCATTTGTTGTTTTTCTTCTGCATCTGACTGTGGTGGATTGGCTACTAACTGCTCATGTTGTTCCTATAAAGTGACATACTGTTGTTGTAGTAGCCGCTTCTCCCTGTCTAGATCAATGAATCATACTTGAAGTTCTTCATGGCTTCGGAAGAGTCTCGTATGTTGGGTATCAAGATGCTGGTAGTGCTGTTGTAGTTGAGACATACACTGATACATATTATTAGATATGTTATTAATAGGGGTGGATGCGGGAAGGGTGTTGAATGCAGAAGGGAAGGGGAAGGGGAAGGGGAAGGGGAGTGTGGATGCGGTGCTGGAAAATGGTGAGGTGGGTGGTGGGGCAATGGGAGATGGTGGGTGTATGGGGGCAGGGAGAGATGGGGAGGTGGGTGATATGTCCATAAAATCAAAAGTGGATGCAGTGGTGGGAGTGATTGTGAACATGGGAATTGTGGGTGCGGTGATAGTGGTGAAAGTGTACAGTGGTGTGTGTAATTGTGAATACGAACTTCTAGGAAGTGTGATCGGGGGAATGAGGTTTTCCGTGGTTGCGGTTAGAATTACTGTGTCAGTGGCTGTATAGACAAGAGAGGTGGAGATAGGGTGTGTGGGTTGTGTGGGTTGACTGACGGTCTGCGCTTCGGTATGGGTAGTGAACTCGGAGGCGGTGACAGTAGTGGTTACACTGGTTGTGGGAGGTGAATGGGGTGGAGTTGGAGGCAGGGGTGGCAAAGGGGGTGACGGAGGTGCACTTGATGTATGGGTTTCCTCAGTATCATGAACGGTGTGTGCTATGCCCGTGGTTGTGGATGTGCCTTGTGGTTCTGATACTAATACATTCATCTGTTTTCTTGATCGAGGGGGACGTCTGCCGTATCTTCGCTCCGTTCTTCGTGCTTGTGTAAGGGTGGTATGCACCGTCTCAGGTACTCAAGTACTTGCAAAGCTTCCTGGTCATATTCCTGCTCTTCCTCCTCGAATTTTCCACCATGTTCCTCCTCTTGTTCTTCTTCTTCTTCACCCTCCACATTGACGACATCTGGTTGGACTGGATGGGGTTGGTCTGCAACTGTCTGCTGGCCGCTTGCTTGTTCTGCCTCGACCTCCGCATTAACAGCCTCCATTATCCTGGCTACCTCCTCATCAGTTAGGTCTTCTAATGTGAATCCGTGAGGAAACTCTAGGTCGGTTGGTACAAGTGGAAACACGAGATTCGTTCCATCAGTGCTGTGTCTTGGTAATCTGATAGTGAAGGGGTGTAGATGCCTCGGAAGTCGTGGAGTTGTCTCAGGTGTCAGTGTTGCACCGCGGGCTTGTGCACAGGGCATCTGAACTGCGCCTCTCATTTTCTTTGATGGTGGTCCTGCGGTTGATAGTCTACGTTGGAATTCCTGTACCCTGGCCCAAATTAATGCCCTCTGCACTGGCACATCATAAGCCAAACATCTATACACAATCCGGGTGAGAGCACAGCATCCATACAGTACAGACTTTTGATTTTTATACCACCTTTGATGAGCCAAGTGGATTTGGTCGATAATCCAGTGGGGCATGTTGATTGTCAAATCAAAGGCGTCGGCCAAGTATAGACTAAACCATATCTTCTTAGGTGGCATTGTGAACCTCTCTTGAGCGGGAAATGCAAAATGCTGCATGACCATTCGTAAGTGAATGGCAATTGTAGGTGTCATTGCCACCATGTCCTTTAATTTCGTCAGATTCTTGTTCTTCATATTGTCGGGGACCATAGTCTCTTTCTCCATAGGAATGTGCATACCTTTCATGTCTAGAGCTTCCCTTACCAAATTGATAGTCAACCTGAAGCGCTTCAGCTCATTGCCCGTTGTGAGAGATGGGAGGACAAAGGTGCTATATCCCTTTTTGTCTTTGCTCAGAGTAAGGGTGCTAATCAAATATGAGCATCTTAGAAAGTCGGGCTTTGGCAATTGGAATTTGAAGTAATCGTAGAGTCCTACCTTCTTCCATATAGGTTTCAGTCCTTCATTATTCTGCAGTCTCTCAAATTCTCTGGTGAAGAAGTGATACCTGCCCCAGCGCCCATTGAATTCTATCTCGGCCTCCCACATGTAAGTGCCTTCACCCAGAGATCCTGCCACATCACTGAACCAATGTGAGTTTTTGCTGACCGGCATTGTGTGCCCCTGTGGAGGATTCTGAATCGGTATGGCGTGTAATGCCCTCAATGCCACTGGGCATTCCTTCAATTCCTCCACAACGGGAAGACTTTCAATGTCCACGACTTGGGGGCTGGTGCCTGCCTGGGAGCTAGTTCCTGCCGTATCTGCCATGTTACTTCTTGCCTCCTGACTCTGTGAGAATATAGAAATAGGTGTTAACATTGTAAAGGACAAGATAGAATCGTTTTTGTCCCCATTACAACATTAACATGAGGTTCGGGAGAGATTAGTAGGCTGTTAAGTGCTCGATGCTTGTGCGTGTAGCTAGGAATTGGGTAGACCTAGAAGCTAAGGGGAATGATGTAGTGAGAGAGTGATGTAGTTAGTAGGTGGGCATGGATTTACAACTGGGGTCTGGGGGTTTATTACAAGTTTTAGGTTGCCAAATGCAGTGGATGGGCTTTGATCTTGATTTTGTGGAGACTCTGAAGAGTTTGATAGGGGTATCTACTTGAAAATGAGGCTTTTTAGGGACCCATTTACAAGTGATTCTACTTGTGCTCATGGAAGAATATGTGCCCGTGCGTGATGTATAAGCATGGGCATCTGATGTTCGAGTGAGTGAAACATGTTGTACCGGGTGTGGCCTTGGTGTAGCTATTTGAGCACGCAAGCAAGCCTTAGGCACCCAGATTTGTCGTGATTGTGGGTTGGCCTTCATTGACTTTTTGGGTACCCAAATAGACTTTACTTTCGCAGAAGAATTTATGAAAGACTTCTTATTAGTGTCGTGTTGTGGATTACTAATAAGAGGTTTTGGCCGTGGGGTTGGCATGGTTGCATGAGGGTGTTTGCCTTTCCGCACCCACACTTGTTTCAACAGTTGAGACATTCTGCTTCGCACGTTTTTTTGGCTTCTAGTATAGGTAGTACTCTGCTCCTTTAGTATTTGATCTGCCTTTGGTTCCTGCATCCCTCTGGCCTTTGGAAAAGAAGGGAGTGTCGTCTTATCCTTGACTCCGTTGTTGAGACAATCCTCTTTCTGCATCATACAGTTTTGGACAAGAATAGCATTGTCAACTTGATGTGCACCCCTGGAAGGACCAGGAGTTCGTGCCTTACCTAGTTCCTTGAGTGCCTCATTTTCCAATTCAACTGTAATTCGACTATGATTTACCCATACCTGAAGAAGTTCACTTCTTAGGTTTAGGTTGACTGCATGATCATAGATCCAGTCCTGACCCAAGACAAGAGGCTCAGTGAGGTCCTCATCTTGACACACTAGTACTTTGACTGTCATTACTTCGTCTTGAATGTAGAGGGGAAGCTCCACCTCGCCCATGCAAGGGGTTTCCACACCTCCCAACCCTATGAGATATGCTTCTATAGGATTGACAGTTAATTTCAACTTTTGACAGTAAGAAAATTTAACAGCACTAGTGGCTGCACCTGAGTCAATCAAGGCTCTTAGAGTCCTTGCACCCTTTCCTTGTCCTATCTCTAAGGTTATAAAAGGACGTCGATCAATTATCCTATGAGAGCTAACACCTGAAACTTCACACATAGCCACATGATATCCTTGATCTGCATATGCATCTATCCTAGGTTGCTCTCTACCCTGTCTTCTCAACTTCATTCTCCGGATGCGTTCCAATGCTTCTGCTTGAGCTTCTTCGCGAATTCGTTTTTCTTCTTCTTTGCGTTTCTTAGTAGTGTTGAGTTGACTTAGCATCTCTTCTGTCAGAGGTTCCTGATATAACTTGACTCTGCATCCGCTTATGTAACTCGGGAGAATATCGCCTTCTAGTGTGGCTAGTTGCACTGCTCCACTTGTTGAGATTCTATTAATGATCATGGGTCCATAGCCTCTCTTCTCTAGTTTCCTCGCATGTTGTTTCAAAGTATATACTAGTACTAGGTCGTCTGCCTTCAAACCTTTATCCTTAACGTGGGCATCAAAGTATGCCTTCTGACGTTTCTTAGTTGCATATATCCCTGCAGCCGCCCTCAGTCTTGTTTCTCCTAATCGTTCAAGGTCAAAAATTCTAGAGGAGAGTTCATGACCCGTCCATTCATGCTCTTGTGCGACTTTCAATGTAGGTATTAAGAAGTCCAACGGTAGCACTGCATTTTGGCCAAATACCATTTGAAAGGGGGTGGCTTGGAGTACCGTTAAGGCAACATCTTGTTGCATTTTGAAAATCAACAAGCTTACATTGGATTAGAGTGACATATTTACCAACCAAAACAAGTTTTCCGAAGCTACCTAATCCACAAATATCTACTAGAAATGATTGGATTCGAATGTACTAGTGGATTGCACCCGAATGCATATCCACTAGTCCTCCACATTTTAATAAGAGTCAAGAGATATTTACAGTTTCGACACTCCTGTTACAACTCTTGAAATATATAGATTTCAATAGTATCCCATTGATAAGAATGGGATTCACAAGTTCAAGTATGTTTTAGAATTAGCTTCTAACAAAGATGTATAAAAAATAGTAGACACACATGACCTACTTAGAGTTTTTTTGCATCTAACTCAGTATGGTTTAAAGATATCCATGGCAAATGGATTGCGACCATATTGAAAAGGATATGTATTCATTTGAACTATCTAGATAAAATGAAGTGCTGACATTTGAGTTAAGTGAATTATGTGGAGTAAATGAAATGCTATCATTAGAGTTATGTGGATTAAATGTTGTGGATTCATTTAACAAATATGAATTAAATCTTGTGGATTCATTTGAATTATGTGGAATAAACGAAGTGTTTACATTTGAGTTCAGTGGATGAAATGAAGTGTAATCATTTGTATTAAGTGGAGTAAATGTTGTGGTACCATTTGAGTTAAGTGGACAAAATGAAGTGTAATCATTTGTATTAAGTGGAGTAAATGTTGTGGTATCATTTGAGTTAAGTGGATGAGCTAAAGGGTAATCATTTATAGTATATGGACTAAATAATGTGGATTTATTTGAATTATGTGGAGTAAACAAAGTGCTATCTTTTGGGGGATGTGGATTAAATGTTGTGGATTCATTAAATATATGTGAATTAAATATAGAAAATCAAGTGAAAAATTTACAATTTTTTGTGGATGCTTACGAGAGCAAATATGGAAGACTCTCAGAGCCATCACCATCTTTTGATTGGTTTACTGCCGATGCGTTATTGAATCAAGAAAACACTGAGTAGGAAAGCTTTTTTTGTAATCAAAGACATGACTTGTATTCAATTTTGCAATTGAATATAATCATAGTATTCATATGACATTTTCTTCATTTTGAATATCATCATCTATGACAGGTACCATGTCATCTATTTCTTCCATGTCTGAACCATCATTAGGATGTACATCTAAATCATGATCACTCCATGAATCATTTGTTAAACTTTCATGAGTTTGAAATTCTCCAAACGTTTGTTGTGCTGCTGTAGAAGCTATCTTGGTTGGAGCATGTAACAAATGAATATTACAAAACACATATACCAAATCATTAGCACGTGATACACTTAAGGGATTTCTTCGTTTTGAATGAAGAAAATCATAGGCACTCCAATTACGTTCACAACTACCACTTGAAGCTACTATTGAAAGCACTCTCATAGCTATATGTTGCAACTCCACTGCTTCACCTCCATACTCCTTCCACCAAATAGGAGGTGGATGCTTTTGAATTGCTTCAATATGCCATAGATCTCCAAAAGATCCTTCTCGATTTACATACGCTACTCTTTCGTGGAATGCATCTCGACCATTTGTACCTGGAAGTAATAACTGACGTGGTTTTGAATTTTTCCATGAATTCTTTGTTTGAAGCTTGACCATTGAGTTGAAATGTTGGATCCAAAACGAATGTTGTTCCATGCAAATGAGTATGCATTTGCGCCCATCTCTTCTCTGCTAATGATACAATCTGTGTTTTCTCTTGTAATGAAAATTGATTTAAGTCTTTTACTTTTTGAATAGCTTCTGACATAATCCAATAAACTTTTCCAATCACAAATTTACTAGTATCAACCATTCATAAAAGTTCCACAAAAGTTTTAGTGATACCAACAATTTTTTCAAGATTATGCCAAAAATTTTGTGATTGTATTAGACATGTACATTTGGATGTTGCAACTCAATAAGAAGAATACTTCTCTAGCCATGCCTCCCATCTTCGATCAGCAATCATTTCTACAAGAGCTAGCTTAAATTCTAATAATCCACTGAGCACAATGTAAGCTGTTGCAAATCGTGTGGCACAAAAAATCTGAAGTGCTTTAGTGGGAGATTTTGATGGGAAGAGCGAATATGAAAATTGATGCTCTCTAATAAATTTGACCACATGATTTGCATCTAATAAGCTTTGTCTAATGAAAGATAATCTACCTATATCTTTCGATAATAAATTTCATGTATGAGCTGCACATGGAACCAAAGTAATACATTCATACTTGTTTTGAATTGTAATTCTAGAACTTCGAAATTAGAGGCATTATCTGTCACTATCGCAATCACATTCTTCGGACCACCCACGCGTGATATAGCATGTTCATATACCTTTACAAGAAAAGCCAAACTTTTCTCTTTAAGAGAAGTATCAACAACTTCTAAAAACATGTTTCCTTTTGGACATATAACCATGACATTAATCAATGGTTTCTTTTGACAACTTGTCCATCCATCCAATGCTATTGTGCATCCATACATGGGTACATAATCAAGTACTGTTCGCTTTAAGATAGATTCAGTACTTTTTTCACTTTATCTACATACTCTGTTCGCATTTTGTTATAATTTGGCATGGTGAAACCTTTTCGTGTAGTTGGCATCAAAGCATCTTTGAAAATGGGATTAGGAATAACATTGAAAGGAATCCCACATGCTAAGAATGCTGGAGTCCATGTAAGATGAAGCTCGAGGCAATCTTTCTTTTCAAAAGCTGGATGTATAGTATTTTGTGATTTATTATAGACAAAGCATGGTGACAGAGTATTAGATCCACCATTTTTACTACATTCACCAACTCCACTCTATTTTGATGCAGTTGAAGAAAATGGAATACATGTATCTTGGTTATTCTCAAAAATAGTTTTGGAGACTTGAGTAGAAATATCTTGCTGATCCCCTATTGTCATCGACACATCTAATCGTTCTTGCTCTACACTTGGGATACTTCGAAAGTGTTGTGAACTACTCATGCTTTTGAATCTTTTTTATGTGATACCTAAAGATTTAAATTTATTTGCATAACTTGCAAAATGTACCCATATATCACTATTTGGATTAGAGCATCCTGCCACATTATTACCTGTACTAAAGAGATGCTCTTTTATTCGAGTTGCATTTCCTACATAGGGATGCCCACAACATTTGCATTGTATTGTGGATACTGTTTTACCCTCTTGATGAACAATCACATATGACCATTCTTTACCCTTTCCCATAATGCTTGCAAATTGCTTTATGAAGACTATACCTACAAAAAACAATATAAATCAATATCAAATAAAATATTTCAATCAACGTTGAGTCAAACAATTCAATTATGATAGAATTTATTTCTCAATCATACACTCATATAGAAATTACAATTACACATACTATTGTGAAGTAAAAATCATTGTTGAGTTAAACAGTCACAATGGATTTTTATTCTCAATCATACACACATATACATTTACACATACATATATGTTGAAGCTCAAGGTCAAGGACAAAGGAAGTGGACACACAAGAAGAAGGAGCAAGTAGGGAGCTCCAAGAAGCACCTGTCAAATTTTCAGAAGAAATCCATATAAAAATAGTGATTTTCATCACTAAAAACCATTATAAATACCATTTTCCATGTTTGTAACTCCATTTTTTTCAAGCCAAGGACTCCTCCAGCTTGAGGAGTATTAGAACTACCATCCTACCAATTTTCATAATTTTTAGACTCCTTTTGAGCCCCCAAATAAGCCCTAGAACCTATTTTTTAATTAGGCCAGACACTAGGTCTGGATAGGGCCAAAACCACTCAAAAAACTATAAAAAGGGCTGGAGAGCTCATTTTTGAAGTTAGATGGTTGTAGATTTTAGCTTTGTAAGACAGCTCTTTTGCAATTGAAGATCTTCCATTATTCCAATCTTTGCTCTTACCTTGTGCGCGTATGTGTGTATGTGTGTGCATGCTTGTGTGCTTTCACTCACGCACTTGTGCCATCACTTGCTCACGGTCTTCATACCGGTCCTCACGTCTCCATGGATTGACATTTATGAGGCGTACCACCTCACGTTGGAACTCACCATTGTGCTAGAGTGACACCAAATTTGTGGCGTTGTCGGGGAGAGAGAGCTTGGAGGACGAGCGTGTGATGGTAAGACATAGAGTAGCGACATTGGAAGGTAAAAAAATCACCATTTTCAGTTCAGTCTCTGAGTTTTTCTTCTTCCTCATCTTCATCATCATCACCATCTTCTTCCCTCTTCACACTCTCTAATTTTTTCCATTTTCAACAGTACATTCACTCATTTTTTACTCGTGGCTGTGAGAAACAAGCTTAGGGGGAGTTGAGAACCAAAAACACTGAAGAAAAACACTTGAAAAACTGTCAAAAATACCAAAATCTGGGCGACAGTATCATGGCGTGAGAGGAACAGCGATTGGTATCGTGAGTGGCATATCGTGACAGGGGAGGGTGATTTTGATCTACAGGCTGATAGAAGTGACAAGAAGGACACAAGGTACTCATATTTGCAAAACTTTTTGAATTTGGGTGTGAAAATCTCCAAGTATCGTGTTCCGTTGAGATTTGGTATCACGATACTAGAACTCCCGTGTATCGCGATACTTGTTGAGGTATTGTATCGTGCATGCCCACTTGAGGTATCACGATACCATTCTGGTATCGTATCGTCAAGTGTTGGTATCGCGATCGCGGTCATCCTAGTGGTATCGTATCGTGGTCCACTAGGTATCGTATAGTGCACTTTGCGGTATCGTATCATCAGCCAAGTTGGTATCATATCGCCTCCTGTTTTGGTATTGTATAGTGCAAAGATTCAGTATCGTATCATCTGATTTTTGGTATCGTATCGCGAGGTCAAGTGGTATCGTATCGCCTCGAAGGTATCGTATCGTCTACTCAGCAGTATTGTACCGCTTGCAAACTGGTACCGTATCATCCCGAGAATTCATTGGTATCTTATCCCGGGCTATACTAGTATCGTATCGTTCACAAACTGGTATCGTATCGCCAACTAATCAAGTATCGTATCGCGCAAATTAGTGGTATCGTATCGTGACCACTTTCACTATCGTATCATCTAAGGTGGTATCGTGTGAAGTGGTATCATGTAAGACAAAGGTATCGTATCATGAAAATCTGGTATCGTCTCGCCTGTCCTGCGTTCCCAGAGAGATCCTGTTTCCCTGTTTTAACCCCTAGAACCCTGAACTGGCATAACTTTCTCATACAAAAGCTGTTTGTTGTGATTTTGGTTTTGTTGGAAAGCTCGTGGGAACTACTACCAAAACTTCAGGGACATATAATACACGAATTATTAGATAGGGTATTTTGAAGTTTACCCTCAGGGAAACTAGAAAACCAAGGAGTTCCAAAGGATTTTGAGCAATATAAGAGAACCTTGGGACCAGAAGACAAGGCTTATGAACCTAAGATCTGGTAGACACCTAGGCAAGGATAAACAAAGAATTAGGTCATATGAGGCTAGTGTCAACCATACAGCTAGTTCTTGGGCTCAACAGCTTAGTGGTTATCCTTACACACTAAGTTTAGAAACCAGTGACTCAAAAATGTCTTTTAGCATGGAAAGACCCACACATAGCTCAGGCAGTGCTTATTTACAGACACCAGAAGGTCCCTATAAGACCCAATTGGAGTATATCAGGACCAACCAATTAGGTGCTCGCATCTATGAGGATGGGCGAAGACGATCAGTCGTTCAACTCAAAAATCCTGACCAACCCTTCGGACTTGAACACCCAGCGGTCAAGTTCGAAGAGGGTGCATACATTGATAAGGAAGGAACCATGTATGTGGTTACCAACTTACCAGACATGACAGATGAGTTTGGAAACATCATTCTTGCGAACGAGATATGAGACCTAGAGCAAGGAGACCAAGGACAAGAACCCAAGACCCCTAGAGGTAAGTCAGTTTTGACCAGAGTGATCACTCCAAAATGGGTTTCCCAAGACAACAAAAGCATAGAGCTATTCTTGAATAGAGATATGGAGGAAGCCTTTTGGATATTTAGGCCAGATCAACCAAGCCATATAGTCACCATCTATGAGTTCAAGGATCCAGAGACACCGGGGAAAGTTGTCTATCTAGATCACACATCTGAGAAAATGTTCTTGGTAACAGAGCAGGATAGGCATGCATACACTTGGCAGGGTGAATCAATTTTCCCTCCACCAAGATCTAATGTTTCCCAAGGCCTCCAAGGAGTCGGATCATCCAAGGCTCATGAAACCCAGAGGGAAAGAACTAGAGAGAGACCTAAGGTAAGCTTTGCAAACACTATGGGTAGAGAGAGATCAGGATATGGAACAGAAAGACCTGAAAGGGAGAGACATAGAGTTCATGGGCATCAAAGAGATGATCATGATTTCCCATTGCCTAGACCACGAGAGCACTCAAGAACCCTTAGACCCTCTCAAGTGGTTAAGACAATGAAGAACTATTTTGATGGGTGAGGAGATCCTTATGATCATGTGGCTGAGTTCAAGCAAGTGTTAAGAGCTGAACAGGTCGAGGACTTGTTCACTCAGTTCGAGGCATTTGGTTTGACTCTTAAAGGTACTGCCTTAGCTTGGTTTCAACCCCTAAATAGCCACCACTATGGAGACATAGGCCAATTGCTAAAAGAATTCATTGTAGAGTTTTCCAAGAGTGGTATCAAGCATAACACATCATCCTTGATCCACAGCTTTAAGCAGACACCCCAAGAATCAGTGCGACTTGTAGGAAGAAGGTTTAGACAATACTTGGATAGATGCCCTGTGCCTGAATTACCCACATCAGCTAAACAAGTGGCCTTGTTTTTAGATGGCTTACTAAGCACAAAGTTAAGGTCATATGTGTACTTGAAAGAGCCTAGATCCATAGAAGAGTGTGTGCGGATATGCATTGACATAGAGGACAACTTGGGTGAGGAGTTAGGACTGTCCAAACTCTATAAGGACTCTCATAGTTCTACTAGTCATACCTCTAGAACCTCCACTGAGATAAATGAAATAGCTGAGCAGGTGGCCAAAAGGCTAGGAGTTCAAAATAGACCAATGCCAAAGGTCACCCCATTGAAGCGATGCTATACATGCGGAGGAGACCACATGGCTAATGTTTGCCCGATGACGACTCAACCCCAAGGGAACCCTAATGCTCTGTATTGCACCATTGAGAGAAAATATACAACTCATATGGCTCAAGATTGTCCATACAATAGGTGTTGGTGCAGGGCAATCAACAATTGAAGTTTTGGAAGTCAAGGACTGAAGAAAAGACCAACTTATGAAGCATGGAAGAAGTTCATATTCAGAAGATAAAGAATTGTACACATATGTACATTAATTTAGAGCCAGATCACTTATGTCTTTGATTAGTCATAAGCTTGTAATTTTTTTGTCTATATATATACTTGGAAAATGTTGGGACATGAGATGAGAGAATGAGAGAGCATGAGAATAGAGTAATTGAGAGTTGTAAGAGTCATTAGACATCTTAGAAGTTAGTTGAACTCTCTCTCATCATTCAGTTGTGAACTCCTTTAGAAATGAAAGAAATTCGTGCCCGATGTTTCTGAGTTTTTTCCTTCTGTGTTAGATCTTTTGTGAAATGCTTTTGTACAAGTTTAATTCCATAGTTGATTGACCTCTGTACAAATTTTTAGCTTCCAATTGTGATCATGCTGAGAGAATTATGTGTAGGAACATTTGTATGTGAAGAACTGTTCACTGGTTCCTGAAATAGGCGTAAAATTTGAAGTCAATGTTTTGATCAGTTCTCCTTCCACAGTTTAAAGTTTTGAGCAAGTAAGCACTTAATCTTTAAGTTGAAAGGTAAGCTACTTGTGGTTAAAAGCATTTGCTTAAATGGGTTCTATTCTTGGAGAACCATGTCTTAGAAGTTATAGGTGTCTAAATCGACTTCTCAAAAGTACAGTTTTAGACATAGGTGACTTGTCAAGTTGATTTCTCAAAATATACTGAATCTTTTGGAGTGATTTGACTTGGAGGAGGTGCGCAATCTTTAGGCGACACCTTGTGCAAAGTTTTATCAAAAACTTTACACATTTGATAAGTCAATGAGAAAGATATGTGAAGCAGACGTTCTGTAGAATCATCCTCTTCACAGATTTTCAAAAATCCTTATAATTGAGAATTGATCCTCTAAAATGGTGAAGGTTTTGACTTACTCTTGATATAGAGGTGCTCTAATTTCAAGAGTAGGTTGTTCTTTTGGAGATTAACACTCTCCATTAGTGGTATCAGAGCAGGAAGCATCAGAATTGAAGGAAGGAGGATCTTGACTGTTGTAGGTGCAAAGAATTCAACATATGAAGGTTCAAAAGGTGAAAGCTTGAGAGCAAAGCTTGAGAAGGAGGTCATATGAAACCAAGGAAGCCAGAAGGAGTATTATTCAAAGTAAAGGTACATCTGTGATTCATAAAGTTTAAAGAATTCAATACACAAGAGAAGAAAAGATGGGAGATTCTCTTCAAATAGAGAAATTGGATAGAGAAAACTATCCTGCATGGTCAATGAGGATGGAAGCTCATCTAATGAGCAAAGATTTGATAGGTTATATTATAGGTGAAGAAGAAAAGCCCCAATTCAGAGATCCTAGTGTTCCAACTAGGGAGGAATTATCAGATTTGAAGAATTGGATGAAGAGAGATGCTCAAGCTAGGAGCATTATCTATATGGCAGTCAATGACTACTTGCTACCTCACATTAGAGGTCTTGAAAGTGTAAGTGATATATGGAATGCTTTGGAGGAGCATTTCCAAAATACCACAAATTCTAGGAAGGCATCCTTGTGGGCAGAATTTACTACATTTAAGAAGAAGGCCTCTCAATCCATCTCAGATTATGTAACCAGAATGAAGGACATTGCAGATCCATTAGGAGCTGTTGATGAAGACATTGAGGAGGATAAATTGGTAAGGCAAATCCTTATAGGTTTGAGAGGGGATGACAAATGGAAGCCATTCATTTTGTCTACTGAATTATCACTTGATCATTTTACTCCTGACTTAAGTCAGTTGCTAGGACATATCTTAACCTTTGGGCAGGATGTCAAAGATGAAGGTGAAAAGAGTACAGGTCATGCAATGTACTCAAAGGACAAGAAGAAAAATAGCAAAGGGAAGCAACAAGCAAATGAAGATGAAGGCACAACTAGTCAAGCCAACTTCCTAAGAGGAAGAGGAGGTGGCAAAGGTAGAGGACGAGGCAGGAATAACAAAGATGGAGTCAAAGCTTGCTGGATTTGTAGTAAGACAAATCATTTAGCTAATGATTGTTGGCATAATAATCAGAGTAATGGTGGATATAATCAGAATTTTAATTCAAGAGGAAGAGGTGGCAGAAATCAAAGAAGTAATTTCAGAGGTAGAGGTAGTAGGGGTTACTTTGGAAGAAATGCAGGTAGAGGATTCCAAAGTCAACTATACAATAATACCTACTACAATTATGCTTCAGATCAGAAGGAGGATTCAACATTGATAATGAATACAACTTGTGAAAGGCAAAGTGTCTTCTACATTGACTCAGGGTGTAGCAATCATCTGAGTGGTAACATAGCATTGATGACTAATTTGGAGAATAAGGTATCTAATCATGTTGTTCAAACAGGTGACAATACAAAGCACAATGTGAAGTCAATTGGATCAGTGAAGGCTAAGGATGGTAGCACCTTATTGAGTAAGGTCTTGTATGTTCCTACAATTCCTAAGAATCTGATAAGTGTAGGACAAATTGTTGAAAAAGGTTATGAAGTTAGGTTCACTAATGAAGGAGTGTTTGTGGAAGACCCTAGCAATGGGTATAAACAAATTATTTCAGGGAAAAAAGAAGGAAGGTTGTTCACATTGAAGATTCAAGGTAATGTTGGTTATGCCTTGTTCACTTATGGAGGACATAAGATACTGAGTTAGATCTTTGGCACAAGAGGCTTGGACACTTCAATGAAAGAGGTTCAAAGATATGATTAATAATGGTTCAGTGCTTGGATTGCCTAATGTTACAGGTCAACATATGACATACAGATGTGAGGCATGTCAATTAGGTAAGGCTCATAAGCAATCTTACTCCAAGCATAGTTTTATGTATTCAGAGAAGCTTGAGTTGGTACACACGGATGTGTGGGGACCATCAAAGGATTTCAGTATCAATGGTTCAAGGTATTATGTGATTTATGTTGATGATACTACCAGATGGATCACTATATATGTGATCAAAGATAAGTCAGAAGTATTCAACACATTCAAACACTATCATGTGTATGCAGAGAGAATTACAGGTCATAAATTGAAGAGACTAAGGTCAGATGGAGGGGGAGAGTATTTCTCTAATGAGTTTAGTGATTACTTGTGGAATGCAGGTATAAAAAGGGAAATCACTTGCAGATACTCCCCTCAACAAAATGGTGTAGCAGAAAGGAGGAATAGAACTCTTGTTGAGTTTGCAAGGTCCATGTTGAAGGAGAATAATTGCCCAAATTATTTGTGGGCTAAGGCTGTAAATACAGCTACTTATTTGGTCAATAGACTACCATGTAAAGCTTTGCAGGGTATGACACCATATGAGGCATGGTGGGGTAAGAGACCTACATTAGACCATTGCAAAGTATTTGGATGTTTGGCATATGCATATGTGCCATCACAATTAAGACACAAGTTGGAACATAAAGCTGAAAAGTATGTGTTCATTGGTTATGATGACAAGCAGATGGGTTATAAATTGTGGAGCCCATCTACAAAGCAATTCATTGTATCAAAAGATGTTACATTTGATGAGCAAGGTACTTGGTATGCAGGTACAATCAATATTAATGCGGGTGGTGAAGAAGATGTAAATCAAAAGAAGGGTAAATCAAAGGTTCAGATATTTGATGAAGAGGAGAATAATGAAGTGCAGGTTGAAGTTGAAGAAATGCCAAGATTTGATCTTGAGTGTGAAGAACCAGAAACCTCAAGGAGTGGAGAACTCAGAAGGTCATCAAGACACAAGTGGCAACCTACAAGGTATAGCTATGATACTTCTTTTTTGGCTACCAAAGAATATGCTTACATGATAAAGGCAGATGAAGGCCCTTCTACATACGAAGAGGAAAAATGTAAGGAAAATTGGGAGAAAGCTATGAAGGAAGAATATGATGCATTGATGGAGAATCAGACATGGGATTTGGTTCCTAAACCAAATAGTCAGAAGATCATTGGATGCAAGTGGGTTTACAAAACAAAGAGATTTGCAGATGGAAGTGTGTCTAGGTACAAAGCTAGACTTGTTGTCAAAGGGTTTGCTCAAACATATGGTATTGATTATGATGAGACCTACAGTCTTGTGGCAAAGATGACAACCATCAGGACATTCATAGCCATTGCTGCATGTAAAGGTTGGAAATTATGTCAATTAGATGTGAAGAATGCTTTTTTAAATGGTTATATTTCAGATGATGTTTTCATGGAGCAACCTCAAGGATTCAGAGATGGAAGGTATCCAGATCATGTATGCAAGCTCAAGAGAGCTTTGTATGGGTTGAAGCAGGCGCCAAGGGCATGGAATTATAGACTTGTGAAAGAACTTGGATTTCAAGTATCAAAGGCAGATAGTAGCTTGCTTGTTAAAGCAAGTGATGATGGGTTCATTTACATGTGCATATATGTTGATGATATAATTCTTACAGGTACAGATGAGAAAGGCATTCAAAGCCTAAAGAAGCAAATGGAGAAAGAATTTAAAATCAGTGATTTGGGAGATTTATCATATTTCTTGGGCATGGAGATTTCATATACTCAACATGGAGTGTATGTGACTCAAGAAAGGTATTTGAGGAACTTGTTAGTCAAGTTTAAAATGAATGATTGCAGGGTAGCACCTACTCTAATGGAGGTGAATCACAAATTGAGCAGATATGGTGGAGAAGAATTCAAGGATATGAAGCTATATCAGAGTTTGGTTGGTAGTCTTATCTATGCTACATTAACTAGGCCTGATTTATCATATGCAGTTGGGGTTTTGTCTCAATTCAGCATTGTCCTAAGAAAGAACATTGGATTGCAGGTCAAAGAGTGTTGAGGTACATTAAGGGTACACTCAAAGAGGGTTTGTATTATGGTTTTACATCAGATACAAATATCAAAATATATAGTGATGCAGATTGGGCAGGTAATCCTGATGATAGAAGGTCAACATATGGATACATGTGTTATGTGGGAGATAAGTTAATCTCTTGGTGTTCAAAGAAGCAACACAAAGTTGCTTTGTCATCTACAGAAGCAGAGTACAAAGGCATGGTTGAAGCTGCAAAGGAAGTGATATGGCTTAAGACTCTGATGAAGAGTTTTGACACTATACAGAGTACACCTATCATATATGGAGATAACATGAGTTCATTGTATTTAGCTGCTAACCCTGTTTTTCATGCCAGGACCAAACACATTGAGATTCAGTATCACTTTCTAAGAGAGAAGGTGATGGATAAAGAGATTGAAGTCATACATACTTCAAATAAAGATCAAATAGCTGAAATGCTTACCAAAAGCTTGGATGGACCAAAGCTATAGAAGTTCAAAGACATGGTAGGCATAAAGAAGATAGAGAAAACGTCAATTGATGATTGAGGGGGAGCTGTTGGTGCAGGGCAATCAACAATTGAAGTTTTGGAAGTCAAGGACTAAAGAAAAGACCAACTTATGAAGCACGGAAGAAGTTCATATTCAGAAGATAAAGAATTGTACACATATGTACATTAATTTAGAGCTAGATCACTTATGTCTTTGACTAGTCATAAGCTTGTAAATTTTTTGTCTATATATATATACTTGGAAAATGTCGGGACATGAGATGAGAGAATGAGAGAGCATGAGAATAGAGTAATTGAGAGCTGTAAGAGTCATTAGACATCTTAGAAGTTAGTTCAACTCTCTCTCATCATTTAGTTGTAAACTCCTTCAGAAATGAAAGAAATTCGCGCCTGATGTTTCTGAGTTTTTTCCTTCTCTGTTATATCTTTTGTGAAATGATATTGTAAAAGTCTAATTCCATAGTTGATTGACCTCTATACAAATTTTTAGCTTCCAATTGTGATCAGGCTGAGAGAATTATGTGTAGGAACATTTGTATGTGAAGAAGTGTTCACTGGTTCCTGAAACAGGCGTAAAATTTCAAGTCAATGTTTTGATCAGTTCTCCTTCCACAGTTTAAAGTTTTGAGCAAGTAAGCACTTAATCTTTAAGTTGAAGGGTAAGCTACTTGTGGTTAAAAGCATTTGCTTAAACAGGTTCTATTCTTGGAGAACCATGTCTTAGAAGTTATAGGTGTCTAAATCGACTTCTCAGAAGTACAGTTTTAGACATAGGTGACTTGTCAAGTTGATTTCTCAAAATCTACTGAATCTTTTGGAGTGATTCGACTTGGAGGAGGTGCGCAATATTTAGATGACACCTTGTGCAAAGTTTTATAAAAAAATTTACACATTTGATAAGTCAATGAGAAAGATATGTGCAGCAGACTTTCTGTAGAATCATCCTCTTCATAGATTTTCAAAAATCCTTATAATTGAGTATTGATCCTCTAAAATGGTGAAGGTTTTGACTTACTCTTGATATAGAGGTGCTCTAATTTCAAGAGTAGGTTGTTCTTTTGGAGATTAACACTCTCCATCAATAGGCAGACTGTCAGACCAAGTTATCAGCAACCTTACCAACAAGGTAGGTATCAGAACCAATACCAACAGCCATATTACAGGCCACAGCAACAATATCAGGCACCATACAGGCCACAACCTATCCTAGGAAACCAACCACCATCTCCTACCAATGTGATTCCAGTTAAGTATGCAGTGGCAGAGGAGAACCTTAATAGAGCATTGGTGCCAGTGACCCCTTTAGTCCCAGAAAATGACTCTCATGCTCATGGTTCAGACTACTCCCATGAAGATAGTCCACATGGTTATTACATAGAGTCACCTGAGCATAGTGAGAATTATTCACACCAATATGAGGCACCACCTATGGAACAAAATTGGGAGCTAGAATACTCCAATGTCATGGACACAAACCGCAACCCTAGGCCCCAATCAAGACAAGTAAGACCACAAGCCCCTAAAGGACCATGTTTTAGATGTCAGGGTGACCATTCCATTCGTGAATGTCCCCACTCACCGACTCCGGGACAAGGACAAAACATCACAATACAAGGCTTTTGTCTTGAGTGCGGAAAAGAACATCTCTCGAGATATTGTCCTAGGAACCCCTCTAGTGCATCCAAGGTTACACCCATTAATGTAGTGGGCTTAGTGGTAGATTCAAGTTCAAGCAGCAATAATGTGGCTCCTAAATAGGTAGTTACTAGGGCACAAGCTGTACAACAAGAAAAACTAGTTGAGCAATCAGAGTCGAGTGAATCACAAGAGCCAAGTAAGAGGAAAACAAGAACTTGGAAGGATGCCGGAGAGAAAGGTAATCACAAGTGGAATAAGAAGTTATTTGTACTAGAAGAAAGCCTAAAAGATGCAAAAACAAAAATAGAAGACATTGCATCTCAAATCCCCTCACATGCCGAAGCTCCATCCACTCCACCTCATCCCACCCCACAACCCATTGTAAATAAACCCCAACCAGGGTCTATTCTTGCAGATCCAACCCCAGAAGGCTTGGATATGATGTTCAAGGCCTACCAAGCTCGACTTCATGAAGGGCCAACTGTAGCAAACCTAGACAAGAGTTAGCCGAGAGCAGACTTAGAGATTGAACGGACAAAAATGTGCATGAAGATGGTAGAGCTAGCTCAGGCTATGCTTGAAACCGGTCATTCATTCAATCAGACAAAATCTGTCAAACCAGATGTGCATTTCGAGGGCTTACTAGAAAGATTAGAGCAATTGGAAAACAAGCCACATGTTTCTTTACCTCTATAGGCTCAACCCATTGTTGAAAGAGAAAGCTCAGAGCCAAGGAAAGCTTATGTTCCTGATTTCATAGATGAGGGAGCACCTCTTTCAATTCAACAGTACTCTCAAGAGTTCTTGTGGGAAATACAAGAAGAGAAATGGGCCAAGGAGAAGGGTAACCCCCCTCCTATTCCTGAAATTGATGATCTTCACGATCAATTTCCCCAAGACATTCCTTCTATCTATGGAGACCAAACAGAGCAACAAGAGGATGAGAGATTAGATTTTGAATCTAATTCTTTACAAGAGTTGCCACAACTCACAGGCCCATGGGAATCTGAATCTCTTCATATTAGAGCTCCCACAATATTGGTAAGGAATGAAGACTCAATTGTTCCAAGAAACACTGACATCGTGAAGAACACTAAGGTTCAGTGTCATCTCACTATGGAAGAGCTGCTCAAAGCAAAACCTCAGCTATGGAATCATGTGAAGGATCAGGTTCCAGAACTTGATTCCAATATGCCAAAAGCAAGCTCTAAGCAAAAAATTCCAGAGATACCTCTAGACAAGATAGGAGACATGATCGAAGGTGAAGAAGGTAATACTTATCTTCCGATCACCTATCAAGGTTACACAACCAAAGCAATCGTAGATTCAGGTGCTGGTGTTGCTATTGCGACCACCTCCTTGTGGAAGCGATGGTGCAAACCCACATTAAGACCAACTAGAATGAAGCTTCAAATGGCAGATGGTCATTTTGAAAGACCTCTAGGATTGCTCGAAGGGATAACTCTAACCACTTGTGGTGTAAAGTTTGAACATACATTTGCTATATGTGACTTTGAGAAAAATAATGTCTATGAGATTATCTTAGGAAGACCCTTCCTACGACAATTGCAAATAGTACAGGATTCGGGAACCAACTCCTTGTACTTGCAACACTTAGGGGTCACCACCAAGGTCAATTTGAAGGATTACACCTTCAGAGATGTACCACCCCTACAGTGGAATCCTATCCACAAAGCGACAGAAGATTCTATCTCTGTGCATTCTGGAAGCTCACCTGATCCATCCTGGCTGCATGAAGATACTCACTTATGGATGTGCAAGGTCGTAGAGGAAGAGGGAAAGCACCTAAATGCAAGAGAAGAAGGAACTCCCCTAGGAGATAGACCAATCAAAGACCCAACCTATACACCGATGATATTTCCAGATGAGGAATTTGAGCTCAGACAGATTTTCAACAAGTGTAGAGAATATCGAGTTTGTCTGAACCCAGAGAAGTGTGTATTCATGGTATGACAAGGTAAAATCTTAGGTCACATTGTTTCTAAAAATGGGATATCAACAGACGAGGACAAGGTAAGAGCCATAGCAGAGCTGTCGAGACCAAGGAATGTTAAAGAGGTACAAGCCTTTATGGGCCATTGTGGATATTACCGTAGGTTTATCCACATGTATGCCATCATTGCTAAACCTCTTTATGGATTGTTGACAAATTTTGAGTGGAACGATGAATGTGAAAAATCCTTCAATGAGCTAAAAAGACATTTGTGCTCAGCACCAATACTGACCACCCTTCA
This sequence comes from Ceratopteris richardii, assembly GCA_020310875.1. NCBI lineage: Eukaryota > Viridiplantae > Streptophyta > Polypodiopsida > Polypodiales > Pteridaceae > Ceratopteris > Ceratopteris richardii. The sequence goes on along the minus strand of CM035417.1, from coordinate 8,155,985 downwards.
TTGGAGTAAACCATTCCATGTCCATGTGGATGCATCCAATCATGCAATAGGATGTGTGCTAGCACAACCCACAGGTGGAGGACATCTAGATTTACCCATCGCTTATGCTAGCAGACAGTTGAACGCAGCTGAACGAAATTATACCACAACGGAAAGAGAAGGTTTAGGCATGGTATATGCTATGAAGAAGTTTAGACACTATCTATTGGCTAATAAGTTCAAGTTTTTCACTGATCATCAAGATTTACTATATTTGGTCAATAAACCTTCCAATACAGGCCGCTTAGTAAGATGGTTCCTCTTACTAATGGAATGCGACTTTGAAGTTGTTGTCAGGAAAGGTAGGACCCACCTTAGGGCGGATCATCTTTCTCGCATCACTTCAGAAGAGCCATCGCAAGGAGTGTCTGATGAACTACCTGACGCTTATTTGTTCAACTTAGAAGTTGTTCCTAAATGGGCGAATAAGTTGGTACCTGTCCTAACCTTCGAACTTGCAAATAAGGATGTAAAAACAAACAAGCAAGAAGTTGTACGATCACAACAATATCAAATCTTGGCAGGAAGCATGTACAAACAAGATGCAGAGGGTGTTTTAGCTTGTTGTGTCGAGGACGACGAACATAGTAGTTGGTTGCAACAAGCCCATGAAGGCTTGCTAGGAAATCACTATTCTAAACAATGAACATTGCAAAATCTAAAACGTTTAGGAGTGTATTGGCCTAGCATGGACAAGGAAATTCATGAGTGGATTAAGAATTATCCAACGTGCAAAGAGAGACCCCCAGTGGAGCATGCCACTTTTTATCACGTTTCATTAATTCCTGATTGGAGTGCTCCATTGGTAGAATTCATGAGATTAGGAGCATTACTCAATGAGGCTAGCCTAGCACAAAGAAGAAGCATGGAGCAAGAGGCTCAAGACTATGCCTTAGTAGGAGACAACCTATATCGGAGAGGCAAAGATGGATACTTAAGACTGTGCGTTCATGAATCAGACTATTTAAAAGTCTTAGAAACTACACATAGCAGCCTTGCAGGTGGACACTTTGGCCCTGACAGAGTAATCAAGACCATCCTATTCTCAGGACTTTGGTGGCCCACTCTTCACATGGATGCCCATACCTATGTGAAGAAATGTGACACATGTCAATGAGCACAATATCCGATCAGAAAAGATGAGATGCCTTTGAGGCCAATGATGGGAGGACGCGCATTCTCGAAGTGGGGTATATGTTGGAAGTGAAGTAGGCCCTTAGGCTCATGTCACAGGTCCATGGTTCCATAGGTTCAGTTATGTACAACATTAATTCCAGCAATCTTCCATATTGACAAAACATGAACATATCACAACTTAATCATACAAATGATGAGATAAAGATAGAGAAAGAATAGACAACATGTGTAAGGTGTTACGTAAGCCATTGCTTACTCATAGTATCATATATACCAATGTTCAATGTACAATGTGGGAGAAAAACTCTCAACCACTCTATGTGATGAGAAATAGATGAATGAGTGAATGTACAATGTAACAAACATATTCAAATGTATGGGCACTAATCTGAATATACATGAGATGTGTGACCTTATAGGTTATAGAAGAGTGAATATGAGTGATTGAAAGAGGAAGGATTAGTGTGAAACTGATGGTCAACAAACCTACATCTAAACTTAGGCTATGGAAGACTCTAAGTCAGATACGTGTGTGGAAAGATCACATACTTATAAAGTAGCATAGAATGCTAACAAGATTGTTGCCGGAAATCCTCAAACTCATGTGAACACACCTTCTCAAACACCTCATAAAAATATGCATAAAGCATATAAGTACTGATTCTCTTGTACCTATGCCGAATAGGACTCCTTCTGATATGAACGCCACAGCCTCCATAAACTTCAAGTAGTACCTGTGTGAATAAAGAGAATATGTACCTGAATACTTAACATAAGATGTGAATCTTATGTTAATCACCATCTAATGTCTTTGAAGTAGCCAGACATCTTCTGTGTAGAAGACAATCTTCAACCTAATATCTTCCTGTAGAAGATAATCTTCAAATACGCCATGTAGATGGCCGATCCTCACCATCAAGCTGCTAATGACCAAGTCTTCTTACCATGAACAAGAGATAACCTCCTCTCCATGAGATAGAGTGTGAGCACACCCTTCATCTTCTCCAAGAAGAATCACCAAGAAGAACTCCATAGCTGCTCCTCAACATGCTTCAAGTTAGCACCATGGATGCCCCATGTGCTAGAAGAAACACCACCTCTACTGAGGTCCAAGCTCCAGAAAGCTTGTGTTGATCCTAGGTGAAGGATATCTTGAAGTGACCCAAAGTACTTCTTTTATAGTATTTTTTTGTATCTTGAAAAGCACAATAAAGCACATAAAGCTATGCGATCGCACTTCTCCAAAAGCAAAAACGTGTTGCGAAAAACCAACTCTGTCCGCTCTTCCGTTTTTGGCACCATTTAGCTATTATGAAAAGCATGATAACATGACAAAAAATCTTAGTGCACATCGCTGCGTCTCATGGGATTTGAACCCTGGTGGGTTCTTTGGAAGGTGATTCTTGTATCCAAGGCGCCCGGCGCTTTTGTTGTACAAAGGGTGATAACAGATGCTACACATCCTGTGATCTGAGAGCATGACCAACCTTTGACAAATAGGACATTGTTTCCAACAATCCCCCCTGCAATGTCATATTGGTACAACCTAGACTGGATCTGCAAACTTTATAATCTGCAAATTGCCACAAGCTTCAAGCTTGTACTGCCGTACTTCAGAAAAAAACTCTTCTTCAAAACTGAATTTGAATTTCCTTCAAAAAATATGAACTTGCTGAATATGAACCATAATACTTGAGAAAATATGCAAACTAGATATCCAATAGTGTATAAATCAAGCAATCACTGCTTGACAACTGTAGCATGAACTGTCTCTGCACCTGCTATCTCCTGTCTTCAAAAACCTGAAAACATACACTAGGATCCACATATTTGCATTTACCTTCCAAAAAGGTTTCTCAACGTACTTTTGCTGCGTCATGTAAATACACTAAACAAAATCAGGAACTGAATCCTGGAACCTGTGACTGACAACTCACAACTTAGTGTATTATGAACACTGCTGGTGTTGGGAAAGATGGATGGATCCTTCAGAAGATTGAGTAGGTGCTGCTAATCCTGCTTTGCACCAGCCCTCAGTGACTCCAGATATGATTAGTAGACACCCTTAGCTTCCATATGATACCAAGAGATCATATATGTACTTTGCAAATGATGTGTGTAGTGATCAAATCAAAACAGACTACTTGATACTTCACAAATCCAAGAAAACTTGCTATTTTGGTATTGACACCTGCTCAGTCTTTCACTCAGTATGACCAGTACACTTACAATTGGCAAAATTCCTTCTAGAGGTATTCTATTAGCTTAGTAAGCTACCATTTGCAAGTGAAATGAGATAAAATGATAAACTATTCTAGGAGAAATCACTTTAGCAAAATTATGGACACTCCCAACTTTTTAGGAAATATGTAGACAAATACCAGTGAGCACTTCGACCGCGATTTCTTGAGATTGGCTGAAGCAAGTTGCTTCAAACTTTGTGTGCTTGTAGTATGCTTCAAGCTGGATCTACCAAGCTTTGAATTACTTGATTTGGTACAGTAGGCAGTGAGATATGCCTCTTTGAAGTTGACAGACTTGGAGTAGTACACTTAGAGAACACAGAGTTGATAGATGTAAATATATGTATTAATTCACATTGATGTACATTGCCATTGGCATGATAGACATTGCCAAATGGTACTCAGAGGTGTAGGCTATGGAGTAGAGCTCACACACTCAAGGATAGATGAAATTAGCCTCGAGAATGGTGACACACACACCGCGACTTTTTAAGTACATCTTATATATGAAGTGAATGAGAGTTAGAATTCAAATTTGAATTCTTGGCTCCTTTCAATCTAGTATCTAAATGTAAGGAGATATTCCCTCAATCACATGTCCTACTTTTCCACGACTCAATCAAGTAGGTGTATCCATAAGATTCCAAGTCACTTAGACTTTTACAAGGAGTAAAGTGGTAATAAATTACAAGCATAAGTTCCTATGGTTCTTCTCACATGTTGAGTCTTCAAGAATAAATCCAAGCCAAGTGTGTGGGCTTGCAAATTACACCAACAGCTCCCCCTCAAGCCAAACACTTTGGCTTAAGTCTTCATCTTCAATCTTCAATCACATCCTGCAATCCAATCATGGATTTGAATCTGCATAACTTGTTTCCATCCAAAGCTTAGTGAGTAAATCTGCACATTGCATATTAGTAGACACATAGGTCAACTGAATGTCCTTGCTAAGCAACTTCTCTCTCACATAGTGGTAATGAACCTCTATGTGTTTTGTCCTAGCATGATATATTGGATTAGCTGCAAGGTGAAGAGAGCTTGTGTTATCTCCAAAGATAATTGGGGGCCTAGTGTATAGGCCTAGATCTGTATATAAAAGCTTTAACCAAATAGCTTCTTGAGTGCCATTGGCTAGCCCTCTATACTCTGCTTCAGTGGATGACAATGCCACTGTTGGTTGTTTCTTGGCTAACCAAGAAATAGGTTTATCACCTGCAAAAGATAAGTATCCTGATGTGCTCCTCCTATCATCTTTGCATCCTACCCAATCTGCATCTGAATATACTTTAATGTCAATATCTGATGTATAAGGAAAGTACAAACCATGATTCTGAGTTCCCTTTAGATACTTCAAGATCTTCTTTGCAGCCTCAAGGTGAGGTACTCTTGGTTTGTGCATGAATTGACTTAGCACACTAACTCCATATGCTATGTCAATTCTGGTCAAGGTAGCATAATTCAAACTACCTACCATACTTTGATATCCTGTAATGTCTTGGACTTCATTCCCTTCATGAGCACTTAGCTTTAGGTTGACTTCCATTGGGGTACTAGAGACTTTAGCATCCTGCAAGCCAAATTTCTTTAACATGTCCTGCACATACTTCTTCTGAGTGATATATATACCTGAATTAGTATAAACCAATTCAAGTCCTAGAAAGTATTTTAATAATCCAAGATCATTGATCTTGAACTCCTTCATCATCTGATTTTTTATGCTTCTGATTCCTTGGACATCATTACCTGTAATGATGATGTCATCAACATAAACACAAAGATAGATTACCTCTGAATTGCTCCTTTTGATAAACAATGATGTATCTGCCTTGCTCATAGTAAACCCTTGGTCTTGGAGGTGTGTTGTCAGTCTATAATCCCATGCTCTAGGTGCCTGCTTCAATCCATATAAAGACTTCTTCAATTTACAAACATAATTTACCTTCTTGGGATCTTCATAGCCAGGTGGTTGTGACATGTAGACTTCTTCAGATATCCATCCATTCAAGAAAGCATTCTTGACATCTAATTGGTACATGTTCCAATTCTTGGATGCAGCTACACTCACCAATACTTTGATTGTTGGCATCTTAGCCACAGGAGAAAATGTCTCCTCATAATCAATGCCTTGGGTTTGTGCAAAACCCTTGGCTACCAACCTAGCTTTGTACCTGTTGATTGTACCATCAGAATTCCTCTTTAGTTTGTAGATCCATCTGGATCCTATCACCTTCATAGAGTCCTTCTTGGGTACCAAGTCCCATGTGTCACTCTCCTTGAGAGCTTCTATTTCTTCATCCATAGCTCCTTTCCATTCTAGTTTGGTAATTGCCTCTTCATATGAACCTGGTTCTTCACTTAACAAGTCCTTTGCAAGATAAATTGAATGCTTAGTTACAAGAGATGTATCATACCCATATCTGATAGGCTTCTTACTTTCTCTCTGAGATCTCCTCATTGCTTGAGTTGAGGATTCTGGTATATCCTCAAGCTTCTTCATCTTTAACTTGCCTCTGGACTTCCATGCCTTGAATTCTTCAAGATTGATTGTATCATCTTTTGAACTTGACTCTTCCTTCTGGATTCGTTCCTCCATTGAGAGTTTTGGAAACTCCTCTTCCAAATCATAGGGTAAACTAACCTTCCTGCATTCATTTTCATACCATGAGTCATTCTCATCAAAGATGACATCTCTGCTTACCTTGAACTCTTTACTAGTTCCTGTCCAATTTGTCAATGAATGAAGGAAAACCATCTCCCATGTTACCTTGTTTGCTCTGATACCACTGTTGGGAAAGATGGATGGATCCTTCAGAAGATTGAGTAGGTGCTGCTAATCCTGCTTTGCACCAGTCCTCAGTGACTCCAGATATGATTAGTAGACACCCTTAGCTTCCAAATGATACCAAGAGATCATATATGTACTTTGCAAATGATGTGTGTAGTGATCAAATCAAAACAGACTACTTGATACTTCACAAATCCAAGAAAACTTGTTATTTTGGTATTGACACCTGCTCAGTCTTTCACTCAGTATGACCAGTACACTTACAATTGGCAAAATTCCTTCTAGAGGTATTCTATTAGCTTAGTAAGCTACCATTTGCAAGTGGAATGAGATAAAATGATAAACTATACTAGGAAAAATCACTTTAGCAAAATTATGGACACTCCCGACTTTTTAGGAAATATGCAGACAAATACCAGTAAGCACTTCGACCGCGATTTCTCGAGATTGGCTGAAGCAAGTTGCTTCAAACTTTGTATGCTTGTAGTATGCTTTGAGCTGGATCTACCAAGCTTTGAATCACTTGATTTGGTGCAGTAGACACTGAGATATGCCTCTTTGAAGTTGATAGACTTGGAGTAGTACACTCAGAGAACACAGAGTTGATAGATGTAAATATATGTATTAATTCACATTGATGTACATTGCCATTGGCATGATAGACATTGCCAAATGGTACTCAGAGGTGTAGGCTATGGAGTAGAGCTCACACACTCAAGGATAGATGAAATTAGCCTCGGGAATGGTGACACACACACCGCGACTTTTTAAGTACATCTTATATATGAAGTGAATGAGAGTTAGAATTCAAATTTGACTTCTTGGCTCCTTTCAATCTAGTATCTAAATGTAAGGAGATATTCCCTCAATCACGTCCTACTTTTCATGACTCAATCAAGTAGGTGTATCCATAAGATTCCAAGTCACTTAGACTTTTACAAGGAGTAAAGTGGTAATAAATTACAAGCATAAGTTCCTATGGTTCTTCTCACATGTTGAGTCTTCAAGAATAAATCCAAGCCAAGTGTGTGGGCTTGCAAATTACACCAATAGCTGGTTCATCTCTGACTATACTCAAGTCAAATCAACTCAAATATGAGTCAAAAAAATCTATGATGTCATCATGTCTTCATTCTTTAAATCCTTCATACCTCTTTCCTTCAGAACTTGGTATAAATATATATGTGCGCACTTCTGAAATATACCTTTCTGAAATATCAAGCTTCTCTTCAATAGAACTCAAGAACCTTCTCCTGAACAGGAACATCCTAACAGGAACTTTCTCCAAACATTCTTCTTCTTCCTTCTTCTTTCAAAGCTGGAACATAAAGAGAACCTGACAAAGGAAATATAGGAATACCTGAAATAGGAATACCTGAAAGTATGAATCTGCTTTCTTTCACATATGGCTTGAAAATAAGTCTTCATGTTTCGTCACCCCCTGGATGACTTAACACTAGTATCCAGTATTCTTCAAATATATCAGACTTTATGAAATGTGGAACGTCTTCCTTCATAAATCTGATGTTCAGTGATCAATACCTGTATCTGAAACAAAATCTCTGAACCCTTTTTATTAGCATTGTGCACATGCCAATAGCTTTCCATATCATTCTTCAGCTTTCCAAAATCTAGAATAAGGTTAGCTGAACCTAACATAATAAAACCTTGCTGAAAGCTTTTTAGGATTCATAACCTTCTGTAACATAACAAGTATCTTCTTCTATCTCTCTGCAAGACAAATCTGATAGAACCTGAATCTTTGACTTACTTCTTCCAATGTTAAGAATCTTCACAAACAAAGGATAGACAATTGAATCATAAATACTCAAGATCATATAAGTGCATACGAGATCAATGATCTCTCCTGTGTAGAATGTGCTGTCATCAAACCTTCATGACTGAATGTTTGATTTACTTCCTGAATGTCTCCACGTGTCCATGTTTCACATAAAGTTGTAAAACGTTTCTTCAAAAAAATCCTTCAAGGAATCTATAACTCCTTACTTGAAACATAAGTGGACAAACTTCTCACCTTGAGAACTCCAAAAGCTGCAAGTTGATACTTCATAACTTTCATATTTTACCCGGGTGAAATGTGATAGTACCTGCTTGATTTTCTTTTGGCTAACTCCACTTCTCAATCAAGTGATAGGATATGATGGAACACCTTTTTGAATACAAGCATGTATCCAAAAATCAAGACAATCATAAAAAGTAGATTCTTCAATGATTTGTACATTAGCAAATCTGAATTTTTTGAAGTTTTCTGAAAATACTCAATATGAGGTAACCTTTTCCTTACATAAAACCTCAACCCAAGTCTTCAACATCTGCTTACTAAAAAACTCTTTTACCTCAAGAGTTAGATAAAGAAGAAATATACTTCTCTGCAACTTGTCATGTACCAAGTAGCTCTGTATTGACACTCCAAGAATTCTTTGAGGGAACATATAAGCTGCCTGCTTAAAATCTTCAACTAAAACATAACTCATACATATATGAGTTAAAACATATATCTACTGCTTTTCTTTCTCTCAATGCAATTCTTTGTCAAATCTACTAAATCATGACCAAGTGTAATGCAAAACAAGAAACTGCTTCTTCTTTAAACAAGATGTTCTCGTAGACTTGTCTTTGGATGTAGAGGATAAAATAGGAAAAGTATATGGAAAATATATGAGAAAAGGAAGCCTTACTTTTCTTTTGGAAATGATGGACTTTCTTCTTCTACATCTTTCTTCCACTTGATGATAATGTCAACATCTTCAAACTTCTCTTCCATACCTTTTGTTATCTTCATCTTGAAGTAGCAAGCACTCTTGACTTCTTCAAATGAACGTTTCTCTTCCTCTAATGATAAGAGTAAGAGATAAAACAAAACATGGTATATAAATGGAAGTGAATGTAGAATCATGTTTTATCATCTCCTCATATCTCTGAATCAAAATGTTGTTTCAAATGTCTGAAACGACTAAATTCACCAATCGTTGTCTGAATTATGAATTTCCCTTCTAGAGTTACCTTCTCTAGATACATTTGTACCTTGATATCCAACCAACTTACAATAAAAAATTGGCTGAAAAAACTCATCTCATCTCTGCGCTTGTCTTCTTAGATGAACTTTCTTGCCATGAAAGAGATCTTCTCAAAACTCTCTAGAAAAACCTCTAGATACCTGTTTCGATGTAGCCTTTAACTTTCAAATGATGAAAGTGTATAAAAGCATTCCTTGAATTTCTTCAAATCTCTTCATAACTGCTCTTCTAAGATATGACCTGCAAATGATAATCTGATAGTAGAAAATGATACCTGTGATTTGATGTTGATTTGATTCCTTCATCTTCTCTAAACCATTGTTCTTCCTTGAATTTGAAGTAGTCTTCTCTTCATCAAGTCTAGGTCTTCAAACAATACTTTTGTAAAGTATTTGCATACTCTTCCAAAAATATTCGGCTGCTAACAGATCATCAACTTCATACTCCACACTGATAAATACACATGTAACTGAAATGTCTAATTCTCAAATCTCTACTCATCTAGATTAAGTGTGTATGTCAAATGTCAAATATTAGAAGATGCTTTTAAATCATATGTTGTGAATCTGGAATTATGAGAACCTGGGATATGAATGAGCCTTAATGCATTGATGCCAAAGATCTAAAGTTTTGAAACCAAAACCTTAGTGCTCTGATACCAAATCCCTAAAGCTTTGATACCAAATGTTGGAAGTGAAGTAGGCCCTTAGGCTCATGTCACAGGTCCATGGTTCCATAGGTCCAGTTATGTACAACATTAATTCCAGCAATCTTCCATATTGACAAAACATGAACATATCACAACTTAATCATACAAATGATGAGATAAAGATAGAGAAAGAATAGACGACATGTGTAAGGTGTTACGTAAGCCATCGCTTACTCATAGTATCATATATACCAATGTTCAATGTACAATGTGGGAGAAAAACTCTCAACCACTCTATGTGATGAGAAATAGATGAATGAGTGAATGTACAATGTAACAAACATATTCAAATGTATGGGCACATGAGATGTGTGACCTTATAGGTTATAGGAGAGTGAATATGAGTGACTGAAAGAGGAAGGATCAGTGTGAAACTGATGGTCAACAAACCTACATCTAAACTTAGGCTATGGAAGACCCTAAGTCAGATACGTGTGTGGAAAGATCACATACTTATAAAGTAGCATAGAATGCTAACAAGATTGTTGCCAGAAATCCTCAAACTCATGTGAACACACCTTCTCAAACACCTCATAAAAATATGCATAAAGCATATAAGTAGTGATTCTCTTGTACCTATGCCGAATATGACTCGCAGCATGATGAAGTTGTTTGTCCCAATCAGAGCGTTTATTATTTATGAGTTTTGTCAATACGTTACATAGGATCTTATTCGTGCTCTCGGCTTGTCCATTGGCTTGTGGATGAGTTCTTGTGTATCACCATGAATTCTTGAAGGAGATTTTTAATGACTTCATTCAAGAAGTGTGTGCCTCTATCACTAACCAACTCTATTGGTAACCCATATCTAGTGAACATGTTTTCGAATAAGAACTTAGCGGTTGTTTGAGCATCATTCTTTGTTGTGGCTTTTACTTCTACCCACTTAGTAAGGTAATCAGTGGCTACAATAATGTATTCCGCATGGGAGTTTCTAACTGGGGGGCTAATAGGACCAACAAAGTCTATACTGTTGGAAACAATGTCCTATTTGTCAAAGGCTGGTCATGCTCTCACATCACAGGATGTGTAGCATTTGTTATCACCCTTTGTACAACAAAAGCGCCGGGCGCCTTGGATACAAGAATCACCTTCCAAAGAACCCACCAGGGTTCAAATCTCGTGAGACGTAGTGGCGTGCACGAAGATTTTTTGTCATGTTATCATGCTTTTCATAATAGCTAAATGGCGCCAAAAACGGACAGCGGACGGAGTTGGTTTTTCGCAACACGTTTTTGCTTTTGGAGAAGTGCGATCGCATAGCTTTATGTGCTTTATTGTGCTTTTCAAGATACAAAAAAATAGTATAAAAGAAGTACTTTGGGTCACTTCAAGATATCCTTCACCTAGGATCAACACAAGCTTTCTGGAGCTTGGACCTCAGTAGAGGTGGTGTTTCTTCTAGCACATGGGGCAGCCATGGTGCTAACTTGAAGCATGTTGAGGAGCAGCTATGGAGTTCTTCTTGGTGATTCTTCTTGGAGAAGATGAAGGGTGTGCTCACACTCTACCTCATGGAGAGGACCACCATAGCCCACTTTGCAAAATTTTATGATGAGTGAGATCAGCTGCAAAGTGCCCTCCAGTAGGTGATGAGTGAGCCATGGCAATAACTGATGCCGATTCATGTGGGGGGATACATCTGAGTAGGACACCAGTCTGGTCTATGTAATACAGTTGACCCACAATCAACCGAAATCGTCGACTGTAGACCATAATTTTCTAGCACAGAGTAGCGGGAGTAGTAGGAGGGAGATAACCATCAGTAAGAAAAAGCATTAATGTATCATAGTATGCAGGGGCAACAGGAAGTTCTGTCAATTCTTCAGGAGCTACCTCAGTGACGTAAATAGCCGACATCGTGTCATCGACACCTACCAGAGTCTCACTAGAATCCAGACGAGATAAGAAATCTGCCAAGACATGTGCCATACCTGGTCGGTGAATAACTCATAATCAAACTTCTGTAATAGTAAAACCCATCTTGCAAGTCTGCCACCTAAGTGTTGTTGGAGAACCAAATACACCAGTGCGGCATGATCCAAATGGAAAGTGAATCTTCGTCCCAGCAAGTAATGTCGGAACTTCTTAACAAAGTATACAAGACCAAGACACTCTCGTTCTATCACAGAGTAATTTCGCTCGGCAGGAGCTAATCGTCGGCTCGCATAGTATACTGCGGAACCATATGTCGGTTTGTTGCATCAGCACATTGCCAATCGCTATGTCTGACGCATCCACAAATACATGGAAAGGATGCTCCTAATCAGGTGGTTGCAGGATCGGAGCCTGCGTCAATAAGACCTTCAAACGATCAAATGCGCTTTGACACGCATTAGTCCATTCGTACTTATGCGGAGTGCTGGTCATAAGTCAGCTGAGTGGCGTTGCTAGATGAGCCAGCCACCTTAAGTGTCTACCATGGCACCTGATCTGGCCAAGAAACCACATAACTTCTTTGGGTGTCTTTGGGACTGGTGCCCCCAACACTGCTGCTACCTTATCAGGGTCTACCTGTATTCCTTGTTTGAAGATGATATGACCGAGCAGCTTCCCACAGGAGACTGCAAAGACCGATTTGGTAGGATTCAAACATAATCAATACTCCCGGCATTTTTCAAAACAGCACCATAAATGATACAGGTGCACCGAAGTATCACCAAATAATGAAAAAGCATCCATATAGACTTGCATAAACGTGGTCAAGTAAGGTGAGAACACTTCCTGCATACATATTTGGAATATACTCGAGGCGTTCCGCAAACGAAACCACATTACGATTCATGCATAGACGCCCCAATTGGTGATGAATGCCGCCCTCGATATATCCTGTTCCGCCATCTTCACTTGATTGTATCCACTGTAGCCATCCAAGAAAGAATACATTTCGTGACCAGCTACCTTATTGACCATCGTATCTAAAAAAGGAAGAGGGAACGGATCCGGTACGGTGGCTGCATTAAGCTTCTGGTAGTCGAGACAAATACGTAACTATTTATTTTTCTTAGGCACTATTGCTATTGGCGTGATCCACTCGGCATGCTCAATTGGCACAATAAATATGACCTTCAACAAACGATCAAGTTCGGCCTTAACCTGTGTCGCATAGTTAGGACTCATCCTGTAACTAGGTTGTTTGATAGGTCTCTCATCCGGTTTCAACACCACTCTATGTTGATAAATTTGTGGGTCAAGACCCTTCATGTCTCTGTAATCCCAAGCGAAGAAAAATGAGAATTTGCACAGGAGTTGCACCAAATCGTCTTGGAATTTGTCTTCTAATCCTGCCTTAATTTTTATTGGTCTCGAGTTGATCGTGTCACCCAAATTGTACATTACTAGCTGATCCTCTAGTACATAGAACTGCCGAGGCTTTGCCAAGTCATCGGTTGGCTGCAACAATTGTTGTAATGTCGTTTCATCCATAATTATGTCAGCATCTGCTTATGCTTCTTCGGGCAGTGGTACGACCATACAAGCTGTCGGACTCCAATTATCTGCTACCGAGTGTAAGTCTACAATACCTAATGCAATGAGGTGCTTATTTGTTTTGAGGAAAGCCTCCTCCTCATCATTAGATAGCCCATCCAACATATGGACTGGCTCTACTACATATGGGCGTGCATGTAGATCAGAAGGTTGCATAGCATCCAATGCAATGACATACTTCCGATGATTATTCTTAAAACTTAACTCTTGAGCTGACCAATCCTACACGACCTTGGCTTGCTTTAGCCATGGTTGACCGAAGAGTAAGTTGTAGTAAAAGCTAGATTCGGGTAATTCTAGGACTAATAAAGTCATTTTAAATGTAGTTCCTTGCAGGGTTATAGGAATATTTTGCACTAGTCCAACCGGATGGACTCTGGATTGGTCCGCCATTCACAGAAAGAACTGCACTGGTTCCATTTGGGTCCAACCCAGTTTCTTACAGAGTGTAGTTATTGTAATATTCACTCCAGACCCTCCATCAATTAAAACGTGTGTGATCTTCTGGTTTTTATACCAAACGGTGATCATCCGTACCGTATGATGCACTGTAGGATCCATCTCGGGTTGTATGGCCGCAGTTGCCAAAGTACATGCAGATCCGGGGCTGACGTGCTATTGGAATTGCTGTCCTACACTAGGAACTAGGGCAAGAAACTGTCCCAAAGGAAGGGTGATTGAGGCCTTAGATATAATGTCCCATACTTGGTCTATTTGTGATGTGGTCATCACCGACTCGGGTTGTGATTCTGATCTTGTCGGGGCGGAATTCTATGCATTTGGTCTTGCCTTTGGCAGAGGGGACTGAGTTACCGGAACTGGGTCAAGAAACATCATCGGCTCCTTAGTTGTCCATTGACTGGCCTTTGTAAAAATTCGTTGTTGCTCACGAATTGCGAGCTCAAAAACTTCAGCTGCGGGTTGAAACTGTTTTCCCGATCTTTTCTATACTACGGCTGCTTGTGAATCAACCGGAGAAATATAAACCATATTTGTCATAGGATTTTGCCTTTCCTTTTTTCTTTGTCATACTCTGCGGCTTCTTTACAAAATCTACTAATATGCCCAACCTCGCCACATAAATAACATCGAGGGGATGGAAGAGAGGTACTTTCAGCTGATGTACCTGTATGCCATCGATTTTGATTGAATTTGTTACTTTGCGGACCCCGATGATTTGTGTATCCCTACTACTAGTTGGTCCGCAATTGGGGCAGTACGTAATGGTTGGCTGGCTGCCCTTGCTCCTGTATCATGGGATTTACTGCCGCTCTACTCTACACCTTTGGATTGTATGCAGAGGTTTCGGTTGAGTGTGCTGACGTGTTACAAATGGCACAATACATTTGGTTGAGAGCACATATGGAACTAGTGTGATCGGCCTTCTTACACTTAGTAGAGTACACTTGTTTGGATGGATCATCAGTCACGTTCTTACTTGCTTTCAACCATTCCAGATCCTTTGTAAACCCTCCAACTTTGTGCTCCAACTGTAAGGCCATTGCAATGACAGCGTCCAATGTCATTCGTCCTACATGTCGAATGATCATGATCTGTTTTAGCTGGGGATGCAATCCGTTGATGAACCATTGTGTTATGACATCGTCTGGTAGGTTGGCATGCACCGGTGGCAGTTGTCGCAAGTGAGTTCTGAACAGTGTCGCATACTCCTAGACACTCTGGTGTGGTTTCTGCCGATTGTTTTGCAAATAGTCAAAATTTTTTGTAGGGTTCTTCTTAAAGTGAAACCTCTGCAGGAACGCATCCTTCACATCATCATAATTACCAAAATGAATAATATCATATTCTGTCAGCCACCTTGCTGCTTCATTAACCAACATGGCCTGAAACACGATGGCCTTATACGCCGGATCTGGTGGATGGTTTAATGCTGCATAACTGATTTCGAATGTGTGAACATGTGCGTCGGGGTCATCCCTTAGAAATCCACCGAATTTCACATAGGTCACTCCGATTGGGACCTGTCGAGGTGGAGCGATTGGCTGTGGCTGCTGTTGTTGTTGCTGCTGAAATTGCGGTTGTGGCAGTGTTTGTTGTTGTTGCTGTGAGCCACTCATGGTGCTATTGTTGCTGGCGTTGTTGTTACATGAATTTTGAGGAGGTATCTCTAGATCTTCCGAGTCTGTATGGTCAGCTTGCTCACTTTCCAGTCCAAAAATGTCATCAAACCGTTTGCTTAACTCCAAATCTAGCAGCCTTTCCTCAGCTTTGGTGTCGAAATCAGGTAGACTTGCACCGAAAAGTGGTGAACGCGGTAAGTGTCCACCAGACAACAACGCAGTGTCACCGAAAAACTTCAAATTGCCACCAAGTGATACCGAACTTCCACCGAAACTCGCCGAAGTCTCATCGGGCTAGATTACATTATCACCGGAAACATTCTTGCCAGATAATGTAAACCTATCACCAATAGTGACGGAATTCTATCGAGATAGTGTGGAATTGTCTCCGCATTGCGTCTCTATACAACCACAAATCACCGTACTTTCTCCAAAAAGTATCGGACTCCCACCGGAATTCATCGGAATCTCGTCATGTGCTACCGAACTAGCACCAGAATCACTACTGACTGGCTCTTATCCTTCTGCAACTGGACTTAACTGGCTTGTACTTTTACCACCAGGGAGTGTTCCTAATAATTTTGGAACTGCACAGGGATGTTGATCTCTACGGTATTTGGGACATGAATCACCAGAGCGTGTTACCGGCATATATCAAAGAATAATTCGTCAATGTTTAATCTTCTGTGCAAACAACTACTCCAGTTCCCACAGACGGCACCAGTGTTAAAATTCCTTTTAGTCAAGCGCTTTTAATCTCATTTCTAGGTTCTTGGGATGGACAGGAGTCTGCTAGTATAGAGGCTCTTTTTAATTTTCCCAATTCAACATTCAGTTAACAACTAAATACTTTCCGATTCAACACTTATCACCATGCAATGCGTCTACTCTATGTATCAAGTACTTACGAATTCGCGCAGAACTGTTAAAGTTAATCGCAATGTTACAGAAATTAATGATTAATTACTATAACTTAATGCTCAGACACAATAGTCAGAATTCTACAAATCTACAACCCAGCATCTCCAGCGCGATCTCCCAGATAGGCAGTCTCGCAATTCCTCTTCTCGCCCGAAGAATGTCGTGCTTGCCTTTTCATTACTCAAAGAAGGTTACATCTTTTTGCTGTACCTTTTCGGTGCATGCGAATGAAAAAAAATTAGAATTACATGGAGATCCAATCCGGCGGCTTACAATTATTCGATCGAATTTTCTTTGATCAAACTATTTTTCAATCGAAAGCTTTTCAATCCAAAAAACCTTCGATCGAAAAATTATCGATCAAAAGCATTTTTGATCAAAAAGGGTTGAATTCCCCTGCAAAAACTATTCAGGTGTGTGCAAATAAGTTGACCTATCATCGAATAATTCAATCGAATAAAAAGAGCTTGCCATAAAATTCCATAATTATTCACGAATAAATGAATTGTCAAATAATGAATAATGCAACCTAGCTCACAACTGGAAGTGGCCACAGTAGGTTGCTTCTTGCTCAACCAAGATATACATGAGCTACCAAGCATGAAGCAAAAGCCACTAGTGGACATACGAGTGTCATAGCAACCAGCGGAGTGAGAGTCAGAAAAAGCATGCAAATCTGGCAGTACTGATCCCCCCTTGGGATAAAACAACCCAAGTAGTCTGGTACCACTCAAGTAGGGAAAGATGCACTTTTTTAACCGCCTGCCAATGCTTGACACCTGGGCAATGCATAAACATTCTCATCTATGAGATGGAAAACTGAATATCTGGCTGAGTAATGCATAAGAAAATGAGGCATCCAAGAGCCTGTTGATAGAGGACATCATCAAATGCATCTCCAGCATCATAAGCTGTTCTGCAAGAGAGAATGTGAGGAATAATGGTATGTTTGACAGACAAAGCTATCAATGCATGTGCCTGGGCATCTTTGTGAAGAGATGGATAGGTATGTGTTGAAGATGAAGAGGTGTTGCAAAATCTTTGCTCTACACCAGCCAAATGAACTCTAGGAGTAGATGGTGGGCCCTTTTAGCTTGCCAATGGATGTATTAGACACCCTATGTACCTTGGAAGATCACTCTCAAAAAGATAGATCAAAACAGATAAGTTGGAGTTAGCTCAGAGGTGAAAACTTGCTATTCTTGGTTGATACACCTGTCCAGTGTTTTACATAATTCTTTGAGCACAGCAGCAATTAGATTAATTCCTCTTGGGCAAGGCTAGATAGCTTAAAGAGCTAACTTTAGAGAGTAATCTCATCAAAAATAACAAACCACACACTGAGAATGACTTTTAACAAGTGATGACATCATCCCGATTTTCACGGGCTGCTACAGAAATAGACCAGTGAGTAGAAAAATTAACATAACTCAAGATGTAAGAATCCAATGATCATGAACATTTGTATGCTTATACTAGACAGTAAGCTGAATCCAACAAGCTTGAAATCACTGAATTTGAATGAGTAAACACTGAGAAATGACTCTGACAAGATGACTGAAAAAGTCGGGTACCTGACAGAGAAGTGAAGATGAACATACCCTGTTGACTTCAAATGAACATAACTGAAGATTCCAACATCCAAATGACATGAAAAGTTGTGAGCATATAGTAGACTTATAGAGCTAACTTTACCAAGTTAAATCACTGAAAATGATGAACCAAGTGCAGAGAAACAATCTCTGCAAGCTGACTGAGAAAAACTGAAGTAATGGCAGTGAGTAGTACACATCACAAGAACATGGAAAGATGAACTCAAATAATCATGAAAATGAAAGTATATTGCTTGTACAATACAATGACTTACTGATACATATGTGTGCCTTGTAATCACACCTTGATATGGCATAAAGCTCAGCTCTTGGAGGTCTTCACATAGGTCTCTCTAACCACGACTAAAACTGCCATCTATTTATAGTTGAGTTTGGGAGGCTAACTTCCCTCAATCACTCTCCAATCAATCAATGATTGATTTGATTCTCTACCTACCACAAATCACGAATTCGTGGCTCCTCTTTCCATTCTTGATCATGTGGGCTCAACCACTTAAGATTCTCTTACTTTTACATTAAGTAAACTCTTCAAAAGTTACAAGAGGTAGTTCACAAGTGAACTTTACATAGTCTTCATTTTGAAGCTTCTTTAATGACTTTGTGAGACTCAAGCCAATACTTAGGCTTGTCATAGACTTGCTCCAACAGCTCCCCCTCAAGCCAAGTATGCTTGAGGTCTTCAATCAAGATTACCTGCAAACCAATCATAGCCTTGAATTTGCAAAGCTTTGTACCATCCAATGCTTTGGTTAGAATATCTGCACATTGTTGATGAGTGGACACATATGATATTTGAATCTCTTTGCTTAGAACCTTCTCTCGTACATAGTGATAATGAACTTCAATATGTTTAGTCCTTGCATGAAAAATAGGATTAGCAGCCAAGTGAATAGAACTCATATTGTCACCAAAAATAGTTGGAGTTCCAAACTCCAATCCAAGATCTTTGAACAATGTTTTTTTCCACATAGCTTCCTGTGTAGCTATGGCAAGACCTCTATATTCAGCTTCAGTAGAAGAGAGAGCAACTGTGGGTTGCTTCTTGGATGACCATGAAATAAGCTTTGAACCTGCAAAGGTAAGATAACCTGAAGTGCTCCTTCTATCTTCCTTGGAGCCAGCCCAATCTGCATCAGAAAATAGCTTCAAACCTAAATCAGATACATAAGGATAGTAAAGTCCTTCATTTATGGTTCCTTTGAGATATTTGAGTATCCTTTTGGCAGCATCCATATGTGGTTTCCTTGGTGTGTGCATAAATTGGCTTAGCACACTCACACTGTAACATATATCTACTCTTGTCAATGTGGCATAGTTGAGACTACCCACTAGACTTTGATATGATGTGATGTCCTCTATGAGTTCACCTTCATGTGAGCTCAATTTGTGATTAACCTCCATTGGAGTACCTGCAATCTTACAATCTTGCATCTTGAATTTTGCCAACATGTCCTTAATGTACTTTCTTTGAGTGAGAAACAAACCATGATCTTTGTAGACAACTTCCAAACCTAGGAAGTAGGTAAGTGAACCCAAATCACTTATCTTGAACTCTTCTCTCATCTGATCTTTGATCTTCTTCATACCATCTGCATCATTTCCTGTCAATATAATATCATCTACATATACACATAGGTAGATGACCTCGGAATTACTCTTTTTAATAAAGAGTGAAGGATCTGCTTTGCTTGGTTGAAAGCTTTTGTCTTGCAAGAATGAAACAAGCCTGAAATTCCAAGCTCTTGGAGCTTGCTTGAGACCATACAATGCTTTGTTAAGTTTACACACATAATCAAGATAAACTTGACTCTCAAAACCAGGTGGTTGTGCCATATATACCTCTTCTGTTATCCAACCATTCAAGAATGCATTCTTCACATCTAGTTGAAGTATCTTCCAATTCTTGGAAGAGGCAATACTAAGCAAAACCCTAATAGTAGGCATCTTTGCCACAGGAGAGAATGTCTCCTCATAATCAATTCCCTGAGTTTGTGCAAAGCCTTTTGCTACAAGCCTTGCCTTATACCTGTTAATGGAACCATCAGAATTCTTCTTGAGTTTATAGACCCATCTTGAGCCTATTACCTTCATGGATGAAGTCTTGGGCACCAAATCCCAAGTGTTGTTTTCCTCAAGTGCTTCAATCTCTTCCTTCATTGCATGCTTCCATTCTGTTTTTGCTTTGGCCTCTTCAAATGATGATGGCTCCTCTTGGTTTATGTCCTGTGCTATGTAGATAGAATGTTTAGTTACTAATGAGGTGTCAAACCCATACCTTTCTGGTTTTTTCTTTTCCCTCATAGATCTTCTTAAGCCATGATTTGATGATTCTGCCTCATGTCCAAGTTCCTGCAATTTTGCTTTACCTTTAGACTTCCATGCTTTGATCTTTTCCATCTGACATTCTTCATCATCCTCTGAGGTGTCTTGTTCTTCAATCTTTGATTGTTCTCTACCAAGCTTTGGAAAATCTTCTTCAAGATCATATGGTAAATTGACCTTCCTGCATGAATCTTCATACCATGAATTGTTCTCATCAAAAACTACATCTATGCTTACCAAGAATCCTTTGTTGGTAGGGTTGTATAACCTGTAGCCCTTTTGATTGTTGTCATATCCAATAAATACACACCTTTCTGCTTTTGGATCCATCTTGCCTCTAACCTGTGAAGGAACATGAGCAAAAGCAATACATCCAAAAATTTTACAATGATCTAAACTTGGTCTTCTTCCATTCCAAGCCTCATATGGAGTCATCCCATCAAGGGATTTTGAAGGCAACCTGTTAATCAAGTAAGTGGCTGTAGATACAGCCTCAGCCCATAAGTAATTAGGTAAATGCTTTTCATTTAACATAGACCTTGCAGCTTCAACAATTGTCCTATTCCTCCTTTCTGCCACTCCATTTTGCTCAGGAGTGTACCTTGTAGTTACCTCTCGTTTGATTCCTCTTTCTTGAAGAAAAGAATCAAACTCATGGGAGAAGTATTCTCCCCCTCCATCTGACCTTAGCCTTTTTAGTGATTTACCTGTTTGATTCTCCACAAGAGCCAAATATCTTTTGAAACATGAAAAAACTTCATCTTTGTGTTTCATAAAGAATAGGATAGTCCATCTGCTGCAATCATCAATAAAGGAAACATAATACCTTGATCCAGATATTGAAGCTTCCTTGCTAGGTCCCCATACATCTGTATGAACCAACTCCAAGAGATCTCCATGCATATAACCTTTCTTCATGAATGGTAACCTGTGAGACTTTCCAAATTGACATGCACTACACTTATAAATCATATGTTGTTTTGACAAATTAGGAAGTCCAAGTACACTTTGGTCCCTGCAGATTTGCTTTAATGACCTGTCACCAATATGTGCTAACCTTTTGTGCCATACTTCCAATTCTGTGAGTGTCTGACTGCCATAATTAAATAGAGCAATGTTTCTAGTGTCCTGTAATTCAAATGTGAACAATCTACCTGTCTTTTCACCTTTTGCAATTCTTCTGAATCCTTGACTTGGATCTTCAACAAATGCTCCTGCCTTTGTGAACCTGACTTGCAACCCTTTCTCTACTATCTGCCCAACACTTATCAAATTCTTTGTAATGGTAGGGACATAGAGTACCTTACTGAGTAGGTTGATGTTTCCATCAGGTGCTTTGACATTGCCTATTTTCTCCACAGGATGTTTTGTATCATCTCCTGTTTGTACCTCATGCTTATTCCTTGGATCTTCTAAATCTGATAGGAGTGCCACATTTCCTGCCACATGATTTGAACAACCTGAATCTATGTAGAAAACATGCTCATCAGATTTACCTTGTGGCATAGCCATGTTCATGATCAATAATGAATCCTCTTTGTTTGAGTCTTCTGTGTAGTTATTGTAGTCTCTCCTTCCTTTGTAGCCTCCTTGATAGTTTGAATGATTGTAGTTGTTGTAGTTGCCATGGTAGTTGTTGAACCTTCCTCTTGAGTAGCCATAACTTCCTCTATTGTATCCTCTGCCTCTTTGATTCCTGGAATTCCTAAAGCAATTTTCAGTTGTATGATTAGTTAATCCACAAATAGAACATGAGTTGGAGTCTTGGGATCTCCCCCTGCCTTGTCTACCTCCTCTTCCTCTACCTCTGCCATGTCTTCCTCTACCTGCATAGTTAGCTTGATATGTACCTGCTTCATCATCCACTTTCTTTGCC
The DNA here is from genome assembly GCA_020310875.1 of Ceratopteris richardii. Taxonomy (NCBI): domain Eukaryota; kingdom Viridiplantae; phylum Streptophyta; class Polypodiopsida; order Polypodiales; family Pteridaceae; genus Ceratopteris; species Ceratopteris richardii. Next base: position 8,133,732 of record CM035417.1, on the reverse strand, counting down.
TTTCCTTTGTTATCTTTAGACTTGCTTTTATCCGTGTATAAAGCTGAAGATTGATTACCTTTAGAGCTTTCTCCATTTTTGATAAGCTTTGCCTCTTGAGTAAGTAATTGTCCAATGAGTGTGTTGAAATCAGGTACATGCATGTCCATGTACAAATCCATAGCTGTGGTGAATGCTTCCCACTTATCATCTGCCTTCAAGCCATTGATGACCTGCCTTACAATTTGCTCTTCATCTATTACCTCTCCAATGCTTCCCAACTGATCTGCTATGTCCTTGAGCTTTGTGACAAAATCAGTCACATTTTGTTTGGGAGCCTTCTTGAGAGTTGTGAAATCCAGCCATAGTTGATGCTTCCTAGCTTTAGTACTTGAAGCAAAGAAAGCTTCAAGTGCATCCCACACTTCCTGAGATGTCTTACAACTTCTAATGTGAGGCAACAAAAAATCTGAGATAGAGTTGAGGAGATAAGACCTTGCAAGTGCATCCTTGGAGCACCATGTGCTCAATCTTTCTTGCTCTTCTTGTGTTGGTTGACTTTTGTTCCTGAAACTTGGCATAACTTCATCTCCAGCCACATAACCATATAAACTTCTACCTTGGAGATAAGCTTCCATTCTTAATGACCAAGCTGAGTAATTACCTCTATCCAATTTGTCAATTGATGAAGGAAATCCATCTACCATGTTGTCCAACCTTGCTCTGATACCACTGTGAAGAGATGGATAGGTATGTGTTGAAGATGAAGAGGTGTTGCAAAATCTTTGCTCTACACCAGCCAAATGAACTCCAGGAGTAGATGGTGGGCTCTTTTAGCTTGCCAATGGATGTATTAGACACCCTATGTACCTTGGAAGATCACTCTCAAAAAGATAGATCAAAACAGATAAGTTGGAGTTAGCTCAGAGGTGAAAACTTGCTATTCTTGGTTGATACACCTGTCCAGTGTTTTACATAATTCTTTGAGCACAGCAGCAATTAGATTAATTCCTCTTGGGCAAGGCTAGATAGCTTAAAGAGCTAACTTTAGAGAGTAATCTCATCAAAAATAACAAACCACACACTGAGAATGACTTTTAACAAGTGATGACATCATCCCGATTTTCACGGGCTGCTACAGAAATAGACCAGTGAGTAGAAAAATTAACATAACTCAAGATGTAAGAATCCAATGATCATGAACATTTGTATGCTTATACTAGACAGTAAGCTGAATCCAACAAGCTTGAAATCACTGAATTTGAATGAGTAAACACTGAGAAATGACTCTGACAAGATGACTGAAAAAGTCGGGTACCTGACAGAGAAGTGAAGATGAACATACCCTGTTGACTTCAAATGAACATAACTGAAGATTCCAACATCCAAATGACATGAAAAGTTGTGAGCATATAGTAGACTTATAGAGCTAACTTTACCAAGTTAAATCACTGAAAATGATGAACCAAGTGCAGAGAAACAATCTCTGCAAGCTGACTGAGAAAAACTGAAGTAATGGCAGTGAGTAGTACACATCACAAGAACATGGAAAGATGAACTCAAATAATCATGAAAATGAAAGTATATTGCTTGTACAATACAATGACTTACTGATACATATGTGTGCCTTGTAATCACACCTTGATATGGCATAAAGCTCAGCTCTTGGAGGTCTTCACATAGGTCTCTCTAACCACGACTAAAACTGCCATCTATTTATAGTTGAGTTTGGGAGGCTAACTTCCCTCAATCACTCTCCAATCAATCAATGATTGATTTGATTCTCTACCTACCACAAATCACGAATTCGTGGCTCCTCTTTCCATTCTTGATCATGTGGGCTCAACCACTTAAGATTCTCTTACTTTTACATTAAGTAAACTCTTCAAAAGTTACAAGAGGTAGTTCACAAGTGAACTTTACATAGTCTTCATTTTGAAGCTTCTTTAATGACTTTGTGAGACTCAAGCCAATACTTAGGCTTGTCATAGACTTGCTCCAACAGCTCCCCCTCAAGCCAAGTATGCTTGAGGTCTTCAATCAAGATTACCTGCAAACCAATCATAGCCTTGAATTTGCAAAGCTTTGTACCATCCAATGCTTTGGTTAGAATATCTGCACATTGTTGATGAGTGGACACATATGATATTTGAATCTCTTTGCTTAGAACCTTCTCTCGTACATAGTGATAATGAACTTCAATATGTTTAGTCCTTGCATGAAAAATAGGATTAGCAGCCAAGTGAATAGAACTCATATTGTCACCAAAAATAGTTGGAGTTCCAAACTCCAATCCAAGATCTTTGAACAATGTTTTTTTCCACATAGCTTCCTGTGTAGCTATGGCAAGACCTCTATATTCAGCTTCAGTAGAAGAGAGAGCAACTGTGGGTTGCTTCTTGGATGACCATGAAATAAGCTTTGAACCTGCAAAGGTAAGATAACCTGAAGTGCTCCTTCTATCTTCCTTGGAGCCAGCCCAATCTGCATCAGAAAATAGCTTCAAACCTAAATCAGATACATAAGGATAGTAAAGTCCTTCATTTATGGTTCCTTTGAGATATTTGAGTATCCTTTTGGCAGCATCCATATGTGGTTTCCTTGGTGTGTGCATAAATTGGCTTAGCACACTCACACTGTAACATATATCTACTCTTGTCAATGTGGCATAGTTGAGACTACCCACTAGACTTTGATATGATGTGATGTCCTCTATGAGTTCACCTTCATGTGAGCTCAATTTGTGATTAACCTCCATTGGAGTACCTGCAATCTTACAATCTTGCATCTTGAATTTTGCCAACATGTCCTTAATGTACTTTCTTTGAGTGAGAAACAAACCATGATCTTTGTAGACAACTTCCAAACCTAGGAAGTAGGTAAGTGAACCCAAATCACTTATCTTGAACTCTTCTCTCATCTGATCTTTGATCTTCTTCATACCATCTGCATCATTTCCTGTCAATATAATATCATCTACATATACACATAGGTAGATGACCTCGGAATTACTCTTTTTAATAAAGAGTGAAGGATCTGCTTTGCTTGGTTGAAAGCTTTTGTCTTGCAAGAATGAAACAAGCCTGAAATTCCAAGCTCTTGGAGCTTGCTTGAGACCATACAATGCTTTGTTAAGTTTACACACATAATCAAGATAAACTTGACTCTCAAAACCAGGTGGTTGTGCCATATATACCTCTTCTGTTATCCAACCATTCAAGAATGCATTCTTCACATCTAGTTGAAGTATCTTCCAATTCTTGGAAGAGGCAATACTAAGCAAAACCCTAATAGTAGGCATCTTTGCCACAGGAGAGAATGTCTCCTCATAATCAATTCCCTGAGTTTGTGCAAAGCCTTTTGCTACAAGCCTTGCCTTATACCTGTTAATGGAACCATCAGAATTCTTCTTGAGTTTATAGACCCATCTTGAGCCTATTACCTTCATGGATGAAGTCTTGGGCACCAAATCCCAAGTGTTGTTTTCCTCAAGTGCTTCAATCTCTTCCTTCATTGCATGCTTCCATTCTGTTTTTGCTTTGGCCTCTTCAAATGATGATGGCTCCTCTTGGTTTATGTCCTGTGCTATGTAGATAGAATGTTTAGTTACTAATGAGGTGTCAAACCCATACCTTTCTGGTTTTTTCTTTTCCCTCATAGATCTTCTTAAGCCATGATTTGATGATTCTGCCTCATGTCCAAGTTCCTGCAATTTTGCTTTACCTTTAGACTTCCATGCTTTGATCTTTTCCATCTGACATTCTTCATCATCCTCTGAGGTGTCTTGTTCTTCAATCTTTGATTGTTCTCTACCAAGCTTTGGAAAATCTTCTTCAAGATCATATGGTAAATTGACCTTCCTGCATGAATCTTCATACCATGAATTGTTCTCATCAAAAACTACATCTATGCTTACCAAGAATCCTTTGTTGGTAGGGTTGTATAACCTGTAGCCCTTTTGATTGTTGTCATATCCAATAAATACACACCTTTCTGCTTTTGGATCCATCTTGCCTCTAACCTGTGAAGGAACATGAGCAAAAGCAATACATCCAAAAATTTTACAATGATCTAAACTTGGTCTTCTTCCATTCCAAGCCTCATATGGAGTCATCCCATCAAGGGATTTTGAAGGCAACCTGTTAATCAAGTAAGTGGCTGTAGATACAGCCTCAGCCCATAAGTAATTAGGTAAATGCTTTTCATTTAACATAGACCTTGCAGCTTCAACAATTGTCCTATTCCTCCTTTCTGCCACTCCATTTTGCTCAGGAGTGTACCTTGTAGTTACCTCTCGTTTGATTCCTCTTTCTTGAAGAAAAGAATCAAACTCATGGGAGAAGTATTCTCCCCCTCCATCTGACCTTAGCCTTTTTAGTGATTTACCTGTTTGATTCTCCACAAGAGCCAAATATCTTTTGAAACATGAAAAAACTTCATCTTTGTGTTTCATAAAGAATAGGATAGTCCATCTGCTGCAATCATCAATAAAGGAAACATAATACCTTGATCCAGATATTGAAGCTTCCTTGCTAGGTCCCCATACATCTGTATGAACCAACTCCAAGAGATCTCCATGCATATAACCTTTCTTCATGAATGGTAACCTGTGAGACTTTCCAAATTGACATGCACTACACTTATAAATCATATGTTGTTTTGACAAATTAGGAAGTCCAAGTACACTTTGGTCCCTGCAGATTTGCTTTAATGACCTGTCACCAATATGTGCTAACCTTTTGTGCCATACTTCCAATTCTGTGAGTGTCTGACTGCCATAATTAAATAGAGCAATGTTTCTAGTGTCCTGTAATTCAAATGTGAACAATCTACCTGTCTTTTCACCTTTTGCAATTCTTCTGAATCCTTGACTTGGATCTTCAACAAATGCTCCTGCCTTTGTGAACCTGACTTGCAACCCTTTCTCTACTATCTGCCCAACACTTATCAAATTCTTTGTAATGGTAGGGACATAGAGTACCTTACTGAGTAGGTTGATGTTTCCATCAGGTGCTTTGACATTGCCTATTTTCTCCACAGGATGTTTTGTATCATCTCCTGTTTGTACCTCATGCTTATTCCTTGGATCTTCTAAATCTGATAGGAGTGCCACATTTCCTGCCACATGATTTGAACAACCTGAATCTATGTAGAAAACATGCTCATCAGATTTACCTTGTGGCATAGCCATGTTCATGATCAATAATGAATCCTCTTTGTTTGAGTCTTCTGTGTAGTTATTGTAGTCTCTCCTTCCTTTGTAGCCTCCTTGATAGTTTGAATGATTGTAGTTGTTGTAGTTGCCATGGTAGTTGTTGAACCTTCCTCTTGAGTAGCCATAACTTCCTCTATTGTATCCTCTGCCTCTTTGATTCCTGGAATTCCTAAAGCAATTTTCAGTTGTATGATTAGTTAATCCACAAATAGAACATGAGTTGGAGTCTTGGGATCTCCCCCTGCCTTGTCTACCTCCTCTTCCTCTACCTCTGCCATGTCTTCCTCTACCTGCATAGTTAGCTTGATATGTACCTGCTTCATCATCCACTTTCTTTGCCTTTCCTTTGTTATCTTTAGACTTGCTTTTATCCGTGTATAAAGCTGAAGATTGATTACCTTTAGAGCTTTCTCCATTTTTGATAAGCTTTGCCTCTTGAGTAAGTAATTGTCCAATGAGTGTGTTGAAATCAGGTACATGCATGTCCATGTACAAATCCATAGCTGTGGTGAATGCTTCCCACTTATCATCTGCCTTCAAGCCATTGATGACCTGCCTTACAATTTGCTCTTCATCTATTACCTCTCCAATGCTTCCCAACTGATCTGCTATGTCCTTGAGCTTTGTGACAAAATCAGTCACATTTTGTTTGGGAGCCTTCTTGAGAGTTGTGAAATCCAGCCATAGTTGATGCTTCCTAGCTTTAGTACTTGAAGCAAAGAAAGCTTCAAGTGCATCCCACACTTCCTGAGATGTCTTACAACTTCTAATGTGAGGCAACAAAAAATCTGAGATAGAGTTGAGGAGATAAGACCTTGCAAGTGCATCCTTGGAGCACCATGTGCTCAATCTTTCTTGCTCTTCTTGTGTTGGTTGACTTTTGTTCCTGAAACTTGGCATAACTTCATCTCCAGCCACATAACCATATAAACTTCTACCTTGGAGATAAGCTTCCATTCTTAATGACCAAGCTGAGTAATTACCTCTATCCAATTTGTCAATTGATGAAGGAAATCCATCTACCATGTTGTCCAACCTTGCTCTGATACCACTGTGAAGAGATGGATAGGTATGTGTTGAAGATGAAGAGGTGTTGCAAAATCTTTGCTCTACACCAGCCAAATGAACTCCAGGAGTAGATGGTGGGCTCTTTTAGCTTGCCAATGGATGTATTAGACACCCTATGTACCTTGGAAGATCACTCTCAAAAAGATAGATCAAAACAGATAAGTTGGAGTTAGCTCAGAGGTGAAAACTTGCTATTCTTGGTTGATACACCTGTCCAGTGTTTTACATAATTCTTTGAGCACAGCAGCAATTAGATTAATTCCTCTTGGGCAAGGCTAGATAGCTTAAAGAGCTAACTTTAGAGAGTAATCTCATCAAAAATAACAAACCACACACTGAGAATGACTTTTAACAAGTGATGACATCATCCCGATTTTCACGGGCTGCTACAGAAATAGACCAGTGAGTAGAAAAATTAACATAACTCAAGATGTAAGAATCCAATGATCATGAACATTTGTATGCTTATACTAGACAGTAAGCTGAATCCAACAAGCTTGAAATCACTGAATTTGAATGAGTAAACACTGAGAAATGACTCTGACAAGATGACTGAAAAAGTCGGGTACCTGACAGAGAAGTGAAGATGAACATACCCTGTTGACTTCAAATGAACATAACTGAAGATTCCAACATCCAAATGACATGAAAAGTTGTGAGCATATAGTAGACTTATAGAGCTAACTTTACCAAGTTAAATCACTGAAAATGATGAACCAAGTGCAGAGAAACAATCTCTGCAAGCTGACTGAGAAAAACTGAAGTAATGGCAGTGAGTAGTACACATCACAAGAACATGGAAAGATGAACTCAAATAATCATGAAAATGAAAGTATATTGCTTGTACAATACAATGACTTACTGATACATATGTGTGCCTTGTAATCACACCTTGATATGGCATAAAGCTCAGCTCTTGGAGGTCTTCACATAGGTCTCTCTAACCACGACTAAAACTGCCATCTATTTATAGTTGAGTTTGGGAGGCTAACTTCCCTCAATCACTCTCCAATCAATCAATGATTGATTTGATTCTCTACCTACCACAAATCACGAATTCGTGGCTCCTCTTTCCATTCTTGATCATGTGGGCTCAACCACTTAAGATTCTCTTACTTTTACATTAAGTAAACTCTTCAAAAGTTACAAGAGGTAGTTCACAAGTGAACTTTACATAGTCTTCATTTTGAAGCTTCTTTAATGACTTTGTGAGACTCAAGCCAATACTTAGGCTTGTCATAGACTTGCTCCAACAGCTCCCCCTCAAGCCAAGTATGCTTGAGGTCTTCAATCAAGATTACCTGCAAACCAATCATAGCCTTGAATTTGCAAAGCTTTGTACCATCCAATGCTTTGGTTAGAATATCTGCACATTGTTGATGAGTGGACACATATGATATTTGAATCTCTTTGCTTAGAACCTTCTCTCGTACATAGTGATAATGAACTTCAATATGTTTAGTCCTTGCATGAAAAATAGGATTAGCAGCCAAGTGAATAGAACTCATATTGTCACCAAAAATAGTTGGAGTTCCAAACTCCAATCCAAGATCTTTGAACAATGTTTTTTTCCACATAGCTTCCTGTGTAGCTATGGCAAGACCTCTATATTCAGCTTCAGTAGAAGAGAGAGCAACTGTGGGTTGCTTCTTGGATGACCATGAAATAAGCTTTGAACCTGCAAAGGTAAGATAACCTGAAGTGCTCCTTCTATCTTCCTTGGAGCCAGCCCAATCTGCATCAGAAAATAGCTTCAAACCTAAATCAGATACATAAGGATAGTAAAGTCCTTCATTTATGGTTCCTTTGAGATATTTGAGTATCCTTTTGGCAGCATCCATATGTGGTTTCCTTGGTGTGTGCATAAATTGGCTTAGCACACTCACACTGTAACATATATCTACTCTTGTCAATGTGGCATAGTTGAGACTACCCACTAGACTTTGATATGATGTGATGTCCTCTATGAGTTCACCTTCATGTGAGCTCAATTTGTGATTAACCTCCATTGGAGTACCTGCAATCTTACAATCTTGCATCTTGAATTTTGCCAACATGTCCTTAATGTACTTTCTTTGAGTGAGAAACAAACCATGATCTTTGTAGACAACTTCCAAACCTAGGAAGTAGGTAAGTGAACCCAAATCACTTATCTTGAACTCTTCTCTCATCTGATCTTTGATCTTCTTCATACCATCTGCATCATTTCCTGTCAATATAATATCATCTACATATACACATAGGTAGATGACCTCGGAATTACTCTTTTTAATAAAGAGTGAAGGATCTGCTTTGCTTGGTTGAAAGCTTTTGTCTTGCAAGAATGAAACAAGCCTGAAATTCCAAGCTCTTGGAGCTTGCTTGAGACCATACAATGCTTTGTTAAGTTTACACACATAATCAAGATAAACTTGACTCTCAAAACCAGGTGGTTGTGCCATATATACCTCTTCTGTTATCCAACCATTCAAGAATGCATTCTTCACATCTAGTTGAAGTATCTTCCAATTCTTGGAAGAGGCAATACTAAGCAAAACCCTAATAGTAGGCATCTTTGCCACAGGAGAGAATGTCTCCTCATAATCAATTCCCTGAGTTTGTGCAAAGCCTTTTGCTACAAGCCTTGCCTTATACCTGTTAATGGAACCATCAGAATTCTTCTTGAGTTTATAGACCCATCTTGAGCCTATTACCTTCATGGATGAAGTCTTGGGCACCAAATCCCAAGTGTTGTTTTCCTCAAGTGCTTCAATCTCTTCCTTCATTGCATGCTTCCATTCTGTTTTTGCTTTGGCCTCTTCAAATGATGATGGCTCCTCTTGGTTTATGTCCTGTGCTATGTAGATAGAATGTTTAGTTACTAATGAGGTGTCAAACCCATACCTTTCTGGTTTTTTCTTTTCCCTCATAGATCTTCTTAAGCCATGATTTGATGATTCTGCCTCATGTCCAAGTTCCTGCAATTTTGCTTTACCTTTAGACTTCCATGCTTTGATCTTTTCCATCTGACATTCTTCATCATCCTCTGAGGTGTCTTGTTCTTCAATCTTTGATTGTTCTCTACCAAGCTTTGGAAAATCTTCTTCAAGATCATATGGTAAATTGACCTTCCTGCATGAATCTTCATACCATGAATTGTTCTCATCAAAAACTACATCTATGCTTACCAAGAATCCTTTGTTGGTAGGGTTGTATAACCTGTAGCCCTTTTGATTGTTGTCATATCCAATAAATACACACCTTTCTGCTTTTGGATCCATCTTGCCTCTAACCTGTGAAGGAACATGAGCAAAAGCAATACATCCAAAAATTTTACAATGATCTAAACTTGGTCTTCTTCCATTCCAAGCCTCATATGGAGTCATCCCATCAAGGGATTTTGAAGGCAACCTGTTAATCAAGTAAGTGGCTGTAGATACAGCCTCAGCCCATAAGTAATTAGGTAAATGCTTTTCATTTAACATAGACCTTGCAGCTTCAACAATTGTCCTATTCCTCCTTTCTGCCACTCCATTTTGCTCAGGAGTGTACCTTGTAGTTACCTCTCGTTTGATTCCTCTTTCTTGAAGAAAAGAATCAAACTCATGGGAGAAGTATTCTCCCCCTCCATCTGACCTTAGCCTTTTTAGTGATTTACCTGTTTGATTCTCCACAAGAGCCAAATATCTTTTGAAACATGAAAAAACTTCATCTTTGTGTTTCATAAAGAATAGGATAGTCCATCTGCTGCAATCATCAATAAAGGAAACATAATACCTTGATCCAGATATTGAAGCTTCCTTGCTAGGTCCCCATACATCTGTATGAACCAACTCCAAGAGATCTCCATGCATATAACCTTTCTTCATGAATGGTAACCTGTGAGACTTTCCAAATTGACATGCACTACACTTATAAATCATATGTTGTTTTGACAAATTAGGAAGTCCAAGTACACTTTGGTCCCTGCAGATTTGCTTTAATGACCTGTCACCAATATGTGCTAACCTTTTGTGCCATACTTCCAATTCTGTGAGTGTCTGACTGCCATAATTAAATAGAGCAATGTTTCTAGTGTCCTGTAATTCAAATGTGAACAATCTACCTGTCTTTTCACCTTTTGCAATTCTTCTGAATCCTTGACTTGGATCTTCAACAAATGCTCCTGCCTTTGTGAACCTGACTTGCAACCCTTTCTCTACTATCTGCCCAACACTTATCAAATTCTTTGTAATGGTAGGGACATAGAGTACCTTACTGAGTAGGTTGATGTTTCCATCAGGTGCTTTGACATTGCCTATTTTCTCCACAGGATGTTTTGTATCATCTCCTGTTTGTACCTCATGCTTATTCCTTGGATCTTCTAAATCTGATAGGAGTGCCACATTTCCTGCCACATGATTTGAACAACCTGAATCTATGTAGAAAACATGCTCATCAGATTTACCTTGTGGCATAGCCATGTTCATGATCAATAATGAATCCTCTTTGTTTGAGTCTTCTGTGTAGTTATTGTAGTCTCTCCTTCCTTTGTAGCCTCCTTGATAGTTTGAATGATTGTAGTTGTTGTAGTTGCCATGGTAGTTGTTGAACCTTCCTCTTGAGTAGCCATAACTTCCTCTATTGTATCCTCTGCCTCTTTGATTCCTGGAATTCCTAAAGCAATTTTCAGTTGTATGATTAGTTAATCCACAAATAGAACATGAGTTGGAGTCTTGGGATCTCCCCCTGCCTTGTCTACCTCCTCTTCCTCTACCTCTGCCATGTCTTCCTCTACCTGCATAGTTAGCTTGATATGTACCTGCTTCATCATCCACTTTCTTTGCCTTTCCTTTGTTATCTTTAGACTTGCTTTTATCCGTGTATAAAGCTGAAGATTGATTACCTTTAGAGCTTTCTCCATTTTTGATAAGCTTTGCCTCTTGAGTAAGTAATTGTCCAATGAGTGTGTTGAAATCAGGTACATGCATGTCCATGTACAAATCCATAGCTGTGGTGAATGCTTCCCACTTATCATCTGCCTTCAAGCCATTGATGACCTGCCTTACAATTTGCTCTTCATCTATTACCTCTCCAATGCTTCCCAACTGATCTGCTATGTCCTTGAGCTTTGTGACAAAATCAGTCACATTTTGTTTGGGAGCCTTCTTGAGAGTTGTGAAATCCAGCCATAGTTGATGCTTCCTAGCTTTAGTACTTGAAGCAAAGAAAGCTTCAAGTGCATCCCACACTTCCTGAGATGTCTTACAACTTCTAATGTGAGGCAACAAAAAATCTGAGATAGAGTTGAGGAGATAAGACCTTGCAAGTGCATCCTTGGAGCACCATGTGCTCAATCTTTCTTGCTCTTCTTGTGTTGGTTGACTTTTGTTCCTGAAACTTGGCATAACTTCATCTCCAGCCACATAACCATATAAACTTCTACCTTGGAGATAAGCTTCCATTCTTAATGACCAAGCTGAGTAATTACCTCTATCCAATTTGTCAATTGATGAAGGAAATCCATCTACCATGTTGTCCAACCTTGCTCTGATACCACTGTGAAGAGATGGATAGGTATGTGTTGAAGATGAAGAGGTGTTGCAAAATCTTTGCTCTACACCAGCCAAATGAACTCCAGGAGTAGATGGTGGGCTCTTTTAGCTTGCCAATGGATGTATTAGACACCCTATGTACCTTGGAAGATCACTCTCAAAAAGATAGATCAAAACAGATAAGTTGGAGTTAGCTCAGAGGTGAAAACTTGCTATTCTTGGTTGATACACCTGTCCAGTGTTTTACATAATTCTCTGAGCACAGCAGCAATTAGATTAATTCCTCTTGGGGAAGGCTAGGTAGCTTAAAGAGCTAACTTTAGAGAGTAATCTCATCAAAAATAACAAACCACACACTGAGAATGACGTTTAACAAGTGATGACATCATCCCGATTTTCACGGGCTGCTACAGAAATAGACCAGTGAGTAGAAAAATTAACATAACTCAAGATGTAAGAATCCAATGATCATGAAAATTTGTATGCTTATACTAGACAGTAAGCTGAATCCAACAAGCTTAAAATCACTGAATGTGAATGAGTAAACACTGAGAAATGACTCTGACAAGATGACTGAAAAAGTCGGGTACCTGACAGAGAAGTGAAGATGAACATACCCTGTTGACTTCAAATGAACATAACTGAAGATTCCAACATCCACATGACATGAAAATTTGTGAGCATATAGTAGACTTATAGAGCTAACTTTACCAAGTTAAATCACTGAAAATGATGAACCAAGTGCAGAGAAACAATCTCTGCAAGCTGACTGAGAAAAACTGAAGTAATGGCAGTGAGTAGTACACATCACAAGAACATGGAAAGATGAACTCAAATAATCATGAAAATGAAAGTATATTGCTTGTACAATACAATGACTTACTGATACATATGTGTGCCTTGTAATCACACCTTGATATGGCATAAAGCTCAGCTCTTGGAGGTCTTCATATAGGTCTCTCTAACCACGACTAAAACTGCCATCTATTTATAGTTGAGTTTGGGAGGCTAACTTCCCTCAATCACTCTCCAATCAATCAATGATTGATTTGATTCTCTACCTACCACAAATCACGAATTCGTGGCTCCTCTTTCCATTCTTGATCATGTGGGCTCAACCACTTAAGATTCTCTTACTTTTACATTAAGTAAACTCTTCAAAAGTTACAAGAGGTAGTTCACAAGTGAACTTTACATAGTCTTCATTTTGAAGCTTCTTTAATGACTTTGTGAGACTCAAGCCAATACTTAGGCTTGTCATAGACTTGCTCCAACAATCTTTACCATCCCAATGAATTTGCTCTGTAGTAGCCGCAGCAGAAATTGCAGCAGAAACAGGAATATGCAAAATATCATCATCTTCGACACCTTCTACATCAGCCTCAGTACTTGCAATTGTAACAGTTGTAGGTGTGATGGGATGTTTTTCAACATCCTGCACAATGTTCTGATTTTTTGTTACCTCATATTAGGAATTGTAATACTTTCCAAGAGACTTGGGAAGTACTATCTTCATACTTCTTATCAAATACAAGGGCTAGGAAGAAGTAGCTTTGGATGGAATTCAAAACCTTGAAGAAGCAACCAAAAAAAGGTGTAGCTAACTATGTGACCAAGATGAAGGATGTAGCTAATCAACTTGGGCGTATTGGAGAAGAAATAGAAGAGGAGCAGATAGTAAGGGAGATCGTAAATGGCATCAAGGCTGATGATAAATGGGAGACTTTGACCACAACAATGGACCTATATATGGACATGCAAATACCTAACCTCAATACATTGATGGGGCAACTCTTCACACATGAGACAAAGCTCAACAAGAATGGAGACACTTCTAGAGGTAATCAATCTTCTGCCCTTTATATAGATAAAAGTAAGAGTAAAGATAAAGGCAAAGGTAAGAAGAATGAAGAAGATGCAAGTACCTCTACAGAGAGTTCACAGGTAGAGGAAGAGGTACTAGAGGAAGGGGCAGAGAAGGAAAGCAATGGAGGGGAAACCATACAATTCTTCACCTTCCAACATCTGTGGCTCGACCAATCATACCAAAGATGAATGATTCACGAACACAAAGAATCAGAGAGGAAGAGGCTTCCACAGAGGATGCTATGGAGAATCAAGAGGTAGGTTCAATAATGGAGGAAACAACTACCATCACAATTACAAACAAGGCTACAACAAAAACTATCAAGAAGGCTTCAGAGGAAGGAGAGACTACAACAACTATGCAGATGATCAAGAGGATTCCCTATGACTTACGAATATGGCAACCAAGAAGGGTGAAGATGATGAGTACCTATTCTATATTGATTTTGGTTGCTCTAATCATGCAACACACAATGTAACACTATTGTTTGACCTTGAAGAACCCAAAGGAAAGCATGAAGTTCAGACAGGTGATGACACTAGGCACTCAGTAAAGAAAATTGGAAATGTTAAAGCATTTGATGGTAAAATGAATCTTTTAAGTAGGGTATTATATGTGCCAACAATAACCAAGAATCTAATCATTATTGGACAAATTGTTGATAAGACTTTATAGGTTAGATTCACAAGGCATGGAGCACATGTGGAGGACCCTCAATAAGGCTTCAAGAGGATTGCAAAAGGAAGAAATTTGGTAGAATTTTAACCTTTGAATTTGAAGATACAAGAAATGTTGCTCTCTTCAATGATAAGGACCAAACCCTATCTAAATTGGAGATATGGCATAAGAGAGTATGACATATAGGTGAAAGGACATTGAAGCAAATATGAAGGGATGAGAGTGTGCTTGACATTCCAAATGTGTCCAAGCAACACATGATTTACAAATGTGGAGCATGCCAATTTGGCAAGTCACATAGGCAACGATTCAACAAACAAGGATACATGTATGAAGACTACTTGGAGCTCGTACACACAGATGTGTGGGGTCCTAGCTAAGAGCCATCACTTTCAGGGTCAAGGTATTATGTTTCATTCATAGATGACTATAGAAGGTGGACAATACTTTATTTTATGAAGCATGAAGATGAAGTCGTTACTTTTTTCAAGAAGTATTTGGCATTGTTTGAGAATCAAACATGTAAAAGTTTGAAGAGGCTCAGATCTGATGGAGGTGGTGAGTATTTCTCATGTGATTTTGACTCCTTCTTAGAGGACAAAGGCATAAAGAGAGAAACTACAACAAGGTACACTCATGAACAGAATGGAGTGGCAGAGAGAAGAAATAGATTAATAGTACAGGCTTCAAGATCAATATTGAATGAGAAAAACCTCCCTAATTATATATAGACAAAGGTTGTTTCCATAGCCACTTATCTAATCAATAGGCTTCCATCAAAGTCTCTAGATGGGATGACAGCTTATGAGGCATGAAATGGGAGGAGACCTTCTTTAGATCATTCTAAGTTCTTTGGGTGTATTGCTTATGCACACATACCCTCACAAATTAGGGGAAATATTGATCCAAAAGCTGAAAGATGCATATTCATTGGCTATGATCAAAATAAAAAAAGACATGAGTTATATAATCCCACTAACAAAGGATTTACACTTTGTAGGGATGTGGTATTTGATGAAAATAACTCTTGGTTTGAAGATGATTGCAGGAAAATAAAGCTACCCTATCATTTGGAGAATGATTTTCCAAATCTGACTAAAGAAGAACCACATACATCAGAGGATGTCAACTCAGAAGATGAAGAACAAATTGAATTTCAAGAATTCAAAGCTTGGAAGTCCAAGGGTAAAACAAAGTTCAAAAAAATGGAAGACATTCCAGAGTCATCCAATCAAGCACTTAGAAGATCTCAAAGGGAAAGGAAGAAACCTATAAGGTGTGGCTATGACACATCATTAATCACGAGGCATTCTATATACATAGCTAAAGACTTTATGTTCGAGGAACCTTCTTGATTTGAGGAAGCCAACAAGGAAGAAGAATGGAGAGAAGCTATGTAGGAAGAAATTAAAGCACTTCAAGAGAATAGTACATGGGAGTTGGTTCCCAAAAAACCATTATGAAGGTAATAGAATCAGGCGGATCTACCAAGTTAAAAAGAACTCAGATGGCACAATAAACAGAAATAAAGCAAGGTTATTAGCAAAGGGGTTCGCTCAAACCCATGGAGTGGATTATGAGGAGACCTTCTCACCTATAGCCAAAATGCAAACTATCAGAGTTTTAGTAAGTGTTGGTGCTTCAAAGAGTTGGAACTTGTACCAATTAGATGTTAAAAATGCATTCCTTAATGGGTGGATCCTTGAAGAAGTCTACATCGCTCAAACACCAAGATATGAAGACAAAGATAAACCTGATTATTTATGTAAATTAAGAGGGAACTATATGGTTTAAAGCAAGCTCCTAGAGCTTGGAATCATAGGCTGGTCACAAACTTGCAGGACCAAGGTTTTGTTGTAAGTAAGGTAGATTCTTCATTATTCATTAAGAAGACTAAATTCGGAGTTATTTATCTATGTATTTAAGTATGATTACAGCAAATGATGCCAATGGCATCAAGAAGACTAACACCCAGATGAAGGAAGAGTTCAAGATCAATGATGTTGAATTTCTTACATATTTTCTTGGTTTAGAGATTGTTTATACAGCTTCCGGTGTTTTCATTACTCATGGAAAGTACATCCATGATATGCTAGTTAAGTTCAAGTTGGAAAATGCAAAAATTGTAGGTACACCCATGGAATTGAATCACAAACTCAGTGCTCATGAAGGAGAGCTACTTGAAGATGTTATAGGCTATCAAAGGCTTGTTGGGATTCTCAATTATGCAACCCTTACAAGAGTGGATATATGCTACGGGGTGAGTACATTGATTCAATTCATGCATACACCAAGAAAACCTCACATGGAAGCTGCCAAAAGTATCTTAAAGTACTTGAAGGGTACCATAGATGAAGGACTATTTTATCCATTTACATATGACTTCGATATCAAGCTATAATCTCATGCAGATTGGGTTGGCTCAAAAGATGATAGGAGGAGTACCTCTGGCTACTTATCTTTTGAAAGTTTTAAGTTGATTTTATGGTCATCAAAGAAACAACCAACTATGGCATTGTCATCAACTGAAGTTGAATATAAGGGCCTTGCAAATGCAACACAAGAGGAAATGTGGTTAAAGATACTCTACTCAGACTTGGGGATACATACATGCAATCCAATGATCTTTGGAGACAATACTAGCTCACTACATTTGGTTGCTAATCCTATATATCATGCAAGGACTAAGCACATTGAAGTACATTATCGTTATGTGAGAGAGAAGCTACTTAGGGAGGACATGCAATTGTCCTATCTATCAACAAACTTGCAATGTGCAGATATGCTAATTAAATCTTTGGATGGAACTAAGTTTAACATGTTCAAGATGATGATTGGATTGTAGAAGATTAAAGAGAGTTGAAGCCAAAGCATATTAGGCTTGAGGGGGAGCTATTGGTGCAAGTATTCCAAGCCTAAATGCTTGATCACGTATCCCAAAAATCAGATGTTCATTCATATGTTAGCACATGAATGATCTCTTGTAAAAGGTTGATTTCTACTCCTTGTAAAAGTGCATATATGGAAGCATTTGCAATTACGAGTTCTTAAGAGAATCAATCCAAGAATTATTTGGTGAGAATTTATGGAAAATCAAGTCCTAAAACTTTGGAACACTTTTAGGTAAAGATTCAAATTCAAACTTGAATCTTGGCTCCAACAAAAAGGCTATAATAGATGACTATCTAGTCGCGTGGTTATGCAGCTAGAAGGAGGAGATATAGCGGAGCTTTTAAAGGCCTTCTTGTGGCATCTTGAGCTCACATTATAGCTTTTCCATTGCCCTCACATTGTGCAATCATTCATTGCAATGTCAGTGTATCTATGTGCATTAATACATATAATCTTCTCATGTCTCATCTCTTGTTCTCTATCATATAATACTCAAAACAATGAGCTTCTCTGATCTATTTCTCAGCTTGTACTCGGTCATTTTCAGTACTTTAAGTTGGTATAGGTTCAAAACATTGCTCTCTATTCTGCATACTGTTAACTTCCTAAAATATCGGGATGCATCTCAATTTTGCTAAGCATCATTCTCTTAGCATAGTTGATCATGTTTAGTGACATAACTTGTGAAGTTTAGATATTGTAGGCAATTAGATATTCCCAAAACTATTTTGTCCAATTGTTACAAGGGAAAGAGTACTGTTCATTTCTTTGAACAGGTGTTGTGACCAAAATAGCAAGTTTTTGGCACACAATGAAACTCCAAGTTATTTGTCTTCATCCAATGATTTGAGGATCATCTTCCAAAGTACTTGGGCAAATATTTGTGCTTCTTGTAAATCTCAAGAGATCTTCTTTACGCTCCTCAAATCATTTTTGACTGGTGTGAAGCAAGAATTTGCCGCACATCTCATCTCTAGAAAGTGTCCACCATCTCCTCCGACAAATTTTGATTTCCAGGTCATGTTTCAAATTGATGACATCATCAATAATATCATCAACTCAAATTTCCATTAATGAACCATTGTTGAAAACCTATATAAGGAGGGGTTGGACACATACATACTCCATATTGCCAATGTTAGTCTTGGGAGATCAAGGAGTCAAGATCTTCAAGTACTTTCAAGTTCTAGTTCGAGCTCTAGTCTTGTCCTTGGCTCTAGTCTTGTCTAGTCTTGATTTTTGGACATTGTTAATCACACTGTTCTGCTGACAACATTCAACCACAAACATGGATTACAAAATGGGCTCCTAGATGGTAGCCATACAGATAACTGCAGAATGTATTATTTTTCACTCCAATTGAGAGATTACAGAAAAACATATTAATAACGTACAACTTCACACCAGTAACTTAAGAATTCTATGAGTCCCATCACTGCTCTTAGTGCACACTTTCCATAATATCGATTCTAGTTTCAGTGTATAGATACCCACTTACAAAGCGACTTCACTACAATATTAACTTCACTTATTGCATAGGATTTCATTAACAAACGATAAGCAACTAATAAAGAAAAAAGAAATAGAATGCACCGAATTTGGAAGAATGCATCTCTAAGCAGAGATTCTATAGGCCGACCGAGTCACCATGACTCATCACCTCACTTCCTCTCTCACCAAAAAATTTTGTTTCATTATAGGTTCATTGAAGGGTTAGAATGATTTAGTAGGGCGTTTCACCAAAAATGAAAGAATTACAAAATTGAGTATTGTTGCACTACACTGCCTAACATTGGCATGCATAGTGGGCTTGAATGGTAATGAAAACTATCCTCATCCATAATTCCTTGTAAATACAATGTTCAAGCTTCTTCAAAACGTCTTTTGATGTTAACTACTAACTCTATGCCTCCAAAAATGCTTCATGTAAATAAAATTTGTTTTCCAGAGCCACTTGAAATGGGACTCTTTTCTGGTCCATAGTTGCTTCCACTTGTTTCATTTTGGCTTCCAAATTATTCAAAAGTTTTTTCTTTTAGTGAATTTGGGCATCTTCCATTTTGAAAAAAATATTGCCGCTCCCTTTGAGTCACATCAAGCTCGTTATGCAAATTACGGGTTTGGTGAATGGTGTCGTGCAATTCATTGTCTCACCCAAATATTTTAGCTTTTACATGCTCCAACTTGGCGTCCATATCTTTCATAGTCTAATTCATTACAATTCATTGTCTCACTCAAATATTTTAACTTTTACATGCTCCAGCTTGGCGTCCATATGTTGCATAGTGTAATTCATTACTCTGCAAGTCTACTCCAATATAGCAACTTTCTCAGTTTTCTCTTCCAATGTTCAACTAACTTTTGGCAAGGGCTTCTTTTTTGTTAGCCAATGCTTTCCACAAAGCTTCCAATTCACTATTTTATTTTGTTAACCTTTGTTGTAGTCGTAATTCTTGCACTTGGAATCGCATCATCACACCCTACAAGTGTGAGACATCATCTTTGGCCATCTCCAATTTTGCATGAAAGGATTTTTGAAGGTGCATTTTCTCTACCTCAATTCTGGTTTGAATGTGATTGGTAGCTTGTACAAGGTAATGCCAAACTTTGGCTTCATCTTCCATGGCAAAGTTAGAAATAATCGAAAACGGGATAAAGGGACGAGTAGGAGGGACCAATGGTAATTGTGGAAACCTTTGGTTTGCAGAGTGCTAAATCTTTAGAGTCGCGTTGGTTGAAGGTGATGGCATATGGAGAACATGTGGGGAAACTGGCAGAGTGATTTCAGTGGCTTCTTCATGGATAGGGTCAGCCTCCAGAGATTCGATAGGGTAGGATGGTATAGTGGGGATGGCTGGGAGAAGAAGAGATGATTCCTTTGGCAGAAAATTCTCCTTAGCAATTTTGAAAGCATTATGCTCTACACTTCGATCAAGAAGATCATGGAGAAGAGATGAAATTACCATATGTAGAGAAGGACTTTGAATGATCATGATGGACTCCTCAATATCTATTGGCGTCTGACTCTTTGGGCTTGAGGGTATGAGAGAGGATTCCCTAGCCTAAAACATGGAGGATAGAACTTCAACAACCACATTTTATTTCAAAGTGACTATGAGTCTCATGTCTACCATTTTGGAAGGAGAATTGGCAGGAGCAATGGTAGCATCATTCAATCTGCGACATTTTGAGCAAGGTAAGCATAGCATGATGGACTCGTCATCATCATTTGCCATGGAAGAGGGTGCAACTGAGGGTGGTGGAGGAAGAACCATTGTTGAGGATGCAGTAGTGTGAGGATCGAGTAACAAGAAGGAGATGTGAGGGAGTCAGATTCTAGGAACTTCTCCTTGTGCTAACTACTTGAGGACCATCTAAAATTCTTTGTGAATCCATTGGAAATAGAATGAGACCCAACCGATCATTTCAAGGGCTGCTAGATGGATTACTGAATACATGGTTCAAGAGATATCATATGCCCATTTTTGGAGGTTACGAGTAATGACAAAAAATTTTAGAGCATTGCATTCTAGTGGCAGTATAGGTTGTCGTGAGAGATAAGAAAATTCCACCATAATCCAAGAATTCACTCGCCTTTCTAGCACCTAAATCTCCTCGATCTACAACTATTTCTACATATCAACATCTAGATATAACTTCTTCTAAAAGAAATAAGCATACATTATTAGTAGTATTAGATGGAAGTGCACAACCTTCCATAGGATTTTTCAAATCTTCCTCTACAACTATAATATATCTCATAAAATCAATATTTTTAGGCATAGTCATAATATCAACTACCCACTTGTAATGAATACAATGTGGGTATGTTGGGCGTAAGGGATATCCATGTTTGACTAAGGAATGAATCTGACATGTGGCACATGTGCTCACAAAGTCCTTAACATTTACATACATCATTGGCCACCAATGGCTTTCTCAAATTTTTCATATGTTGCAAAAAAGCCCTTATGGCCTGCCCATAAGCTCTCATGCATGGCTCTCATGACTTGCACCTAAAGATTTCTCAATCCTAAAACCCTATGTGTATTTGTCACCTTTCCTCTAGCATGCCACCAACTAAATCCATCTTTTAGAAAGAAGTTGAAAGACTTCTTTTTGATATTCTAGAATCAATTTGGCACCAGCTTGGGAAAGTCTATAAAGTACCCAGATAATATCCAATGTCTCTCCATTCTTCTTCATAATCATCTTCTCTGAATCGCTCATAAATTAATGTACAAGGATCATAACATCATTCATCTTTATGTTGCTTTACCAGAATCATCATCCTCAAACCTTGCTTGTCAGAGCATATTGGCAACAATATTGAGCTTTCTATCAATATGAACAAAAGCTAGATTAATAGACTTGATATATGCAATCCATCTCAACATCGCAATATTAAGAGATGAGAAATTTGCAATCATACCTACTAATGAAAGATAATCAATCTCTACTATCACATTTGCAGTGATGAAATAGTATTTATCTGATTTTAAAGCATTGACTAATCCCCATAACTCTTGCTTGATTTGAGGATAGTTCCTGAGTATCATATAAAAACGTTTTGCACTAAAGCGAACTACATACCTCTATGTAGCTCAAGCGTAAGCACCACCTCCTTTACTTGTCAATCTGCGGAGACATGAGGACCGGTATGAAGACCACGAGCAAGTGAAGGCACAAGTGTGTGAGTGAAAGCACACAAGCATGCACACACATACACACACACGTGCACAAAGTAAGATCAAAGAGAGGAACAATGGAAAGCTTAGATTGCAAAAGAGTTCTCTTACCAAAGCTCTATTCTTTAAACAAGCTAACCCCAAAAATGAGCTCTCTAGCTCTTTTTATAGTTTTTGGACTAGTTTTGGCCCTGTCTAGACCTAGTGTCTGGCCTAGTTAAAAATTAGGTTCCAAGGCTTATTTGAGGGCTCAAACAAAGTCTAAAAATTATGAAAATTGGTAGGATGATAGTTCTAATACTCCTCAAGCTCAAGGACTCCTCGGCTTGAACAAAATGGAGTTACAAAAATAGAAAATGGTATTTACAATGGTTTTTAGTGATGAAAATCACTATTTTTGTAGGGGATTCTTCTAAAAATTTGACATGTACTTCTTGGAGCTCCCTACTTGCTCCTTCTTCTTGTGTGTGTCCACCTTTCTGATGTGCTTCCATGCTTGTGCTTGACCTTGAGTTCCAACACTCCCCCCCCTCTCGAGTCTGTCGTCCCTGACAGACCCTTGTTGTAATGGTTGTTCTAGGTTGCGTTGAGAGGGAGTGTCCATTCGGATGAACCATAGCCGTCTCTCTTCCAACTGTGGCAAGATTGGTTTTCCGGTTCTTCATTTGTCACTACGAGTCTTTGCAAGTTGTAATCCCTTGGTAGGTGCTTCTGCCTAGGATTCCAGCATGACTGTGTCGTTGTGACTCTCCATTGATGACCTCAGATCGTCCAAAGATGATGTTCATAGTAGTCATGCCAAGTACGCATAACCCATAATGGATGATGGGTAAGTGTGTTTGTGCATCGGTTGAGGAAGATATGTGCCTTGTGCACGGCCTTATAATCTAGCCCTATACATGCTTACTTGGAAAATGCATTGGAAGAAGTATGGTGGAAAAATTGAGGTCTTGAGCTAAGTGCTCAAGGGTATGCCGACGAAGGGTTTCCTAATCTATCATGGTTATGGTGTTTCCAGAGTAAGGATACTTACCATGGTGAAGGGTCGATCGATGTTTATCTCTTCATGTTGTGCTCCCGACATTTGTGATGGACATTGTTGATGAATGACTGTGTTGAGGATCCACTGATGAAATTCTTTGAGAGCCTGGTCCTGTCTGTTCTCTTCAAAACAACATTTGTCAAATACTAAGAATTGAATTTCTTTATATTCCTTGACAAATGACAGTGGATAACTACACCAAGCTTGGTTTCTCATATTCTCTTTAGCTCACCATAAGCAGGAGTCTTCTCATCCAATATACATACAAAGGTTTGCAGGGTACCAGAACTACCCCTTGCCGATATCTCCCTGGATGCCCTCGTACATGCAGTAGTTAAGCATCTCTCAAGTCGCGGGCTCTCGAGATCTTTCCTCCTACCAAGGTAAGGGGAAACAAAGTTGTGGATGCCATGTTCCTGTCAAGTTCTTTACGTCAACCAGATAAAGCAGCAATAATATCATCTGCTAACAGGGACACACTTCTATCAAAGCTGATAAATGTCCAGTAATCAATGGTTCCACCTTCAACTAAGCATGACTCATTCATGTTCCATGAGCCAATCCTTGGAACAAGCTCTCTCTCTCTTTTCTCCTTCTCTCTCTTCTTCTTCTTCTTTTTTTTTCTTTTTTTTTTGAGGAACAATGGAACCAAACAAGAAGACAGATGTTAGTATCAGAAAAAATAGTTGACATATTTCAATGTGCTCTTGTGCATGGGACTCTCCCATGTGTCTATGCACGGCCTTGTAATGTGGCCCTATATTAATGCATACTTTGGAAATGCATAACCTGAATGGTGCAAAAGACTGGGTTGTGCAAGGAGCACATGGTTTTCGCTCGTCAAGGCTTTTCGATGTTATTTGCGGATAATGATGCCATCTATCGTGGAGGTCTCCATTGGATCTTGAGATGACAACTGATCCTTCCTGCTTATAGGGATCCATTTTAGAATAGCATTTGGCACTGTAGAGATTACTTCAGGCGTCTTCCTCTTTGGATGCTTTCTAAACTGTGGTATCCAATGTGGTTGGCGCTTTGGTTCGGTGGAGGCTACTTGTACTTTTGGCTTCCAAACCCATAGACTTTTTGCAGGTCTTCCTACTATTGTTGAAGAGCCGATTTGATCTTCTTTCGGTCTCTATACGTGGTTCTTACCCTTTTCTCTTTTTGGCTTCTTTGTTGAGACCTTTTGCATGTGGGAGAACATAGGTTGTTGTGGAAGTAAGAGCTACTTAGGTACCCACATCTGTAATCGCCCTTGTTGAGCTACAGCTAATTTTTTAGGCACCCAAACTTGTTGGATACCTTGTGATTGAGCATGTCCGAGCTGCTTCCTTCGTCTTCTGGCTTGGTTGGCTTGCCTGGATGGGATTTGTGGGGGCAAGGCTGGTGGTTGCTCTCCTTTGCGTACCCATATCTGTTTCATGCTCGGAACTACTTTCTTGTCGAATGGTGTCTTTCTATTTGATGTAGCAATTTTCGTGAACAATTGTGTTTGCCTGTGTGGTGGACTCACTATTGTGGCTACTTGACTCTTTGGAGCAGAAGAAAGATCCACCCGCCTTCGAACCTGTTCTTCCACGATTGACTCCTTCTGCATCATAGAGCTTTTAACACATACAACATCTTCTTCCATATGATCAGTCTTAGAAGAATGCAGAGAGTGTGTGGTGCCATGATCTGGGAGCATGTAGTTCTCTAATTCTAATGTAATGCATTGTTCATGTACCCAAACTTGAAGAATTTGACTTCTTAGGTTTAGGTTGACTGCATTGTCATAAATCCAATCTTGTCCTAAGACAAGTGCTTCTGTAAGGTTCTCATCCTAACACACTAGCACTTTGACTTTCATTGGAACATCTTGAAGGTAGATGGGAAGTTCCACCTCGCCCAAACAAGGGGTTTCCACACCTCCCAATCCTATGAGATAAGCTTCTATGGGATGGATGTTGAACTGCAAGTCTTGGTAGTAGGAAACTCGAACTGCACTACTTGCTGCACCTGAGTCAATCAATGCTTTCATAGTCCTTGCACCCTTTCCTTGTCCTATCTCTATGGTCACAAAGGGACGTCGGTCAATAACTGGAGAAGTCGCTATGCTTGATTTTTGGCACATATCCATGTGATATTTTGGGGTGTTTGAGTTGACATCTAGGCCCAGTCACCTTAACTTATTTCGCCTTATGCGCTCTCTAGCCTCTGCCTGTGCTTCTTCCCTCACCCTTAACTCCTCTTCTTTTCACTTCTTAGCAGTGTTGAGTCTCGTAAGCATATCCTCTGTAAGAGGTTCTTGGTATAACTTGACTCTACATCCACTAATATTGTTTGGCAAGATATCGCCTTCTAGAGTGGCCAACTGAACTGCACCACTAGTGGAAATTCTATTAATGATCATGGGTCCATATCCTCTTTTTTCCAACTTACGGGCATGTTGCTTTAGTGTGTAAACCAACACTAGATCGCCCTCTTTCAGTCCCTTATCCTTGAT
Organism: Ceratopteris richardii; assembly: GCA_020310875.1. NCBI lineage: Eukaryota > Viridiplantae > Streptophyta > Polypodiopsida > Polypodiales > Pteridaceae > Ceratopteris > Ceratopteris richardii. The sequence goes on along the minus strand of CM035417.1, from coordinate 8,108,302 downwards.
GTGTGCATCAAAGTATGCCTTTTGTCTTTTCTTTGTAGCATAGATGTCTGTCAGCGCGTGTAGCCTTGTCTCACCTAAGCGTTCTAGATCAAAGATCCTAGAGGACAATTCATGTCCATTCCACTCATGCTCTTGTGCTACTTTTAAGGTTGGGATGAGGAATTCTAATGGTAGAACAACATTCTGCCCAAAGACCATTTGAAATGGGGTGGTGTTGAGTACCGTTTTGTAGGCAACTCGGTAAGCCCAAACAGCATGATGAAGTTGTTTGTCCCAATCAGAGCGTTTATTATTTACCAGTTTTGTCAATACATTACAGAGGATCTTATTGGTGCTTTTGGCTTGTCCGTTAGCTTGTGGGTGATAAGGGGCAGACTTCTTATGTATCACCAAGAATTCCTGGAGAAGATTTTCAATGACCTCATTCAAGAAGTGTGTGCCTCTATCGCTCACTAACTCTATTGGTAGCCCATATCTCATGAACACATTCTCGAATAAGAACTTAGCCGTAGTCTGAGCATCATTCTTTGTTGTGGCTTTCACTTCTACCCACTTTGTAAGGTAATCTGTGGCTACAATAATATACTCTGCATGGGAGTTTCTAGCTGGGGGGTTAATAGGACCTATGAAGTCTATGCCCCACTTCGAAAATACACGCCCTCCCATCATTAGCCTTAAGGGCATCTCGTCTTTTCTAACTGGATATGTGCACGTTGGCATGTGTCACATTTCTTCACATAGGTATGAGCATCCATATGAAGAGTGGGCCACCAAAGTCCTGAAAATAGAATGGTCTTGATTACTCGATCAGGACCGAAGTGTCCACCTGCAACACCGCTGTGTGTAGTTTCTAAGACTCTCAAATAGACTGATTCGTGAACGCACAACCTTAGATAACCATCTTTGCCTCTTCGGTATAGGTTGTCTCCTACTAAGGCATAGCCTTGAGCCTCTTGCTCCATGCTTTGTCTTCTTGCTAGACTAGCCTCTTTGGGTAATCTTCCCGATCTCATAAACTCTACCAATGGAGCACTCCAATCAGGAATTAATGACACTTGATAAAGGGTGGCATGCTCTATTGGTGGTCTCTCTCTGCACATTGGACAATTCTTAATCCACTCATGTATTTCTTTATCCATGTTAGGCCAATACACTCCTAAACGTTTTAGATTCTGCAATGTTCGTTGTTTAGAATAGTGATTTCCTAGCAATCCTTCATGGGCTTGTTGCAACCAGCTACTATGTTCATCATCCTCGACACAACAAGCTAATACACCTTGAGTATCTTGTTTATACATGCTTCCTACCAGTATGTGATACTTTTGTGATTTTACAATTTCTTCTTGTGATGTTTTCACATTCTTATTCGCAGGTCCAAAAGTTAGGATTGGTACCAACTTATTTGCCCATTTAGGAACAAATTCTAAATTGAACAGATAAGCATCGGGTAATTCATCAGACACTCCTTGCGGTGACTCTCTTGAAGTGATGCGAGAAAGGTGATCTGCCTGAAGGTGGGTTCTACCTTTCCTGACAACAACTTCAAAGTCATATTCCATTAGTAAGAGGAACCATCTTACTAAGCGTCCAGTATTGCAAGGTTTATTGACCAAATATAACAAAGCTTGATGATCAATGAAAAACTTGAACTTGTTGGGCAATAAATAGTGTCTAAACTTCTTCACAGCATATACCGTGCCTAAGCCCTCTCGCTCAGTTGTGGTATAGTTTCGTTCAGCTGCGGTGAGCTGTCTACTAGCATATGCTATGGGCAAATCTAAGTTTCCTTCACTTGTGGGGTTTGTGCTAGCACACATCCTATGGCGTGATTGGATGCATCCACATGGACATGGAATGGTTTATTCCAATCAGGAGTGGTCAGTATTGGTGTTGTGCACAAACGTTTCTTCAGTTCATTGAAAGAATTCTCGCATTCGTCGTTCCACTCAAAATTAGACAACAAGGCATAAAGGGGTCTAGCTATGATCGCGTACATGTGGATAAACCTACGGTAATATCCACAATGGCCCATAAAGGCTTGTGCCTCCTTAACATTCCTTGGCCTTGGCAGCTATGTTATGGCTCGTACCATATCTTCATCTGTTGAGATTCCATTCTTAGAAACAATGTGACCTAAGATTTTACCTTGACGCACCATGAACACACACTTTTCTGGGTTCAGACACACTCGATATTCTCTACACTTGTTGAAGATTTGTCTGAGATCAGGGATGTGAAATCTTCTTTCTTGGGAATGAGCACATAAATCATCCACATACACTTCTAAGCTCTTTCGCAAGAACTCTTTGAAGACATGACACATGGGCCATTGAAATGTTGCAGGTGCATTTGTGAGCCCGAATGGCATCGCCCGAAATGCAAAGATTCCCCACTCTGTGGCAAAAGCTGTTTTGTGTTCATCTTTCGGGGCAATGGCTACTTGATTGTAACCTGAAAATCCATCAAGGAAGCTATAAACTTCCTTACCTGCAACACGCTCCAATAGGTGTTTCGTGATTGGAAGTGGATAACTATCTCTGATCGTAGCGGCATTAACTTTTTTAAGGTTAATACACACCCGCAACTTCCCGTTCTTCTTGGGTACCACTACAATGGGGGACACCCATTCAGTATGCTCAATCTCATAGATAAATCCAGCTTCAATCAGCCTATCAATTTCTTCTTTTATTTTTGTGGCATATGTATCATTATATGTGTAGGACTTTTGTTTGGTGGGCTTAGCATCAGCGGTCATGGGAATAGTATGAGAGCAAATTCTTGGATCTACCCCTTTCAAGTCTCTATAGTGCCACGCAAACACATCCCTATATTCCCTTAATAGAGCTACAAGCTCCATTTCTTCTCTTGCACTTAGGTCATCTCCTATATATGTGCATCTCTCTTCCTTCTCTTCAATGGTCACTACAATCTTCTTGGTCTTTTCTTTATTATCATATGATTCTCCTATGATGGCCTCTCTCTTAGGCATTCGTACCAAAATTTCGCGGTCGTCAACTTCATATTTCTTGAAGTTCTCTAGTACTTCAAACAATGATTCCTGCTCTTCTTGTTTCACTGCTTTTCTTTTCTTTTTCTTTTGACTGCTCTCACTTCCATCATTTGAATTTACCGTTTTTAATACTTGTGAGAGGTTCTTCTTCTTTCTGGGTGAACACTCCTATATCTTCTAGATAGTGCTGCTCTGAGTTAAAGCAACTATCCATCACAATGGACTCTATATCATCATCATTCTCTTCTTCTTCTATGACATCACGAGGGTCACATTCTTTGAGCAAGGGCTGACACATGAACACTGAAATATCATAACCCTCATCACAATGAGGTGTCCATTGTTCTTCATTGACACCAATGTCCATGGTGGCTAAGATTTCTGGCCAGCCATGAGGCTCAAATTCCTCATCTGGAGAGATCATCGGTGTGTAGGCTGGGTCTCTCACTAGTCTATCTCCTGGCGAAGTTCCTTCTTCTCTTGCCTTTAAAAGTTTTTTCTCTTCCTCTGCGACCTTGCAAATCCACAAATGAGTATCTTCATGCAGCCATGATGGATCAGGTGATTTTTCAGAATGCACAGAGATGGAATCTTCTTTTGCGTTGTGGATAGAATTACATTGTAGGGGTGGTACATCTCTGAAGGAGTAATCCTTCAAGTTGACCTTGGTGGTAACCCCTAAGTGTTATAAGTACAAGGAGTTGGTTCCCCAATCCTGTACTATTTGCAATTGTCGTAGGAAGGGTCTTCCTAGGATCATCTCATAGACATTATTTTTCTCAAAGTCACATATAGCAAATGTGTGCTCAAACTCTACACCACAAGTGGTTAGAGTTATCCCTTCGAGGAATCCTAGAGGTCTTTCAAAATGACCGTCGGCCATTTGAGGCTTCATTCTAGTTGGTCTTAATGTGGGTTTGCCCCATTGCTTCCACAAGGAGGTGTTCGCAATAGCAACACCAGCACTTGAATCTATGATTGCTTGGGTTGTGTAACCTTGGTAGGTGATTGGAAGATAAGTATTACCTTCTTCACCCTCACACATGTCTCCTATTTTATCGAGAGGTATCTCTGGAACTTTTTGCTTAGAGCCTCTTTTTGGCATATTGGAATCAAGTTCTGGAACTTGATTCTTCACATGATTCCATAGCTCAGGTTTTGCTTTGAGCAGCTCTTCTATAGTGAGATGACACTGAACCTTAGTGTTCTTCACGACATCAGTGTTCCTTGGAACCACTGAGTCTTCATTTCTTACTAGTATTGTGGGAGCTCTAATCTGGAGAGATTCAGATTCCCATGGGCTTGGAAATTGAGGCAGTTCTTCGAAGGTATTAGATTCAAAATCTAACCTTTCGTCTTCTTGTTGTTCTGCTTCATCTCTGTAAATAGATGGAATGTCTTGGGGAAATTGATCATGAAGATCATCAATCTCAGGAATAGGAGGGGAATTACCCTTCTCCTTGGCCCATTTATCTTCTTGTATTTCCCACAAGAACTCTTGAGAGTACTGTTGAATTGAAGGAGGTATTCCGGCATCCGTGGAATTAGGAACATAAGCTCCCATTGGTGGTGAGCTTCTTCTCTCAATAACTGGTTGAGTCTGTGGCGGTAAAGAAATATGTGGTTTGTTTATTAATTGCTCTAATCTTTCTAGTAAGCCCAGGAAATGCAAATCCGATTTGATAGAGTTTGTCTGATTGAACTTTTGACTAGTCTCAAGTATAGCTTGAGCTTGTTCTACCATTTTCATGCACATTTTCATCCGTTCAATCTGTAAATCCGCTCTAGGGTAACTCTTGTCTAGGTTTGCAACTGTTGGCCCTTCTTGAAGTCGAGCCTGGTAGGCCTTGAACATCATGTCCAAGCCTTCTAGGGTTGGATCTGCAAGAACAGACCCTGGTTGCGGCCTATTTACAATGGGTGGTGGGGTGGAATAAGGTGGAGTCGATGGAGTGTCGGAATGCAAGGGGTTTTGAGATGCGATGTCTTCTATTTTTGTTTTTGCGTCTTTCAAGCTTTCCTCTAGTTCCGATAACTTTTTATTCCACTTGAGATTAGCCTTCTCTCTGGTATCTTTCCATGTCCTTGTTTTCCTCTTACTAGGTTCTCCTGATTCACTCGACTCTGATTGCTCTACTGATTTATCCTATTTTAATGCTTGTGCTCTAGTAACTGCCTGTATAGGAGCCACATTACTGCAACTTGAACTTGAATCCACCACTAAGCCTACCACAGTAATGGGTGTAATCTTGGGTGCACTGGAGGGGTTTCTTGGACAATCTCTGGGAAGATGGTCGTTGCCACATTCAGGACAAAAATCTTGTATTGTGATAGCCTGACCTTGACTCAGAGATGATGGGTGGGGACATTCACGAATGAAATGGTCACCTTGACATCTAAAACATGGTCCTCTATGGGCTTGTGGTCTTACTTGTCTCAATTGGGGCCTAGGGTTAGCATTTGTGTACATGACATTGGAGTATTCAGGCTCCCAATTTTGTTCCATAGGTTGTGCCTCATATTGATATGGGTAAATCTCACTATGATTAGGTGATTTTGTGTAATAAGCATGTGGACTACCTTCATGGGAGTAGTCTGAACTATGAGCATGAGAGTCATTCTCTGAGATCAGTGGGGTCACTAGCACCAATGCTCTATTAAGGTTCTCTTCCGCCACTGCATACTTAACTGGAATTGTATTGGCAGGAGCTGGTGGTTGGTTTCCCAAGACTGGTTGTGGCCTATATGGTGCCTGATATTGCTGTTGTGGTCTGGGCTGTTGGTATTGGTTTTGATACCTACCTTGTTGGTAAGGTTGCTGATAATTCTGTCTAACAGCCTGCCTATTGTAGGGACAATCTTGAGCTGTATGGTTTGTGTACTTCCTTTCAATAGTGCAGTATGGGGTATTCCTTTCTCTCATGTTCTGGTTGTGCATTGGGCATACATTAGCCATGTGGTCGCCTCCGCAAGTATAACACCGATTCAATGGGGTGACTCTCTGTGTTTGTTTATTTTGGACTCCCAGCTTCTTGGCAACTTGCTCAGCTATCTCCTCTATTTCCGTGGAGATTATTGAAGTATGACTAGTAGAACTATCAGAATCCTTATAGAGTTTGGACAATCCTAACTCCTCACCCAAGTTATCTTCTATGTCAAGGCACGTCCGCACACACTCTTCTATGGATCTAGGCTCTTTCAAGTACACATATGATCTTAACTTGGTGCTTAGTAAGCCATCTAAAAACAAAGCCACTTGTTTGGCTGGTGTGGGTAACTCTGGAGCAGGGCATCTCTCTAGATACTGTCTGAACCTCCTACCTGCTAGTCGCACTGTTTCTTGGGGTGTCTACTTAAAACTGTGGATCAAAGATGATGTATTATGCCTGATACCACTCTTGGAAAATTCTACAATGAATTCGTCTAGCAGTTGACCTATATCGCGATATTTGCGGCTACTCAGTGGTTGAAACCAAGCCAAGGCCATGCCCTTAAGAGTCAAACCAAATGCCTCGTATTGGGTGAACAAATCCTCAACCTGTTCAGCTCTTAACACTTGTTTGAACTCGGCCACATGATCATAAGGATCTCCTGTCCCGTCAAAATAATTCTTCATTGCCTTGATCACTTGAGTGGGTCTAAGGGTTCTTGGGTGCTCTCGAGGTCTAGGCAATGGAAAATCATGTTCATCTCTTTGTTGCCTATGTGCTTGATGTCTCTCTCTTTCAGGTCTTTCATTTTCAAATCCTGATCTATTTCTGCCCATAGTGTGTGCAAAACTTACCTCAGGTCTCTCTCTATTTCTTTCTCTTTGGGCTTCATGAGCTTGGGATGATCCTACTCCTTGGAAGCCATGGGAAACATTCGATCTTGATGGAGGGAAAATCAATTCACTCTTCCAAGTATATGCATGTCTATCATGTTCTGTTACCAAGAACACTTTCTCTGATGTGTTATCCAAGTAGACAACTTTTCCTGGTATCTCTGGGTCCTTGAACTCGTAGATGATGACTATGCCCAATTGGCTAGGTTGATCTGGCTTGAATCTCCAAAAGGCTTCCTCTGTTTGTCTATTCAAGCATAGTTCTATGCTTTTGTTATCTTGAGAAATCCAATCTAGAGTGATCACTCTGGTCAAAACTGACTTGCCTCTAGGAGTTTGGGGTCCTTGTCCTACATTTCCTTGTTCTAGGTCTCCTATCTCATTCTCAGGAATGATATTTCCAAACTCATCAATCCTATCTGGTAGGTTAGTGACCACATACATGGTTCCTTCCTTATCAATGTATGAACCCTCTTCGAACTTGACCACTAGGTGTTCAAGTCCAAAGGGTTGATCTGGATTTTTGAGTTGGACCACTGATTGCCTCAAGCCATCCTCATAGATGCGAGCACCTAATCGGTTGGTCCGAATATATTCCAATTGTGTTTTATAGGGTCCTTCTGGTGTTTGTAGATGGGCAGTTCCTGAGCCACCTGCAGGTTTCCCCATGCTAAAAGACATTTCTGAGTTACTCGTGTCAGAGTTTAGTACGTAAGGACAACCACTTAGTTTTTGTGCCTAAGACTTAGCTGTATGGTTGACACTGGACTGAGAAGATCTAATGCTTTGTCTATCCTTGCGTAGGTGTCTAGCAGATCTCAGGTTCATAAGCTTTGGTTAAAACTCAAAAATTTCCCCTTAGTATGGTTCAAAATCCTTTGGAGTCCCCTCGGGTTCTTGGTCCCACCTGAGGGTCAACTTCAAAATATCCTATCTGAAAATCAACGAATTATTCTTATAAAAAACAGTTGAGGCCGTGTAGGATTCTAAACGAGCTTTCCAATGAGCTATAGAGCTCAAAAAATGGACTTTGAATGAAAACGTTATGTCAAATCTGCCTCCTGGGGGTCAAAACAGGCAAACAGGACCTTTTGGAAAAAATCACAATTTTGTGAAATCAGAGAATCGCGATTTTGTGAAATCAGAGAATCGCGATTTTATGAAATCAGAGAATCTCGATTTTGTGAAATCAGAGAATCGCGATTTTGTGAAATAAGAGAATCACGATTTTGTGAAATCAAAGAATCGCGATTTTGTGAACTCAAGAGAATCGCGATTGTGTGAAATCAGAGAATCGCGATTGTGTGCCTTGAGAATCGTGTTTTCACAAAATTGTGTTTTTGGCTGAAAATCGTGATTTGTGAGAATCGCGATTCCCAACAAAGAATCGTGTTTTCACAGAATCGTGTTTTCACAAAATCATCTTTTCATAGAATTTTGTTTTCACAAAATCGTGCTTTTGCTAAAAATCGTGATTTGTGAGAATCGCGATTTTGAGAAGAGATTCGTGTTGTTGAGAATCGCGATTTTGAGCAGAACCACAGAATCGTGTTTTCTCAGAATCGTGTTTTTGACATGAAAATCGCGATTGCCAATAGAGAATCGTGTTTTTGAAAATCGTGTTTTAGAGAATCGAGTCTTAGAAAATCGTGTTCTAGAGAATCACGATTTTGTCTCAGAGAATCGTGGTTTCCAAAAATTTAGAGAACCGCAATTTTGAGCAGAACCACAGAATCGTGTTTTCACAAAATCGTGCTTTTTTTGGCCAAAAATCGTGATTTGTGAGAATCGGGATTTTGAGCACAACCACAGAATCATGATTCTGAGAATGACCACAGAATCGTGTTCTTTTCAAAATGCTTTTAGGCAAGAAACTGAGAATCGCGATTTTCAAAAAAAAATTTGAATTTTCACAGAATCGCGATTTTCATCACAGAATCGTGTTTTTTGGCAGGAACTTTGAATTTCTGAGCACCGAGCAATGGCGAACTCCGTATGTGCAGAAATTCATGAAAAAACACAGCGATTGCACTCTCTTGCACTTCCTAACTCCTCCTCGCACAATAATGCATGAAAGATGGTATGAAAATGATGAAAATGCACTAAAAAACAAGAAATTTCTATGAAGAAGAAGACAGAAGAAGATGGAGATGGTGATGATGATGAAGATGAAGAAGAAAAATAAGAAAATGAACAAAAATGACAGTTTTTTAACCTTCCAATGTCACAAATCTACGATCTTACCATCACAACGCTCGTCCTCGAAGCTCTCTCCCCAACAACGGCGCCAAAATTTGGTGTAGCTCAAGCGTAAGCACCACCTCCTTTACTTGTCAATCCGCGGAGATGTGAGGACTGGTATGAAGACCACGAGCAAGTGAAGGCACAAGTGTGTGAGTGAAAGCACACAAGCATGCACACATACACACACACGTGCACAAAGTAAGATCAAAGAGAGGAACAATGGAAAGCTTAGATTGCAAAAGAGTTCTCTTACTAAAGCTCTATTCTCTAAACAAGCTAACCCCAAAAATGAGATCTCTAGCTCTTTTTATAGTTTTTGGACTAGTTTTGACCCTGTCCAGACCTAGTGTCCGGCCTAGTTAAAAATAAGGTTCTAGGGCTTATTTGAGGGCTCAAACAAAGTCTAAAAATTATGAAAATTGGTAGGATGATAGTTCTAATACTCCTCAAGCTCAAGGACTCCTGGGCTTGAACAAAATGGAGTTACAAAAATAGAAATTGGTATTTACAATGGTTTTTAGTGATGAAAATCACTATTTTTGTAGGGGATTCTTCTAAAAATTTGACATGTACTTCTTGGAGCTCCCTACTTGCTCCTTCTTCTTATGTGTGTCCACCTTTCTGATGTGCTTCCATGCTTGTGCTTTGTTGGTGTAAATCACAAGCCTACACATTTGGCTTGGAAGTTATCATGAAGACTCTACATACATGAAGAACCATAGGAACATATGATAGTGGTTAATTACCACTTTATCTCATTTGTAAAAGTCAAAATGACTTGGAATCTTTTGTAATCACCTACCAAAGTGAGTGGTGGAAAACTTAGCCTATTTGATTGAGAGAATATCTCCAAGCTTTTAGGACCTTGATCATAGGAAGCCAAAATTTGAATTTGAATTCAAATTTTTGCACATATCCTATAAAAATGTACTTGGAAAAGTCGGGAGTAGATCACTTCACTCCCGAGCTTCATTCTTCTGTAATTGACTGTGTGTGAGGACTACATCAGAGCCTACACCTCTCTACACCATTTGGCAATGCTAGACATGCCAATGGAATTGTTCACAAGTGTTAATCAATAGATACATTTACATCATTCATCTCTGTGTTCTCTGATAGTCTACTCAAAAGTCTGTCAACTTGTCAAGGGCATATCTCGGTCAATACTACTCCAAATTCAGTGATTCAAAGCTTGTTGGATTCCCCTTGAAATCTACTACATGTTGTCAGAAATTGAAGACATTCCATTTAGCAAATTCAGAGAAAGTGTCGTCGAGGTGCTCACTGGTCTATTTTTGCTACAGTCCTAAAAAGTCGGGGGTATAGCTAATCTTGCTAACTTAATTTCTCTGAGTATAGTTTGTCATTTTACATCATTCCACTTGCAAGTGGTAGCTTACTAAGTTAATTGAATACCCCTAGAAGGAATTTTATTAATTGCTACTGTGCTGGTCACACTGAGCAAAACATCGAGCAGGTGTCTAGACCAAAATAGAAGGTTTTCTTGAGTTTGTGACTTCCAAAGTTATGTGTTTTGATTCAATCATTGCACAAATCATTTACAAAGGACATAGGCCATTTCTTGGTGTCATTGGAAAGCTAAGGAAGTCCACTAATCAAGTCTGAAGCAAAAGAGGGCTGGTACAAAGCAAGTTTAGCAGTACCTACTCAGTTTCCTGGATCATCCATTCATCTTTCCCAACAGTGGTATCAGAGCAAATAAGGTAAAATGGGAGATGGATTTCCTTCATTTATTGACAAATTAGACAGGAACAATTATCAAGCTTGGTCTCTAAGGATGAAGACCTACTTACAAGGAAGTAGTATCTATGGATACATCTCAGGAGATGAGGAATTGCCCTCATTCAAAGCAAGAGGTTTGCCAACCAAGGAGGAACAAGAAAAACTCAACACATGGTGTGCAAGGGATGCATTGGCAAGGTCTTATTTACTCAACTCTATATCTGATTTTCTTTTACCTCATATTAGAAATTGTAAGACTTCCCAAGAGACTTGGGAAACCTTATCATCATATTTTTCTTCCAATACAAGGGCTAGGAAAAATCAGTTGTGGATTGAGTTCACAACACTAAGGAAGCAACTTAAGCAAGTTGTTTTAGAATTTGTGACCAAGATCAAAGATGTTGCAGATCAGTTAGCAAGCATAGGAGAAGAGATTGAAGAAGAACAAATTGTAAGGCAGGTAATCAATGGAATCAAGGCTGATGACAAGTGGGAAAGTTTCACCACTGCAATGGATCTCTACATTGACATGCACACTCCAGATCTCACAACTCTCATGGGACAACTATTTACACATGAAGCAAAGCTTACCAAGAATGTAGATACTTCCAAAGGTAACAACTCTTCTGGCCTATACACTAATAAGAAATCTAAGGATAAAGGCAAGAGTAAGAAGGTGGAAGATGAAGGCTCTACCTCCCAAGCCAACTATGTAGGGAGAGGTAGATCTTCAAGAGGAAGGGGCAGAGGAGGTAAGCAAGGTAGGGGGAGACCCTATAACTCATCACCATGTAACGTTTGTGGTTTATCAAATCACGCCACAGATGAGTGTTATAGGAATTACAAAAATCAGAGAGGAAGAGGCTACCAAAGAGGTGGATACTCATAGTCTAGAGGAAGGTTCAACCAACACCAAGGCCACAACAACAATTACAACAACAATTACAATGGCAACTACCAAGGAGGATTCAAAACTAGAAGGGACTACAACAACTACACAAAAGAGCAGGATGACTCTCTTCTGATCATGAACATGACTTCAAAGACAGGTACAAATGATGATCATCTGTTTTACATTGATTCAGGGTGTTCAAATCATGTGGCTGGTAATGTGGCACTACTCTCTGATCTTGAGGAACCCAAAGGTAAACATCAAGTCCAAACAGGTGATGATACAAAGCATTCAGTGGTTAAAGTTGGTAATGTTAAGACTTGTGATGGTAATCAAAATTTGTTGAGCAGGGTACTCTATGTACCAACCATTACAAAGAACTTAATGAGTGTTGGTCAGATTGTAGAGAAAGGTTTGCAGGTCAGATTCAATCAATATGGAGCATTTGTGGAGGACCCAAGACATGGATTCAAAAGGATAGCTAAGGGAGAAAAATTAGGTAGACTTTTCACTTTTGAGTTGGAAGATACAAAGAACATTGCACTATACAGTTATAAAGATCAAACACTTTCAGAGCTTGAGATTTGGCACAAGAGATTAGGGCACATAGGAGAGAGAACCTTGAAACAAATATGCAGGGAAACATGTGTGCTTGGGATACCTAATGTATCCAAGCAACATATGATTTACAAGTGTGGTGCTTGTCAATTTGGTAAGTCTCACAGGTTACCCTTCTCCAAGAAAGGATATATGCATGAAGACTATCTAGAGCTTGTACACACAGATGTATGGGGACCTACCAAAGACCCCTCAGTCTCAGGTTCAAGGTACTATGTGTCTTTTATTGATGATTATAGCATATGGACTATATTATACTTTATGAAGCACAAGGATGAGGTATTTAATTGTTTTAAGAAATAACTTGCATTAGTTGAAAATCAGAGAGGAAGGAATTTGAAGAGGCTAAGGTCAGATGGAGGAGGTGAGTACTTCTGCAATGAATTTGAGGACTTCTTGCAGGACAGAGGCATCAAAAGGGAAATAACCACAAGGTACTCTCCTGAACAGAATGGGGTAGCTGAAAGAAGAAATAGTTTAATTGTTGAGACACCTAGATCTATGCTTAAGAGAAGAAATTACCTAACTATCTATGGGCAGAGTGTTTCTATTGCCACCTATCTCATAAACAGGTTACCATCAAAGTCACTTGATGGTATCTCACCCTATGAAGCTTGGCATGGTAAGAGACCATCATTAGACCATTGCAAAATTTTTGGGTGTGTAGCATATGTACACATTCCTTCACAGGTAAGAGGAAAGCTAGATCCAAAGGCTGAACAATGTATTTTCATTGGGTATGATTTGAATAAAAAAGGTTACAGGTTTTATAACCCTACCAATAAGGGATTTATGGTAAGCAGAGATGTGATCTTTGATGAGAATGATTCTTGGTATGAGAATGAATGCAGGAAGGCCAAACTACCCTATGATTTGGAAGAAGAATTTCCAAAACTTACAAAGGAGGAACCTACTCAGGATGGAGAGTCAAGTTCAGATGATGAAGATACTATCAACCTTGAAGAGTTCAAGGCATGGAAGTCCAAAGGCAAAATGAAGATGAAGAAGCTTGAAGACATACCTGAATCTTCAACCCAATCAATCAGGAGATCTCAGAGAGAAAGCAAAAAACCTATTAGATATGGGTATGATACATCTCTTGTTACTAAACATTCAGTTTATCTTGCAAAGGATTTGTCAAATGAAGAACCAAGTTCATATGAAGAAGCAATCACCAAATCAGAATGGAAAGAAGCTATGGATGATTAGATTAAAGCACTTAAGGAGAGTGATACATGGGAGTTAGTACCCAAGAAGGACTCCATGAAGGTAATGTGAAGAGAGATGGTGGATGCAATCCAAAGATGAGTAGGTGCCGCTACAACCAGCTTCACACCAGCCAACTGAGACTTCAGAGTTGATTAGTAGACCCTTTGAGCTTCCTAAATCCACCAAAATATCAGCCAAGTACTTTGGAACATGTATCCCAAAAGTTTAAGTCAAGACAGGCTAGTTGCGAAATGACTAGCTCCCAAAACTTGCTATTTTTGGACATACACCTGCTGGAACAAATGAACAGTGCTCTCAACCTGGAAGGAATTAGAAAAATTCCTTTTGGGCATAGCAAATAGACTTAGCAAGCTTCCTATTCCAAGTTAAAACACTTCAAATGATGGACTCAGCACTGAGAACAAGTTTCATCAAGTTCTGGAACATTCCCACAATTCTCGGGGCTCTGCAGAGATAGACCAGTAAGCAGTAAAATGCAGATATCTCCAAAAGTATAAATCCAATGACCTTGAAAATTTATAGATAGAAACTAGACAGTGAGAGCTATCCAACGCACTTTAAAACACTGAAAAAGGTTCAGTAAAACTCGAGATATGACCTTCTGAAGTTACTGCTCTGAGTGAGTATAGCAGAGAACAAAACAGAGAGGTAGATGATAATAAATGTATAGATTCACATATGATTACAACCACATTGGCAATGAATCTTTGCACAATGGGAGTAGAATGATAGAGCTATGGAGTAAGCTCTTCAATCTCTACAAAATGACATGAAGTGGTCACGTACAAGGCTTGCTAATCGCCTCTTCCTTCTTGCTCCTTTTATAGCAATTCTTGGAGGGAGTTTTGAATTCGAATTCGAATGGCTCCACCTAAAAGTGATCCCCAAAGTTAGGAGAGATTCCCTCAGCTCAAAAATTCGTGATTTTGGTAGTTGGAGCCACGAATTTGCTTTTACATCATGGATGAGGTAAGCCATCCTTTTACTTTTTTCTTTTTCCATTTACAAGAGATAAAATGTACTCTTTTACAAGAGGTGTTCACATGACTACTCATGTGACTTACAAATGAGGATAATATCAAGCATATCAAGCATGTAGGCTTGGGCAAAATGCACCAACAGGTAATAGGATCCAGATGGATCTATAAATTGAAAAGAAATTCTGATGGCACAATTAACAGGTACAAGGCCAAATTGGTAGCCAAGGGTTTTGCACAAACCCAAGGCATTGACTATGAAGAGACATTTTCTCCTGTGGCCAATATGCCAACAATTAGAGTGTTGGTTAGTGTGGCTGCATCAAAGAATTGGAACATGTACCAATTGGATGTCAAGAATGCTTTCTTGAATGGATGGATCTCAGAAGAGGTTTATATGTCACAACCTCCTGGCTATGAAGATCCTAAGAAGGTAACTTATGTTTGTAAATTAAAGAAGGCTTTATATGGATTGAAGCAGGCACCTAGGGCATGGAATTACACGCTAACTACATACCTCCAAGACCAAGGTTTTATCATGAGCAAGGCTGACGCTTCTCTATTCATTAAGAGAAGTAATTCAGAGGTAATATATCTCTGTGTTTATGTTGATGACATCATCATTACAGGTAATGATGTCAGTGGAATCAAAAATATCAAAAGCCAAATGATGAAGGAGTTCAAGATCAATGATCTTGGGCCATTGAAGTATTTTTTGGGACTTGAATTAGTTTACACTAATTTAGGAATATACATTACTCAAAAAAGGTATGTACAGGATATGTTGAAGAAGTTTCACTTGCAGGATGCTAAAGCAACAAGCACTCCAATGGAGGTGAATCTAAAGCTAAGTGCCCATGAAGGTGATGAAGTCCAAGACATTACAGGTTATCAAAGTATGGTAGGTAGCTTGAACTATGCTACTCTTACAAGAATTGATATTGCATATGGAGTTAGTGTGCTAAGTCAATTTATGCACAAGCCAAGGATACCTCACTTAGAGGCTGCCAAAAGAATCTTGAAGTATCTCAAGGGTACACAGAACCATGGTGTGTATTTTCCGTACACTTCAGATATTGATATAAAAGTTTATTCAGATGCAGATTGGGCAGGATGCAAGGATGATAGGAGAAGCACTTCTGGATACATTTCTTTTGCAGGTGACAAACCAATTTCATGGTCTACAAAGAAGCAACCAACTGTTGCATTGTCTTCTACAGAAGCAGAGTATAGAGGGCTAGCTAATGCCACTCAAGAAGCAATTTGGATTAAGCTTTTGTATATAGAAATGGGCTTATATACTAGGCCTCCAATTATCTTTGGAGATAATACAAGTTCTCTTCACCTTGCAGCTAATCCTATCTATCATGCCAGAACAAAACACATAGAAGTTCATTATCATTATGTGAGAGAGAAGTTGCTAAGCAAGGATATTCATCTCACTTATGTGTCAACCAACATGAAATGTGCAAATTTGTTGACTAAAGCTTTGGATGGGACAAAACTTTGCAGGTTCAAATCTATGATCAATCTATGATTGGATTGCAGGATGTACTTGAAGATTGAAGATGAAGACTTAAGCCAAAATGTTTGGCTTGAGGGGGAACTGTTGGTGTAATTCACAAGCCTACACATTTGTCTTGGAAGTTATCATGAAGACTCTACATACATGAAGAACCATAGGAACATATGCTAGTGGTTAATTACCACTTTATCTCATTTGTAAAAGTCAAAATGACTTGGAGTCTTTTGTAATCACCTACCAAAGTGAGTCATGGAAAAAGTAGCCTATTTGATTGAGAGAATATGTTGTATATTATTGAACAATGCATTGTTAACGTGTTATATTATTAATGTATTAATATGTTTTTGATATTTTTGATATAGCAGCTGAAGGTTCGTGAGGAGCGTGCAAGGCGTGAAAGGGCGGACATCAATAATCCGAATAATTATTATTTAGCTTGTAAATAAACCCGCGTAGAAGGTTCTATTGTTAGAAAAGTAATGGTTAGAATAAGGATCATTGAAGACCGCAGTTTCTGTTATTGAAAGCAATGGCTTTCTGTAAAAGTTATCAACTTTTAGTTTCACGCCTGCTTTTCGAAGCCGCCCTCTTGTAACCACTCTTTCCGACGTAATCAAAATTCCTATAAATACATGCACTCTGTGGACTGTCGAAACAGAGTGCATGGGGGGAGATTGCACCCAATCTTGTGTCCGGTCTCGTCTCTTGTTGCCTCTTTTTTTTGTGTGTTTTTCTGCGTCCGTAATCTCTGTATACGCATGAGCAAGATAACTTAGGCAATACATTGGCAACATTGGCACCCTTGGCGACCGTTGGCAGCCGTTAGCTATGCGTGAGGCAATTTTAATTTTTGAGTGGTAATAGAGAGGTTTAGAGTCCCTAAGGTAGGAGGATTTGAACCCACAACCTCCTACTTTCAAGGAAAGTACTTTGACCATTCCACCATCTCTTGGAGTTGTACTCAAGTCTCTTTCTTTATTACTTGGGGAAGGCGCTCGCGACGATTTCAAGGATGGACCCAAGAAAGAATCAAGTGTATCTCTCAATCCATAAGTCGGATTGAGGCGTGTAATATACCGTTGGAAAGCTCTCGGAAGGAACTTCCCAATGAGCTAGCTTGGAAGTATGAATTCCTTCAAAATCCTTGGGTGGCACTTGATTGAGTGTTCAAGATACCAAGCAAGGTTGAGAACACGGGATCGAGACACCAAGGTTGCAAACAAGAAGGTTCAATACACCAAGGTTGAGAGCAAGGGTCCAAGAGCACCATGGAGGATTACCGTAATTCACCTTTACCTGGAGTTTCATTCGAGCAAGAGTTAGAGATTATGAACCAAGAACTTCAAACACTTCAACAAGCCATACAAGGACGTTATGCTATGCTTCAATTCGACGGACGAATAGATGGCCGCTTTGTCTTATCATGGCTATCCCTATTCAACGATTTCTTTTCCGATGAGTTATATTCAGAAAATAAGAAAATCGAGTTTGCCACTAATTATTTGGTCGGAAGAGCGCAGCAATGGTGGAATGATCTTACTCAGACTGCAGATTGTCCACGCACTTGGCAAGCTTTTCAAGAAGAGTTTAAGGATTCATTTCTACCTTTAAAGTTGACCCTACATGTTTGATAATTGTGATGCATTTACATATTGAATTTAGTCCATAGGAGCATATTCAAGTTTTGCTTGCCCAAATTCATTAGAAAGACTATGTCCGCATCTCACAGATACTTTTAATAACTTAACACCGCCATGAACATTTCCATGCATGTGTTTTTACATGGAACATGCCTATGTTTTTTTTCGTTCAGTGATGAAACATGTGATTGGCTATCCATGTTTATTATTTTATCAACTGAGGTCAGTTGTCTTTTCAACTGAGGGGCATGTTATGAATTATGGAGTATGTTGAACAAGTAATTGTTGGAGTGTGTTAAATTATTAATGTATTATGGAAGATGTTGGCAAATGCATTGTTGGATTGAAATATAAAATAGGCAATGCATTGTTGGATTGAAATATAAAATAGTCAATGAATTGTTGGATTGAAATATGGAATGGCCAATGCATTGTTGGATTGTAACATGGAATATGTTAGCCAATGCATTGTTGGATTGTAACAGTAACATGGAATATGTTGAACAATGTATTGTAACTGTTAGAGTGTTAAATTATTTTATCAACTGAGGTCAGTTGCTTGTCCACTGAGAGGCATGTTGTATATTATTGAACAATGCATTGTTAACGTGTTATATTATTAATGTATTAATATGTTTTTGATATTTTTGATATAGCAGCTGAAGGTTCGTGAGGAGCGTGCAAGGCGTGAAAGGGCAGACATCAATAATCCGAATAATTATTATTTAGCTTGTAAATAAACCCGCGTAGAAGGTTCTATTGTTAGAAAAGTAATGGTTAGAATAAGGGTCATTGAAGACCGCAGTATCTGTAATTGAAAGCAATGGCTTTCTGTAAAAGCTATCAACTTTTAGTTTCACGCCTGCTTTTCGAAGCTGCCCTCTTGTAACCACTCTTTTTGACGTAATCAAAATTCCTATAAATACATGCACTCTGTGGACTGTCGAAACAGAGTGCATGGGGGGAGATTGCACCCAATCTTGCATCCGGTCTCGTCTCTTGTTGCCTCTATTTTTTGTGTGTTTTTCTACGTCCGTAATCTCTATATACGTGTGAGCAAGATCCTGACAACAGAATATCTCCAAGCTTTTAGGACCTTGATCATAGGAAGCCAAAATTTGAATTTGAATTCAAATTTTTGCACATATTGTATAAAAATGTACTTGGAAAAGTCACGGGTAGATCACTTCACTCCCGAGCTTCATTCTTTTGTAATTGAGTGTGTGTGAGGAATACATCATAGCCTACACCTCTCTACACCATTTGGCAATGCTAGACATGCCAATGGAATTGTACACAAGTGTTAATCAATAGATACATTTACATCATTCATCTCTGTGTTCTCTGCTAGTCTAGTCAAACGTCTGTCAACTTGTGAAGGGCATATCTCGGTCAATACTAGTCTGAATTCATTGATTCAAAGCTTGTTGGATTCAGCTTGAAGTCTACTACATGCTACCAAAAATTGAAGACATTCCATTCAGCAGAGTCAAAGAAAGCATCATCGAGGTGCTCATTGGTCTATTTCTGCTACAGTCCTAAAACGTCGGGGGTATAGCTAATCTTGCTAAATTAATTTCTCTGAGTATAGTTTGTCATTTTACATCATTCCACTTGAAAGTGGTATTTTACTAAGTTAATTGAATACCCCTAGAAGGAATTTTATCAATTGCTACTGTGTTGGTCACACTGAGCAAAACATCTAGCAGGTGTCTAGACTAAAATAGAAGGTTTTCTTGAGTTTGTGACTTCCAAAGCTATATGTTTTAATTCAATCATTGCACAAATCAGTTACAAAGGACATAGGCCATTTCTTGGTGTCATTGGAAAGCTAAGGAAGTCCACTAATCAAGTCTGAAGCAAAAGAGGGCTGGTACAAAGCAGGTTTAGCAGTACCTACTCAGTTTCTTGGATCATCCATTCATCTTTCCCAACATGCTTGACCTTGAGTTCCAACACTCTACCTCTCATCGTCATCCTGACCAATGACCGAGCCTATATCAATACGACTAGTGCCAACAATTAGGATTATAGGCTTATTTCTCCAATAATATATTTGAAAATCAGAGCATTAATAAGCAATTGCTTTAGTTTTCTCATTGTTCTACTATGATTCTCTATCCATAAGAATTTCCATTTCTTTCTTAGTAAATCATATAATGGGTTCTCAACATGAGCAAAGTGAGGGATCCAGATTACATAGAAGACACAAGCTCCTAGGAATCATCTCACTTCACTCACATTGCAACACACGTCTGAAATCCTACTAATGGCATCAAATTTTTGTGGATATGGCCCGTGAACATAATGTCCACATACATGTCCAACGATCACAACTTCATCAACACCAAAAATGGATTTCTCTAAAGAGAGAGTCATTCCAACCTCTTTGAATCTTTGAAAGCTTCTTTCACAATAAAAAATATGGTAAGAGGAAATCTTTTATCCAGACAATCTTCTCCATACGACCTTTTATCAGAATTTCATTAATAAAAGGCATAGTCGATTTAGGAATAAAGTCATGTAGGACCACATTCATAGCATTCATCATATAAGCCATGGAATTGTTTTCTCCTTGTGGCAAAGTACACATACGTACTAGAACAAAAGGATTTTTCATCGTGGTAATATCTCTACTCTTATAGCTCACTGAAACTAGTCATATCCTGAATACAATCACCCATCAAATATATGGAATACCCAGAAAAAGCCTTTGCAAACTCATCTACAATGGTTCTTATTTTGACATTTCTAATAGTGACCTTATTGATAGGCTCCAAATCCTATATGAAGTGTAGTTTCCCATTCTTTTTGGGTACCGTGAACCATTGATTTGAATATGGTGCAAATGATTGTTCCAGAATTCTCATATCAATCTTCTCCTTTAACAATCTCATCAGCTCAAGTAAGTGAGCCTTTGGGATTGGTATTGGCTGAAGATTCCATGGAATATGTGGTATAATGAATATGATAATACGGGCAACGAGCCTCGAATTTGTGCATCTTATCTCATGTGGAAAGAGAGAAAACGCTTTTTCATGTTGAATAATCATCTCCTAAATCACTCCTTTTCAATTTTAGAAAGAAACTCTTCTCCAAAGTTTATATGTTTCATAGATTCTTCATTATATATACACCCTATCATAGATCGATCTCTAGGAATAGGATCCTCAGAAATGCTTTTAATCATATCATGATTTTCTATAGGTAGTGGTTGAGCTATGGGTTTTACTTTCTTTTCAGATATTTTGTATGTCCTATCAATTTTGACTTTGTGCTCTATTAAGAAAATTGCAATGAGCTGAAAATCTTTGATAGAGTCAGGAATGATAATCTTTGATTCAAATTTTCCTTGGAGAGTATTCTCAAGTTCTTCCATCAAAGTTAGACTTTTTGCAAGTTCAATCATACTTTCAATGTTTTCCTTAGATGAAATAAATCCGAGGTCTTTGTAATGTTCTTCTTCATTTTTCTAAATTTGTTTGGAAGTTTTTCTTTTTTAATAAAGTGCAAACTAGATGCAGGCGTACATACTCAAAAATTCTCAAAATTATGTACATCTTGATGCAGGACATCAAACTATCCTCCAGTACTATCTCACTTAATAGTGGAATCTAACAGAAATTTTGATCAAAATATGTCCCAAATTCTCTTACTAGAGGAGAGTTATCACGCACATGATCATAAGAGTCAATGGGATTTCTTTTTAAATTCCTCCTATTCCTTGAATGATTTGGACAGATAGTCATCACTTGTGGGGAATCCAATCTAGAACGTGAATGAGTTCTAGCATATGATGAATCATCATTCATGGTCTTTGTTTCCAACCACATTTCTATTATAAAAGGTTTCCCTAGTATCAAATCATATGAGCGATTATCTTGCACAAAGAAATGGAGTTCCTCACGGACTCCTCCTATCATAATAGGAACATATTCACACACACCTAGCAAGATCCTAGATTCATTGTCTATCATTCTCATTTTCCATCCATACTCCTTGTCAATGGGCCATTTGAATTCATAAAAAAAAAAGTGTAGATATCACATTTACCTCTAATCTTGAATCAATCGAGGCTAGAGCTAGACATGATTCTTTCTCATCTCCAATCTAAATTTTCATTTTTGGGGTTCTTCGTGCCCAAAAATTCTTATCAAATTGGCTCTCTCCATTGTTCACCTCGTCATCAGGAAGAACCGGACCAAGGGAATTTCTATTCACTTTTCTTGTCTCAATTGCCTCCTCTTCATCACTATTACTACATGCACACACACACACACACACATATATATATATATATATATATATATATATATATATATATATATATATATATATATATATATATATATATATATATATATATATATATATATATATATATATATATATATATATATATATATACGTGTGTGTGTGTATGTATGTATGTATGTATGTATATGTACGTATGTATGTATGTATATATATAAATATAAATATAAATATATATATATATATATATATATATATATATATATATATATATATATATATATATATATATATATATATATATATATATATATAATGAATCACTTAATATGACTGCATCATTCATTGCAAGAATTTCATGAGTAACATCCTGCATATCTTTGTCTTGAGGAAGAAGAAATCCTCTACTCCTCACTAGCCTAATAAAATTGTCCTTGAACTCAGGTTTTTCTATGAAAACACCTGTTGAAGGGACATTGTTACTTGGCTTCTTAATATTATATCATTGAAAATTTCCATCACATCATTTTTCTTTTTGAGCTTAGATATCATAATTGCTCTTGAAGTCCTCATCACTTTCTATTTTATCTTCTCCTATCCTTGTTTCTTTTCATCATCCTAGATTTTATCAATACTTTGATTTTTTTATTGATCATTTTGTTTTTTTTGTTTGGTTATCTTGTAATTTAGTATTCTCATTAAGTGGATTTTTTCTTCTTTAATCTCTTTTCTCTTTTCCTCATCACTCAAGGTTGCACTATCCTCAGCTACACCTTCCTTTTATCATTTATTTTCTTCTTTTCTTCTCCTCTAGACTATCTTCTAGTCACTCATCAATCACCCTCATCAACTTTGTCGTTCATATCATCACATCTCCTTTTTTCTTCAACATTCTCTATATGATAATATATGAAAAAAAGATCAACAGGTGATTTCCATGCACTTTTTCACATAATCTCATCTCTAGCTTTTACCAATTTTTCAATAGAATAGGTAGCGTGACTCTCAACTGAATGAAATATTTGTTCTTCTAATGTGATAGAATTTAGCTATTGAAGTGCTAGCAGATGCATTTGTGATATTTAGAGTTTCATATAGCTTTTTCATACTTCCTTTGCCCCAATCGACATTCAAAGGAAGTCGTGTAAAAAAATTGCATAATTTCCTATCTATTTCTATTATAGGTCGGTTTTCTTTTTCTTGTTTTAATTCATCACACACATAGGTAGCATGATCCTTTACATCGCACCAAACACATATTTTACCACCAATTTCCCATTTTGCATTAGCTTTAGTTTTTGTCTAAAATACTGGCCGAGCAAGTGGAGGAGAGAATTGGTGCATCACAAGATGCATTAATAGAGCCACATGAGCCTATCCAAATCCACCACTACATGCTACAAGATCATGCAAGCCCATGGAGAAAACTTGATTATTTAAGTTAGCAACCTCCTTGGTTGAAGAGATGCTTGCGTACTCATTACATTTTCCACTTGCTTGCGTAGAATTTCAAGCTAAAACTCCGTAGGAGTTTTAGGAGCAATTGCAACATTAGTCGTGGTCACAGTCTGAGTCATAGGCATATTTGAATGCCCTGTAGAAGGTATCTCCGAAGACTAATTAGAATATGGCATTTCATATAGTACAGACTGACATTGCCTTATATGAGCAATAGCCTCAACTTCTCTTCTTATTGTTTGCCAATTTTCTTTCAAACTGTATCATTTACTAGACTCTTCAATCCTTCGTTCTCCTTGGTTCTATCTTCTGGGCTTAAGATTTTTAAGGAATGAATGACAAGGTCACGATTCGATGTGTTTCTATCAACTTCAGGAAGTTGAGCAAATCGTCTCATAAACTCTCCATGTAGATGAGTTAGAGACACACTAGACTTTGGGGAATTCACCCGCCTTAAAACTCCTTCTCTGCTATGCTAATTGAATTCTTCCAGAAAGAACATTTTATGGAGTCCTTTTTGGAATTCATCCCATTTTTTAGTTCAATGAACATGGATTGCATCAAGAATTGACCTAGAGACTACTCTTTTGAAGTACTGAACCAATACATCTTTGGGTAAACCCTTGGATTTGTGCTTCTTCTTCGAATGCATCTTGGTACTCAGTTATGTTTATTCCAGTGAACTTCCCTTTCTCTCGCAAAGTTTCTTGCACAATACATGCACCTTTTTTTTCTATAATCATATCCATAAAAGCCTCCTCCATTCTTCTTTGTTGGTGGCTTGTAGAATGAAGTACTAAATCTATTATGATTGTTTTGAGAAGTTCCATAAAGTGCCTCAAAATCTCACTGTATTGATTAGCCAACAGAAAAAAAAAATCTTTCCAAAATTCTCTAGTCTTTTCAAATAGATGCCTATATTTTCAAGGAAGGACTATATTTCTTATTCTTAAACTACAGTGCCTTTCCTTAGGGTTAAGATTTATCTTTCTTGATGGAGAGTGTAAATCTCCAAAAGAACAAGCTATCCTTGATGTTAGACCACGCTATATCAAGAATAACTTCAGACTCCACTCAATTTTGAAAATCAATTATCAAACTATCAAGAAATTGATCAACTATGAAAAAATCACTTCTCTGAAAAAGTCTGCTTAAGATTAATCACTCATTGACTAATCATTCGTGTAAAGTTTTTTATAAAACTTTGTAGAATGTGTTGCCTAGAGATTGTGCACCTTCTCCAAGTTAAATCACTTCAAATGCTTGAGTAGATTGTGAGAAATGACTCAAACACTTTACCTATGTCTGAAACTACCTTTTCTGTAATGACGACTTTGACACTTGTAACTTCTAAACTATGGTTCTCCCAAACTAAAGCCCGTTTAATCAAATGCTTTTAGCCATAGATGGCTTACCTCTCAACTTAAATTTTGAGTCCTCATTTGTGTAAAACTTTACACTATGCACTGTGCACTGTCCATTTCTTTGACCATCGAATCTGCACCTGTTTCAGAAGACAATCAGAACTTTCTTACATATGAAAGTTCCTATTCAAAATTCTCTCAGCCTCTTTGCAATTGGACTCTCAAACTTTAGTCATAGATGGATTAACTATGGACTTAGATGTGTACAAAAGGATTTCTCATAAGATTAAGCACAGAAGGAGAATTAGAGAAAAGATCGATGCGCCATTCTCTGAAAACTTTCTCTTATCTTAACTCTTCATACATCTGATGGATGATACATCCAATGTTCATCATCTACTCATCTATATTTCATTTCATAATCTCTTATGCTTATAATATGACTATAAGCATATACTTATATACACATACAAGTCCCAATTCGTCATTACTTCAAGTATATTGAAGTATATATAGAACTAATGTACATATGATTTAAAGAATTTTGCTATCTGAATCTTCTCTTCATTCCATGAAGTTGTTCTTCAACCTTTTCTTCATCTCTTTACTTCTAGCCTTTATGTAATCACTAATTGTTGATTGTTCTGCTCCAATAGCTCCCCCTCAATCATCAATTGTGATTACTTGCATCTTCTTTATTCCTGCCATATCTTTAAACCTCTGCAACTTTGGTCCATCCAAACTTTTTGTCATCATATCTGCAAGTTGATCTTTTGTAGGAGTATGCATGACTTCAATTTCTTTATCAATAACCTTCTCTCTCAAAAAATGATACTGAATTTCAATATGTTTAGTTCTAGCATGAAACACAGGATTTGCTGCCAAATATAAAGAACTCATATTGTCTCCACAAATGATAGGAGTACTCTAAATAACATCAAAACTCTTCATAAGTGTCTTTAGCCATATTACTTCCTTTACAGCTTCCACCATTCCTTTGTATTCTGCTTCTGTGGATGATAGAGCAACTGTATGTTGCTTCTTAGAACACCATGAGATTAGCTTATCTCCCACATAACACAAATATCCATGTGTTGATCTTCTATCATCCAAATTACCTGCCCAATCTGCATCACTGTATATTTTGACTCTTGTATCTGAAGTGAACCCATAGTACAACCCTTCTTTGAGTGTACCCTTGATGTACCTAAGAACTCTTTGTCCTGCAATCCAATGTTCCTTTCTAGGACAATGCATGAATTGAGATAGAACTCCAACTGCATATGACAAATCAGGCCTTGTTAATGTAGCATAAATCAAGCTACCCACCAAACTCTGATAGAGCTTCATATCTTTTGAATTCTTCTCCTCCATATTTAGTCAATCTATGATTCACTTCCATTGGAGTTGGTGCTATCCTGCAATCTTCCATTTTAAATTTGGTTAGCAAATTTTTTAGATACCTTTCTTGAGTTACATATACTCCATGTTGAGTATATGAAATCTCCATTCCCAAGAAGAATGACAAATTCCCAAATCACTGATTTTAAACTCTTTCTCCATCTGTTTCTTAATCATTTGTATGCCTTTATCATCTGTTCCTGTAAGTATTATGTCATCAACATAAATACAAACATAAATAAATCCATCTTCACTTGCTTTGACTAACAAGCTACTATTTGCCTTTGATGCTTGAAATCCAAGTTCCTTCAAAAACTTTACAAGCCTATAATTCCATGCCCTTGGGGCTTGCTTCAATCCATACAAAGCTCTCTTGAGCTTACACACATAATTTGGATACACTTGATCTTTGAACCCTTCTGGTTGCTCCATATAAACTTCATCTGAAATGTAACCATTCAAGAAAGCATTTTTAACATCTAACTGAGATAATTTCCAACCTTTGCAAGCAGCAATTGCTATGAGTGTTCTGATGGTTGTCATTTTTGCCACAGGACTATAAGTCTCATCATAGTCCACTCCATATGTCTGTGCATATCCCTTCACAACAAGTCTGGCTTTGTACCTAGACACACTTCCATCTGCAAATCTTTTTGTTTTGTAAACCCACTTACATCCAATGTTTTTTTGGCTATTAGGTTTAGGAACCAGATCCCATGTCTGATTTTCCATCAATGCATCATACTCCTCTTGCATAGCTTCTTCCCAATTCTTCTTCCTTTTGGCTTCATCATATGTAGATGGATCTTCATCTGCTTTTATCATGTAAGCATAATCCTTAGTAGTCAAGAATGAAGTATCATAGCTATACCTTGTAGGTTGCCATTTGTGCCTTGTAGACCTCATGAGTTCTCCACTTCTTGAAGTTTCTGGTTCATCACATTCTGGATCAAACCTTGGCACTTCTTCACCTCCAACTTGTATTTCATTTTTCTCTTCTTCATCAAATATCTCAACCTTTGTTTTGCCTTTCTTTTGATTCATAATCTCTTCGACTTCTGCATACACATTAGATGTACCTGCATACCAAGTACCTTGCTCATCAAATGTAACATCCTTGGACACAAGGAATTGTTTTGTGGATGGACTCCACAATCTATAACCCATTTGATTGTCATCATAACCAATGAATACATACTTCTCTGCTTTAGGCTCCAACTTATGCCTCAATTGAGTTGGCACATATGCATATGCCAAGCATCCAAATATTCTGCAATGATCCAAGGTAGGTCTCTTACCCCACCAAGCTTCATATGATGTCATACCCTACAAAGCTTTACAAGGAAATCTATTAACCAAATATGTGGCTGTGTTTACAGCCTTAGCCCATAAATAATTTGGACAATTTTTCTCTTTTAACATGGATCTTGCAAATTCAACAAGTGTCCTATTTCTTCTTTCTGCTACCCCATTTTGTTGAGGAGAGTACCTACAAGTAACTTCCCTCTTTATACCTGCATTCCACAAATAATCACTAAACTCATTAGAGAAATACTCTCCCTCTCCATCTGACCTTAATCTCTTCAATTTTTGACCTGTAATTCTTTCTGCATATGCATGATAGTGTTTAAATGTATTAAACACTTCTGATTTGTCTTTGATCACATAGATTGTGATCCACGTGGTAGCATCATCAACATATACCACATAATATATTGAACTATTTATACTAAAATCCTTTGAAGTACCCCACACATCTGTATGTACCAATTCAAGTCTTTCTGAATACATAAAACCATGCTTATTGTATGATTGCTTATGAGCCTTACCTAACTGACATGCTTCACATCTGTATGTCATGTGTTGATGTGCAGTGTTAGGCAATCCAAGTACTGAACCATTGTTTATCATTTCTTTGATACCTCTCTCATTAAAGTGTCCAAGTCTTTTGTGCCAAAGATCCAATTCTGACACCTTTTACTCTCCATATGCAAACATAGCATGTCCAATATTTCCTTGTACCTTTAATGTGAAGAGCCTTCCTTCCTTCTTCCCTGTAACAATCTGTTTATACCCTTGACTAGGGTCTTCACATAAACTCCATCATTAGTGAACCTTACTTGATATCCTTTTTCCACAATTTGTCCTATACTTATCAGATTTTTAGGAATTGTAGGAACATACAAAACCTTACTCAAGAGAGTGCTTCCATCTTTTGCTTTGACTGAACCAATTGACTTTACCTTGTGCTTTGTATTATCACCTGTTTGGACTGTATGATTAATTGCATTATAATCTAGATCAGTGATCAAGGCAATGTTTCCACTTAGATGGTTACTACATCCTGAGTCAATATAAAATACTCTCATGTCTTCATGTGAGGCTTCACATGTTGCATTCATAATAAGAGTCGAGTCTTCTTTCTGATCTGATGCATAATTGTAGTAGGTGTTATTACATAATTGATTTTGGAAGTTTCTTCCTCCACCTCTTCCAAAAGAATACCTACCACCTCTACCTCTGAAGTTTCCTCTCTGATATCTGCCACCTCTTCCTCTTTGATTAAAATTCTGATTAAAATTACCATTGCTTTGATTATTGTGCCAACAATCATGAGATAGATGATTGGTCTTACCACATATCCAACAAGCTCTGACATTATCTTTGTTATTTCTGCCTCTTCCTCTACTCCCGCCACTTCCTCTTCCTCTTAGAAAGTTTGCTTGGCTTGGAGTGCCTTCATCTTCAACTAATTGTTGCTTTCCTTTACTAGCTTTCTTCTTGTCTTTAGAATACATTGCATGACCTGCACTCTTATCAATATCTCCTTTGATATCATTCTCAAAAGTTAACATATGTCCTAACAATTGATTTAGATCAGGAGTGAAATGATCTAAAGAAAGTTTTGTAGATAAAATAAAAGGCTTCCACTTCTCATCTCCTCTTAACCCTGTGAGAATTTTTCTTACCAATTTTTATCTTCTTCAATATCTTCATCCACTGCACCTAAGGAATCTGCAATGTCTTTCATCTTTGTCACATAATCAGATATTTATTGTGAAGCCTTCTTCTTGAAGGTAGTGAACTCTGCCCATAATGAAGCTTTCCTTGATTTGGTTGTGTTCTGAAAATGCTCTTCCAAAGCATTCCAAATGTCACTTGCACTTTCAAGTCCTCTGATATGAGGAAGCAAATAATCATTAACTGCCATGTAAATTATGCTCCTTGCTTGAGCATCCTTCTTCATCCAAGTCTTTACATCTGCTAGCTCCTCCCTAGTTGGAACACTAGGATCTCTGAACTCTAGATTTTCTTCTTCTCCTGTGATATCCCATCAGATCTTTGCTCATAAGGTGAGCTTCCATTCTCATAGACCAAGCTGGATAATTTTCTCTATCCAACTTTTCAATTTGGAGACTATCTCCCATCCTTGCTTCACCTGTATTCTCAAATCTTTAGTCCTTATAAAGAATGAATGTACCTTAGCTTCGAATGTTGCTCCTTCTAATCCTTTGGACAACCTTTATGTGTCTTCCTTCAATCTTTCTTCACACTTTATCCTTTTGATCCTTCGAGATGTAAAGTTTGTATGTCTGCAGCAGTCGGAGTCTCCCTTTCCTCAATTTTGATATAACCTGCTCTGATACCACTGATGGAGAGTGTAAATCTCCAAAAGAACAAGCTATCCTTGATGTTAGACCACTCTATATCAAGAATAACTTCAACCTCCACTCAATTTTGAAAATCAATTATCAAACTATCAAGAAATTGATCAACTGTGAAAAAAATCACTTCTCTGAAAAAGTCTGCTTCAGATTAATCACTCATTGACTAATAATTCGTGTAAAGTTTTTGATAAAACTTTGTAGAATGTGTTTCTTAGAGATTGCGCACCTTCTCCAAGTTAAATCACTTCAAATGCTTGAGTAGATTGTGAGAAATGATTCAAACACTTTACCTGTGTCTGAAACTGCCTTTTCTGTAATGATGACTTTGACACCTATAACTTCTAAACTATGGTTCTCCCAAACTATAGCCCCTTTAATCAAATGCTTTTAGCCATAGATGGCTTACCTCTCAACTTAAATTTTGAGTCCTTATTTGTGTAAAACTTTACACTATGCACTGAGCACTCTCCATTTCTTTGACCATCGAATATGCACCTGTTTCAGAAGACACTCAGAACTTTCTTACATATGAATGTTCCTATTCAAAATTCTCTCATCCTGTTTGCAATTGGACTCTCAAACTTTAGCCATAGACAGATTAACTATGGACTTAGATGTGTACAAAAGAATTTCTCATAAGATTAAGCACAAAAGGAGAATTAGAGAAAAGATCGACGCGCCATTCTCTGAAAACTTTCTCTTATCTTAACTCTTCATACATATGATGGATGATACATCCAATGTTCATCATCTACTCATCTATATTTCATTTCATACTCTCTTATGCTTTTTTAAAAGAATTTTGCTATCTGAATCTTCTCTTCATTCCATGAAGTTGTTCTTCAACCTTTCCTTCATCTCTTTACTTCTAGCCTTTATGTAATCACTAATTGTTGATTGTTCTGCTCCAACATTTCTTTCTCCATTCTTGTTTGAATCTCACTCTAAGGTGTCTTTGTTTCCTAATTCTAGAGCCTATGATCTCAATATGTTCTCTTTTATATAATTTTAATTTTGTGAATTTGTTTTTCTTTCGATTTTTTCTTAATGTATCTAAAATTTGTGTATAATGGTTGTAAAATAGTAGCAAAGATAAACGTAGAGAATTAGAAAGTAAAAGAAGTAGTGAAATTGTTGCCTAATGTGTTGACAATGGAAAATTTCCTAATGCAAGTGAGATGGTTTGACATGCAAACAACAAACAATCCTTTTTATTTATGCATGCATGAGTTGATGGAACTTCTCGTCATTTTTTTTCTGATGCAAAGGCTAAAGAGTGCAACATGGAAAAATATGTTTAGATTTTTCAATAGGAAAATCTCAAATACATGAAACTAGATGTGCTTCATGCAAAATGAAACTTCGCTTCTTGTTGGTTTGGGGGGGGGAGTAGAGGCTCCTCCTACCTTATTACCCACGTGCCAAAGGATTGGCCGGGAGTATCAATAAAACCTTCCTAACAATGCTCAAGAAATTGATATGGAATTCCTTGAACATTGGGATCAACTTCTCTCTTTTGTCCTTTGGGCTTACCAAACTACATATAAAGTCTCCAGTAGATGCACGCCATTCAAATTATCTTATGGCCTTGAGGCTATTGCTCCAATGAAACAATTCATACCAAGTTTACATGTGGTTATTGACAAGAAGTTATTGCTCGCGAGTTCTTTATCTCACGCCTCGATGCTTTGGATTTTCCTGATGAACAAATATTGGAAAGTTTATTCTTGATGCAAGAAGTTAAGATTCATCAGGCCAAGACTCATGATCATTTTGTGAGAACTCCTGTTTTTGATGTGGGACAGTTAGTTTTATTATATATTCTAAGTCTGACCCGATTGCAGGAAAATTCAAACTCTCATGGTTTGGTCCATACCAGATTTTGACAAAACTAGACCCAAAAACATTTTGCTTGGAAACATTGATTGGAGGTCAGATTAAAAATCAGGTCAATGGTTCCAAGTGACATCCATTCTGCCAACCTTCTATGTTTGCCATAATCATCTCATCACCCTTGTCTGCATGAGTTTGCATGTTCATTATGCGCATCATCATGATGTGTGTTCATCATTTCATTTTGTCATATAAGTTATGACACTACAATGCCCCTAATCATTTTAAATCCCCTGGCAAAGACTCGAATGTTCATCACTTTCTGATTGTGCTTCTGCATGTATGTGTTGCACTTTCTATTTGTGTGCCTGTTCTTCTATTTGTTGCCATGCATATAGCCTCACTATTTCAGCACCTTTTGCCTCTTGCACTAGGATGTAGCATCTGCTCATCCTACTGTGGCGATCATTATTAGAAATATAGTTGTCAAACCCACTAATGCTTCCCACTAGACCGTCCTTTTGAATGGCTAGGAGATTCACATCACAACCAGAAAAATAGGACAACAATTCTTCCTTCCCACGGACAGAATAACCACTGATCTTGGGATGTCCCACACTACTATGGAGTAGCTTTTTCCCAGGCATAGCTCTAATGAGTATGCCATTAGCTGCTAACCAGAACGTGAACATTCTATTCTCCACTTCTTGGTCATCGCCCTTAACTTGCAGCAACATCCCTATGGTATTTCATGCCAGTTCTACTCCCTCATCACCATGGTCATTAACAAACTAGTTAACTCGTCATTAGTCTTGTTTAACCATATTCATAGACAATGCCAAACCATCGGACGTCGACAACCACCCAAGAATACATGTTCCCTTCCTTCTCTCTATTCTATTCCTATTTGAATTCTCAATTGGTGTTCGCATGGTTTTGGTCCTGTGCTCCTTCGCTCAGTAGCTAATTTCGTCCGTCCAAGATGACAAAGAAGAAGATGAGAGTATCAACGTCCTTTTGCACCACTCCCACCAATGGAAGATTATTGTTTCATCCTTTTTCAGTGTGTCTCCTACTGACTCCCACAACCCCTCTCCACCGTACTCTCCTTCTCCTTCCCCTGAGAATATTGTGGGCCCTGTGCCTCCTATTCAAACCGACATGGAAATGCCAATGCCACCATAATGCATGATAGTGGAGTCCTCTGCTTTGTCTCCTCTATTCTCCCCTCTTGCCATCTCCTTGCCCCTTATCGAGCCTGAGCTCTCTCCTCATCCCAGTTCAACAACTTCTTCCCCTTCCTATTCACCCCCTACTTCTCCTTCTGGATGGCCTGCACCCTCTCTTCT
Source organism: Ceratopteris richardii (assembly GCA_020310875.1). Taxonomy (NCBI): domain Eukaryota; kingdom Viridiplantae; phylum Streptophyta; class Polypodiopsida; order Polypodiales; family Pteridaceae; genus Ceratopteris; species Ceratopteris richardii. Next base: position 8,075,273 of record CM035417.1, on the reverse strand, counting down.
AGCATCCCCAAGGAATCCTGTGAAACTCATCAAGTACAATGATCCATTTCAGCCTAAACTTGCTCCTTTGGCTGCTCCTCGTGAACGTTTTTGGCAATTTGGTGTTAATAAGTAGCCAAGCTTGCAAGAATTCAGCCGACTCACTGCATATGTGCTACATCTACAATCACCTGTCACACACAATTTTAACCAAGTCACGCTATTGTGCACTACTCTCCATGCCTATAATCAATGGCTGTAGTCTCGACTCAACCATATTCAGGAGTTTTCCCACTAGTAGCACATTGAAGTATAGCGGTTGATCAATTCTCTCTAGAACGAGTCGCATCAAACACAGTACTTTAAAGCCTTTTTTGAAGAAGCTCGCTAGAAAATTGATACCTATCAGAAGCAACCAACAAATCTGCAACAAGCCAACTAACACCATCTATAGAAGATTCAAGATGTGCACAAGGAGATCATGGTCAAAGATGCTACCATCAACAAACTATGGTATCAGCTCAAAACTGAAGTTGATGATCACACCGTGTTGCAACAGTCAAGCTCTGTGTTGTAGTTTCACTACAACAGACACAATAGGTAGAGTAGCTCTAGACCCTCAACTCGTAGGTCATCATGCTGCAACACAATCTTGAAGAAGTTTGCACGGCGAAGGTGGTAGTGGAGCAATCTGCTCAAGAGCAACAACAAGCCCTCAACACTCAATTGGAAGTGGCCAACCTTTGACAGACTGAAGCCGAACAACAAGTCAGGACAAAATGCCGACATTGGAAGTATATTTCCTAGCAAGATTTTTATTTACAAGAAGAATTTGTTCTTCAAGTGTGAGATGCACAGAGTCATGTCATTTTCTCTCAGGCATCAACTTTTGCCCAAGCTACACAATTACACTAAATCTGGCCAAAGTCCATGGCACTTATTGAAGTCTATAAATAAGAACATTCAACAAACATTTATAGACGCTCTGACCTCGTTTACTATCATAACTTTTCCCTTTTTTTTAATGACATGGATGAAGATTATCCTTTGTTTTTGCCACGTAAAATTGGGTTCAGGTCCTCCAAACATGCTAGTGTTAGGATCATCAAATGATTTTGTACTTGTTCGTTGAAAAGTACATCGAACAATCTTGCCAAAAAGGCAAGAGATGAACCATTGTATCTGTTCATTTTAATTAAAGGACATCGATGCATGTAGTAGAGAAAAGATCCATGAAGACATGCTCTTAGTGTGAGGCCGTTAAAGCTAGCATCATATGTTTGTGTTACTGATCTCTAATGCACAGAGCATAGAGCGAATTTTGGTTGAATCTAGTGGCATATTTTCTAAATGTTGTTCTTTGGTCTATCGGTTTGTTGATTATATTAACTTATCCGGTGATAAGTACTTAACAGTGTGATTAATCTATCTCTGGGGAAGAAATTATGATGTTCGAGAAAACGTTTCTGCCTAGTATTGTGTGAGCAAACTACTGTACTTAGTATGTTCCTTGATTGTATCATCGATTCAACAATTACACTAAGCAGGAAGGGAAAAACCAAGGGATTCTGCTTACAGAATTATGGCCCCCCAAGAATCCTTTAACGTTGCCCTGTTTATTGTAGTCCTACTAGACACAGTTGGTTAGAATAGAGTTTTAACAACACCCACCATGCATGCTCTCTGTAGAGGAGGTACTCGGGTATATACTTTTAACAGGAGCATGCAGCAAGCATTCCAATACCT